>JARFIX010000033.1:1238625-2477250 GCA_036346125.1 Lycocerus yunnanus | reverse complement strand
CCTCCAGTGCACCAGTATAAGCAATTAGCTTGCTTTATCAAAAATAACCACATTCTTGTTTTAAAAAATTATTAATTCCAATAACCCGAGGGGAGAGATGTTAACAGTATAAAATAGAATATAGTCCGTTAACTTTCATCCTCACCTTAAAAGATTCGTATTTTTATGCTCTTTCGTTTGATTGGACCATTTTTATAGGGAAAAGTGTATTTTCGAAGACGGTTTTCTTACCTCACCCAAAGCCAATTTACAATTTCGCCGAAATATCTTATTGCGCTACAACAAAGGTACCATTAGATTTAGTTTTTGTCACTTTAAATTTATTTTAAAAATTATTTAAATAAAAATAAAAATTGAGTAGTTAAACAATGCGGATCCTCGGCCACTTCTAGATTTTAGATGAGAGGACAAGATTAACTTCAGGCGTCGGGCCAATTGTACTACCTTTAATGCAGCAACCCCGTCCTGTCATTCTTCAATTAATCTCAACCAGAGGATGAACGTTGCATCTCTTTTTGACGCTAAATCTAGGCAGTAATTAAGCCTGTGCTGCGCTGTCTCATCTGATTCTTCAACAAGTGGGGTTATCTACAATACCCAATGTATCAGGGTGTTTGTTTAATTTGCAATGCCTGGTTCTTCTTCTTTCGGTGCCTATCCGTGTTCGGATGTTGGAGTCAACAGCTGAAGCCAAGCTGACTTTACTAGGAATATAATTAATGGGGTGGTTTTCCGTTGCCTTTCCCATGGTCCACAGATTGATATTGGACCTTTGATCACAGCAGTGTATTCAACTCGACTAGGAATCGAACCACGGTCTACCGCTTTCCAGTCGGCCGGTGTATGCTTTACGCTACACTGCTGGTCTACAATGCCTGGTTAATATCCCTTAATATTTTGAATGTTTCCTTAAAGGAGCCTTTATAGCCGCCCTAGCTTGTCTACATCCAGTTTTTCTTGCCCATTTGCTGGAACGCAGTTCTAGGATATATTGCTTTAGGAGAGTATCGAATGTTCTGACAGATGGTATAATCATTGGTTCAGGACCGCAGGGATGGGTGTTTGAACCATTTATCGCCAGCGTATCTGCCTTTTTCTTACACTGGTTGCCTAGGTGGCCTTTAACTCAGCAAAGAGAAAGGTCTTTGTTTGGAGTTGATATCTCGTTCAGTGTCTGCTGCATACATTTAAGCAGCAGACCAGAGGTAATCTTGTTGTCTCTGAGCGCCACAAGCGCCGCTCTGCTGTCCCTAGATATTTTTCCTTAACTATCTTTGTGCAGTGTAAAGTACCCATAAACTCGGTCTGGAAAACTGACGTATATTTGCCCAATGGTATGCTCAAGTTTGGTGGAAAATATTCTTGCCCCTGAGCCGACATCATTTTTGGAACCATCCGAGAACAAACATGAAAAAATCTTACCCTCTTTTTTTTTTAGGGTAAAAAGGTAAGATTTATTATTTTAATAGCTGTAAATATTTTTTGTTTTCCGCAATTGTTCGTGATTCTTGTAGAACCTTCTACCCAGTGGAACTGCTCAATTTTTCTTTCTGATTCGTCGTGCGAAAAGGTAACCTTTACAATTCCTGCTCGAGGGCTATTCGAGTACCACGTGATGCCGTTCGGCTTTTCAAATGCGTCGAGTACGTTGCAGCGGCTAATGAAACGTATACATTTAGTTACATCAATACAAATTCTATTGTTTAGAGTGATGATACAGGAATAAAAATTAATCAGCTAATGACGTAGAAACATCGCCTACGAGAATTAGCCGTATTTCTTTCGCTTCAAAGAAAAGGTTTAGAATTAATTGAATTGTGAATTAAATTGCGTTTTAAATATAAAAAAACGAATCTGAAATCTCGGAAGTAAATCATCAAGCTGGCACAATAAATACTTCACCCAATGATAGACTAGCGAGATTGATCAGAAAAAGACTACAAAAATTTAATGTTTTGCAGAATAATACCCAAATTTACAATTTTAAAAGCATACAATGTCTTTTATTGCCTTCTTAGGTACCACTATGAGATTTTCTTCGTTCACGAGGAAATTTCACATGTGAATGGTTTTCTCACCGGTATGAGTACTCATATGTTTATTGAAATACCCTTTATGTGCACATTTATATTCACAAAATTCGCACGAAAAAAACTTTTCGCTGGCATGAGATTTTAAATGAACTTTTAAACTTCCTTTTGTGTACATTTATAGTCACAAATATCGCATGTAAAAGGTTTTTCGCCAGTATGAGTTCTGACATGTTCATTAAAATGCCCTTTATTTGCACTGTTATAGTTACAAAACACGCACGCGAACGGTTTCTCGCCAGAATGAGACTTCATATGATTATTGAAAGTTCTCTTTTGTGCACATTTATAGTCACAAATTTCGCATACGAACGGCTTCTCACCAAAATGAATTTTTAAATGAGTTTTTAAACTTCCCTTCTGAGCACATTTGTAATCACAAACTTCGCATACGAAGGGTTTTTCTCCTGTATGAGTTCTTATATGATCATTAAAATGACCTTTATTTGCACTTTTATACTCGCAAAATTCGCATATAAACAATTTCTCGCCAATATGAGTTTTTAGATGAAACTTAAAAGCTTTTTTTTGTGCGCATTTATAATCACACATTTCGCACGATAACAATTTGTCGTCGGTGTGGCTTTTTAAATGAATTTTTAAACTTCCCTTCTGCGCACATTTATAGTCACAAATATCGCATATAAAAGGTTTCTCACCGGTATGGGTTCTTAAATGATCATTGAAATGTCCGCGATTTCCACTTTTATAGTCACAAAATTCGCATAAAAACGGTTTATCGCCGGTATGGGTTTTGAAATGACTTTTAAAAGCTCGTTTTTGTGCACATTTATAATCGCAAATTTCACACTTAAACAAATGATGATCGGTATGACTTTTTTAAATGAGTTTTCAAACTGCTTTTCTGAGCACATTTATAGTCACAAATATCGCATGCAAAGGGTTTCTCGCCGGTATGAATTCTGACATGTTCCTTAAAATGTCCGCTATTTGCACTTTTATAATCACAAAATTCGCAAGTAAACGCTTTTTCGCCAGTATGAGTTCTTAAATGACTTTCGTAAGCTATTCTTTGCGAACTTATATAATCACAGTTTCCACACAGAAACGATTTCTGTTTCGTATGAGTTCTTAAATGAACTTTTAAACTTCCCTTTTGTGTACATTTATAATCACAAATTTCACATGAAAACGGTTTCTCTCCGGTATGGGTTCGTAAATGTTCGGTGAAATGTCCTCGGTTTGCACTTTTATAGTCACAAAGTTCACAAATATATAATTTTTTGCTTGTTTTTAATTTATATTCTTTCTCCGGCTGATAATCCAGAATTGAAGTGCATTTTTTAAGTCGAACACACGAATTTTTGTCCGTATGAGATTTTAAATGAGTCTTTAAGCTTCCTTTCTGAGTACATTTATAGTCACAAATATCACATGCAAAAGGTTTCTCGCCGGTATGAATCCGTACATGTTCTTTAAAATGTCCACTATTTGCACTTTTGTAATCACAAAATTCGCAGGTAAAGGATTTCTCGGCGGCCCGTTTTTGTGAACATTTATAATCGCAAAATTCAAACTTGAACAAATTTTTGTCGGTATGAGTTTTCAAATGAGTCTTTAAACTTCCTTTCTGTGTACATTTATAGTCACAAATATCGCATGCATATGGTTTCTCGCCGGTATGAATTCTAACATGTTCTTTAAAATGTCCGCTATTTTTACTTTTATAATCACAAAACTCGCAGGCAAACGGTTTCTCCCCAGCACGAGTTCGTAACCGACTTCTGAAAGTTTTTCTTTGCGGACGCAAATAATCGCAACGTCTACACGGAGGTTTCTCTTTGGTGTGAGTTCTTAAATGAACTTTCAAACTTCCTTTTTGGGTACATTTATAACCACAAATTTCACATGAAAAGGGTTTCTCTCCGGTGTGGGTTCTGAAATGTTCATTGAAATGTCCTCTGTTTGCACTTTTATAATCACAAAGTTCGCACATATACAATTTTTGGCTTGTTTTTAATTTATATTCTCTCTCCGGGTGATAATCCAGAATTGAAGTGTTTTCTTTAATTTCATTTGAATTATCCAGATCCTCCAACTTGATTTCCACTTCTTCTCTCTTAATTTGAAAATAGTTGATGGTTTCCTGTAATACACATATTATTAGTAAATATAATAATTAAAAATACAGGAAAAAGAGTCAGTTCTAGAGGAAATGCCAATACGCGCAGACGCAATAGTGTGTTCTAGTTAAAAAGTTCCAAAAGTTAATTTTAAAGTAGAATATCCCCAAATGAGGGATAAAGTGAACATTATATCATTATAAGTAAAAAATTAATCAAAAAGGCTACTATTACCGCGGGGAGGGGGGAATTCATAAAGATAGAACAAAACATTTTAATGATAAAAGATTCATTTTATAGTTTTCAACCTAAAAAGAAAAAACAGTAAAAACACGTAAAACCATCCGCGGGTTACGGAACAAACTATATATATTTATTGGAAAACCCCTTCAAAATTAGTGCAAAAATTGATGCTTTTGCATGAATCTAAACGAACTGCAAATAAACGCCAATTACTTTCTCTCCCAATTTTCTCCAAAAAAGTAAAAAGAAGTTCCGTTTCTAGCCAAAAGTAACGAAAAAATCATTCCAAAATTTTACTTTTACTTGCGTAAAAAGACGAAAATAAAGTTTATTTTATAATTTTAACAAAATGAAATGCAAAAAAAGCAATTTCTTTTTTTTCACATCGATGACAGCGTTTCAACCAAACTTTCCAATACAAATTCTTCGATTTTTTCAGTTTTTCCCTGACTTTTCAAAATTTTTCAAACAAAATCAAATTACAATCAATTATTGTACCAAAAACAGTTGAATTGTTAAACAAAACAGCACAATTATTTAACAGACAATTTTGATTTTTCACAAAACAGTCGAATTATTTAATTTTCGGTTGAATTGTTAAATCACAAAATATAAAGTTGTCGAATCAAGAATAATTAAATTTTTGAACTAAAAACAACTGAATTATTGAACTAAACAGCTTAATTTATTAAACAAAACAGTTGAATTTTTTTCAAGTTTCCGAATTATTTAAAAAAAAACAATCGCAATTTTTGACATTTTCTTAGTAGCTTCTTTGCACAACGCAGTTAAATTGTTGAAAAATCAATCAAAAAGTTAAAAAAGATGTTAAACTGTTAAAGAAACAGTTGGATTCTCCCATCAAAAATTATGATTATTAAACAAAAAACAATTGATTAAACAAAAAAATAATTAAATCTGCAAATCAAAAATAAATAAATTTTCGAACAAACCAATTGAATTATTAAGCACAAAGGCTAAATTATTTAACAAAACAGTTGAATTAAGAATGATTGAGTTGTTGAAACAAAAACAATTGAATTATTGACAAAACAACTGAATTTATTAAACAAAGTAGCTGAATTATTAAACAAAACAATTGAATTATTCAACAAAAAAGTTGCGTTTTTGGACCAAGTAGTAGCTTTCTTGCTTAAAAAGTTGAATTATTGAAAAAACAAACGAATTATTAAAAATTCTGTTGAATTAATGAATCACAAAACATCAAGTTGTTGAATCAAGAATAATTGAACCAAAAAGCAATTGAATTGTTGAACAACCAAGTTGAATTTTTGAAACAAACAGCTGAATTATTGAACTAAGCAGCTTAATTTATTAAACTAAACAGTTTTGAATTTTTTAAAAAAGCTTTCCAATTATTTAAAAAAACAGTTGGATTGTTGAATTAAGAATGATTTGAGTTGTTGAATTAAAAACAATTGAATTATTAAACAAAAAACCAACTAAATTATTAAACTAAAAATATTAATAATGTTGATAAAACAAGTTAAATTATTGACAAAAAAACTGAATTTATTAAACAAAGCAGCTGAATTATTAAACAGAACAATTGAATTATTTAACAAAAAAGTTGCGTTTTTGGATAAAGTAGTAGATTTCTTGTTTAAAACAGTTGAATTGTTGAAAAAAACAGACAAATTATTGAAAATTCTGTTGAATTGTTGAATCACGAAACATAAAGTTGTTGAATCAAAAATAATTGAATTATTGAACCAAAAACAATTGAATTGTTGAATAGCCATGTTGAATTATTTGAACCAAACAGCTGAATTATTGAACTAAACAGCTTAATTTATTAAACAAAACAAAACTTTCGAATTATTTAAAAAATAAACAGTTGCATTTGTGATATTTTCTTGTTAGCTTCTTTGCACAAAGCAGTTAGACTGTTAAAAAATCAGTCGATAGTTGAGAAAGATGTCAAACTGTTAAAGAAACAATTATATCCTTGCATTAAAAATATGATTATCTATTAAAAAAAAAACAATTGCACTATTAAACCAAAAATAATTAAATCTGCAAACCAAAAATAAATAATTTTCGAACAAATCAGTTGAATTATTAAGCACAACAGCTCAATTATTTAACAAAACAGTTGAATTGTTGAATTAAGAATGATTGAGTTGTTGAATTAAAAACAATTGAATTATTGACAAAACAACTGAATTTATTAAACAAAGTAGCTGAATTATTAAACAAAACAATTGAATTATTTAACAAAAAGTTGCGTTTTGGACAAAGTAGTAGATTTCTTGTTTAAAACAGTTGAATTGTTGAAAAAAACAGACAAATTATTGAAAATTCTGTTGAATTGTTGAATCACGAAACATAAAGTTGTTGAATCAAAAATCATTGAATTATTGAACCAAAAACAATTGAATTGTTGAATAGCCATGTTGAATTATTTGAACCAAACAGCTGAATTATTGAACTAAGCAGCTTAATTTATTAAACTAAACAGTTTTGAATTTTTTAAAAAAGCTTTCCAATTATTTAAAAAAACAGTTGCATTTTCGATATTTTGTTAGTAGCTTCTTTGCACAAAGCAGTTAAATTGTTGAAAAATCAATCGATAGTTGAAAAAGATGTCAAACTGTTAAAGAAACAATTAAATTCTTGCATTAAAAATGTGATTATTAAACAAAAAACAATTGAACTATTAAACCAAAAAATAATTAAATCTGCAAACCAAAAACAAATAAATTTTCAAACAAACCAATTGAATTATTAAGCACAAAGGCTAAACTATTGAACAAAACAGTTGGATTGTTGAATTAAGAATGATTTGAGTTGTTGAATTAAAAACAATTGAATTATTAAACAAAAAACCAATTAAATTATTAAACTCCAAATATTAATACAGTTGAATAAACAAGTAACTGAATTATTAAACAAAACAATTGAATTATTTAACAAAAAAGTTGCGGTTTTGGATAAAGTAGTAGATTTCTTGTTTAAAACAGTTGAATTGTTGAAAAAAACAGACAAATTATTGAAAATTCTGTTGAATTGTTGAATCACGAAACATAAAGTTGTTGAATCAAAAATAATTGAATTATTGAACCAAAACAATTGAATTGTTGAATAGCCATGTTGAATTTTGAACCAAACAGCTGAATTATTGAACTAAGCAGCTTAATTTATTAAACTAAACAATTTTGAATTTTTTAAAAAAGCTTTCCAATTATTTAAAAAACAGTTGCATTTTCGATATTTTATTAGTAGCTTCTTTGCACAAAGCAGTTAAATTGTTGAAAAATCAATCGATAGTTGAAAAAGATGTCAAACTGTTAAAAAAACAATTAAATTCTTGCATTAAAAAAATGATTATTAAACAAAAAACCAAAAAAATAATTAAATCTGCAAACCAAAAATAATTAAATCTGCAAACCAAAAATAAAGAAATTTTCGAACAAACCAGTTGGATTGTTGAATTAAAAATAATTTGAGTTGTTGAATTAACAACAATTGAATTTATTAAACAAAGCAGCTAAATTATTAAACAGAACAATTGAATTATTTAACAAAACAGTTGCGTTTTTGGACCAAGTAGTAGCTTTCTTGCTTAAAACAGTTGAATTGTTGAAAAAAACAGACAAATTATTGAAAATTCTGTTGAATTATTGAACCAAAAAAAATTGAATTGTTGAATAGCTATGTTGAATTATTTGAACCAAACAGCTGGATTATTGAACTAAACAGCTTAATTTATTAAACAGAACAGTTTTTAATTTTTTTTTAAAACTTCCGAATTATTTAAAAAATAAACAGTTGCATTTGTGATATTTTCTTATTAGCTTCTTTGCACAAAGCAGTTAAACTGCTGAAAAATCAGTCGATAGTTGAGAAAGATGTCAAACTGTTAAAGAAACAATTAAATTCTTGCATCAAAAATATGATTATTAAACAAAAAACAATTGAACTATTAAACCAAAAAATAATTAAATCTGCAAATTAAAAATAAATACATGTTCGAACAAACCAGTTGGATTGTTGAATTAAGAATGATTGAGTTGTTGAACCAAAACAATTGAAATAAATAAACAAGTTGAATTATTAACAAAACAACTGAATTTATTAAACAAAACAATTGAATTATTTAACAAAACAGTCGAATTATTAAATTTTCAGTTAAATTGTTGAATCACAAAAGATTGAGTTGTTGAATCAAAGATAATTAAATTATTGAACCAAAAACAATTGAATTATGAAACCAAAAACAATTAAATTTTAAACAAAAATAATTGAATTGTTGAACAACCAAGTTGAATTACTTGAACCAAACAGTTGAATTACTGAAATAAACAGCTTAATTTATTAAACAAAACAGAATTTATTAAACAAATCTTAATATTCTGAATTATTTTAAAAAACAGTTACGTTTATCATATTATGTTAATAGCTTCTTTGCTTAAAACTGTTAAATTTTTGAAAAATCAATTATATAATAGCTAAAATATATGTTAAGTTGTTAAAACAACAATTAAATTGTTGTATCAAAAATAATGATTGTTGAACAAACACACATTTGAACTATTAAATTAAAAAGAAATAAATTTTGGAACAAACCACTTGAATTATTGAACAAAACAGTTGGGTTGTTGAATTAAGTTGTTAAACGAAACAGTTGAATTTTTGAACAAAATAATTAAATTATTGGACAAACAGCTAAATTATATAGAACAACATAGTAAGATTGTTGAATTAGGAATGATAGAGTTGTTGAATCAAAAACAATTTTGAGTTGTGTTGAATCATTGACGCAACAGCTAAATTGATTAAACGCAGCAGTAGAATTATTAAACAAAACACTTAAGTTGTTGAACAAAAAGTTGAATTTTTAAACAAAACAATTATAATTATTGGATAAACAGCTGAATTATATAGAACAACACAGTAAGATTGTTGAATTAAGAATGATCGAGTTGTTGAATCAAAAACAATTAAATTATTAAACCAAAACCAATAAAATTATTAAATAAAAATATTTAAATTGTTGAATAAACAAGTTGAATTATTGACACAAAAGCTGAATTTATTAAACACAGCAGTAGAATTATTAAACAAAACAGTTAAGTTGTTGAACAAAACAGTTGAATTTTTAAACAAAACAACTTAATTATTGGGTAAACAGCTGAATTATATAGAACAACACAGTAAGATTGTTGAATTAAGAATGATCGAGTTGTTGAATCAAAAACAATTGAATTATTTAAGCAAAACCAAATAAAATATTAAAACAAAATTTTTAAATTGTCGAATAAACAAGTTGAATCATTGACGCAACAGCTGAATTTATTAAACACAGCACTAACATTATTAAACAGAACAGTTGAGTTGTTGAACAAAACAGTTGAATTTTTAAACAAAACAACTTAATTATTGGATAAACAGCTGAATTATATAGAACAACACAGTAAGATTGTTGAATTAGGAATGATCGAGTTGTTGAATCAAAAACAATTGAATTATTTAACCAACACCAATTAAATTATTAAACCAAAATTTTTAAATTCTCGAATAAACAAGTTGAATCATTGACGTAACAGCTGAATTTATTAAACGCAGCAGTAGAATTATTAAACAAAACAATTTAATTATTAGATAAACAGCTGAATTATATAGAATGACACAGTAAGATTGTTGAATTAAGAATGATTGAGTTGTTGAACCAAAAACAATTGAATTATTTAAGCAAAACCAACTAAAATATTAAAACGAAATTTTAAATTGTCGAATAAACAAGTTAAATTATTGACGCAGCAGCTGAATTTATTAAACACAGCACTAACATTATTAAACAGAACAGTTGAGTTGTTGAACAAAACAGTTGAATTTTTAAACAGAACAATTTAATTATTAGATAAACAGCTGAATTATATAGAATGACACAGTAAGATTGTTGAATTAAGAATGATTGAGTTGTTGAACCAAAAACAATTGAATTATTAAACCAAAAACCAATTAAATTATTAAACTCAAAATATTAATAGTGTTGATTAAACAAGTTGAATTATTGACAAAAAAACTAAATTTATGAAACAAAGCAGCTGAATTATTAAACAGAACAATTGAATTATTTAACAAAAAAAGTTGCGTTTTTGAACAAAGTAGTAGATTTCTTGTTTAAAACAGTTAAATTGTTGAAAAAGACAAATTATTAAAAATTCTGTTGAATTGTTGAATCACGAAACATAAAGTTGTTGAATCAAAAATAATTGAATTATTGAACCAAAAACAATTGAATTGTTGAATAGCCATGTTGAATTATTTGAACCAAACAGCTGAATTATTGAACTAAACAGCTTAATTTATTAAACAAAACAGTTTTAATTTTTTAAAAAAACTTCCGAATTATTTAAAAAATAAACAGTTGCATTTGTGATATTTTCTTATTAGCTTCTTTGCACAAAGCAGTTAAACTGTTGAAAAATCAGTCGATAGTTGAGAAAGATGTCAAACTGTTAAAGAAACAATTAAATTCTTGCATTAAAAATGTGATTATTAAACAAAAAACAATTGAACTATTAAACCAAAAAATAATTAAATCTGCAAATCAAAAATAAATAAATGTTCGAACCAATCGGTTGGATTGTTGAATTAAGAATGATTGAGTTGTTGAACCAAAAACAATTAAAATAAATAAACAAGTTGAATTATTAACAAAACAACTGAATTTATTAAACAAAGTAACTGAATTATTAAACAAAACAATTGAATTATTTAACAAAAAAGTTGCGGTTTTGGATAAAGTAGTAGATTTCTTGTTTAAAACAGTTGAATTGTTGAAAAAACAAACCAATTATTGAAAATTCTGGTGAATTATTGAATCACGAAACATAAAGTTGTTGAATCAAGAATAATTAAATCATTGAAAAAAAAAGCAATTGAATTGTTGAACAACCAGGTTGAATTTTTGAAACAAACAGCTGAATTATTGAACTAATCAGTTTAATTTACTAAACTAAACAGTTTTGAATTTTTAAAAAGCTTTCAATTATTTAAAAACAGTTAAATTGTTGAAAAATCAATCGATAGTTGAAAAGATGTCAAACTGTTAAAGTAACAATTAAATTTTTGCATTAAAAATATGATTATTAAACAAAAAACAATTGAACTATTAAACCAAAAAATAATTAAATCTGCAAACCAAAAATAAATAAATTTTCGAACAAACCAATTGAATTATTAAGCACAAAGGCTAAATTATTTAACAAAACAGTTGGATTGTTGAATTAAGAATGATTGAGTTGTTGAACCAAAAACAATTGAATTATTAAACCAAAACCAATTAAATTATTAAACTCAAAATATTAATACAGTTGAATAAACAAGTTGAATTATTGACAAAACAACTGAATTTATTAAACAAAGTAGCTGAATTATTAAACAAAACAATTGAGTTATTTAACAAAAATGTTGCGTTTTTGGACCAAGTAGTAGCTTTCTTGCTTAAAACAGTTGAATTGTTGAAAAAAACAGACGAATTATTGAAAATTCTGTTGAATTATTGAACCAAAAACAATTGAATTGTTGAATAGCCATGTTGAATTATTTGAACCAAACAGCTTAATTTATTAAACAAAACAGTTTTTAATTTTTTTTAAAAACTTCCGAATTATTTAAAAAATAAACAGTTGCATTTGTGATATTTTCTTATTAGCTTCTTTGCACAAAGCAGTTAAACTGTTGAAAAATCAGTCGATAGTTGAGAAAGATGTCAAACTGTTAAAGAAACAATTAAATTCTTGCATTAAAAATGTGATTATTAAACAAAAAACAATTGAACTATTAAACCAAAAAATAATTAAATCTGCAAATCAAAAATTATAATAAATGTTCGAACAAACCAGTTGGATTGTTGAATTAAGAATGATTGAGTTGTTGAACCAAAAACAATTGAAATAAATAAACAAGTTGAATTATTAACAAAACAACTGAATTTATTAAACAAAACAATTGAATTATTTAACAAAACAGTCGAATTATTAAATTTTCAGTTGAATTGTTGAATCACAAAAATTGAGTTGTTGAATCAAGGATAATTAAATTATTGAACCAAAAACAATTGAATTATGAAACCAAAAACAATTAAATTTTAAACAAAAATAATTGAATTGTTGAACAACCAAGTTGAATTATTTGAACCAAACAGCTGAATTACTGAACTAAACAGCTTAATTTATTAAACAAAACAGCAGAATTTATTAAACAAACCTTAATATTCTGAATTATTTTAAAAAACAGTTACGTTTATCATATTATGTTAATAGCTTCTTTGCTTAAAACTGTTAAATTGTTGAAAAATTAATTATATAATAGCTAAAATATATGTTAAGTTGTTAAAGCAACAATTAAATTATTGTATCAAAATAATGATTGTTGAACAAACAAACATTTGAACTATTAAATCAAAAGAAATAAATTTTGGAACAAACCACTTGAATTATTGAACTAAACTGCTAAATTCTTGAACAAAACAGTTGGATTGTTGAATTAAGTTGTTGAACGAAAAACAATTGAATTATTAAACCAAAACCAATTAAATTTTTAAACCAAAATATTAAAATTGTTGAATAAACTAGTTAAATTATTAAACAAAACAGTTAAGTTGTTGAACGAAATAGTTGAATTTTTGAACAAAACAATTAAATTATTGGAAAAACAGCTGAATTATATAGAACAACATAGTAAGATTGTTGAATTAGGAATGATCGAGTTGTTGAATCAAAACAATTGAATTATTTAATCAACACCAATTAAATTATTAAACCGAAATTTTTAAATTCTCGAATAAAAAGTTGAATCATTGACGCAACAGCTGAATTTATTAAACGCAGCAGTAGAATTATTAAACAAAACACTTAAGTTGTTGAACGAAAAGTTGAATTTTTAAACAGAACAATTTAATTATTGAATAAACAGCTGAATTATAAAGAACGACACAGTAAGATTGTTGAATTAAGAATGATCGAGTTGTTGAATCAAAAACAATTGAATTATTTAACCAAAACCAATTAAAATATTAAAACGAAATTTTTAAATTGTCGAATGAACAAGTTGAATCATTGACGCAACAGCTGAATTTATTAAACACAGCACTAACATTATTAAACAGAACAGTTGAGTTGTTGAACAAAACAGTTGAATTTTAAACAAAACAACTTAATTATTGGATAAACAGCTGAATTATATAGAACAACACAGTAAGATTGTTGAATTAAAAATAATCGAGGTGATAAATCAAAAACAATTGAATTATTTAAGCAAAACCAATTAAATTCTTAAACCAAAATATTTAAATTGTTGAATAAACAAGTTGAATTATTGACCCAACAACTGCATTTATTAAACGCCGCAGTAGAATTATTAAGGAAAACAATTAAATTGTTGAAGAAAAAGTTGAATTTTTAAACACAACAACTTAATTATTGGATAAACAGCTGAATTATATAAAGCAACACAGTAAGATTGTTGAATTAAAAATGATCGAGTTGTTGAATCAAAAACAATTAAATTATTAAACCAAAACCAATTAAATTATTAAACCAAAATATTTAAATTGTTGAATAAACAAGTTGAATTATTGACCCAACAACTGCATTTATTAAACGCCGCAGTAGAATTATTAAGGAAAACAGTTAAATTGTTAAAGAAAAAGTTGAATTTTTAAACAAAACAACTTAATTATTGGATAAACAGCTGAATTATATACAACACAGTAAGATTGTTGAATTAGGAATGATCGAGTTGTTGAATCAAAAACAATTGAATTATTTAATCAACACCAATTAAATTATTAAACCGAAATTTTTAAATTCTCGAATAAAAAAGTTGAATCATTGACGCAACAGCTGAATTTATTAAACGCAGCAGTAGAATTATTAAACAAAACACTTAAGTTGTTGAACGAAAAGTTGAATTTTTAAACAGAACAATTTAATTATTGGATAAACAGCTGAATTATAAAGAACGACACAGTAAGATTGTTGAATTAAGAATGATCGAGTTGTTGAATCAAAAACAATTGAATTATTTAACCAAAACCAATTAAAATATTAAAACGAAATTTTTAAATTGTCGAATGAACAAGTTGAATCATTGACGCAACAGCTGAATTTATTAAACACAGCACTAACATTATTAAACAGAACAGTTGAGTTGTTGAACAAAACAGTTAAAGTTTTAAACAAAACAACTTAATTATTGGATAAACAGCTGAATTATATAGAACAACACAGTAAGATTGTTGAATTAAAAATGATCGAGGTGATGAATCAAAAACAATTGAATTATTTAACCAACACCAATTAAATTATTAAACCAAAATTTTTAAATTCTCGAATAAATAAGTTGAATCATTGACGCAACAGCTGAATTTATTAAACGCAGCAGTAGAATTATTAAACAAAACACTTAAGTTGTTGAACGAAAAGTTGAATTTTTAAACAAAACAATTTAATTATTGGATAAACAGCTGAATTATATAGAACGACACAGTAAGATTGTTGAATTAAGAATGATCGAGTTGTTGAATCAAAAACAATTAAATTATTTAACCAAAATCAATAAAATTACTAAACCAAAATATTTAAATTGTTGAATAAACAAGTTGAATTATTGACCCAACAACTGAATTTATTAAACGCAGCAGTAGAATTATTAAGGAAAACAGTTAAATTGTTGAAGAAAAAGTTGAATTTTTAAACAAAACAATTAAATTATTGGACAAACAGCTGAATTATATAAAACAACACAGTAAGATTGTTGAATTAGGAATGATCAAGTTGTTCAATCAAAAACAATTAAATTATTAAACCAAAATATTTAAATTGTTGAATAAACAAGTTAAATTATTAACACAAAAGCTGAATTTATTAAACACAGCAGTAGAATTATTAAACAAAACAGTTAAGTTGTTGAACAAAACAGTTGAATTTTTAAACAAAACAACTTAATTATTGGATAAACACCTGAATTATATAGAACAACACAGTTAGATTGTTGAATTGAGAATGATCCAGTTGTTGAATCAAAAACAATTGAATTATTTAACAACATCAATTAAATTGTTTAACAAAAATTTAAATTGTCGAATAAACAAGTTGAATCAATAACGCAACAGCTGAATTTATTAAACGCAGCAGTAAAATTATTAAACAGAACAGTTGAGTTGTTGAACAAAACAGTTAAATGTTTAAACAAAACAACTTAATTATTGGATAAACAGCTGAATTATATAGAACAACACAGTAAGATTGTTGAATTAAAAATGATCGAGGTGATGAATCAAAAACAATTGAATTATTTAACCAAAACCAATTAAATTATTAAACCAAAATATTTAAATTGTTGAATAAACAAGTTGAATTATTGACACAAAAGCTGATTTTATTAAACGCAGCAGTAGAATTATTAAACAAAACAACTTAATTATTGTACAAACAGCTGAATTATATAAATCAACACAGTTGGATTGTTGAATTAAGAATGATCGAGCTGTTGAATCAAAAACAATTGAATTATTTAATCAAAACCAATTAAATTATTAAATCGAAAATATTTCAAGTGTTATATACCATAAAAAAGTTGAATTGTTGACAAAACCAAAGACAACTTAGATTATTAATCCAAAAATAATTGAATTCTTGAATAAATATATTGAATTACTGAACCAAACAACTAAATTATATTGAACAAAACAACTGAATTATATAGAAAAAAATATTATTGAATTAAAAATTATTAGAGCTGTTGAACCAAAAACAATTGAATTATTTAATCAAAACCAATTAAATTTTAAATTACATTTAATTAACAAAGAAGGTGAATTATTGTATAAAACAGTTAAATTGTTGAACGGAATAGCTGAATTTACTAAATTAACAAAGTAGATGAATTGTTAAACAGCAGAATTATTAAACAAACAGCTGATTTAATTATTTATCAGCTGTTTTCGTAAA
Source organism: Lycocerus yunnanus (assembly GCA_036346125.1). Lineage (NCBI taxonomy): Eukaryota > Metazoa > Arthropoda > Insecta > Coleoptera > Cantharidae > Lycocerus > Lycocerus yunnanus. The sequence continues at coordinate 2,460,849 of JARFIX010000033.1, read as the reverse complement.
ACAATTGAATTTGAAAAAAGGCAGTCTAATAGTTGAAAAACAGCAATTGTGAAAGAAACAGTTGAATAGCTGAATCAAGAATAATTAAATTGTTGAACAAACCAGCTGAATATTGAACAAGTGTTGAATCAAAGATAATTGAATTATTGAATCAGAAACAACTGAATTATTCAACCAAAAACAATTAAACTATTAAATTAAAAATAATTGAAGTGCTGAACATACATACAGTTGAATTGAAGCAAACAGTTGAATTATTGGCAAAATAGCTGAATTTATTAAATAAAGCAGTTGAATTATAAAACAAAGGAGTTGAATTATTGAACGAAACAGTTGCATTCGTGAACAAAAACAATTGCATCGTAGAACCAAAAATGACTAAATTATTCAACTTAAAGTGATTAAATTATTAAAATTGGTAATTTTTCTAAACTTTTTGATATTTGATGAATTTAAAAAATTTATACTACATAGATCGACTAAATGAAATGCATCCAGCTTAATACAGATTTAAAAAAATGATTTATTAATTTTCATAATTCAAAAACAGAATTTCATTATTTTCTTTTAAATTAAGTTTTAATTTTTTTGAAATTTCATAGAATTTTCGCTAGCCACAGTGTTCATTTCCCTGACTTATTTAAAATCAAAAATTTCCTAACTTTTCCATGACAAAATTTACACAATTTTAAATCCACTAACAATTCCAAGTTTTCCAGACGAGTGGGAATCCTGAATGGAAACATGAAATGACCATTTCTAAAAGGAAAAAAAATAAATTTACATTTTTAAAAAAAGTAAAAAATAACTTGAAGTAATTGTTTATGAAAAAAGTCACTGTTAGTAATTGAAGTAACTCATTCCTAACCCGGCATGGACATCGGCCATACCAATAATAGGTAAATCCTACTTAAAACATTTCCGTCTTGCTGTATCTTTTAATCATCGCATTAATAATATAGGTTAAATTTTAAATTGTTTTTGTGAAACCGACTACAATGTGATTTTCGAAATAAAATCATTTGAGGCGTTCGACTAGAACAATCAATTTTAAGTGGCGTTAAATTAGTTTTTAGCAAAATATACAAAAACTGACTGAATCGTAAGACTTTTCGAAAGAAATTTTTGCAAACGGGCCATTGAGGTTGAACTGTCAAACTGACAGCAACGTTAAATCAACTACTCCTATTGAACGCCCCTGTGTACACTTAATATGAATCATAATTTACCTCACTATTATCCTGTTCATATTCTGGAATCGGATCGTGTTCTTCTTTGATATCAATGGAATGGTGCAAATCTTCCAATTTGATTTTTATGTCCTCCATTTCGCCCATTGTAATTTTGTAATCGTTATTATACTAACAACATTGGAAGCTCGCAAACCAACGATATTTTCTGCAAATTTTGTAAACTCTCGCAATAGTACCACCCCATTCGTATGCAGAAATTTTGTAAAAACTTTGGATTCATTTTTGAGGTTAGGTTGACCCAGAAATCGACACCGTAGAATTTGTAGCTGCAGGTTAATAACTCTTCGAAATCAGTACAATAGATACAGAAAAAAAATGTATATAATTAATCGCAAAAACAAACACGTCAGAGAGAAAAATTTATATTGATTTGTAGGTTGTCAAATATTCGGGTTTGGTTAATACAGTCACATCCATCGCAAAGAGAGGGCGCCTCAAACTCATGAATATAAAATGCATTTGTCAAATTGATTTAAAAAGTCTGTGATTAAGTGAAAAAATCGACTTTAAAGTTTACTAATTTTTTCTATACAAACATTTCTTTTAAAGAGAAAATTGAGATCAAAAATTGGATTGTTTAGATATGGGAAAAATAATGTTTTCCTGTATAAATCTACCTTGTTAATCGAGGCGTCTCTTTTTTGGAAACAATAATATTAGTTTCGTCTGTCAAATTTTAACTGTAGAAATATCCGACTTGGTAAGGAATTTTTGCTCTTTATATTATTTATAGATTCTATTAATTGCAGCATTTCTTAACCTAACCTCTAAAATTATATCAACAATTTATCAACTTCTGCTTTCAATTATGGATACTTTTGGGAAAGTTTGAGAAATGTAAAGAAATTATCGATAGCTTCCGAACCCCGGATAATGTCTGTAGATAGCGGTTACAGAATAACACCGGACCAAATGGGTGACATGGAAATTAAGTTAGAAGATTTGCACCATGCCATTGATATCAAAGAAGAATACGAACCGATCTTGGAATATCAACAGCATAGTAATGAGGTAAACTACGAACCATATTATGTAGTATTTTATAGCCAACTACCGCTGATTGTAAGTTTTGCTCGATTTTTTCTTCCTTACCGATTAATTTTTATTTAGTAACGGTACGTTTATTACAGGAATCTACGTATTGTTTCAATAGCTGTTCTCAAATTAACACGGAAGAAGTTAAATTAGAGTTAAACGATCTGCAAGATCGTTTGAAATGTCAGCCGAATAAAGCATTTAATTTAAAGACAAGCAGGAAACTGTTTAAATGTGAAATTTGTGACTATAAATGTGCACATAAGGGGCATTTTAATGTACATTTAAAAATTCACACCGGCGAGAAACCGTTTAGATGTGATATATGCGATTGTAAATTTGCAACAAATGGAATTTTAAGAAGGCACGCAAAAATTCATACCGGCGAGGAACCGATTGCCTGCGAAGTTTGTGACTATAAATGTGCGAAGAACACAGTTTTAAAGAGTCATTATTTAAAAATGCACCTGGGAGAGAAACGGTTCACGTGTGGAGTTTGTAATTTCAAGTGTGCCCGAAAAGAAATTTTAAAAAGTCATTTGAAAACTCATACTGACGAGAAACTGTTTACGTGCAAAATATGTGACTACAAATGCGCTAAGAAGAAAATGCAATTCCTCGTGCATTTAAGAAGTCATACAGGCGAGAAACCGTTTTCTTGCCAAATTTGTGGCTATCGGTGTGCACAAAAAGCAAATTTAAAATCGCACATAAGGGTCCATACTGGAGAGAAACCGTTTACTTGCGAATTATGTGGATATAAATGTGCACATAGAACACAATTCAAAATACATTTAAGAATTCATACCGGCGAGAAACCGTATACTTGTGCAATTTGTAATTGTAAATGTACACAGAGGGGAAATTTTAAAAGGCATCTACGCATTCATGTTCAGAAATAATTTCCTCTTCATGTGTAAGCACCTAATAATTTTGGGCTTCCTTTTTGCAAGGATTCAACTTACGTTGTTTACCGGTTCCCTCAAACGGATACTCGAGGATAATACCTCAAAGATGTTGCTAGCACCTTGTGAGAGGACCACCGTCTTTACGTGTCTTCCGAAGAATAAAGACGGCCTTAAGTGAGCCTCTACCAGAATTTGAATCGGGGCGCCTTACGTTAGTAGTTGATCGCACTAACACAATTATACAAAGAAAAAATGGACCCTGGTTATGGTTCTGTTACAGTTGAAAATGTTATTAATTAAGCATAAATGAAAATTGATGGAAACTTTGCTTCGGCCAACTAATTGGTCACGTGAGTAATGCGAAAAACTTTATTAATTTCCTTTTTTATAAATATAAATACAAAATGGGGCAATTTTTGTTGAATTTAATGGGTATTTACAGCTTCATTGTATATTTACTAACTGCCACTAAAAATGCTATTCCCAAAATTTTTACAACAAACAAAAAAACAATTTTAAGAAGCCACCTAAGTATTAATGGAAAAATGGCACCGAATTGATATATTGAAATTAATTTATCGAATAAATACCAATCTTTTTGGTAGCATGTCAAAACACCAAAGTCAAAATGTCGAAAACAAAACTTCCGAAAAACAAAACATCGAAAATAAAAACACTGAAAACAAAAACTCTGAAAGCAAAAATACCGATTTTTAAAAACAATAAATTTTTATAAATAATATTTTAAGCCACTCAAGATACAGCAATATGTCAGCGGTCAACAAAATTGCTTTTTAAAATTGTCAAAATCAGAGTTCGGGTATCTTAACTCTCTCCATTTTAATCTGTAAGTGGCATCTAGTTTGTACTAGTGGTATTTTCGATCTTTTGACTTCGGTGTTTTTGTTTTCGACAATTTGACTTTAGTGTTCTTGTTTTCAGCGTTTTTGTTTTCGGTGTTTTGGTTTTTCGATGTTATTGTTTTTCGGTGTTTGGTTCTCGGCGTTTTGACGTGGAATAATTATTGTTTTTGTGACGGGAGGAGGGGAGGGGGTTAGGTTTCCATTAGTTATTTATTATCAAAGATTGAATGTGAATTATTTATGTAAAAAAGACTAATAAAGTGGAAGAAAATTCTAATATGCTGATTTCCAATTGTAAAAATTCTAACATTTGGCTTTGTACTTTTGCGTAAAATCTCAACTTCGGACAGGGTGGTGAATCGATTTATGCAGCATAGGATTTTCAATACTAAATTTTTAACGCTGAATTAGTTAATATCTTCCTTAATTATTTTAGAGAAAAACTGCAAATTAGTTCTTTGTACAAAAATAATGACTGCAGTATTATTCTTGTCTGGGAAGGGGGAGCTAGTATTGATAAATTAGAAGGTTTCCATTAGTTATTTCTTATTAAAAACGGAATGTGAATTATTTATGTAAAAAAAAGACCAATAAAGTAAAAATTCTAATATTTGCCTTTATAACTTTGTGCAAGATCCCAACTTTATACAGGGTAGTGTATCGATTCAACCAGCATAGGATTTTCAATGCTAAATTTCAAATGTTGAATGATATCTCCCCTAATTATGTAGGGAAAGAATGTAAATCAGTTTATTGTAGAGAAAAAATTACTGCATCCGGACATGATATTGCTTTAATTTACCTTTTTTCATTACGGTAGAAGCTGGAAACTAAAAATAGCTATTTTGCAAATAATCAGTTTTGACTTGCTGTTTTTGAAATAAAAAGCCTGTATTTTTACTTTATCATATGTAATATGAGAAAGTATTGTTTTCGTGCAGAAAAAAAAATTTGAGATTTTGATGGATTTACACTTTTTGAGGTCCCCTGAGTAAAATAAGACCATTTCCAAAAAATGTCTGTGTGTGTGTGTGTGTGTGTGTTGTGTGTGTGTGTGTGGTCAAATTTTGTGTGCGACCTACAGCAAAAACTAATAGGAATTTTCAAACAAAATTTTGGATTTTGTATCCTTATGTTGAGACTTAGAGCTGATTAGATTTTGGCTAAAATTGATTTACGGGAACTATTTTTTTTTATTTTTTTAAATTTTATTATTTAATATTAGTTTTTAATTAATATTTCAAAAACTAATAAGAATTTCAAAACGAAATTTAGGATTTAGCATACTTATGTCGAGATTTAGAACTCATTAAATTTTAGTTAAAATTGTTTTATGAAAACTATTGTTTTTTATTTTTTAAGTTTTATTATTTAATATTAGTCTTTATTTAATATTTTGAAAACTAACAGAATTTTCAAACCAAATTTGATATTTCCTATCTTTATAGCTGGAGTTAAAGTTATTTAAATTTTGGTTAAAATTGGTTCATGGGAACTATTTTTAAAATTTTTAAATCTTATTATTTAATATTAGTTTTAATTAATATTTCCAAAAGTAAAACGAATTTCTAAACTAAATTTATGTTTTCGCATATTTTAATCAATATTTAGAACTGATTAAATTTTAGTTAAAATTTGTTTATAAAACTATTGTTTTTATTATTTTAAATATTATTATTTAATATTAGCCTTTATTTAATATTTTAAATACTAATAAGGAAAACCTAAATTTGGTATTTTGTATCTTTGTATTGAAACTTAGAGCTGATTAGATTTTGAGTCAAATTGCTTGTAAGAAAATATGTTTTCTTTTTATTTTAAAATTTAATAAATATATGATAAAGTTATGGGCATGGCCACATCCGTTTTTTGATCTAGCAATTAAATAATATCAAATTAATATGTCAAAATAATTATTGTATTTGATTTCAAAAATGGCAAGGCATAGCTGATTATTTGTAAAATAGCAATTTTTAGTTTCTCGTTTTTGCATTTATGAAAAAGGAAAATTAACAGCAATAATATTGTGATACAGGGGGTTTGTTACTAGAAGTTTGAACAAATCCCACCGCTGCCACCAATGTGATACAGTGGGATTTTATATACAAGTTTAAGCTAAAACTACTGTAGTACGGGGGGGGGGATTCTTTACTGTTTTTGCCGCTAAAGTCAACGTAACTAGGAGGAAAATATAGTAACTGCGGGGGAGTTAGTATAAAGATGCTGCCACCACTTTTTCTACGAAAAAAATAAGGGTTACAGAGGACGTGGGAATCGGTCAAAACTGCGTGTTGAATAATTAAATTTAAGATTAACGAATCAAAAGAAATAAAAAAACGACAAAAATGTCGCATGCAGTTTCTCTCTATGAAAAACAATCGCCTCAACCGAACTAACTACATACGTATTTGCGTTTTTGGCGGTCGTATTTATCCCCTCACTTCAATGCGGTATTAATTAAACAGTAAAAATTTAGCATTGAAAATTCTATGGTACGTGAAGTTCTTATTTAAGAAATAAAATGAAAATAAAAATTATAATTCGGGCAGCAATATCTTTATTACATTACAACAATTACACAATTTATTTGCAAAATAAAATTTACAAACAAATTAAAAAAATATTTTGGGGTTAAGTTATTTACATCAACGACAAGTTGTTTCAAACGTGTTCGTCGGATGTTGCTTTGAACAACTGTCAGTGTGACGTAATCAGGAACTGTTCAGAGCAGTTCCAAGGACGTCCAACGAGCTAAATTTAAAAACGAACAAAAACGAAGTAAATTTTTTTTACTTCTGTAATATCAATATTGAATTGGCGGCGGCCATTTTTTTAAAAGGAAGAACAAGTAAATAATCAAAAGGTAAGACAGTTATATTTCATTACATGTACATTTACATTAATTGACTTTATCACGTAGGACATATTTATTCATTTGTTTATTCAGTTTTGTGTTAGAAAGTAATTCTCCGTTTGTAATTTTACCGCACGCACATCCTCTTACACTTCAATTTGGCGCCCAACGTGTGGGGCCAGTTTAATCATTCATTTATCATTCACACTTGTCACATGACTTCATTTCCTAGGGTAGTGCACGGTGCCCCTAATGCAAATTTCGTTAAAACTTAAAAGTTACAAATTTCAGTCAGTTAATTTCTTTATCGCTCAAGTTTTATTCCGTGGAAGGAAGTTTTGAGTTCTATTTGACTTCTTATCAACCACCACGTGCCGTTTGTAGACAGCCTTGAAAGTTTCAAGCAAGCTGAAGCGAGTTTGTTAAGCAGCTGCGAGTATAGCCGCCATCCGATTGGCCGAGCGCGCTAATGTCCTCCCTACTCCCAAAATCATCGTTAGTTGACTTCCGTCCTTCGGACAAGGCACTCCGTGCTTCGGCACGCTAAATCAATTTTACCATCTGTAGTACCGTTTAATAATTTAATACCGTTTCGTTTGTTTTGAGGCGACCAATACTGGTTGTAGGCGTGCATCTGACCGGTGAACTAATTACCGTTTTAAGCGAGTGCCAATTTACCGTATCGTATCGTATCGCATTTTCCGTTGAAAATATTGTGGGTGTGATGAAGTCCCACCTGTTAACCCGCAATAGGGGAATTTTATGTTGAGCACTCTGCCATTTTGTCGTTTCCGTTTGGAAGAATCACCCTCAGTAGGGATTACCGTCTTATCACCGTGTCTAGAAAACCACCCGCATCAGCGCAAGTCGACCTTATTTTTACGTTCAAGAGGTTGATGACCTTTAAAGTCATCGCAACCAATTTCGATGTTAGTTACCGCCGTAAAACCAATTCAATCGCCAAGCTGTGGACCACAATAATTAAGGTTAGTTATTTAATCTGTCCAACTTAACAACTTCAGTGCAGCAAAGTGAAATTATCGTTGCTATGTTTTCAAAAGTGCTACGCCGCCATTTTTCCGGTTTTGATATCGTTCAGTAATTTAAATAATAATAGTGACCACGAACGCCATCTGCGGTCGTTGGACTTAACCTAGTAAGTTTGAAGAACTGTCACTTTTGAAAATCATAAATGTCAAGTGGATATTTTATGTTTGTTTAATTTAGTAAATTTTAATGTTAAGAATAAACTTTATACCGTCAATTTCAATGTCAAAATGTCAATATCGAGTGCACTCCATTTAGAAATTATTCCAAATTGTAAATGATACAATTTACTTGTTTTGTTGTTATCTTTGTGTACCGAATTATTTGTATTATATACTGTGTTTTCGTCAAATATTATAGTGTTATTTTACCGAACTTGTGTTTGTTTCTTTTGTACTCTTTTCAGATCCTGGTCTTGTAAAGTGAAGCGAGAGAATTGAGTTTTACCAAAGTATAACGAATTTAAGTATTCATTTTGTTTAAAGGTTTGTACCGATCTAGTGTGCGGTACATTATTGTTCCATCTTAACCTAGGATTACACTAGTGGCGCCTCTATGTTTCAGTATCGAAACCATCCCGATTTCGACCTTTCCGGCGCACGCAATTCAAAATTATACTTTCTCGTTCAACCCAGACCTCACGGCGAGTTTAGTCGGCACTTTAGGCTTTTGCTACGGGTGTGTGCGCCGAAGACCAATTTCTCACGTAACACACTGCTCGTTACATTGAAACATCCCCTTACACTTCAAAATAAAACAATGACAAAAGTTACATCATTTTGAGGGGTTAACCGCTGGTGAAGTTTTTGTACACATCTCATGAAGTGCATGAAATCTCATGTGAAAAACTCATGAAGTACTTGTGAAGTACGTGTAGTACTGGAAAATACATGAAGTACGTGTAAAGTAGATAAAATACGTGTTAAACTGTTAAGTATATTGAAGTACAAGTGAAGTATCATGAAGTTAGTAAATTTTTGGTGAATTACATGAAGTTGAACATAGCTTATGAGCATGCGCTACGGTCAATGTGTATCATAGATAAGACACGTGTATTCAATGAAATTATTTGATAGCAAATTAACTTACATCAGTGGATTTTCTTAACATTTTTTTTATTTTAAACGTTGAATAGACCTTTGGCGGTCATTATTTTACTAATTAAAAGTTTTGGCGTCGCTAATCAATTAATTAAATTAAACTTTGATTTCTTAGTTATTTTGTTAATTGTTAGTTGACGAAATAACCAATCAAGTGTTTGATTTGTTTTGTTTGTTGTGAGTTTGGTTATTTCGTTGTGGTCTGATTGGATGAGTTTGAATAAGGTGCATGTCCTCAGTCCCCTTTCATTGAAAATTTTTAATTTAAAAAGTCTAAATCTATTGTTTTCGTTCTTTATTTTTGGTTGAACCTGTTTTTTTTTGAATTATTTAAAAAATTAGTTGGGGGCTGGAAACCTGCTAGCTCCCCTCCCAATTTTAAAAATAATTTAATAATCGTTTGTGCATGATTGTACATAATTTATTTTTGCTTTACCCGTTTTTGCTGCCCCCAGAATATGTCATAATTTTTTTAGAAAACTAAAACGGTAGCGGAGAGTTTCTACTAAATTTTCAAACATTTAATGTTTGCCTGCATTGTAATATTTGGGTACTGAAGGGTGTTTAACACCTCAGACCCTCCGGATCGAGTTTATCAGAAGTAAACTGAAGATCTCCGCTGCAGAGGCCCTGGAAGGCGGTAGAAGAGGATTGAATAGTTTATTTTTATCTATGGCCAAGTAAATGTGTTTAATTCATAATCGGACAATTAATCATAAACTGCATAATTATAAATTCCGTACCCCCTGGGTGCGGGGGTAGATTTCTGCAATGGGAGATATTCATTTTACTTATGATAAAAAATAAACTACTCAATCCGGGGGTCTGGGGTGGAACACCTCCAGTGCCTCTGCAATGGGAAATCTTCAGTTTAGCTGATAAAAATAAACTACTCGATCCGGGGGTCTGGGTGTGGAACACTCCAGTGCTTCTGCAATGGGAAATCTTCAGTTTAGCTGATAAAAATAAACTACTGATCCGGGGTGTGGAACACCTCCAGTGCCTCTGCAATGGGAAATCTTCAGTTTAGCTGATAAAAATAAACTACTCGATCCGGGGGTGTGGAACACCTCCAGTGCCTCTGCAATTGGAAATCTTCAGTTTAGCTCTGATAAAAATAAACTACTCGATTCGGGGGTCTGGGGGCGTGGAACACCTCCAGTGCCTCTGCAATGGGAAATCTTCAGTTTAGCTGATAAAAATAAACTACTCGATCCGGGGGTCTGGGGTGGAACACTCTCCAGTGCTTCTGCAATGGAAATCTTCAGTTTAGCTGATAAAAATAAACTACTGATCCGGGGTGTGGAACACCTCCAGTGCCTCTGCAATGGAAAATTTTCAGTTTAGCTCTGATAAAAATAAACTACTCGATCCGGGGGTCTGGGGCGTGGAACACCTCCAGTGCCTCTGCAATGGGAAATCTTCAGTTTAGCTGATAAAAATAAACTACTCGATCCGGGGGTCTGGGGTGTGGAACACTCCAGTGCTTCTGCAATGGGAAATCTTCAGTTTAGCTGATAAAAATAAACTACTGATCCGGGGTGTGGAACACCTCCAGTGCCTCTGCAATGGGAAATCTTCAGTTTACCTCTGATAAAAATAAACTACTCGATCCGGGGGTCTGGGGTGGGGAACACCCTCCAGTGCCTTTGCAATGGGAAATCTTCAGTTTAGCTGATAAAAATAAACTACTGATCCGGGGTCTGGGGTGGGAACACCCTCCAGTCCTTGCAATGGAAAATCTTCAGTTTAGCTCTGATAAAAATAAACTACTCGATCTGGGGGTCTGGGGGCGTGGAACACCCCAGTGCCTCTGCAATGGGAAATCTTCAGTTTAGCTGATAAAAATTAACTACTGATCCGGGGGTCTGGGGATGGGGAACACCTCCAGTGCCTCTACAATGGGAAATTTTCAGTTTAGATGATAAAAATAAACTACTCGATCCGGGGGTCTGGGGGCGTGGAACACCCTCCAGTGCCTCTGCAATGGGAAATCTTCAGTTTACCTCTGATAAAAATAAACTATTCGATCCGGGGGTCTGGGGTGGGGAACACCCTCCAGTGCCTTTGCAATGGGAAGTCTTCAGTTTAGCTGATAAAAATAAACTACTCGATCTGGGGTGTGGAACACCTTCCAGTGCACAAATTTTGGAATCTCGGTAGGTCTCTGAAATACCGATGAAGTATGTAAATACAATGAAATATCGATGAAGTACCGAGAATTTTTGATAAAGTACGGTGAATTACTGGTGAAGTACGTGAAGTTCCATGAATTACTGCTGAATTATATGAAGTACGAAGAAGTATGATGAAGTACGTGAAGGTAATTGTACACGATTTCCTCTAGCGGTTGACCTCTCGCGTCATTTCAGTATAGATTTTTACAAGCTAATTATGCATATTTATAGTAACAATTGAAATTGAAGGTCAGAATTTAACTACGAAAGAAAAGTAAGGTGGCCTCATAATTACTTTTATACAAAACTTGCTACGATCAGAATTGCGGCAAAATGTATAAATTGAATAGTCAATACTGACGTTCCATTAGTTATTTATTAATCTCAAATATGAAGATTGATTTTTTTGCTTTATTAGCAGTTGTTCACACAATACGGATTTGTGTTTTATTTACTTGTGGGTTTATTTTGGAGTCAATTTAAGGGATCGAGAACTTAATTCAAAAAGTAAAACCACCTTAATTTATTTAATGTATTGAACAACGGGGGGGGGGGGGACACTTTAGAATGGTTTACTTCGCCGCCGATGCTATTGAGGTACGGAGGGTTTTACTTTAAACTAAATTCCATCGCTGATACCATTGCAGCAAAGGGGAGGGGGGGGGTAAGTAGCGTAAGTACGCTGCCACCACTTTCTGTAAGAGAAAGAAAATCGGGGTTCAGAAGAACGTGCGAATCAGATGATTATTTGCTTTCACTAAAATTCACTTTTCGATACCGACCTTAAAACGGTGACACAAAATTAAATATAACCAACAACTTTATTGTTACGAATCTCGGAACAATGGTTAAAATTGAGTTCTAACTTACCCTTTCAAACAATTCGTTGTCAAGTCTCTTTCCGTTAGATAGAATAACGTACAATTAGGTACACTGTGTTGTTTCGCTGTTTCGCTTTGTGAAAAGTTAAAAACGCCCGATTTGATCAAAATGTCGGACAAAAATCTGCGTCTTTTCTCCTCGTATTCGAGTGCCGTTTTAGGATTGCCATGAAATGTGGGAAATGCGTTTTGGCTGTATTGTGACCTGATTACGTAATTGTTTTTAAGGGCAATTGAAATCTTCAAGGTAAGTGGATTGAAAGTGGCTCTTACCGTAGATGTTTAGTAGTTAAATCAAAAAACTCTACTGTTCGGGTTTTAAAAACCAGGAGTACTAAAACTTTTTTGCCCTCTAAAAAGCTAAAGTCTCGGTTAATGTTTTCAGACCTTTTTTTTTTATAAATCTTAAAAATCTGGATTGCGGAGAGACCGGTGTCGACGATTTTTTCTTAATACGGATAATCCCTTTTATTTCTAATCCAAAAATTTCACTATAAAAGAAAACTGATAAACTATCATATTATACCAAAAAACTTACATAGTACGAAATGAATATGGAAAAGAAAATTAGCAAATGTTTTGCAGTTAGCCGCATGATCTGTGTCACTCCCAAGCGTATTAAAAATGCATGGTCCGCTTGCTTACCAAAAGTGGCTGATCGTATAGGAAAAATTAAGATTGGAAGGATGCAAGTACTGAAATTGATAGAATGGCCCAAAATTCAATTGCCTTACTGGAAAAATTTATTTTCAACGGACAACGGAGGAAAGATGAAAGATCCACAACTTGCACTCAAATTATTTCTTCGTGTAATATTTTCTACAGCTGTGACGATTGTGAGGTTTCTCGGGCGCCGCGAGTTTTATGCGCGGATTGTTTTGTCCAATCGGAACATCGACACCATAAGTATAGTATGATTCACGGCGCTAATTACTATTGCTGTTGTGGAGAAGAGGAAACATGGGAAAAAGCATGGCACTGTGCAAAACATCCGGTTCGGCTTCACCAGAGCCAAGAAAGAAAAGCTTTTGAACCCGGATTTAGAGAACCGAGCACGTATAGCAATGGAAGCCATTCTCTTACAAGCCGAAGACATTTTGTCTGATTATGAGATGATTGTAAAGAAAGTTGGTGGGGATGACGACAAGTTTTGCGCAATTGTGTACACAGCTTTACCTTTCCACGTCGTTACAACTGCGTGAGTTATTAGAGAGCGTAATGGCAATATCCGATACCGACTATCTTCAGTTACATCAGAATTTATGCAAAGAAGGTAAAATAACCATTAAACTTCACAGATCGCTCTGCGATGATCTGAAGGACGCTAACGATCGGGAGCCAGATTCGCCCTTTCGAGTATTGGTTGTCCATGTGCACGACGTGATCGAGCAAGAGTTTGCGTTGAAAATGCTGGTTTACCTGAAGGAGTGGTTAAAGTATGGGAAAAATGTTAGAAAGATATTTACGGAAGTGGTAACCAGTCCATTTCCGTTATCATTTCTGAGCGTTGCCGAAAAGTTTTTATTTTCTTCAAAACCAATGCCAATAGTAATTCGAGATTGTTGTAAAAAAGTTACTGATATTTGGTACCATGACACAATATAACACCAAGAAGACTTTCGCGAAAATGTGGATCGAACGATCCTGCGTGATTCTGGATACGTCAAAGGACTATGCGTATAAGGATTGGGAGTTTATACGCGAAATTACCGATCAATTGTTTGTAATCCCAAATTTGGCGTATGACTTAATCGTCAGCCAAGATGCATTATTGCGTGTTGCAACTTTATATTTGGATGAGCATCTGCCAAATTGCAACTCATGGAAAAATGTGGATGTATGGAAATATGAGAAGGAGATCTCAAAACGGTTGAAACTACTAGCGTCTACCATAAATTTCTTATTACAAGAAGGTCCCAAAACTTGGACAAAACAACTTCGAAGGAGTTTTCTATCAGGTTTGTCACTCTTTCTAGACGTACTTACTGCTTTCCAAAATGTAGATTCCGAAACTAGGGAAATCTATCAACATGTAGAATATGAACGGAACATTGCTGCAGTTCATTGTGTATACCAACAATTAGCTGTATGTTCTATATCATTTTTAAAATGGTGCAGCAGTGACAACGAAATTCTAAATGAAGTATACTCAAAAACTATGAGGACGTTCCACGAAAACTTTGGTTATAACACAATTGGATCGGAAAAAACGGTAAAGATACTGAACTACAGCGCTTCGTGTATACCGTACGATGCAAAAATCAACCGGTGTCCATCTGCCTTCCGTTATCTAGATTTCTAGTCGGCTTGCATCTGATCAGACTTGAAAATTGCCAGGAAACGTTAAGCGGTACGCTTGTGTCAAAGATATTTCATCCCGTCGTAAATATTCAAGTTATGTGCGCTCAAGTTCTTTCCGGAATGTGGAATCGAAATGGTGCGCCTGCGTTAGAACGTGTGATAACTTACCGCGCACCGTTCTGTCGTAGCGCTACCTATGATCGCGATATTCAATTGTTGCAGATTGTGGCCGCCACAACAGACGCCAATGAGTTTGTGATCAATTTGTTAGAAAAATTCGGGTTAGTAAGTTGGGTTAATGACAACTTTGAAGCAGATTTGGAAAACGTCGCAGACGATGACGTCAGTGATATAACTAACCTTGCAGAACAATTTTTACAACTGCTGATTACTGTACTCGTCGAACGGTACGTTTTGGAAATAAGTCACGTCACTGACGAAGAACGCCTGAAGTACGAAGTTATTCATAGATTGTGCATGAAACCTGCTACTCCTTTTTCCGAACTACGAAAGTATTTTCTAGCTACTGATCCCATGCCTGCGCTTAACAAAATTGCGGTATTCAAGAAACCAACCTTCGTTATGGGATGTGGCACGTACGAACTGAGACGAGAATTTTTTGACCGTTACAATGCGTTATTCTTTCATTATAATACATCAGAAATGTCGGACACAAATGAGTTTCAACGTCAACGTCGAAAAGCTGCAAAGGAACCGGATTGCTTTCCACCACCCACGTTACCAAAATTAAAGGAATATTTCGTACCGATTGTGGCCATTTTCCAATGTGACATAACCTTCTATATTATTCAGACGGTTTTCAGCGCGCTTCCGAGTTAAAATCCAGGAGTTACACCGATACGCAGCTCGAAAACGTTTTATATTTGATTGGCTACGCGTTACAAGAACAAAAAGCGGAAATTACAAATCGTTATCGTTTACCGAAAAAGCTGCGAAATGGCAGCTTTTGCATGGTTTGGAAAAGGTTTCAACGATACCTCGTAGCGGTTTACCTCGAGATCTGTTGAAATGGACGATAAACAAATACAAAGAAGTGATCGGTGTATCGACGGATGTAATAAACGAAGGGTCCGCGATTGAAGACAGCGAAAAAGTGAGAAAGTCAAAATTGGCCGCCTCGAGGCGAGCAGAACTGATGCTTCAGATGTCCAAAATGCAAAACCAATTTTTGAAGAATAATTCGACGGTAGATCAAAAAGAAACCGTGTCCGATCTAGATTTAGCCTCGAATATCAAAATTACTTCTGAAAGATCGGAAAAATCCTGCATTTTGTGTAAAGAATCTCAAACTTTGAATGAAAAAAATGAAGTTTTAGTTATGGCTGCGTACATTCAGTACTCTACAGTTTTATGTATTCGCAGGAAAACCAACTCGAATTAAACAAATCCCCTGTGTTGACTTCAAACCGTGGTCCCGCTCTTTACACCAGTTCTTGTGGCCACGTTATGCACAAGAGTTGTTTTAAAGTTTATCTAGAGGATATTTGGAGAAAAGAAATGTTAGGAACAGATTTCCCATCCGGTTTTGATATCGATAAGCAAGAATTTATCTGCCCCTTGTGCGAATGCATCGGTAACACGGTTATACCTATCATCGTGCCGTCCCAGCTTGCGATAAAAAATCAAGTACCATTTGGCCTAGACCTAGCGGAAACCGTTCTTGCCTTTACCAAGAAATTGCAACCACCTGGTTATAAAAACCCGCTACTTGTCTGGAAATCTCTCGCTTACACCATCCAGGTCATTGAAACTTTAATGCGAGATTCCAACAAGCCTCTTTTGGGACATTTCTCCAGTCGCCATCACGCGTGTTTGAAAAGTTTCGTTAAAATTTCGCAAGTTATTTCGCATAGTTACAAATCCCCCACGTCACTTGTCGCCAGGTTATATTTAAAGTTAACAGGCCAAACTGTCGATAGGAACACGCATTTGAGTACGACATATTCAACGTATGGGTCATAATCACTTTATCTAAGGGCAATCCATCTCCCAGCATCCTTCGTTTGGTGTTCCTAGCTCAGATCGTCAAAATTTTAATCGGGATCAATTTTGCTCAATTGAGCAATGACGTCAACCACCATGATGAAGACACTCCGTTTAAATATATTTTGCAGCTTTACGCGACAGGAGTAACCATTTGAGCGAAAATTCGATTTGGAGCTTTGTGCGGAAGGCTTGTTTGCCCTTCTTGAGATGCTGTGTCATTCTGCATAGCTTTGCAAGCGAATCTTCTCAACCCGTGCAACTAACGAAAGTAGGGGGGATTCTTTCTCAAATATGTGTTCCTATTTAGGACTCCCACAGACACGGGAAGAATTATTCCATACTAAAGAAGTTTATCCCATTGTCAAGATTTGGTTAAGCGTTCCTGAGATCTACTATTATATTGCCACTGATCCACTTTATATTAAGCAACTTACGAAGCTACCACACGAATATTGTGACTTAATAAATATGGCCTCTACGTGTAAGTGTTTTAAGTGTGAATATAATGAATCGAATCGAGATCCGATGCTTTGCTTGGTGTGTGGTACGTTCATCTGCGGGGAAACTCCTTCTATCCCATTAACGGAAGGAATATTTTATTCGCCACTAGCTCGGCATTCTAAAAATTGCCAAGAGCAGCTATATTTAAGAGTCAGAACAAACGAAGTTTTAATTCGGTCACAAGACAAGTTTACGGTTGTTTCCCCAGGACCATATTTGGACAGTCATTTCGAAAATGATCAAATTTGGGCAAAGAATAAACCCATGTACTTATGTTTAGATATATACAAAGCATTAAATACTCTGTGGCTAAGTCATGGTTTCAGCGAAAAAATTTCCAGGCAAAATAGAAGACAATAATATTGTATAGCGTATTTTTGAGATATTTTAAAAATAAAATTATGTTTTTTTTTATTATTTATTTATTTCTTTTAGTGTTATAATGCCAGTAGTCATGAAGTGACATGCGTGTTCCGACACAGATCACTTTATGTGCGCAGAATGAAGCTAACGAAGCGCTCGTGATGTAATCTACATGAATTTGTCTTTGAATTACAGCTTCTATAGGTTACATTTGGCGCCCGCGCAGGGACTTGATTCGTCCCTCCCGCCGAATTTTATACCTGACATTTGGCGTTCGAGCAGAGACTTAATTCATTACCCATTCATTCACGGACTTTATGCTATTTAATACAATAGCAATCCAGCGAGATGGAAAAACGTTTGCGTAGGCATCGATCCTAACACCGAAGCGGAATTACCTGGTTGGATACACAAACCGATTCTCTGGATTAAAAAACTCTTTTCGCACGTTTTTCGCCGATACATCCTATACGAAATGATAACATCGAACGAGAAGCATCAATCGTTTTCCAAAGTTTTATTAACTGTAGTTTGTTTTACTTTATGCTATTTAATACAATAGCAATCCAGCGAGATGGAAAAACGTTTGCGTAGGCATCGATTCTAACACCAAAGCGGAATTACCTAGTTGGATATACAAACCGATTCTCTGGATTAAAAAACTCTTTTCGCACGTTTTTCGCCGATACATCCTATACGAAATGATAACATCGAACGAGAAGCATCAATCGTTTTCCAAAGTTTTATTAACTGTACTTTGTTTTACTTTATGCTATTTAATACAATAGCAATCCAGCGAGATGGAAAAACGTTTGCGTAGGCATCGATCCTAACACCGAAGCGGAATTACCTGGTTGGATACACAAACCGATTCTCTGGATTAAAAAACTCTTTTCGCACGTTTTTCGCCGATAAATCCTGTACGAAATGATAACATCGAACGAGAAGCATCAATCGTTTTCCAAAGTTTTATTAACTGTACTTTGTTTTACTTTATGCTATTTAATACAATAGCAATCCAGCGAGATGGAAAAACGTTTGCGTAGGCATCGATCCTAACACCGAAGCGGAATTACCTGGTTGGATACACAAACCGATTCTCTGGATTAAAAAACTCTTTTCGCACGTTTTTCGCCGATAAATCCTGTACGAAATGATAACATCGAACGAGAAGCATCAATCGTTTTCCAAGGTTTTATTAACTGTAGTTTGTTTTACTTTATGCTATTTAATACAATAACAATCCAGCGAGATGGAAAAACGTTTGCGTAGGCATCGATCCTAACACCAAAGCGGAATTACCTAGTTGGATACACAAACCGATTCTCTGGATTAAAAACTCTTTTCGCACGTTTTCGCCGATAAATCCTGTACGAAATGATAACATCGAATGAGAAGCATCAATCGTTTTCAAAAGTTTTATTAACTGTACTTTGTTTTACTTTATGCTATTTAATACAATAGCAATCCAGCAAGATGGAAAAACGTTTGCGTAGGCATCGATCCTAACACCGAAGCGGAATTACCTGGTTGGATACACAAACCAATTCTCTGGATTAAAAACTTTTTTCGCACGTTTTTCGCCGATAAATCCTGTACGAAATGATAACATCGAACGAGAAGCATCAATCGTTTTCCAAAGTTTTATTAACTGTACTTTGTTTTACTTTATGCTATTTAATACAATAGCAATCCAGCGAGATGGAAAAACGTTTGCGTAGGCATCGATCCTAACACCGAAGCGGAATTACCTGGTTGGATACACAAACCGATTCTCTGAATTAAAAACTCTTTTGCACGTTTTTCGCCGATAAATCCTGTACGAAATGATAACATCGAACGAGAAGCATCAATCGTTTTCCAAAGTTTTATTAACTGTAGTTTGTTTTACTTTATGCTATTTAATACAATAGCAATCCAGCGAGATGGAAAAACGTTTGCGTAGGCATCGATCCTAACACCGAAGCGGAATTACCTGGTTGGATACACAAACCGATTCTCTGGATTAAAAAACTCTTTTCGCACGTTTTTCGCCGATAAATCCTGTACGAAATGATAACATCGAACGAGAAGCATCAATCGTTTTCCAAAGTTTTATTAACTGTAGTTTGTTTTACTTTATGCTATTTAATACAATAGCAATCCAGCGAGATGGAAAACGTTTGCGTAGGCATCGATCCTAATACCGAAGCGGAATTACCTGGTTGGATACACAAACCGATTCTCTGGATTAAAAAACTCTTTTCGCACGTTTTTCGCCGATAAATCCTGTACGAAATGATAACATCGAACGAGAAGCATCAATCGTTTTCCAAAGTTTTATTAACTGTAGTTTGTTTTACTTTATGCTATTTAATACAATAGCAATCCAGCGAGATGGAAAAACGTTTGCGTAGGCATCGATCCTAACACCGAAGCGGAATTACCTGGTTGGATACACAAACCGATTCTCTGGATTAAAAAACTCTTTTCGCACGTTTTTCGCCGATAAATCCTGTACGAAATGATAACATCGAACGAGAAGCATCAATCGTTTTCCAAAGTTTTATTAACTGTAGTTTGTTTTACTTTATGCTATTTAATACAATAGCAATCCAGCGAGATGGAAAAACGTTTACGTAGGCATCGATCCTAATACCGAAGCGGAATTACCTGGTTGGATACACAAACCGATTCTCTGGATTAAAAAACTCTTTTCGCACGTTTTTCGCCGATAAATCCTGTACGAAATGATAACATCGAACGAGAAGCATCAATCGTTTTCCAAAGTTTTATTAACTGTACTTTGTTTTACTTTATGCTATTTAATACAATAGCAATCCAGCGAGATGGAAAAACGTTTGCGTAGGCATCGATCCTAACACCGAAGTGGAATTACCTGGTTGGATACACAAACCGATTCTCTGGATTAAAAACTCTTTCGCACGTTTTTCGCCGATAAATCCTGTACGAAATGATAACATCGAACGAGAAGCAACAATCGTTTTCCCAAGTTTTATTAACTGTAGTTTGTTTTACTTTATGCTATTTAATACAATAGCAATCCAGCGAGATGGAAAAACGTTTGCGTAGGCATCGATCCTAACACCGAAGCGGAATTACCTGGTTGGATACACAAACCGATTCTCTGGATTAAAAAACTCTTTTCGCACGTTTTTCGCCGATAAATCTTGTACGAAATGATAGCATCGAACGAGAAGCATCAATCGTTTTCCAAAGTTTTATTAACTGTAGTTTGTTTTACTTTATGCTATTTAATACAATAGCAATCCAGCGAGATGGAAAAACGTTTGCGTAGGCATCGATCCTAACACCAAAGCGGAATTACCTAGTTGGATACACAAACCGATTCTCTGGATTAAAAAACTCTTTTCGCACGTTTTTCGCCGATACATCCTGTACGAAATGATAACATCGAACGAGAAGCATCAATCGTTTTCCAAAGTTTTATTAACTGTAGTTTGTTTTACTTTAAATTTTATTTCCCTACTGAACCGATTAGCTCAATATATCTGAAAGATGCTCAAGTCTGCGGGTTCTACTACGATAAGTATGTTATGTCCGTTTTGCGCTACTAAATTTCTGGTTTTTGTCTTCCTGTGTGACTAAACTGTCACATTCCGGTTGTTTTCTTGATCCACAATAAATTTGTCAAAATTATGTATCTTCTGAAATACAATTCTTCAATCAGCTGAAGTTAAAGTTGTCAAAATTGTTGCATGTACGGGGCCGGTGATCGAAGTGTTACCAACTTCACGTTGCGGTAGTAACCAAACGGCTAATGACAGCGCGCTCATGTTTTGACATGCGTCAGTCTGTTATGTTGTTTACAAATCTACGGAAGCCAATCACAATTACACGATACAATGATACTGGTAACATCAAAAACGCCATGGAGGTGGACATCCAAAAACAGCAACATCGACAAAAATGCTAGGAAAGGTGAAGGCCAGAATTCAACGAAATCCACGACAAAGCGCAGTAAAATTGAAAAAAACTCTCGATGAGTTTGATCGTAGCATGGGACGCATATTAAAAAATGAACTACTGAAGAAAACGTCACCTAGAGGAATATGGAAGCGATTTTCAATGGTTGTTCCTTATGGGCAACACAATCACGAACAGGACTCTCAGCCTAACTCCTCTTAATTAATCTCCAGATCTTTTTATAAACTTCCATATCCCCACTACCTTCATTCCTATATTAATAGTGTTTCTGCTACTTGTGACGTTTCTTAATATCCGGCTACATCGTGCCTATTATGTTTTAGATGTGATAATGCATTCAAAAGTGACGTTTGAAAAATGCTCTATTTTGTCATTCTCGCTTGTTTTGTTTCAAATCCGGATACTTTCCAATCTCAATTTTCCACTGTCATAACGGAAATGTCTTAATCCTTTTAAAGGTTAAGGTAAAATAGACAAATTTACGGTTATAAATTTTTATTTAATAAATTGACATTTAAATTTAGGTATATCCAATATATTGTTAAGAATGTTAGGTTATAGTTTGTTACACAATAAAAATTATTTTAAGTAATACAGAAGAAAACGAAAGTTACGAATGTAGACTATGTCCTTTGACATTTTAATAACAAGTTGAAATCATTTCTAAGTAGTTAATACACAAGAATACATTCAAACCTGTTTTTATGCGATTTCTATGTGAGGAATTGTTCATGAGCAATTTTTTTGTGCAATATATCAAAAATTTCGTCAAATGCATAGTATAAATAAACAAAAAAATATTTTTTATGGATGGAATTTCTTTTATGCGGTCCTAGCCACCGCACAAAAACAGGTTTGAGCGTAGAATTGCGGTAGCTGCAAAAATCTTCAAAGTATATGTCTTGTTTATGTTTTGTGCACAATCTGAATTTGCTAAAAAAACATAAGATGCTATTAAAAAAAATAAAGTTAACCTTCAAATGACCTTGAAAAGATCAATTAATTATATTATATTCTTTGCCCCTCCCTTTGTTTGTTTCCCCTTGAAACATTTTTTCATCTGTCGTCTGGTTTTTACGTATTCACGACGGCATTGCCTATAAGTAATATTGCTAATTTGACGTATGAATGACATTTGACAGCCTTAGAAAGTTTCTTTATTCTGCATTACTCTGTCGAGGTCGATAGCAATTGCCGAGTTAGCAAGCTTGCTAGCTTAACAATTGCTATCGATGTTGACAAAATAAGAAAACTTACCAAGTCTGTCAAATATCTTTTATACGTCAAATTAGCAATATTACTTATAGGCAATTTGTCACGTGATTTTATTTCCCCAGGGTAATGCACGGTGCCCCTAATGAAAATTTCGTCAAAAACTTAAGAAGTTTTAAAATTTCAGTTTAATTCAGTTAGTTTCATGGTCGTTCAATTTTTATTCCGTGAAGGAAGTTTTGAGTTCATATTTGAAATTTATCTACACCACGTGCCGTTTTGCTAGACAACCTTCAGCAATTTCGTTCAAGTTGAACCTTGTTCGTTAACAGCTGCTAGTATAGCTGCTATCCGATTGGCCCGAGCGCTAAATGCTGTCCCTTCTTTCAAAAAATGTGAGAGTCGACTTTCAACCACCAACGAGTAACCTCGTAAAATTTGAGACAACCGATGTGTTAGTTAGTTTTGTTAATGTTGACCGGTGAAGTCATGTTATTGATAAGATACGAGTGCCAACAAATTTTAAGTGTCGTTTTGTTGAATTACCGTGTGTATTATGCTAATACACCTGTTTACCCACGTTATTGGGGAAAATTATTGTTGCACACCAATCGATCTTTATCGTTCCGTGTTTGGGAACAAACCCGCTATTGGGGAAAAAACCACTTCATCACCGTGTTCAGCAAAGATATCAAACTTATTCAACACCTCCCAAATTTTAACAAGTCGATGACCTCGTACAAAACCATCACAGCTGATTTCCACCACAGTCGCCAGGGTAAAGCAAATTCGCTCGCAACAGCTGGATCGCAATAATTAAGGTTAGTTATGTACTTTCGATTAATCTCACAACTTCGGCACAGCGAAGTGCAATAATCGCTGTTGTAAATTTTAAAGTGCTACATCGCCATTTTTGTCGGTCAATTTTGACACACCTTTCGTCATTTAATTATAAAAGTGACCACGAACGCCATCTGCGGTCGTCGGCCAAAAGCATTAACTTTTGTTATGGTTTGTAATCATATGTTAACTGTCAACACTTTAAATAACCTTAAGTTTCCAAAAACATTTACGTTTGTTTTGATTAGTAATCACCTGTTTACTGTCAATACCGTTAATAAGTTTTACTTGTAATAAATTTTAATATTAAGGCGAGTGCACTCCAACATTAATTTGAACTTATGTATTGTGGATGTAACAACCTATGGTTGTTGTTGTGTTTATGTTTTAACAATATTATACGTTGTTGTTTACCGAACCTGTGTTTGTTTTCTTGTACTCTTTTGCAGATCCTAGTTTGTGAAGCTGTGCGAGAGAATTACGCTTTTACCGAGGTAAGACACAGGTGGACGACTTTGAATATTTCATTTGTTTTAAGGATTGTATCGGTCTAGTGCACGGTACTTTTCATATCTTATCCTTCGACTTGTACTAGTGGCGCCCTTTTACTTTTTATGTATCGTAGACTATCGCGATTTCGACAACCGTTTACCGTTTTGGGCACACACATTTCAAAATTTATATTATCGTCAAACCCCGACCTTCGCGGCGAGCTTAGTCCGGCACTTTTCGGCTTTTTGTTACAGGTGTGTGCGCCGACCAATTTATCCGTAACAAATTCCGTCGTGAATAGCACTGATTTATTGCTGGAGGTTTTAAAATAAACACCCGGTATAATTTGTAGCAGTTAGGCACAAAACTTTGGATTACATACCAAAAATGTAAGTTGTTTTTTTGCAAAATTTGTGAAGAAACTTCACTTTTTTTTAAATTCGCTGTCTGGGTTCATCGATATCCTGTAAACTTAACAATAATGAAATTTTTTACGAATCCTAACACAGTAAATGTTGCAGCTGTGTCAAGCGAAGTTGTCAAATGAGATCAGTGTTGCCAAATTTTAGAAATGTAGAAGCGCCAAAAAAGCGCTCAAAAGCACAACTAATTGATGTGGCGCCAAAATTTAAATTAAATATTATATTTTATAATCGAATGTGATTAAGATTATTTATTTCAAGTAAATAATAATTAAAACAATTATGCCCGGTTTTATTACCCCAGCAACTACTGTCTCTACCTACCTATAAGTGGTTGTGCACATTACTGACTGAACAAGGCTGTCAAATATCAAAATAAATATTTATCGCAATAAACCGCAACTTTTAAATTGCGGTTTGCAATTTTTAATAAAATGAAGACAAAAGAAGTCGAATTTGGCAACACCGAGTGTAGGTGCGATCGTTTCTCTTCTCCCAATGTTACCAATTATCAACAGTAACCGCCAACTGTCACTATTTTGACGCGCGAGATTCAAATTAAAATTAATACTAGGCGGTGTGAATATTTAAATGACGATTTAATCTTGACTTTAGTGAACATTTGTAATCGCAAATGTGACAAGAAAACGGCTTCTCGCCAGTGTGAGTTACTAAATGCCTTTGTAAACTTGATTTTCGCAAACATTTGTAATCACAAATTTTACAAGCAAACGGTTTATCGCCAGTGTGAATTTTCACATGACTACATAAATTTGCTTTTCGAACACAATTATAGTTGCAAATATGACAGGCAAACGGCTTCTCGCGGGTGTGGGTTTTTAAATGTTCTTTTAAATTTATCTTCCGTGCATAATTATGTTCACACATTGCACAAGCAAATGGTTTCTCACCGGTGTGAGTTCTTAAATGCATTTGTAATCTTGCTTTTAGCGAACATTTATAATCACAAACTGTACAAGCAAACGGTTTCTCGCCCGTGTGAGTTTTCAAATGCCGACTTAAACTGTACTTTTGTGAACATTTGTAGTCACAAATTTGACAAGAAAATGGTTTCTCGCCCGTGTGAGTTTTTAAATGCAATTTTAAACATGTTTTCCGTGAAGTTTTGTACTCACAAATTTGACATGCGAATGGTTTCTCGCCTGTGTGAATTCTTAAATGCGTTTTTAAACTTGATTTATGTGCACATTTGTAGTCACAAAATTGACAAGAAAACGGTTTCTCGCCCGTGTGAGTTTTTAAATGCGATTTTAAACTTGATTTTAGTGAACATTTGTAATTACAAATTAAACATGCAAACGGTTTTTCGCCTGTGTGGGTCATTAAATGCCTTTGTAAACCTATATTTTGTAAATATTTCAAGTCGCAAAGTTGACAAGCATATTGTTTCTTACCGGTGTGAGTCCTTAAATGCAATTTTAATTTACTTTTATGCGCCACGACATACCCACAAATCGCACATTCGAATAAATTTGGGCTCTTGAATTTTCTTCCCAGTTTCGTCTGTATTAATTGTTCACTATCGATTTCTTCTTTAATGTCGATTGAATGATGCAAATCTTCTAAATTAAATTTCACGTCTTCTAGCACTTCAGATTTAATTTCATAACCGATACTTGAATTATATGAAACCTTCGCAGCTTGATCAATGTTGGCCATAATTTGTAACTCTTCTCGATGTAAAACCTGAGCCACCTCTGTAACAGGTTGCAAAGCAATAAGTAATGGTGCACTACGAGACAATCAGTTTACCTTTTTTATAAAGTTGAGCTGTTAAGAAAAAATGTTATGCTATGCCATTATTATCGGTAAACATTTTACCTTGATTTAAGATGTACGTCATAATTGACAGTTTTGACACCAAGTCAAATTGAATAATAATTACCTAACCATTAGTTAGTAATTATTTAATACAATAATAATCCGATTGATTTGAGTAAAAAAAAACGGATCATTCAACAGTAAAATTATGCAATGGTGGCATCTTCCATTTTGTTTTTTTATCCAGTGAAAACGGAGGTGGCGCCTTCATCAACAGTTTTCATAACCTCACACGATCAATATTTGTATTTATAAGGGAGAGGCTACAGTTACAACAAACGTAACTTTTGGAAGTGAAACAAGTTACGGCCAAAGCACCCTGTTTAATTTTAAATTTGATGTGACCAATAGTAGCCGATGTTCTTAGAGAAATTTTGGAGCGAGTCTCTCTGACATAAAGACCAAATTAGATGCATGTGTTTTAATGTCAAAACGCATTGTAGCCTTTGACGTTTGAGTGACATTGTTAAAAAGCGCATTTATTTATCTGCAAGTCAAATTGAGATTTTTAGAATTTTGTGAATTTATTTAGTTTTTTTAACCTACACCTTGTTCATTATTTTCGTAATTTATGTGAAAACGGTTGGTTTTCCAAAAAAAATTATTAGACCAACGTTGTAGTCCGTTAAATTTCCTATCCGGTTTGGGCCGTTAGTTTTTTTCTAAGACGTTTCGTTTAAAAGTTACGGGGTTGGCAAGAAAAGTAAAAAAAATAAAACTCGGAATTTTTTGACATTTTTTCCCTTAATTTAATTCATAACTCGAAATCTGTTGATTCTAGGCGATAAGGGGTTATAACATAATTTGTAGATATTCAAATGCTCTATAGAAAAGCTCTAATCCATTAAACCCACAAAATCAAAAATATCGGTCCAATGGTCGCTTGAAATCATAAATTGAAAAAATTGCTTTAAAGTGAGGTACCCCCCAAGGGTTTAGACTTGGACAAAAAATTTTATTTAAAAATATGTCTTAGAAAAGTGTCCTCTATCACCACCGAAGAGGTTCTCCACGGTTACGGGAACACCCTGTATATATTGTGGTGATATTTCTGAAATTAGACTTCAAAAATACTATAAAATGGTTTTTACTAGTTTCTTACCAGTAGTGTTAGGTTTCTCGCCACTGCGAGAAAGAATAAATGTTTTTTTTTAAGAATTTCGATTTGTTGATCAATTTGAAGATCAACAAAATTAATTTGCTTTATTTTGCCAACAAGAATGCCAAAAATTGTTACTTTCAACACCTTTTACACAAAATCATGATTTGTTTTGATGAATTTGACAGTGTGATTATTTGACATTAGTGTGATTTGTGCGCCGCTTGTTTATGGCAAGATAAAATTTAAAATTTGGAAACGAAAAGAATGTTTTTGAAGGTTGGCAATTTGAAAAACGAGCAGAGCAGAAAGAAAAAGGAGAGTTGGTCTGAGAACTCGAGACCGAATGCACGTCAGTTGGAGGACGTGAATTTTGAGATTTTTGATTTGCGTTGCCGTGAAAGCGGTAAATTTTTGAGTTTGTGATAGTGCTTTCTGAAGACGGGGTCGTCTGTTTTATTTTGCGAGTTGATCAAAGTTTTTGGTTGGATTTATCGAATCTGCAAAGATAGCAAATGAAAAATTTTTCTAGAGGAGCCATTTTGGAGTTATTCAAGTTTGATTTGTGCAGCGAGTCAATAAGTTTGTATTGGAGTCGAAAAGAGGAGCTATTTTGGAATTATCAAAGTTTTACTTGCACGAGTCAACGAGTTTTGGATGTGAATTGGATAATTGAAAGCGCCAGCATTAGGCCAACACCTGGAGTGATAATAAGGTCAGTCGGTTGAACATTTGTCCGCTAGCTTAATACAATTTTATTTGTGTTAAAACATTTTTGAATAATTAATTTAAAAATTATTACCATTGTAAAGATTTACACAAGACACAGAATTGTTTGGTGGTTTAAATTTCAGCAAATGATTTCCAATTTTAAATTTAAATTTTAATTACCAAGCAAAACACAATTACACCACCTGGCATATTTGGAATTTTGTCCCAAAATCGGTTTGGCAATAAAGCAAATTTTTAAAATCACGTTTCAATATTCGAGTTTTAATTGCGCTGTGGCCGCCGAACATTTATTCATTTTCAGAGCTGCGAACCTTAGAACTCACTACTGGGTAAGTCTCATAGCTCTCCGCTGATTAATCCTAGACAACTGGGTTAAATTTTTTTTATGGTGTTGCAACGGAATTTCTGAAGGGGGGCCCTTTCACGAAAAAACCACAATAATATATACAAAAACCATACAGCAAATGGCAACCAAGGGGAGGGGGAGGTCGAAATAAAGAGAAAGACGCAACCCGGACGTCGTCAACGAATCTACCTTTTGATAGACTAATCCCGTCCGAGGAGAAATCCACTTCCTCACCAAAACTATACGAAGGTTCGTCATAATAAAAAAAATTACTAAAATAAACAAAATAAAAAACAAACTGCTAATTGCGGCGTAGTCTACAATTAACTAACAAGGGGAGACCGGCAACTTTCCCTTACTGAATTGATTTATTTTTATTGTGCGTGTAGGTCTTGTATTGGACTTCAACAGGTGAAAGTATAAGGGCACGCTTCTTTGCCAATTTTTAGAATATTGAATTTGAAAAATTATATACTACTGATGAACTGCATAAAATTAACATAAATTAGGTAAGTTGTTAATGTTTAATGTTAGTTGTTAATTTCGTAAAATTCCAAAAAAATAATAACATATGCAAAGGGTACTGGGATCGCATCCAGCTCCTGCCAATTTATTTTTTTATTTATTTGATTATTAATTCCCCAGTATAATTTATGTCATCGTTCTTAAAAAAACCAAAGCGCTATTATAAACCCTACTCATAATCTGTAAACATTGAATGTTTTGCCTATCAACAGTGAGGCACTGAAGGGTGTTCCACACCCCCCAGACCCCCCGATTTGCACAGTTTACTTTTTATTAGAAACAAATTGAAGATAACAGCATAACCGATCTAGAAAAAATCTCTTAAAAAACCATTTAATCCTAACCTTAACAAGTCACACCCAAGTACTAATATCCCAATTAGCCCAAATTATAACCAAAGTTGTAGAGACCGGGGGGCCTGGGAGGTGTGGAGCACCCCCCAGGAACACTCAAACTGCGATAGATAAATTTGCAAACTTATGGTTATCAGTATTAAGCGATACTGGTGAAAGTTTTTAGCACAAAATGATACAGCAAAAACCTAGGATAGGGGGATTATGAATTCCCCAGTATAATATGTCATCGTTCTCAAGAAAACCAAAGCGCTATAATAAACCCTACTCATAATCTGTAAACATTGAATGTTTTACCTTTCAGCAGTGAGGCACTGGAGGGTGTTCCACACCCCAGACCCCCGGTTTGTGCAGTTTATTTTTTATTAGTAATAAATTGAAGATATCAGCATAACCGATCTAGAAAAATCTCTAGAAATACTAATTAATCCTAACTTTAACAAGTCACACTCAAGTAACTAATATTCCAATTAGCCCAAATTATAAACCAAAGTTGTCGAGACCGGGGGTCTGGGGGGTGTGGAGCACCCCCCAGGTACACTCAAACTGTGATAGATAAATTTGCAAACTTAAGCATAATTTGGATGAAAGTTTTAGCACAAAAATATAAAGCAGTGACCAAGAATCGGGGGGATTATGAATTCCCCAGTATAATATGTCATCGTTCTCAAGAAAACCAAAGCGCTATAATAAACCCTACCATAATCTGTAAACATTGAATGTTTTACTTTCAGCAGTGAGGCACTGGAGGGTGTTCACACCCCCAGACTCCCCGGTTTGTGCAGTTTATTTTTATTAGTAATAAATTGAAGATATCAGCATAACCGATCTAGAAAAAATCTCTAGAAATACTAATTAATCCTAACTTTAACAAGTCACACTCAAGTAACTAATATTCCAATTAGCCCAAATTATAAACCAAAGTTGTCGAAACCGGGGGGTCTGGGGGGTGTGGAGCACCCCAGGTACACTCAAACTGTGATAGATAAATTTGAAAACTTATTTATCAGTATTAAGCGATAATGATGAAAGTTTTAGCACAAAATATAAAGCAGTGACCAAGAATCGGGGGGATTATGAATTCCCCAGTATAATATGTCATCGTTCTCAAGAAAACCAAAGCGCTATAATAAACCCTACTCATAATCTGTAAACATTGAATGTTTTATCTTTCAGCAGTGAGGCACTGGAGGTGTTCCACACCCCAGACCCCCGGTTTGTGCAGTTTATTTTTATTAGTAATAAATTGAAGATATCAGCATAACCGATCTAGAAAAATCTCTAGAAATACTAATTAATCCTAACTTTAACAAATCACACTCAAGTAACTAATATTCCAATTAGCCCAAATTATAAACCAAAGTTGTCGAGACCGGGGGTCTGGGGTGTGGAGCACCCCCCAGGTACACTCAAACTGTGATAGATAAATTTGCAAACTTATTTATCAGTATTAAGCGATAATGATGAAAGTTTTAGCACAAAAATATAAAGCAGTGACCAAGAATCGGGGGGGATTATGAATTCCCCAGTATAATATGTCATCGTTCTCAAGAAAACCAAAGCGCTATAATAAACCCTACTCATAATCTGTAAACATTGAATGTTTTACCTTTCAGCAGTGAGGCACTGGAGGGTGTTCCACACCCCCCAGACCCCCGGTTTGTGCAGTTTATTTTTATTATTAATAAAATTGAAGATATCAGCATAACCGATCTAGAAAAATCTCTAGAAAAACTAATTAATCCTAACTTTAACAAATCACACTCAAGTAACTAATATTCCAATTAGCCCAAATTATAAACCAAAGTTGTAGAGACCGGGGGGTCTGGGGTGTGGAGCACCCCAGGAACACTCAAACTGTGATAGATAAATTTGCAAACCTAATTATAAGTATTAGCGGAAAATGTTAAAAGTTTTAGCACAAAAATATAAAGCAGTGACCAAGAATAGGGGGGATTATGAATTCCCCCCAGTATAA
This sequence comes from Lycocerus yunnanus, assembly GCA_036346125.1. NCBI lineage: Eukaryota > Metazoa > Arthropoda > Insecta > Coleoptera > Cantharidae > Lycocerus > Lycocerus yunnanus. Next base: position 2,429,770 of record JARFIX010000033.1, on the reverse strand, counting down.
TATGTCATCGTTCTCAAGAAAACCAAAGCGCTATAATAAACCCTACTTATAATCTGTAAACATTGAATATTTTACCTTTCAGCAGTGAGGCACTGGAGGGTGTTCCACACCCCAGACCCCCGGTTTGTGCAGTTTATTTTTATTAGTAAACAAATTGAAGATATCAGCATAACCGATCTAGAAAAATCTCTAAAATACTAATTAATCCTAACTTTAACAAATCACACTCAAGTAACTAATATCATCCCAAATTATAAACCAAAGTTGTCGAGACCGGGGGTCTGGGGTGTGGAGCACCCCCAGGAACACTCAAACTGTGATAGATAAATTTGCAAACTTATTTATCAGTATTAAGCGATAATGGTGAAAGTTTTAGCACAAAATATAAAGCAGTGACCTAGAATAGGGGGGATTATGAATTCCCCAGTATAATATGTCATCGTTCTCAAGAAAACCAAAGAGCTATAATAAACCCTAATTATAATCTGTAAACATTGAATGTTTTACCTTTCAGCAGTGAGGCACTGGAGGGTGTTCCACACCCCAGACCCCCGGTTTTGCAGTTTATTTTTATTAGAAAAAATTGAAGATATCAGCATAACCGATCTAGAAAAATCTTTTAAAATACTAATTAATCCTAACTTTAACAAATCACACTCAAGTAACTAATATCATCCCAAATTATAAACCAAAGTTGTCGAGACCGGGGGTCTGGGGTGTGGAGCACCCCAGGAACACTCAAACTGTGATAGATAAATTTGCAAACTTATTTATCAGTATTAAGCGATAATGGTGAAAGTTTTAGCACAAAAATAAAGCAGTGACCTAAGAATCGGGGGGATTATGAATTCCCCAGTATAATATGTCATCGTTCTCAAGAAAACCAAAGCGCTATAATAAACCCTACTATAATCTGTAAACATTGAATGTTTTACCTTTCAGCAGTGAGGCACTGGAGGGTGTTCCACACCCCCCAGACCCCCCGGTTTGTTCAGTTTATTTTTATTAGAAACAAATTGAAGATATCGGCATAACCGATCTAGAAAAATCTCTAAAATACTAATTAATCCTAACTTTAACAAGTCACACTCAAGTAACTAATATCTCAATTAACCCAAATTATAAACTAAAGTTGTCGAGACCGGGGGATCTGGGGGGTATGGAGCACCCCCCAGGAACACTTAAACTGTGATAGATAAATTTGCAAACTTATTTATCAGTATTAAGCGATAATGGTGAAAGTTTTAGCACAAAATATAAAGCAGTGACCTAGAATCGGGGGGGATTATAAATTCCCCAATATAATATGTCATCGTTCTCAAGAAAACCAAAGCGCTATAATAAACCCTAATTATAATCTGTAAACATTGCATGTTTTACCTTTCAGCAGTGAGGCACTGGAGGGTGTTCCACACCCCAGACCCCCGGTTTGTGCAGTTTATTTTTATTAGTAATAAATTGAAGATATCAGCATAACCGATCTAGAAAAAATCTCTAGAAATACTAATTAATCCTAACTTTAACAAATCACACTTAAGTAAATAATATCCCAAATTATAAACCAAAGTTGTCGAGACCGGGGGTCTGGGGGGTGTGGAGCACCCCAGGAACACTCAAACTGTGATAGATAAATTTGCAAACTTATTTATCAGTATTAAGCGATAATGGTGAAAGTTTTAGCACAAAATATAAAGCAGTACCAAGAATAGGGGGGGATTATAAATTCCCCAGTATAATATGTCATCGTTCTCAAGAAAACCAAAGCGCTATAATAAACCCTACATAATCTGTAAACATTGAATGTTTTACCTTTCAGCAGTGAGGCACTGGAGGGTGTTCCACACCCCAGACCCCCGGTTTGTGCAGTTTATTTTTATTAGAAACAAATTGAAGATATCAGCATAACCGATCTAGAAAAATCTCTAAAATACTAATTAATCCTAACTTTAACAAATCACACTCAAGTAACTAATATCCCAAATTATAAACCAAAGTTGTCGAGACCGGGGGTCTGGGGTGTGGAGCACCCCAGGAACACTCAAACTGTGATAGATAAATTTGCAAACTTATTTATCAGTATTAAGCGATAATGGTGAAAGTTTTAGCACAAAATATAAAGCAGTGACCAAGAATAGGAGGGGGATTATAAATTCCCCAGTATAATATGTCATCGTTCTCAAGAAAACCAAAGCGCTATAATAAACCCTATATAATCTGTAAACATTGAATGTTTTACCTTTCAGCAGTGAGGCACTGGAGGGTGTTCCACACCCCCCAGACCCCCGGTTTGTGCAGTTTATTTTTATTAGTAATAAAATTGAAGATATCGGCATAACCGATCTAGAAAAATCTCTAGAAATACTAATTAATCCTAACTTTAACAAATCACACTCAAGTAACTAATATTCCAATTAGCCCAAATTATAAATCAAAGTTGTCGCGACCGGTGGTCTGGGGGGGGGAACACCCCCTAGGTACACTCAAACTGTGATAGATAAATTTGCAAACTTATTCTATCAGTATTAAGCGATAATGGTGAAAGTTTTAGCACAAAATATAAAGCAGTGACCAAGAATAGGGGGGATTATAAATTCCCCAGTATATTATGTCATCGTTCTCAAGAAAACCAAAGCGCTATAATAAACCCTATATAATCTGTAAACATTGAATGTTTTACCTTTCAGCAGTGAGGCACTGGAGGGTGTTCCACCCCCCCAGACCCCCGGTTTGTGCAGTTTATTTTTATTAGAAAAATTGAAGATATCAGCATAACCGATCTAGAAAAATCTCTAAAATACTAATTAATCCTAACTTTAACAAATCACACTCAAGTAACAAATATTAATTAGCCCAAATTATAAACCAAAGTTGTCGAGACCGGGGTCTGGGGTGTGGAGCACCCCCCAGGAACACTCAAACTGTGATAGATAAATTTGCAAACTTATTTATCAGTATTAAGCGATAATAGTGAAAGTTTTTAGCACAAAAATATAAAGCAGTGACCAAGAATCGGGGGGGATTATGAATTCCCCAGTATAATATGTCATCGTTCTCAAGAAAACCAAAGCGCTATAATAAACCCTACGCATAATCTGTAAACATTGAATGTTTTACCTTTCAGCAGTGAGGCACTGGAGGGTGTTCCACACCCCCCAGACCCCCGGTTTGTGCAGTTTATTTTTTATTAGTAATAAATTGAAGATATCAGCATAACCGATCTAGAAAAATCTCTAGAAATACTAATTAATCCTAACTTTAACAAGTCACACTCAAGTAACTAATATTCCAATTAGCCCAAATTATAAACCAAAGTTGTCAAAACCGGGGGGTCTGGGGGGTGTGGAGCACCCCAGGACACTCAAACTGTGATAGATAAATTTGAAAATTTATCAGTATTAAGCGATAATGGTGAAAGTTTTTAGCACAAAAATATAAAGCAGTGACCAAGAATCGGGGGGGATTATGAATTCCCCCCAGTATAATATGTCATCGTTCTCAAGAAAACCAAAGCGCTATAATAAACCCTACTCATAATCTGTAAACATTGAATGTTTTACCTTTCAGCAGTGAGGCACTGGAGGGTGTTCCACACCCCAGACCCCCCGGTTTGTGCAGTTTATTTTTTATTAGTAATAAATTGAAGACATCAGCATAACCGATCTAGAAAAAATCTCTAGAAAAACTAATTAATCCTAACTTTAACAAGTCACACTCAAGTAACTAATATTCCAATTAGCCCAAATTATAAACCAAAGTTGTCGAAACCGGGGGTCTGGGGTGTGGAGCACCCCCCAGGAACACTCAAACTGTGATAGATAAATTTGCAAACTTATGGTTATCAGTATTAAGCGATAATGGTGAAAGTTTTTAGCACAAAAATATAAAGCAGTGACCAAGAATCGGGGGGATTATGAATTCCCCAGTATAATATGTCATCGTTCTCAAGAAAACCAAAGCGCTATAATAAACCCTACTCATAATCTGTAAACATTGAATGTTTTATCTTTCAGCAGTGAGGCACTGGAGGGTGTTCCACACCCCCAGACCCCCCGGTTTGTGCAGTTTATTTTTTATTAGTAATAAATTGAAGATATCAGCATAACCGATCTAGAAAAATCTCTAGAAATACTAATTAATCCTAACTTTAACAAGTCACACTCAAGTAACTAATATTCCAATTAGCCCAAATTATAAACCAAAGTTGTCAAAGACCGGGGGGTCTGGGGTGTGGAGCACCCCCCAGGAACACTCAAACTGTGATAGATAAATTTGCAAAGTTATTTATCAGTATTAAGCGATAATGGTGAAAGTTTTTAGCACAAAAATATAAAGCAGTGACCAAGAATCGGGGGGATTATGAATTCCCCCCAGTATAATATGTCATCGTTCTCAAGAAAACCAAAGCGCTATAATAAACCCTACTCATAATCTGTAAACATTGAATGTTTTACCTTTCAGCAGTGAGGCACTGGAGGGTGTTCCACACCCCCCAGTTTGTGCAGTTTATTTTTTATTAGTAATAAATTGAAGATATCAGCATAACCGATCTAGAAAAAATCTCTAGAAATACTAATTAATCCTAACTTTAACAAATCACACTCAAGTAACTAATATTCCAATTAGCCCAAATTATAAACCAAAGTTGTCGAGACCGGGGGTCTGGGGTGTGGAGCACCCCAGGACACTCAAACTGTGATAGATAAATTTGCAAACTTATGGTTATCAGTATTAAGCGATAATGGTGAAAGTTTTTAGCACAAAAAATATAAAGCAGTGACCAAGAATCGGGGGGATTATGAATTCCCCAGTATAATATGTCATCGTTCTCAAGAAAACCAAAGCGCTATAATAAACCCTACTCATAATCTGTAAACATTGAATGTTTTACCTTTCAGCAGTGAGGCACTGGAGGGTGTTCCACACCCCCCAGACCCCCGGTTTGTGCAGTTTATTTTTTATTAGTAATAAATTGAAGATATCAGCATAACCGATCTAGAAAAAATCTCTAGAAATACTAATTAATCCTAACTTTAACAAGTCACACTCAAGTAACTAATATTCCAATTAGCCCAAATTATAAACCAAAGTTGTCGAAACCGGGGGGTCTGGGGGGTGTGGAGCACCCCCCAGGACACTCAAACTGTGATAGATAAATTTGCAAACTTATGGTTATCAGTATTAAGCGATAATGGTGAAAGTTTTTAGCACAAAAAATATAAAGCAGTGACCAAGAATCGGGGGGGATTATGAATTCCCCAGTATAATATGTCATCGTTCTCAAGAAAACCAAAGCGCTATAATAAACCCTACTCATAATCTGTAAACATTGAATGTTTTACCTTTCAGCAGTGAGGCACTGGAGGGTGTTCCACACCCCCCAGACCCCCGGTTTGTGCAGTTTATTTTTTATTAGTAATAAATTGAAGATATCAGCATAACCGATCTAGAAAAAATCTCTAGAAATACTAATTAATCCTAACTTTAACAAGTCACACTCAAGTAACTAATATTCCAATTAGCCCAAATTATAAACCAAAGTTGTCGAGACCGGGGGTCTGGGGGGTGTGGAGCACCCCCCAGGTACACTCAAACTGTGATAGATAAATTTGCAAACTTATGGTTATCAGTATTAAGCGATAATGGTGAAAGTTTTTAGCACAAAAAATATAAAGCAGTGACCAAGAATCGGGGGGATTATGAATTCCCCAGTATAATATGTCATCGTTCTCAAGAAAACCAAAGCGCTATAATAAACCCTACTCATAATCTGTAAACATTGAATGTTTTACCTTTCAGCAGTGAGGCACTGGAGGGTGTTCCACACCCCCCAGACCCCCGGTTTGTGCAGTTTATTTTTTATTAGTAATAAATTGAAGATATCAGCATAACCGATCTAGAAAAAATCTCTAGAAATACTAATTAATCCTAACTTTAACAAATCACACTCAAGTAACTAATATTCCAATTAGCCCAAATTATAAACCAAAGTTGTCGAGACCGGGGGTCTGGGGTGTGGAGCACCCCAGGACACTCAAACTGTGATAGATAAATTTGCAAACTTATGGTTATCAGTATTAAGCGATAATAGTGAAAGTTTTTAGCACAAGAAATATAAAGCAGTGACCAAGAATCGGGGGGATTATGAATTCCCCCCAGTATAATATGTCATCGTTCTCAAGAAAACCAAAGCGCTATAATAAACCCTAATCATAATCTGTAAACATTGAATGTTTTACCGTTCGGCAGTGAGGCACTGGAGGGTGTTCCACACCCCCCAGACCCCCGGTTTGCACAGTTTACTTTTTATTAGAAACAAATTGAAGATAACAGCATAACCGATCTAGAAAAAATCTCTTAAAAAACTAATTAATCCTAACTTTAACAAGTCACACTCAAGTAACTAATATCCCAAATTATAAACCAAAGTTGTCGAGACCGGGGGTCTGGGGTGTGGAGCACCCCCCAGGAACACTCAAACTGTGATAGATAAATTTGCAAACTTATTCCTATCAGTATTAAGCGATACTGGTGAAAGTTTTAGCACAAAATGATACAGCAAAACCTAGAATAGGAGGGGATTATAAATTCCCCAGTATAATATGTCATCGTTCTCAAGAAAACCAAAGCGCTATAATAAACCGCTAATTATAATCTGTAAACATTGAATGTTTTACCTTCAGCAGTGAGGCACTGGAGGGTGTTCCACCCCCCCAGACCCCGGTTTGAACAGTTTACTTTTTATTAGAAACAAATTGAAGATAACAGCATAACCGATATAGAAAAATCTCTTAAAAACTAATTAATCCTAACTTTAACAAATCACACTCAAGTAACTAATATCCCAAATTATAAACCGAAGTTGTAGAGACCGGGGGTCTGGGGTGTGGAGCACCCCAGGAACACTCAAACTGCGATAGATAAATTTGCAAACTTATGGTTATCAGTATTAAGCGATACTGGTGAAAGTTTTTAGCACAAAATGATACAGCAAAAACCTAGAATAGGGGGGGGATTATAAATTCCCCCCAGTATAATATGTCATCGTTCTCAAGAAAACCAAAGAGCTATAAAAAACCGCTAATTATAATCTGTAAACATTGAATGTTTTACCGTTCGGCAGCGAGGCACTGGAGGGTGTTCCACACCCCAGACCCCCAGTTTGAACAGTTTACTTTTTATTAGAAACAAATTGAAGATAACAGCATAACCGATATAGAAAAATCTCTAAAAACTAATTAATCCTAACTTTAACAAATCACACTCAAGTAACTAATATCCCAAATTATAAACCAAGTTGTAGAGACCGGGGGTCTGGGGTGTGGAGCACCCCCCAGGAACACTCAAACTGCGATAGATAAATTTGCAAACTTATGGTTATCAGTATTAAGCGATACTGGTGAAAGTTTTTAGCACAAAATGATACAGCAAAAACCTAGGATAGGGGGGGGATTATAAATTCCCCCCAGTATAATATGTCATCGTTCTCAAGAAAACCAAAGAGCTATAATAACCGCTAATTATAATCTGTAAACATTGAATGTTTTACCGTTCGGCAGTGAGGCACTGGAGGGTGTTCCACACCCCCCAGACCCCCCGGTTTGAACAGTTTACTTTTTATTAGAAACAAATTGAAGATAACAGCATAACCGATTAGAAAAATCTCTTAAAAAACTAATTAATCCTAACTTTAACAAATCACACTCAAGTAACTAATATCCCAAATTATAAACCGAAGTTGTAGAGACCGGGGGTCTGGGGTGTGGAGCACCCCCCAGGAACACTCAAACTGCGATAGATAAATTTGCAAACTTATGGTTATCAGTATTAAGCGATACTGGTGAAAGTTTTTAGCACAAAATGATACAGCAAAAACCTAGGATAGGGGGGGGGGATTATAAATTCCCCCCAGTATAATATGTCATCGTTCTCAAGAAAACCAAAGAGCTATAATAACCGCTAATTATAATCTGTAAACATTGAATGTTTTACCGTTCGGCAGTGAGGCACTGGAGGGTGTTCCACACCCCCCAGACCCCCCGGTTTGAACAGTTTACTTTTTATTAGAAACAAATTGAAGATAACAGCATAACCGATATAGAAAAAAATCTCTTAAAAAACTAATTAATCCTAACTTTAACAAATCACACTCAAGTAACTAATATCCCAAATTATAAACCGAAGTTGTAGAGACCGGGGGGTCTGGGGGGTGTGGAGCACCCCCCAGGAACACTCAAACTGTGATAGATAAATTTGCAAACTTATTCCTATCAGTATTAAAGAATTAATAGTGAAAGTGTTTAGCACAAGAATTATAAAGCAGTGACCAGGAATCGGGGGGAAGAGAGGATTATGAATTCCCCCCAGGATAGTAGGTCATCGTTCTCAAGAAAATCAAAGCACTATAATGTACCCTACGCATAATCTGTAAACATTAAATGTTTTACCTTTCAGCAGTAAGCCACTGGAGGATGTTCCACACCCCCCAGACCCCCCGGTTTGCACAGTTTACTTTTTATTAGAAACAAATTGAAGATAACAGCATAACCGATATAGAAAAAATCTCTTAAAAAACTATTTAATCCTAACCTTAACAAGTCACACCCAAGTATTAATATCCCAATTAGCCCAAATTATAACCAAAGTTGTAGAGACCGGGGGGCCTGGGGGGTGTGGAGCACCCCAGGAACACTCAAACTGCGATAGATAAATTTGCAAACTTATGGTTATCAGTATTAAGCGATACTGGTGAAAGTTTTTAGCACAAAATGATACAGCAAAAACCTAGAATAGGGGGGGGATTATAAATTCCCCCCAGTATAATATGTCATCGTTCTCAAGAAAACCAAAGCGCTATAATAAACTCTACTCATAATCTGTAAACATTGAATGTTTTACCTTCCAGCAGTGAGGCACTGAAGGGTGTTCCACACCCCCAGACCCCCCGGTTTGCACAGTTTACTTTTTGTTAGAAATAAATTAAAGATAACAGCATAACCAATCTAGAAAAAATTTCTTGAAAAACTAATTAATCCTAAGCTTAACAAGTCAGACTCAAGTAACTAATATCCTAATAAGCCAAAGTTGCTGAGACCGGGGGGTCTGGGGGGTGTGGAACACCCTCCAGTGTCTCACTGCTAAAAGGTAAAACATTCAACCATTACAGATTACGAGTAGGGTTTATCATAGCGCTTTGGTTTTCTTGAGAACGATGACATATTATACTGGGGGGAATTAATAATCAAATAAATAAAAACAAAAAATTGGTAGGAGCTGGATGCGATCCCAGTGTACCCTTCGCATATGTTTTTTTTCAATTTTACGCAATGCCATTAACAACTTACCAAATTTATGTTAATTTAATGCAGTTCATCAGTAATATATAATTTTTCAAATTCATTTTTCTCAAAATTTGCAAGGAAGCGTGCCCTTATACTTGCACCTGTTGAAGTCCAATACAAGATCTACACGCACAATTAAAATGAATCAATTCAGTGTGGGGAAGTTGCCGGTCTACTCTTGTAAGACATATTTATTGACAACAAAAATTATTAACTAAAATTTATATGCAAATAAAAAAAAGGTGTAATCATAAACCCAACGTAATGACTTTTTGTTTTAAAACGAGACCCGATACTTAAACTAAAATGAATATGAATGATTAAAATACTAACTACCACAAACAATATATGACACAAATCATACCACAACATAAAATGAAAAAGAAGATTTCCTCAACCATTTTAATACGCTTGGACATCGATTCATCGTGGGTGGCGACTTTAATGCCAAACACCAACACTGGGGTGCAAGATTAACAAACCCTCGAGGTAGGGAACTAATGAAGGCAATAGAAGGATTGAGCCTGGGCTATATTTCAACGGGTCAGCCAACATATTGGCCAACTGATCGAGAAAAGATCCCGGATCTACTAGATTTCTGTATAACAAGGGGTGTTTCCCACAACTACCTGCAGGCGGACTCCTGTTTGGACTTGTCTTCCGATCATTCTCCGGTTATCATCACCTATAGTTCTCAAATTTTGACATGCGACAAACCTCCTTTTCTGCACAATAAATACACAGACTGGGAACTATTCAAAACATTAATAAAAGAAAACATAAATCTAAACTTACCACTGAGGTCAGAATATGATCTTATCACGGCAGTAGAGCACCTAGTGAGAGCGATCCAACGGGCCGCATGGAAATCCACTCCCATGGTTGGCGAGGTTAGAGAGGAGACTTGTCCAGCTCACATAGTAAAGGCGATTTCCAACAAGCGCAAACTAAGAAGAATATGGCACAACACAAGACATCCGAATGACAAAACAAACCTAAATCGCGCCACAACCGAACTCAAGAAAAAATTGAACGAACTCAGAAACAGGTCCATTCAGAGTCACTTGGAAAACCTAACACCCACAGAAACGACTGACTACTCCTTATGGAGGGCCACCAAAAGGTTGGGGAAAACAGCTTCTTTCCTGCCACCAATCAAAAAACCGAATGGAAATTGGGCGAGAAATGATGAAGAGAAGGCAGGCACCTTTGCAGAACATTTTGCTGAAGTGTTCCAACCCTTCCCCTCGGATATCTCCGAAAATGAGGAAAAACATCTTTTAGAAATTCTAAAAACTCCGATTACACAAACATCGCCAATCAAACCATTCAAAGTGAAGGAAGTGCAGAAGATCATACAATCAAACTTGAACCCAAAAAAAGCTCCAGGCTACGACCTTGTCACGGGAAAAATATTGAAGGAACTGCCTGACGAGGGAACAAGATGTATCACTTATATATTCAACGCCATACTTCGCCTAAATATCTTCCCAGCCCAATGGAAAATAGCCCAAATTATCCTCATCCCTAAGCCTGGTAAACCACCTCAAGATGTCTCATCTTACAGACCTATCAGTTTGCTGCCGATATTATCTAAAGTATTTGAAAGATTACTACTACAAAGAATTCAACCCATACTAACTGAAAGTAACATAATACCCCGTCACCAATTTGGATTCAGAAAGCATCATGCAACAACTGAACAAGTACATCGAGTAGTAGACGTTATTTCCAAGAGCTTAGAGGAGGGTCGATATTGTTCCGCCGCATTCATAGACATTTCCCAGGCGTTTGACAAGGTCTGGCACGAGGGATTGCTAGTGAAAATTAGGGGGAGCACTTCCAGATTTCTACCTACTCCTTAAGTCTTACCTTGAAGAGAGAATGTTTCAAATCAAGTACCGGGATACCTATACAGACTTCCATTCCATAAAATCTGGAGTGCCACAGGGCAGCATCCTGGGCCCAATCCTCTACTTGATATTTACAGCTGATCTTCCCACAAGAGAATTTACAACCACCGCAACTTTCGCTGACGATACAGTAATTATGGCCACGCATAAGAATGCAAAGCTTGCAACTGATGATCTACAAGAAAACTTGAACGATATTCAACAATGGCTGAAAACATGGAGAATAAAGGCGAATGAGACTAAGTCGGTCCATGCAACTTTCACGATGCGGAAGGGAAACTGTCCCCCCGTAACACTTAATAATAGGAAATTGCCACAGCAGGAAGTGGTAAAGTATCTTGGTCTACACTTGGATAGACGTTTAACCTACCAAAACCACATATGGGCAAAACGGAAGCAACTCGGAATTAAATTCAGAGACATGTTATGGCTGTTGGGCTACAAATCAAGACTAACACTAGAGAATAAACTCCTACTATACAAAGCCATTATAAAACCCATCTGGACATACGGGATCCAATTGTGGGGAACGGCCAGTAATTCCAACATTGAGATACTACAAAGATTTCAATCAAAAACACTTCGAACCATTGCAAACGCCCCGTGGTATATTCCAAACGAAGTTATCCACAAAGACCTCAAAATGAAAACAGTCAAAGAAGAAATTAAAGCTTACTGCGAAAAATATGAAAAGAAACTGTACCTACACCCTAATCAATTAGCTGCCAATCTTCTTGATAGCTCAACGACTTTTCATAGACTGAAGAAATATTGCCCAATGGACCTCGTCGATAGATTTCGTTAGAGTAACAATGTTAAGTGAATGGTAGGGAAGTCAGGTCGTGGACCTGTTCATTCTACGACATATTTAATTAGCTAAATCTTTTACTAAATGTTTTATATATAAACAGATTGTAAAAATTCTTGGATGTCAATAAAAAAAAAAAAACAAACAATATATAAATTTGGTTATAATCATTAAGATTATATGTTGAATAAAATATTTTAAAAGGTTACAAGTTTAATGAAATTGTAAAAAAAATTTCAAATTTCATTAAACTTGTAACCTCTTAAAATATTTTATTCAACGTATAATTTCAACAAGTTAGTAATAAACATTTACAATCATTAAGATTATAAACACTGAATGAAATATTTCATAAACATAAGATGTCTTTATTGAGAAAAAGCAAACAATAACAAAATGACTAAGAAAGAAACTAACAAATCGAAATAACTTTAAAGCATGGCAAAATTATTTCGATACGATATCCTCATTTTTAATTGGTCTTTGGTGAGCGTTACTTTTTAAATTTGATTTTATAGTACACTTATTAGAGCTAGAAATTTCTCAGCAGTTTCTCAGCGGAATGAGTTTTTAAATGAACTTTCAAATGTATTTTTTTTGCACATTTATAGCCGCAAAATTCACAAGCCATCGATTTCTGCCCGATGTGAGTTTTTAAATGACTTTTTAAATGGGATTTTTTACCACAATTATAATCACAAATAGCACAAGTAAACGTTCTGGTGTGCGTTTTTAAATGTTTTGTCAACATACCTTTCTCAGCACATTTATAGCTACAAATTTCACAAGCATAGGGTTTCTCCCCAGTGTGTTTTCTTAAATGAATTTTTAAACTTGATTTGAAAGCGGTTTTAAAATCACAAATGTCACAATCAAAGGGTTTCTTCCCGGTATGTGTGGTTAAATGTCTTTCTAAATCTCTTTTTTTCTGCAGATTTATAGTTACAAATTTCACAAGCATGCGGTCTCTCCCCGGTATGAATTTTTAAATGTTGATTCAAACGTGATTTGAAAGCGAATTTAAAACCACAAATTCCACATGCAAAGACTTTATTCCCGGCGTGACTTTTTAGATGTCCTGTTAAATCTGATTTAGAAGCACAATTATAATGACAAATTTCACAAACATTTAGTTTCTCCCCGGTGTGTATTCTTAAATGCCTCTTAAAATTTGATTTGAAAGCGAATTTCAAATCACAAATTTCACAAACACAAGGTTTTTTCCCGATATGTATATTTAAATGTCTTTTTAAACTTGATTTTTGTGCAGATTTAAAATCACAAATTTCACAAGCAAAAGGTTTTTTCCCGATATGTGTATTTAAATGTCTTTTTAAACTTGAATTTTGTGCAGATTTATAATTACAAATTTTACAAGCATGCAGTTTCTCCCCTGGTATGTATACTTAAATGTCTTTTTAAACGTGATTTTAAAGCGAATTTAGAACCACAAATTTCACAAGCAAAGGGTTTCTCTCCGGTACGTGTTGTTAAATGCTTATTGGACGGTTGTTTACGTGAATACCCACAATTGGCATTTTCAATTAAATTTGTACTGTTGGAATTTCTTGAAAGAATTTGCTGTGTTACTCGTTCAGTATCGCTGTCTTCTTTAATATCAATCGAATGATGTAAATCTTCTAAATTAAACTTTTCGTCTTCGAGCACTTCCGTTTTCATTGTATAATCACTGTTTGATTTATGCTCAGTCTTAATAACGTGCAACTCTTCTAGAGGTAGTATTTGAGCCATATCTGTAACAGATGGAATATGAAGGGAGGTAAAAGTGCCTCATGTGACAATAATTGATATTTACCAGCAGAACATCTCAACATGCAAAGCCAAATTTGTGAACTCGGATTACATTGTTAGGACGGGATTGCTACGACAGAATAAATATAGTAACGCTGTTATTGTTACAATATTAATAACATATTATTTTGACCCTGCAGGTTGTGTTATTTTCTTGATAATATATCTATTGTTTAAGTTAAATTAAATTGCTAATTGTTAAAAATTAAAAAACATATTTTAAAATTGGAATTTTCAAAAACCAAAACAATTATGTACAGTTGTTCAAATTTTAAATAAAACGATGTACGTAAATTAATTTTTTGGTAAGTATAAAATATTGTAGCAAAAAGAAAGCTCTGTTAGCATGTTCAATGTAATTTTCATATTGAGAAACATGCTACTGGTATTTATTATATATCATAGTTTTACACAATCGTATTACTTACCCTTCGAAACTAGCTTTATTGTGCTAGCTAGGAATCGTAGATTTTGTCTTGATTAAATACAGGCGTACTTTCAGTTTGGAATTTTCTTTGTGGCCAAGAAGGAGTTACAAAATTACTACTTTGATAGATGTACCACAACAGAGCGAAGAATCTGTCAGTTAATGGATTGCCGCTGGAAATCACTACATCGGCTACGACTGCTGGTGGAAGCATGCGATAGGGTTTTCTGATTTGTGATTATATGCTAACGCGAGGCAGCTGAATCTATTTGATTGAAGTAAACCTGGATCAAGCAAATTTAGAATCATAGATAAGAGAATAAGCACTATAACCACATTACAACACAATTTTAGAATCGTGAATGTCAAAAATTTTGTTTTGTATTTCGACCGTACGCTTGTTGCGCCATCTAGTGAAGCAGATATTTACTATTTTAATAAATATCTGATCTTTATCAATGAACATTACAGTTTCTCTCGGTTGCTTATTACTTCACCCTTAATTTCTTTTTTAATTTGTCTCATATAATAATTAAGAATACCAGCAACAAGTTAAGAAAACTACCGCTAAAATTTTCTTCGTTGAAATGACGTATTCGTCCTCTACCGCGTTCAGTGGCGGGTCGTAGCATTTTTATTGCAAGGGGCTAATAAAATAAAAAATTTTACAATATTTCTCAAAGTGACGACAGCAAATGTTGTTGCTGCTGAACACTTTCCTTGAAATGGTTTTGATTGACGATTTGGGTACTAAAGACACTTAAATGTGGTAGTTGCAAAAAGATCGTCACAGATAATGGTGACAGCAAAATTTTTAATCAACCATTTTATTATGTAAAAACCGGTATAGTCACGCGGGATATCAAAATTCCTTCATTATAACGCATTATAAAGGAGTTAAAGAGAAAAATTAAATTCTGATCAAAAATGGAATCTTTTAAAGGAAAAATACAACAAACAAGAAGAAATCATCAAGAGCCATTCGTAATAGCAAACAATCAACTAGGTTCACCAAGAACCATTCACAGCAACAAACAAAAACTAAACTAAGGTCCTACCAGTAAGCAAAAACATATTCTTTGAGTTCAGCCGAAAATAAGGCAGCCACCAAAGTCAAACTATTGCAAAGAAAATAAACAAACATAGAAAGCAATCTACAAAGCCAAGTTCCTCCCAAGAAACCAAGTCAAAAAAGAGATGAGTGAAGACAAAAAAATTTAAAAAGCTAACGCCCTTGCACGAATACTTACATATTGCAAAGGGAACCTTAAGTAAACTAAAACAAGAAGCAAAAGAAAATTTTAAAAAAATTCAAGAGTTAGAAGTAGAATGGGCAAAATCATCCTACGTATTCTACTCCTTAGTAAGTTCATCTCGGCTTCGACCAAGTTGAATCGCAAACGTCCGGAGAACCGAATATGGCACATGAATAAGAGGACGGATTTTATGTAACATTAATTATTATTGCATCAATATACTCTGTACATTCTGTCACAATCCAAAATGCCCAATCTTGAATGCGATGCTGATCAGTTTAGTGAAGACAGAGCGGGTTTACAAAAACAATACAGAGAATCGCAACCAAAGAAAGTTGAAATAAAAATAAATAAATTCATTTCGTTAGAACTAATCTCGTCAGAGAAGGAAAAATCCATTTCCTTACTAAAACTACATGAAAGCTCATCATGATAAAAAATTTTTTTTTAAATAAACAAAATTCAAATCAAACAGCTAATTGCAGCAAACCAGCAATTATACCCACGATATATTTATTAACAACAAAAATTATCAACTAAAGTTTACATGCGAAAAAAAAAGGTACATAATCGTAAACCCAACATAATGACATTGTTTTGAAACGAAACCTGATACTTAAACTAAAATGGTTATGATTGATTAAAATTGGATGACGTTTAGAATATTTAACGAAGTTGGTGGTGACCAAACCCTCTCACTAATTAATATCAGTTTTTGTGCAAATTTTTTCCTCAAAATTACTTCTGTACGATATTCTCATTTGTAATTGGTTTTCGGCGAGCATAAGTTTTTTATTACTTTTTAAATTTGATTTTATAGTACACTTATTTGAGCTACAAATTCCACAAGCAAGCGGTTTCTCAACGGCATGAGTTTTTAAATGAATTAACAAATGTATTTTTTGTGCACATTTATAGCCGCAAATTTCACACGCAATCGGTTTCTTCTCGGTGTGTACCCTTAAATGATTCCTTAGACTTCCTTTTTGTGTACATTTATAGCTACAAATTTCACAAGCATACGGTTTCTCCCAGTGTGTGATCTTAAATGACTCTTTAAACTTTCTTTAAAACCGAATTTAGAATCACAAATTTCACAAGCAAACGGTTTCTCCCGGTGTGTATTCTTAAATGAGTATTTAAACTTGATTTCACAGCGAATTTAGAACCACAAATTTCACAAGCAAAGGGTTTCTTACCGGTGTGTGTCCTTAAATGACTGTCTAAATTTGATTTTTGTGCGGATTTATAGTTACAAATTTCACAAGCATGCGGTTTCTCCCCGGTATGTATTTTTAAATGTCTTTTTAAACGTGATTTTAAAGCGAATTTAAAACCACAAATTTCACAAGCAAAGGGTTTCTCTCCGGTATGTGTTGTTAAATGCTTATTGAACGGTTGGTTACGTGAATACCCACAATTTGCATATTCAAATAAATTTGTTGAAGGTTTTTGCTGTGTTACTTGTTCAGTACCGCTCTCTTCTTTAATGTCAATCGAATGGTGTAAATCTTCTAAATTAAAGTTTTCGTCTTCGAGCACTTCCGTTTTCACTGTATAATCGCTGTTTGATTTATGCTCAGTATTCATAACGTGCAACTCTTTCAGAGGTAGTATTTGAGCCATATCTGTAACAAATGGAATGAAGTGGAGATAAAAGTGCCTCACGTGACAATAATTGATATTTACCAGTAGGACATCTCAACATGCAAGGCCGAATATCGGTGGAAATTACCGCATCAGTTACGTCTGGTGGTAGGGTTTTCTGATTCGTGGATATTTGCTAACGCAAGGTAGTTGAATCTAATTAATTGAAGTAAGCCTGGAACAAGCAAATTTAGAACCACAGATAAGAGAATAAGCACTACCACACTAGAACACAATTTCGAATGGTGAATGTCAAAATTTTGATTTACATTTTGACCGTACGCTTGTTGCGCCATCTAGTGAAGCAGATATTTCTACCCCGATGCAATTTAAATTTTGATTACTTTGTTTTCATTAATCCTTATCAATAATTATGATGCACAGCATATATGTATTTATATAAAAATAGCTTCGGATAAATTATTTACGCCTTTTCACTTATTGTTTAATTAGTACATGACAGTATTTTAATACACCAAACCACTTCACTTACATTACAATTTCTCTGCGTTGCTTATTACTTCACGCCTAATTTCTTTCTTAATTTTATAGTTGCATTTTCTACTACCAATAAGATAGAGAAACTACTACCAATAAATTTCCTTTTTTTCATTGAAATAGCTATTCAGTGGCGGGTCGTAGGATTTTTATTTGAGGGTCTTGTAAAATGATAAATTTTTAAAATTTGACATAATTTTGCCGGCGCCATATGATTTCAAAATATCGATCGCAAACGTTGCTGATTCTCAACATTCCTTGCTAAATTTAAAGTTTTACAACAAGAATTGACATTCTAATAAATAAATGACAGTAGATTGAAAGTTTAGGTAAATAATTAAAAACTTAATGCCCGTTTTTGACGACATGTAAAGCCGACGGTCCTTCTAAGTTAATAAATTGAGGTCATTGACAACAAAGTAGGATAGAAGGCATATCTGATGCCAATCTAGCAAGCTACTTCAGATGTAAACCAAATAATAATCACAGTACTTAGGAATATCGCCGAAACTGAGAATAAGAGTAAAATATAACAGGACCTTGTCTTACAAAGAAGAAACAACTGCAAGTAGTTGTACAAGGGGGGGGGGGAGTTTTAACCATTTTCTTTAAAAGGTTTAACATTGACTTTGTCTGCTGACGTCACACACGTCCTAAGCAATGGTTGTGGTTTGGCATGTTATCAAATTAAACAAAACGGATTTATCAATGTTTATTATTTATTCGGTCTAATTATGTCATATTTTGCGTGATAAGGCCGGATGACAATCCACAAGCAATGATGATGTGAAGTCAGTAAATCTGATGCCAAACCACAACCATTGCTTCCCAGATAACACGTAAGGTTTTGACAAGATTGTCACATGCTTGACAAGTTTGTTACAACCTTGTAACAACTGTACAATACTATTAGGGTTATGACGTCAGCAGACCAGAAGTAAAGTTAAATCCACTTCTGTCAATGTTAAACCTTATGGGGAAAATAGTTACCCCCCCTTATGCAACTACAATGGATTTTTTAAGACAATATTTTCTAATGGCGGTCTGACAGTTGATTTTAAAACGGCATTTATTATACTACAAAAGGGTTTCAAGATTAAGGTAAAGGTTATTCTAAATTTTCTTTTTAATTGACGGTTATTAATGGTGTTTTAATTTTAGTGACAACCACAGATTTCCGGTTTCCATATTGATGACAAAACAAAAGAACAATAATGGCTTTTAATTTGACATTTAAAATTGACATGATGCAACCTGAATTTTAACGCAGTGAAGAAGTAACAAAAGTTTCTGTGAATAATTGCAGTGTTCTTACAAAATAATGTACTAACAGCGCTTCCGAGAGAATTAGAAATTATTCCTTTGGGGTACTGTTCATAAGTAATTCTAGGCAGATTGAAAATAGAGCAAAATAAAATCACTTACGTATTAAAACACATTTTATCGTTTTATATGATTGTTATAATTACCTGTGTACTCAAACTTCACATAAAAACTGCTGCTAATCAATTGCAATGACAGATATGCAATCACTTTAATTGTTTTTATTATTATGAACATCTTTAAATGTTCGAAGTTGTGAATCCATACCAAATCAATTGTTTTACTTCTCCAATAAAAATATTATAGTATATAAATTATTATAAAAATTTCAGTGTTTCTATAAATGCAAACGATAACAAACTGCATACTGAACAAAATTACTCTACGGAATAGAAAAATTACAAACAATTCTTAAAATCGAAACTTTAAAACTACAAAATGCTTACGATTAAGCGGTGTAATAAATAAATTTTACATTTACTTAGACTGCTCAAATTTTGCAACATCAGCAATAATTTGAAAGCATTGATAACATTACAAAAGATGTGAATATAACAAATTATGCATATAAGTGTGTCTCTCAGACCCCGGAATACCAGTTACGAGTTGAAATAAAATTTCTAAAACATGATTATTAAAAATGCGCACACAGTTGCCAGAAGTCATAAATTAATTAAATAAATTCCACTAACAAACTAAAGTGGTTGAATTAAATTGTTGAAGGGATGGATATAAAATTTGTAGTTCGACGCAACAGTTTGAAAAGCAATAGCAGAATTACACGTTAAATGTTTATCTGAATGTCGAAACACTCTGTATACATGGCTTCGTATTTACAACTCACAACAAAAAAGGCACCCATACTTGGTATACGGAAGTTTACAGACTCATACCAACATGTCGTCGGCGTCACTAGAACTGATGAAGCAAATCTTAAAATTAAAAACTGCACTTGACTTTACTTGAATTAAATGAAACAAACAAAGCGAAATAACTTTAAGGTATCACAAAATTATTACGATAGGATATCTTCATTTCTAATTGGTTTTCGGCGAGCATAAGTTTTTAAATTTGATTTTGTAGTATACTTAGAGCTATAACTTCCAAAAGCAAGCAGCTTTTCACCCACATGAGTTTTTAAATGAACTTGCAAATGTATTTCTTGTGCACATTTATAGCCGCAAATTTCACATGCAATCGGTTTCTCCTCGGTGTGTGTACAAATTTCACAACCATACGGTTTCTCCCGTGGTGTGTTCTTAAATGACTTTTAAATTTGCTTTTGTGAAGATTTATAGTTACAAATTTCACAAGCATACGGTTTCTCTCCGGTGTGTGTCCTTAAATGATTCATTAGACTAACTTTTTGAGCACATTTATAGCTACAAATTTGACAAGCATAGGGTTTCTCTCCAGTGTGTGTTCTTAAATGTTTATTTAAATCTGATTTAAAAGCGAATTCAAAATCACAAACTTCACAAACAAATGGTTTCTCTCCGCTGTGTGTTCTTAAATGATTTTTAAACCTTCTTTTCGTGCCGATTTATAGTTACAAATCTCACAAGCATATGGTTTCTCCCTAGTGTGTGTTGTTGAATGTTTTTTTAAACTTGATTTAAAAGCGAATTTAAAATCACAAATATCACAAGCAAACGGTTTCTCTCCGGTAAGTGTTGCTAAATGCTTATTGAACGGTTGGTTGCGTGAATTCCCACAATTTGCATATTCAAATAAATTTGTACTGTTGGAATTTATTGAAGGTTTTGCTGTGTTACTTGTTCAGTACCGCTCTCTTCTTTAATGTCAATCGAATGGTGTAAATCTTCTAAATTAAAGTTTTCGTCTTCGAGCACTTCCGTTTTCACTGTATAATCGCTGTTTGACTTATGCTCAGTATTCATAACGTGCAACTCTTTCAGAGGTAGTATTTGAGCCATATCTGTAACAAATGGAATGAAGTGGAGGTAAAAGTGCCTCACGTGACAATAATTGATATTTACCAGTAGGACATCTCAACATGCAAGGCCGAATATCGGTGGAAATTACCGTATCGGTTACGTCTGGTGCTGGAAGCTTGTGGTAGGGTTTTCTGATTCGTGGCCATTTGCTAACGCAAGGTAGTTGAATCTAATTGATTGAAGTAGAAAACGATAGATAAAAGAAAAACACCATAAGCACTGCAACACAGTTTAGGAATTGCATATGACGCCCATTTTGTTTTTCATCCTCTACTATTTTCAGAGGCGGACCGTAGCATTTTCATTCGAGGGGCTTATAAGATGAAAATTTTTCAATATTTGGCAAAATTCCTCCTCATAATTTTAAGATGACGACTGCAAATATGTTTAATTTTGAACGGTTTTCTGGAAATAGTGTTTTGACTAGTGGTTAATCAACAAGACAAAGATGTTGATTGATTAGCATTTACAAACTTTTTGTGCAAGGAAGAAGGGAGGGGCGGGTGGGGAGACAGTGGGAAACCAAATAGCTAAAGGAGACCGCCGCCCCTCGTTAAAAAATAGAACATCATATTGATGGAACTGTTCATCAATTACTACCCCTGTATCCTATAACTTCAAACCTCCCTTCTACTTCTTTTTGAAAAATTAACATTCTGGTTCGGCTTTCAAAAAAATTACAAACCTATCTTACAGCCCTATACTATCTCCAAAAACTCAACACTTGTAACCTTTGCAAAATTAACTTTTGTCTGAAAACAATATCAATCTCTCTAAACCTATGCCCGATCTTTAAAATAAACCATTCGCCTTTGAAAAATTAAACTTTTGAACGATCCATTATCAATTAACTTAACCTACCTTTACATTTGAAAAATTACCACTGCTCGCCTCTTAAAGTATTAACTTTACCGGTTAATATTTAAAAACATCCTAACCGTTTTTGCATAACACTTTTTGACCTACTAAAAGATCACTTTTTAACAACCTTAACGTTTTAGAAAATCAAAATCTATCTGTTAACAATCAATATAAAATCACCTTTGGTATCCCTAAATTTCAAAACTAACCTTTATGGCCTAAAAATTCAAAACTTAACTCTTTGGTATCGGTTAAAATTAAAACTAAAACTTACCTCTACGTTCTTGAAAAATATAACTTTTTCGCAATTACTTTTTAACTTTTTAAGAATCTCTTAAATATCCTTAATAACTTCAAAACATTACCTTTTACAACCCACTTTTCAAAACTTTTACCTTTTTAAAATTTGAACATTATGAACGCTCTAAACCAACTACCTCTAAAATCCCTTTATATGCCAAAAATTATTAACAACTCCGTATCTTTGCAAAATCAAATTTTTGGTACTACTTAAAATTAAAAAACTTATCAACACACTCTACCTATAAAACAATTCTTATGGCTAAAATTCAACATTCTGGAACCTCGGCTCTAAAATTATTGCAAAATTCCATCTTTGTGGCCCGATAATTTTTAAAAACTTACCTCTTTTATTCTAAAATCAACTTTGACGGCTTTGAAAATAATCTAACCTTTTGGTATCGGCTTTAAAAATATTTGCAAACTAACTCAACCTTTTGGTCCATTAACCTTTTTAAAATCACCTTTTTGTATCGGCTTGAAAAATCAAACTTTTTTCTAAATCACTCTTATATCTTTCTCAAATACTTTGCAAAACAACTAACCTACGCCATCTACCTTTTTCGAAAATTCACTTTTGGTATCGGTTTTAAAAAAAAAACTAAAAAACCTCCTAAACCTTGGGCCCATTTACCTTTTTCCAAAAATTTTTCCTTTTTTATCGGCATTAAAATTTTATTAAAACAACTCAAACCAAAACCCCGATTATTTTTTGAAAAAAATTAACCTTTTGGTATCGGTTTTAAAAAGTAAAAACTAATCTAACCTACACCCATTCCCTTTTGAAAAATTTTACCTTTTGGTATCGGTCTAAAAAGTATAAAACAATCTAACCTACCCATTCCCTTTTTGAAAATTAATTTTTTGGATCGGTTAAAAATATAAAACAACTTTAACCAAACCCCTTACCTTTTTGAAAATTTTACTTTTGGGACCTTTAAAAAATTAAAAACTAACTCCCTGCCCCCAAACCTTTTTAAAAATTATTTTGGTATCGGCTTAAAAAAATATCAAAAACAACCCATTTTGACCTTTACCATTTTAATTTTCTTTGAACGCTAAAAATTATCAAAACTAATCTAACCCTTTTCCTATTCATTTGATGGTTAAAAAATCAAAACTACTAACCTGAACCTAACCTTTTCAAAATTCCATTTTTGGTATTATCGGCATTAAAAATAATAAAACCAACCTAACCTACTCAATCACTTTGTTGGCAAAATATCAAAACTTTTGTAACACTCAAAACCATTTCCAAAATCCATTTTGGAATCATAATTTTGACGATCTAAAATCAAACTTGAACCTTTTCCATAATTTTCAAAATTTATGTTTAGAAAGTTAACAAATTAACCTAAACTACCCAACCTTTTTGAGAAATCAGTTTTAAAATACGTTTAAAAACCCAAACTTATGCAAAACTTACTTTGAGATAACTTTTACAATATCCATACTTGATCACTTTGATAAATACTTAGAATCACTGAATATTTCAATCACTTTCGATCAACATACTGAAAATTAACTAAGATCGTACCTTTTTAGCTATCAACACTATACCTTAAAACGTAACTAACCTTTTAGGCAAATACTACCTTATGTTGCTAACTTGAATCGTCTAATATAACTACTCTACTTCGAATTCCAATTTATTGGCTAATTAATTTAACTACACTTAGATAAACTCTTAACCTTAATTACTTTATGCAAAAATTACTTGTATTAAATATCTAACCTGACGTCTAATTAATCCAATGACACTTCAAATCACTTCTAACTACAATCACTTTTTAATCTACTTTTGACATTAAATTAAATTCAAAACTTAACGACATACTTGTTAAAAGTTTCAATACTTAATTACCTTGAAAATCCTTAAAACTAACCTAACTATACTTATTCGCAAATATTCAAATTCTTTATCGCTTTACGTTACAAAATATCTAACCAACAACTAACTCGATTAATTTCGAAATCACTTTTGAGCTAAAAAGTATCAAATTGACTAACCTGTACCATTAATAAAATTCCACTATTTATGGCAAATTTACGTCTAAATATCAAAATATCCATTACTTTGAAAATACTTATAATCACTTAAGCCAAATACCTACAAGCACTAACATTCTCCATTTATTGGTTAAAATTAACTAACTTACCTTAACGACGATTAATTCAAACCTTTTATCGCAAATTATGATACTAATTTAACTATTCTGACGTCAAATATAACTGTCGTAAACTTTACAACAATTACCTAATCGATTACTTATTCAAAATACCATATGACTCTGACATTCAAAATATTAAACGACCACTTAGCTATCAACACTCAAACACTTTGCAACTTACAATTCAATATACCTTAGATCTTAAAATCCAACCTTCCCGACCTAATCTAATAAATTCAAACTTTAACCTTATACTAAATATCGAAATACCAACTTGACTTCGCCTAAATTAATACCAATCCATTTAACCTCGAGTCTGAAAATTCAAATAACAACCTTAACATTTATCAATTACTTTTGTACTAAATTAAAAATCACTACCATATATTGAAAATTCAACTTCGTAAGAATACTATCTATCTGAACCCGATAATACCTTTTGAAAATACCTTGAGTAGAAAATATCAAATACTTACCGATCAATACTTTACTAATATCTAATAATTACATTACCTTGAAATTCCTACACTCACTACCTACCTTAAATTAACTTAACTGCTGACACTTAAATAACATTCAATACTTTGAATGCAATTACGCTCTAATCACTAATCTTATTCAAAATAATCACTAATAGTCAACTTTAATATCTGTACTAAAATACAACTTGAATTCTAAATCACTTTGCAATAATACAAATACTACTACGATTAATTCTATGCTAATCAACTCTATACTGATATTTGAAATCTACTTGAAAATAACTTACTAACCTTTCCTTATATCAAATTTTCCTAACCCTAATTTGCCAAAACCTATTCAAATATAACTGACTACCTATCATAATCTTAATATCAACAATCACCTGACTGTCAATCATATTCAAAATACTGTAACTCTAACTATACCACTATCTACTTCAACTTATGTTGCATAAATCTAAATCAATCTACTGCGAATACCATTTGCATTCACTTTAGCTAACATACAACTATACGCAATTACTTTTGCTAAAATTCAAACTTCTAAACTCTAATCACTTGAATACCTTGATCGCATCTTTAATATAAAACATAACCTAATCAAATTCAATTACCATTACTTGGCTAAATTAACTTCGTATCCTAGAAATATTAACACTTTTCAATTAACTTGTAACCTTTAAATCAATTAATACACTTTACTTTCAAAATCAACATCTAATTACTATCTCTAACCTCTATAATACTTTTGAATTCACATTCTAATTATATCTAAATCATGATCTACAATCAAAATCTTGACGTTACAACAATACTTACCTAATCAATACTTGCAATTCACTTCTGTTGGTAAATTCATATACACTAACTATAACATTTACCATAAATTCATTATTATCGGCTAATACTATCAACTTTCTCAAATACGTTACAATATACTTAATACTTACTAACACTTACCTGAAATACTACACTTTTACGTAATATCACTTTTTGATACGCTAATTGTCAACTCAACTGTCATTACAAACATCTCACTTTAAATCAACATTAACCTGACTATCATTGAATCACTTCGAATCAACTTTGAACAAATCACTTTGTATGCTAAAATTCACTACTAACATCTGTAATACCTTTAATGATTCTAACTAGCAAACTACCATTACAGTCTTAATCTAAATTAACCTTTTAGCAATTAATTATAAAATACATAATACACTACTTAAATCTTCAAAATCCATTATTCTGAATATTACTCTAAATCACTTTTCGATACTTAGCTAACATATTTACTAACTTATCATAATCTTTATCCATATCAAAATTATTGCAACCTAACCTGCAATTCTCCATATTTAAAATACCTTGACGTCATAATTCACTAACTTACTTTTTGATAAATAACCAATTACCTCAAATACTGAAATCTTAAACTATCATCTTACTAACTCATTTTGATCAAATTTTTATGGCCATAATATGAATCTACTCTAGAACTAATCTAACTCTGAATATCCTATTTAATCGACTTTATAGCTATCAAATTACTGATCTTTATTAACGCATCTAATAAATCAACTACTCTACTTGAATCAACTTATTACGATCTATTTAACTCTAAAGCTATCACATTATTCAGAACTCTTGAAATATCTAAATACTCAAAACATTCCTACAACTTTTAAAAATTCCTATACATCAATCTCTTAATCAATTACTGGCAACCATTAAATTCAATTACCTTAGAAGTTCAACATCACTGACCTAACGACTCATCAATTTCTATCCTTATAAGCAAAATTACGCCCTTATTAAAATCAACTTTTATCTGAAATCCATAACTTCTGAACATCCAAATACTTTTGCAATTCCATATTGAATCTCAAGTACTATAACTATCAATATATTCGACCTTACTTTAAAATATAACAATCTAACTAACTTCGAATTACTTTCATTACTTTATCGATAAATCAATATCTACGATTTGCAAATAATCACCTTGATCTTCAAAATACTGCTTACATTGGATCGTACAATATACAACTACTTAATCGCTATCAAAACACACTACGCTTGCAAAATTACACACTAGTTCCTTTATCAAAAACTACTTAGTCTAGCCTTAACTACAAATTTACTTTTACGAAATATTACTAACCGATAGCTCTGACTTTTGCAAAATACATTTGATCGACTTAATACTATCTAAACATACCTTAGATCCTTTAAAATCAAAACTAACTACCGAAATTATCATTTTGCAAAATCATGACGCAATATCAATTTTAAACGCTTAGAACATCTACATAATACATTGACTATAAACTTCAACCATATCACTTATTTAAATCCATTTATGCTTAAAATTACATACTCTAACAACTGAATCACTTTACTAAGTCAAACCTTTTGAACTTAATCCTAAAACCTAACTATTACCTGTACCTTTAGAAAATTAACTTACTACTGAAACTATTTGAAATCCTTATGCTATGAAAGTACATAAACTCAACCTACTATTTGCACAAACACTTACTTGAACTGATATACCTTTTGGCAAATTAAAACTTCAAATTTACTGCATTAACCATCTATGAATACTATTCGAAAAATAGATAAAATACTAACACTTATTCAAATCACTCACTTCCTAATCATTATATTGTATCAAAATTAATTTAACGCAAATCATTAATCCTTTTGCTATAATTAAAACTTTACCCTATTTTTCAAATACTTTGTAATTTCGAAAATTGCAAAAAATTAAACTAACCTAACTCCGACCTTGCAAATTAATGTATGTATTACAATACTTTAATAATTCAACCTATCCTCTAATCAAATTCTTTGATCGCTATTAAAATTTAATGTACAACTCTAATTGAAAAACTATCTATCCATCATTTAATCCTTACGCATTTACTGAAAATTCACATATTTGCTAATAACTCATGCTAACATATATACAAAATCAACTTCGTCGTTAAACATTCTAAAATCACTTACCTTTGAAACACTTTCATCTACGATGCTCTTAATATAAATTACTTAATTAACAACTGATCTTAACCATTCAAACATTATCTGAATCTTAATTTCCTGAAACCTTATGTCTAATACATACTATCACTTGAAATTACTTTTATATTTGCTTTAGAAAAGTATAAAACTCAAGCCTAACTAACTTTTCAAAATCCACCTTTTGTACGTAAAGTTCAAAACTCTAACTACCATACTTTCAATTACTTCTGTAACTTTAAAATCCTTTACTTAACAATTACCGAACAACTTTTACTTAGCAAAATTAACTAATCCAACTCACATCTTTTGAAATCAATTTAGTAAATTCAAACTACTCTACAACTTACTTTTCGAATTCAGCATGTATATCTTAATGCAAACTAATCAACGATCACCTATTTTGAATCAACTTACGGTCAACAAAGACTAAAACTAACTGCAATCCTTACAAACACTTAACTCTTTGAACTTTAACTTAACAAGCATAACTTATCCACTTTGACGTATATGTATAATACTTAAAACATCAAACTCATTATCATTACTTTAAAATTCCTTAATGCTTTATACAATATTACTTCATTTCCTTTTAAATTATCAAAACTAACAACTATACCAATTTATTAGCCAATACCTTAGCTTCAATAACTACTTTAACCTAGCATCATTAAAATATCACTTACTTTAAAATACGTTATTGTATCGGTCTCAATTTGAATGTTTAAACATACCATATTTAAAATTCTAATTACACCCTTTAATTTCTAAAATTTCACTTTAACTAGATCTAAATATTTAATTCTAATCTAATAATTCAACATTTATGGCTCTAAATTTTGCACTACTTTGGCAATTTGATTTTAAATTAATAGTCTAATAATTAAATACATGACATTGACTTCAAATTAAACTTAGAGAAAACATCATACCTACCATTCCTACGTTATGCATTAATAATTCACATTAGTATCAAAATTTAAAAACTCATCTATACTCAATTTTTAAATCTTATGGTATTAACGTTCTAAAAATTACTCCATTACCTTTTAAAGATTCAATCTTAAATAATACTTCAAACGAAATTAACTTGCATTATCAATTTAGTACGCATACATATTATGGTTACAATAACTAACTGCGATACGACTTCAAATATCCATTTCAATTTTGATTATGGTTACTTATACTATAACGATTACTGAAATAATTCATTAAAACTATTTCAATACTCTTTCTTACTTGAAATTCACTTGACTCACTTCAATTACTTTATATTAATTATTCAATTTACTTATCATTATACGATAGCTTGATAATACTTTTGAATAACTTGAATAACCTAATCCGAAAGATATTGAACTATACTAATTTAACATTACTTTTGAGTTAACATCATTTACTTGATAAATAACTTCAACCTTTACTTTAAATTAATTACTTAAATATCGTTAAACTTCACATGTCTTGATAGTTCGTAAATCACTTTCGATTACTTAAATACTTTAAACAATTTAAATAATACCTTACAAATCTCAATTTAAACATACCTTGATTGATCGGCAAATAACTTGCAAATCCTTACTGACTATTACAAATTTATCAATACTTTGTAATTGTTGAAAAGTTAATAACTAACTGACATTACTTCGATTACTTTAGCTAAATTTTCATTCTTGGTATCTTTATAAAAGTATAAAAATTAATCGAACACTACTTTTGAAAATTTCAACATTTGATCTTTAAAAAGTTACAACAACTTAACCTGATCCTGATGTTAACATTTGAACATTCACTTTACATACTTGGAAATTCAAAATTTTAAAATAATTTAAATTATCAAATTAATCTAATTCTGTTTAAAAATTTAAACAACGTTAACTACCTTTAACTTTTGCAAATAAACTTAAAAACTTTATTAAAAATTATTGATAAAACTAATACAATCATAACTTTTAAAGTTCCTTTGATCGATTGAAAATTCAATTGATCAATGCGTATTAGATTAATACATTGTACTTAAAATTCAATTTTTAAAACACTGCCCTTCGTACCTTTTAAAATTTAATCTCATTAGTCGATATACGTTAAGTATAATAACTTTACTAATGTCAAATCTTTTGCAAAATTCCTATTGGTATTGGCTTTAAAAAGATAAATCATCTACGAAAGGGATTAACTATTTTCTCAAAACTTACTTGTTATATGATTTAATAAAAGTATAGTTAAATATCTAACTCATACCTGACAAACGTACTTTGAAAATTCACCTTGTAATCGATTCTGATAATTAAACTACACTAGAGCCCGATCTATCTTTTGCAAATATTCCACTTTTGGTATCGGCTCTAAAGAAAGTATCAAAACTAACTCTAACCTGACACCCAATCTACCATTCTTGCAAAATTCTACCTTTTGGTATCGGGTCTAGAAAAGTATCAAAACTAACTTTAACCAAGAGCCCGATCTACCTTTTTGACAAAAATTCCACTTTTTGGTATCGGCTCTAAAAAGTATCAAAAACTAACTCTAACCTACACCCCGATCTACCTTTTATGCAAAATTTCCACTTTTTACGCAAAATTTTCACCTTTTTGGTATCGGCTCTTGAAAAAGTATCAAAAATAACTCTAACCTGACGCCCGATCTACCTTTTTTGCAAAATTTTATCTTCTTGGTATCGGCTTTAAAAAAGTATCAAAACCAACTCTAACCTGACACCCGATCTACATTTTCGCAAAATTCAACATTTTTGGTATCGGCTTTAAAAAAAGTACAAAACTATATCTAACCTGACACCCGATATACCATTTTGGCAAAATTCCACCTTTTGGTATCGGCTCTAGAAAAGTATCAAAACTGACTCTAACCTGATGCCCGATATACTTTTTGCGAAAATTCCATTTTTTTGGTATCGGCTCTAGAAAAGTATTAAAACTAACCTAACCTACAGCCCGATCTAAATTTTTCGCAAAATTCAACATTTTTGGTATCGGCTTTAAAAAAGTATCAAAACTAACTCTAACCTAAGGCCCGATATACCATTTTGGCAAAATTCCACCTTTTGGTATCGGCTCTAGAAAAGTATCAAAACTGACTCTAACCTGATGCCCGATATACTTTTTTGCGAAAATTCCACATTTTGGTATCGGCTCTAAAAAAAGTATTAAAACGAACCCTAACCTACAGCCCGATCTATTTTTTTCGCAAAAATTCAAGCGTGTTGGTATCGGTTTTAAAAAAAAGTATCAAAAACAAACTTTAACCTGACGCCCGAAATACCTTTTTTGGCGAAAATTCCACCTTTTTGATATCGGGTCTAGAAAAAGTATCAAAAATAAACTTTAACCTGACGCCCGATCTATTTTTTCGCAAAAACTTAACCATGTTGGTATCGGCTCTTGAAAAAATATCAAAAACTAAGTCTAACCTGACTCCCAATCTACCATTTTAGCAAAAATTCCACCTTTTTGGTATCGGGTCTAGAAAAAGTATCAAAACTAACTCTAACCTAGAGCCCGATCTACCTTTTTTTGCAAATATTCCACTTTTTGGTATCGGCTCTAGAAAAAGTATCAAAAACTAACTCTAACCTACACCCCGATCTACCTTTTTACGCAAAATTTCCACTTTTTACGCAAAATTTTCACCTTTTTGGTATCGGCTCTTAAAAAAGTATCAAAAACTAACTCTAACCTGACTCCCAATCTACCTTTTTGCAAGAATTTTATCTTCTTGGTATCGGCTTTAAAAAAGTATCAAAACCAACTCTAACCTGACACCCGATCTACATTTTTCGCAAAAATTCAACATTTTGGTATCGGCTTTAAAAAAAAGTACAAAACTATATCTAACCTGACACCCGATATACCATTTTTGGCAAAATTCCACCTTTTGGTATCGGCTCTAGAAAAGTATCAAAACTGACTCTAACCTGATGCCCGATATACTTTTTTGCGAAAATTCCATATTTTGGTATCGGCTCTAGAAAAAGTATTAAAACTAACCTAACCTACAGCCCGATCTACCTTTTTCGCAAAATTCAACTTTTTTGGTATCGGCTTTAAAAAAAAGTACAAAACTAACTCTAACCTGACACCCGATATACCATTTTGGCGAAAATTCCACCTTCTTGGTATCGGCTCTAGAAAAGTATCAAAACTGACTCTAACCTGATGCCCGATATACTTTTTTTGCGAAAATTCCACATTTTGGTATCGGCTCTAGAAAAAGTATTAAAACTAACCTAACCTACAGCCCGATCTACCTTTTTCGCAAAAATTCAACATTTTGGTATCGGCTTAAAAAAGTATCAAAACTAACTCTAACCTAAGGCCCGATATACCTTTTTGGCGAAAATTCCGCCTTCTTGGTATCGGCTCTTAAAAAGTATCAAAACTAACTCTAACCTGACTCCCGAATCTATTTTTTCGCAAAAACTTAACCGTTGTTGGTATCGGCTCTAGAAAAAGTATTAAAACTAACTCTAACCTGAGCCCGATCTACCTTTTTGCAAAATTCCACCTTTTGGTATCGGCTTTAAAAAGTATCAAAAACTAACTTTAACCTGACCCGATCTACCTTTTTGCAAAATTCCACCTTTTGGTATCGGCTCTAGAAAAAGTATCAAAAACTAACTTTAACCTGACGCCCGATCTACCTTTTTTGCAAAAATTTCTACTTTTTGGTATCGGCTTTAGAGAAAGTATGAAAACTAACTCTAACCTAGAGCCCGATCTACCTTTTTTGCAAATATTACACTTTTTCGGTATTGGCTCTAGAAAAAGTATCAAAAACTAACTCTAACCTACACCCCGATCTACGTTTTTACGCAAAATTTCCACCTTTTTGGTATCGGCTCTTGAAAAAGTATCAAAAACTAACTTTAACCTGACGCCCGATCTACCTTTTTTGCAAAATTTCCACCTTTTTGGTATCGGCTCTTGAAAAAATATCAAAAACTAACTCTAACCTGACTCCCAATCTACCATTTTAGCAAAATTCAACATTTTGGTATCGGCTTTAAAAAAAGTACAAAACTAACTCTAACCTGACACCCGATATACCATTTTTGGCAAAATTCCACCTTTTGGTATCGGCTCTAGAAAAGTATCAAAACTGACTCTAACCTGATGCCCGATATACTTTTTGCGAAAATTCCATATTTTGGTATCGGCTCTAGAAAAAGTATTAAAACTAACCTAACCTACAGCCCGATCTACCTTTTTCGCAAAAATTTCACCTTTTTGGTATCGGCTCTAAAAAAGTATCAAAAACTAACTTTAACCTGACGCCCGAAATACCTTTTTTGGCGAAAATTCCACCTTTTGGTATCGGCTCTAGAAAAGTATCAAAACTGACTCTAACCTGATGCCCGATATACTTTTTTGCGAAAATTTCACCTTTTTGGTATTGGCTTTAGAAAAGTATGAAAAATAACTTTAACCAAGAGCCCGATCTACCTTTTTCGCAAAAATTCAACATTTTGGTATCGGCATTAAAAAAGTATCAAAACTAACTCTAACCTAAGCCCGATATACCTTTTTGGCGAAAATTCCACCTTTTTGATATCGGGTCTAGAAAAAGTATCAAAAACAAACTTTAACCTGACGCCCGATCTACATTTTTTGCAAAATTCATCATTTTGGTATCGGCTTTAAAAAAGTACAAAACTAACTCTAACCTGACACCCGATATACCATTTTTGACGAAAATTCCACCTTCTTAGTATCGGCTCTAGAAAAAGTATCAAAAACTGACTCTAACCTGATGCCCGATATACTTTTTTGCGAAAATTCCACATTTTGGTATCGGCTCTAGAAAAAGTATTAAAACAACCTAACCTACAGCCCGATCTACCTTTTCGCAAAAGTTCAACATTTTTGGTATCGGCTTTAAAAAAGTATCAAAAACTAACTCTCATCTGAAGCCCGATATACCTTTTTGGCGAAAATTCCACCTTCTTGGTATCGGCTCTTGAAAAGTATCAAAACTAACTCTAACCTGACTCCCGATCTATTTTTCGCAAAATTAACCATTTTGGTATCGGCTCTAGAAAAGTATCAAAAACTAACTCTAACCTGACGCCCAATTCACCATTTTTGCAAAAATTCCACCTTTTTGGTATCGGGTCTAGAAAAAGTATCAAAAACTAACTCTAACCTAGAGCCCGATCTACCTTTTTTGCAAATATTACACTTTTTCGGTATTGGCTCTAGAAAAAGTATCAAAACTAACTTTAACCTACACCCGATCTACCTTTTTGCAAAATTCACTTTTCCATACCTTTTGGTATCGGCTCTTGAAAAAGTATCAAAAACTAACTCTAACTTGACGCCCGATCTACCTTTTTGCAAAATTTTACCTTCTTGGTATCGGCTTTAAAAAAGTATCAAAACCAACTCTAACCTGACACCCGATCTACATTTTTCGCAAAATTCAACATTTTGGTATCGGCTCTAAAAAAAGTACAAAACTATATCTAACCTGACACCCGATCTACCATTTTGGGCAAAATTCCACCTTTTTGGTATCGGCTCTAGAAAAAGTATCAAAACTAAACTCTAACCTGATGCCCGATATACTTTTTGCGAAAATTCCACTTTTTGGTATCGGCTCTAGAAAAGTTTTAAAAAACTAACTCTAACCTACAGCCCGATCTACCTTTTTCGCAAAATTCAACATTTTCGGTATCGGCTTTAAAAAAAGTACAAAACTAACTTTAACCTGACGCCCGATATACCTTTTTTGGCGAAAATTCCACCTTTTTGGTATCGGGTCTAGAAAAAGTATCAAAAACTAACTTTAACCTGACGCCCGATATACCTTTTTTGGCGAAAATTCCATTTTTGGTATCGGCTCTAGAAAAAGTATGAAAAACTAACTCTAACCTACAGCCCGATCTACCTTTTTCGCAAAAATTCAACATTTTGGTATCGGCTTTAAAAAAAGTACCAAAAACTAACTCTAACCTGACTCCCAATCTACCATTTTAGCAAAAATTCCACCTTTTTGGTATCGGGTCTAAAAAAAGTATCAAAACTGACTTTAACCTGACGCTCGATATACTTTTTTGCGAAAATTCCACATTTTGGTATCGGCTCTAGAAAAGTATTAAAACTAACCTAACCTACAGCCCGATCTACCTTTTTCGCAAAAATTCAACATTTTGGTATCGGCTTAAAAAAGTATCAAAAACTAACTTTAACCTGACGCCCGATATACCTTTTTGGCGAAAATTCCACCTTTTGGTATCGGCTCTAGAAAAAGTATCAAAAACTAACTTTATCCTGACGCCCGATCTATTTTTTTCGCAAAATTCATCATTTTGGTATCGGCTTTAAAAAAGTACAAAACTAACTCTAACCTACACCCGATATACCTTTTGCAAAATTCCACCTTCTTGGTATCGGCTCTAGAAAAGTATCAAAACTAACTCTAACCTGATGCCCGATATACCTTTTTGCGAAAATTCCACATTTTGGTATCGGCTCTAGAAAAGTATCAAAACGAACCTAACCTACAGCCCGATCTACCTTTTTCGCAAAAATTTCACCTTTTTGGTATCGGCTCTAGAAAAAGTATCAAAAACTAACTCTAACCTAAGCCCGATATACCTTTTTGCAAAATTCCACCTTCTTGGTATCGGCTCTTGAAAAGTATCAAAACTAACTCTAACCTGATCCCGATCTATTTTTCGCAAAAACTTACCATGTTGGTATCGGCTCTTGAAAAAGTATCAAAAACTAACTCTAACCTGACTCCCAATCTACCATTTTAGCAAAAATTCCACCTTTTTGGTATCGGGTCTAGAAAAAGTATCAAAACTAACTCTAACCTAGAGCCTGATCTACCTTTTTGCAAATATTCCACTTTTTGGTATCGGCTCTAAAAAGTATCAAAACTAACTTTAACCTACACCCGATCTACCTTTTTACGTAAAATTTCTACTTTTTTACGCAAAATTTTCACCTTTTTGGTATCGGCTCTAGAAAAAGTATCAAAAACTAACTTTAACCTGACGCCCGATCTACCTTTTTGCAAAATTCAACTTTTGGTATCGGCTCTAAAAAAGTATCAAAACTAACTCTAACCTACAGCCCGATCTACCTTTTTGCAAAATTCCACTTTTGGTATTGGCTCTAGAAAAAGTATCAAAAACTAACTCTAACCTGACCCCGATCTACCTTTTTGCAAAATTCCACCTTTTTGGTATCGGCTCTAGAAAAAGTATCAAAAACTAACTTTAACCTGACGCCCGATCTACCTTTTTTGCAAAAATTGCATCTTTTGGTATCGGGTCTAGAAAAAGTATCAAAACTAACTCTAACCTACAGCCCGATCTACCTTTTTCGCAAAAATTCTACCTTTTTGGTATCGGCTCTAGAAAAAGTATCAAAACTAACTCTAACCTACGCTCGATCTACCATTTTTGCCAAAATTCCACCTTTTTGGTATCGAGTCTAGAAAAAATATCAAAAACTAACTTTAACCTGACGCCCGATATACCTTTTGCAAAAATTGCATATTTTTGGTATCGGCTCTAGAAAAGTATTAAAACTAACCTAACCTACAGCCCGATCTACCTTTTTCGCAAAATTCAACATTTTGGTATCGGCTTTAAAAAAAAGTACAAAACTAACTCTAACCTGACACCCGATATACCATTTTTGGCAAAATTCCACCTTTTGGTATCGGCTCTAGAAAAGTATCAAAACTGACTCTAACCTGATGCCCGATATACTTTTTTGCGAAAATTCCACATTTTTGGTATCGGCTCTAGAAAAGTATTAAAACTAACCTAACCTACAGCCCGATCTACCTTTTTCGCAAAATTCAACATTTTTGGTATCGGCTCTAGAAAAAGTATCAAAAACTAACTCTAATCTGACGCCCGATATACCTTTTTGGCGAAAATTCCACCTTCTTGGTATCGGCTCTTGAAAAAGTATCAAAAACTAACTATAACCTGACTCCCGATCTATTTTTGCAAATTCCTTTGGTATCGGCTCTAGAAAAGTATAAAACTAACTCTAACCTACCCCATCTACCTTTTTGCAAAATTACCTTTTGGTATCGGGTCTAGAAAAAGTATGAAAAACTAACTCTAACCTAGAGCTCAATCTACCTTTTTGCAAAATTCCACTTTTTGGTATCGGCTCTAAAAAGTATCAAAACTAACTCTAACCATCACGATCTACCTTTTTGGCAAAATTCCATCCCAAAATTCTTTGGTATCGGCTCTTGAAAAAGTATCAAAACTAACTCTAACCTGACGCCCGATCTACCTTTTTTGCAAAAATTCCACCTTTTGGTATCGGCTCTTAGAAAAAGTATCAAAAACTAACTTTAACCTGACGCCCGATCTACCTTTTTGCAAAATTCAACATTTTGGTATCGGCTTTAAAAAAGTATCAAAACTAACTCTAACCTGACACCCGATATACCATTTTTGCAAAATTCCACATTTTGGTATCGGCTCTAAAAAAGTATCAAAACTAACTCTAACCTGAGCCCGATATACCTTTTTGGCAAAATTCCACCATTTTGGTATCGGCTCTAGAAAAGTATCAAAACTAACTCTAACCTGACAGCCCGATCTACCTTTTTCGCAAAAATTTCACCTTTTTGGTATCGGCTCTAGAAAAAGTATCAAAAACTAACTCTAACCTGACAGCCCGATCTACCTTTTGCGAAAATTCCACCTTTTTGGTATCGGCTCTAGAAAAAGTATCAAAACTAACTCTAACCTAAGCCCGATATACTTTTTTGCAAAATTCCATTTTTGGTATTGGCTCTAGAAAAAGTATCAAAAACTAACTCTAACCTACACCCCGATCTACGTTTTTACGCAAAATTTCCACCTTTTTGGTATCGGCTCTTGAAAAAGTATCAAAAACTAACTCTAACCTGAGCCCGATATACCTTTTTGCAAAATTCCATCTTTTGGTATCGGCTCTAGAAAAAGTATTAAAACAACTCTAACCTACAGCCCGATCTACCTTTTTCGCAAAAATTTCACCTTTTTGGTATCGGCTTTAAAAAAAGTACAAAACTAACTCTAACCTGACACCCGATATACCATTTTGGCAAAATTCCACCTTTTGGTATCGGCTCTAGAAAAGTATCAAAACTGACTCTAACCTGATGCCCGATATACTTTTTTGCGAAAATTCCATATTTTGGTATCGGCTCTAGAAAAGTATTAAAACTAACCTAACCTACAGCCCGATCTATTTTTTTCGCAAAAATTCAACCTTTTGGTATCGGTTTTAAAAAAGTATCAAAAACTAACTTTAACCTGACGCCCGATATACCTTTTTTGGCGAAAATTCCACCTTTTTGATATCGGGTCTAGAAAAAGTATCAAAACAAACTTTAACCTGACGCCCGATTACATTTTTTGCAAAATTCCACCTTTTTGGTATCGGCTTTAAAAAAAGTACAAAACTAACTCTAACCTACAGCCCGATCTACCATTTTGCAAAATTCCCACCTTTTGGTATCGGCTCTAAAAAAGTATCAAAACTAACTCTAACCTGATGCCCGATATACTTTTTGCGAAAATTCCACCTTTTGGTATCGGCTCTAGAAAAGTATTAAAACGAACCTAACCTACAGTCCGATCTACCTTTTTCGCAAAAATTCAACATTTTGGTATCGGCTCTAGAAAAAGTATCAAAAACTAACTCTCATCTGAAGCCCGATATACCTTTTTTGGCGAAAATTCCACCTTCTTGGTATCGGCTCTTGAAAAAGTATCAAAAACTAACTATAACCTGACTCCCGATCTATTTTTTTCGCAAAAATTCAACCGTGTTGGTATCGGCTTTAAAAAAAGTATCAAAAATTAACTCTAACCTGACGCCCGATCTACCATTTTTGCATAAATTCCACCTTTTTGGTATCGGGTCTAGAAAAGTATCAAAACTAACTCTAACCTAGAGCCTGATCTACCTTTTTGCAAATATTCCACTTTTTGGTATCGGCTCTAAAAAAGTATCAAAACTAACTTTAACCTACCCCCCGATCTACCTTTTATGCAAAATTTCCACTTTTTACGCAAAATTTTACCTTTTTGGTATCGGCTCTTGAAAAAGTATCAAAAACTAACTCTAACCTGACGCCCGATCTACCTTTTTGCAAGAATTTTATCTTCTTGGTATCGGCTTTAAAAAAGTATCAAAACCAACTCTAACCTGACACCCGATCTACATTTTTCGCAAAATTCAACATTTTGGTATCGGCTTTAAAAAAAGTACAAAACTATATCTAACCTGACACCCGATATACCATTTTTGGCAAAATTCCACCTTTTGGTATCGGCTCTAGAAAAAGTATCAAAACTACTCTAACCTGATGCCCGATATACTTTTTTGCGAAAATTCCATATTTTGGTATCGGCTCTAGAAAAGTATTAAAACTAACCTAACCTACAGCCCGATCTACCTTTTTCGCAAAATTCAACTTTTTTGGTATCGGCTTTAAAAAAGTATCAAAACTAACTCTAACCTAAGGCCCGATATACCATTTTTGGCAAAATTCCACCTTTTGGTATCGGCTCTAGAAAAGTATCAAAACTGACTCTAACCTGATGCCCGATATACTTTTTTTGCGAAAATTCCATATTTTGGTATCGGCTCTAGAAAAGTATTAAAACTAACCTAACCTACAGCCCGATCTACCTTTTTCGCAAAAATTCAACATTTTGGTATCGGCTTTAAAAAAAGTACCAAAAACTAACTCTAACCTGACGCCCGATATACCTTTTTTGGCGAAAATTCCACCTTCTTGGTATCGGGTCTAGAAAAGTATCAAAACTGACTCTAACCTGATGCCCGATATACTTTGTTTTGCGAAAATTCCACATTTTGGTATCGGCTCTAGAAAAGTATTAAAACTAACCTAACCTACAGCCCGATCTACCTTTTTCGCAAAAATTCAACATTTTGGTATCGGCTTCAAAAAAGTATCAAAACTAACTCTAACCTAAGGCCCGATATACCTTTTTGGCGAAAATTCCACCTTCTTGGTATCGGCTCTTGAAAAAGTATCAAAAACTAACTATAACCTGACTCCCGATCTATTTTTTTCGCAAAAATTCAACCGTGTTGGTATCGGCTTTAAAAAAAGTATCAAAAATTAACTCTAACCTGACACCCAATCTACCATTTTGCAAAATTCTACCTTTTGGTATCGGTCTAGAAAAAGTATGAAAAACTAACTCTAACCTAGAGCCCGATCTACCTTTTTTGCAAATATTACACTTTTTCGGTATTGGCTCTAGAAAAAGTATCAAAAACTAACTCTAACCTACACCCCGATCTACGTTTTTACGCAAAATTTCCACCTTTTTGGTATCGGCTCTTGAAAAAGTATCAAAAACTAACTCTAACTTGACGCCCGATCTACCTTTTTGCAAAATTCCATATCTTTTGGTATCGGCTCTAAAAAGTATCAAAACTAACTCTAACCTACACCCGATCTACCTTTTTCGCAAAATTCAACATTTTTGGTATCGGCTTTAAAAAAGTATCAAAACTAACTCTAACCTGACACCCGATATACCATTTTTGGCAAAATTCCACCTTTTGGTATCGGCTCTAGAAAAGTATCAAAACTGACTCTAACCTGATGCCCGATATACCTTTTGTGGCGAAAATTCTACCTTTTTGGTATCATCCCTAGAAAAAGTATCTAAAACTAACTCTAACCTACAGCCCGATGTACTTTTTTCGCAAAATTCAACATTTTGGTATCGGCTTTAAAAAAGTATCAAAACTAACTCTAACCTAAGGCCCGATCTACCTTTTTCGCAAAATTCCACCTTTTTGGTATCGGGTCTAGAAAAAGTATCAAAAACAAACTTTAACCTGATGCCCGATCTACCTTTTTTGCAAAATTGCACCTTTTTGGTATCGGCTCTAGAAAAAGTATGAAAACTAACTCTAACCTAGAGCCCGATCTACCTTTTTGCAAAATTCAACCTTTTGGTATCGGCTTTAAAAAAGTATCAAAAACTAACTTTAACCTGACGCCCGATATACCTTTTTTGGCGAAAATTCCACCTTTTGGTATCGGCTCTAGAAAAGTATCAAAACTAACTCTAACCTGACAGCCCGATCTACTTTTTGCAAAATTCACATTTTTGGTATCGGCTCTAGAAAAGTATCAAAACTAACTCTAACCTACAGCCCGATATACCTTTTTACGCAAAATTTCCACCTTT
Source organism: Lycocerus yunnanus (assembly GCA_036346125.1). NCBI lineage: Eukaryota > Metazoa > Arthropoda > Insecta > Coleoptera > Cantharidae > Lycocerus > Lycocerus yunnanus. Next base: position 2,388,724 of record JARFIX010000033.1, on the reverse strand, counting down.
TTGGTATCGGCTCTTGAAAAAGTATCAAAACTAACTTTAACCTGACGCCCGATATACCTTTTTTGGCGAAAATTCCACTTTTTTGATATCGGGTCTAGAAAAAGTATCAAAACAACTCTAACCTACACCCGATCTACCTTTTCGCAAAATTCACATTTTGGTATCGGCTTTAAAAAAAGTATCAAAACTAACTCTAACCTGAAGCCCGATATACCTTTTTGGCGAAAATTCAACATTTTTGGTATCGGCTTTAAAAAAGTATCAAAACTAACTCTAACCTAAGGCCCGATATACCTTTTTGCAAAATTTCCACCTTTTTGGTATCGGCTCTTGAAAAAATATCAAAAACTAACTCTAACCTGACCCCGATCTATTTTTCGCAAAATTAACCATTTTTGGTATCGGCTCTAGAAAAGTATCAAAACTAACTCTAACCTGACAGCCCAATCTACCATTTTGCAAAATTCTACCTTTTGGTATCGGCTCTAGAAAAAGTATCAAAACTAACTCTAACCTGAGCCCGATCTACCTTTTTGCAAAATTCCACTTTTTGGTATCGGCTCTAAAAAGTATCAAAACTAACTCTAACCTACACCCGATCTACCTTTTTGCAAAATTCCACACCAATTTTGGTATCGGCTCTTGAAAAGTATCAAAACTAACTCTAACCTGACGCCCGATCTACCTTTTTGCAAAATTCCTATCTTTTGGTATCGGCTCTAAAAAAGTATCAAAACTAACTCTAACCTGACAGCCCGATCTACTTTTTCGCAAAAATTCAACATTTTGGTATCGGCTTTAAAAAAGTATCAAAACTAACTCTAACCTACACCCGATATACCATTTTTGGCAAAATTCCACCTTTTTGGTATCGGCTCTAGAAAAGTATCAAAACTGAACTCTAACCTGATGCCCGATATACTTTTTGCGAAAATTCCATATTTTGGTATCGGCTCTAGAAAAGTATTAAAAACTAACCTAACCTACAGCCCGATCTACCTTTTTCGCAAAATTCAACATTTTGGTATCGGCTTTAAAAAAGTATCAAAACTAACTCTAACCTAAGGCCCGATATACCATTTTGGCAAAATTCCACCTTTTGGTATCGGCTCTAGAAAAGTATCAAAACTGACTCTAACCTGATGCCCGATATACTTTTTTGCGAAAATTCCATATTTTGGTATCGGCTCTAGAAAAGTATTAAAACTAACCTAACCTACAGCCCGATCTACCTTTTCGCAAAATTCAACATTTTGGTATCGGCTTTAAAAAAAGTATCAAAACTAACTCTAACCTAAGGCCCGATATACCTTTTTGGCGAAAATTCCACCTTCTTGGTATCGGCTCTAGAAAAGTATCAAAACCAACTCTAACCTGACACCCGATCTACCATTTTTCGCAAAATTCAACATTTTGGTATCGGCTTTAAAAAAAAGTACAAAACTAACTCTAACCTGACACCCGATATACCATTTTGGCGAAAATTCCACCTTCTTGGTATCGGCTCTAGAAAAGTATCAAAACTGACTCTAACCTGATGCCCGATATACTTTTTTGCGAAAATTCCATATTTTTGGTATCGGCTCTAGAAAAGTATTAAAACTAACCTAACCTACAGCCCGATCTACCTTTTTCGCAAAAATTTCACCTTTTTGGTATCGGCTCTAGAAAAAGTATCAAAACTAACTCTAACCTGAAGCCCGATATACCATTTTGGCGAAAATTCCACTTTTTTGATATCGGGTCTAGAAAAAGTATCAAAAACAAACTTTAACCTGACGCCCGATCTACATTTTTTGCAAAATTTCCACCTTTTTGGTATCGGCTCTTGAAAAGTATTAAAACTAACTAACCTAACCCATCTACCTTTTGCAAAATTCACTTTGGTATCGGCTCAAAAGTATCAAAACTAACTCTAACCTGGCCCGATTACCTTTTGCAAAATTCCACCTTTTGGTATCGGCTCTAGAAAAGTATCAAAACTAACTCTAACCTGAGCCCGATATACCTTTTTGCGAAAATTCCATCTTTTGGTATCGGCTCTAGAAAAGTATTAAAACTCTAACCTAAGCCCGATTACCTTTTTGCAAAATTCAACATTTTGGTATCGGCTCTTAAAAAGTATCAAAACTAACTCTAACCTAAGCCCGATCTACCTTTTTCGCAAAAATTCCACCTTTTTGGTATCGGCTCTAGAAAAAGTATCAAAAACTAACTTTAACCTGACGCCCGATCTACCTTTTTGCAAAATTCCACATTTTGGTATCGGCTCTTAAAAAAGTATCAAAACTAACTCTAACCTGACACCCGATCTACCTTTTTGCAAAATTCCCCCTTTTGGTATCGGCTCTAAAAAAGTATCAAAACTAACTCTAACCTGACAGCCCGATATACCTTTTTGCGAAAATTCCACCTTTTGGTATCGGCTCTAGAAAAGTATCAAAACTAACTCTAACCTAAGCCCGATCTACCTTTTTGCAAAATTCCACATTTTTGGTATCGGCTCTAAAAAGTATCAAAACTAACTCTAACCTACACCCGATGTACCTTTTTCCAAAATTTCACCTTTTTGGTATCGGCTCTAGAAAAAGTATCAAAAATAACTCTAACCTAACGCCCAATGTACCTTTTTGCAAAATTTCACCTTTTTGGTATCGGCTCTAGAAAAGTATGAAAAACTAACTCTAACCTACAGCCCGATCTACCTTTTTCGCAAAATTCAACATTTTTGGTATCGGCTTCTAAAAAAGTATCAAAACTAACTCTAACCTAAGGCCCGATATACCTTTTTGGCGAAAATTCCACCTTTTGGTATCGGCTTTTAGAAAAGTATCAAAAACTAACTTTATCCTGACGCCCGATCTATTTTTTGCAAAATTCCACCTTTTGGTATCGGCTCTAGAAAAGTATCAAAACTAACTCTAACCTACAGCCCGAAATCTACCTTTTTCGGCAGAAAGATTTCCAACCATTCTTTTGTATACGGTATCTCTAGAAAAGTATCAAAACTAACTCTAACCTAGAGCCCGATCTACCTTTTTTGCAAAAATTCCACCTTTTTGGTATCGGGTCTAGAAAAAGTATCAAAAACAAACTTTAACCTAGCCCGATCTACCTTTTTTGCAAAAATTTACCTTTTGGTATCGGCTCTAGAAAAAGTATCAAAAACTAACTTTAACCTGACGCCCGATCTACCTTTTTGCAAAATTCACCTTTTTGGTATCGGCTCTAGAAAAAGTATGAAAAACTAACTCTAACCTGAGCTCGATCTACCTTTTTGCAAAATTCCACCTTTTGGTATCGGCTCTAGAAAAGTATCAAAACTAACTCTAACCTAGAGCCCGATCTACCTTTTTTGCAAATATTACACTTTTTTGGTATCGGGTCTAGAAAAAGTATCAAAAACTAACTCTAATCTACACCCCGATCTACCTTTTTACGCAAAATTTCCACATTTTGCGCAAAATTTCCACCTTTTGGTATTGGCTCTTGAAAAGTATCAAAAACTAACTCTAACCTACAGCTCAATTCAACTTGGCACAATTGGCCTAATTAATAATTTAATTGAGCTACGGCCTAATTTATCTTGGGGTGTAGGTTAAACACATTATAAAGGAGTTAAAAGAAATTTAAATTTTGATCAAGAATGGTATCTCTGTATAGGAAAAAATACAACAAGTAAGAAGAAAACATCAAGAGCCATTCGCAACAGACAACAATCAAAAAAGTCCACAAGCGGAGGCTGTAGAAAGTCGGTTTTGACAAACGCAACCACGCAAATATCAGATTTACTTTAAAAGTGTATTTTTCCAAAATTTTACCACAAATTTTATATTTTCAACTGTTAATTAGACGACCCTCATCTTTCATAATTTGTTTTAAAAATGTAGATGCGGGTATCTCAACTGTCACCACAACGTATTTTAATTTCGATGGGCAGGGTTACAGTTCAAAAGAGCCAATGAGAAAATTGCATTTCAAATTAATTGTATTGTTTACAAGAAACTATGAACGGCTTTGAGGCAGATCCTATAGTTTAACGTGGAATCCGAAGCCAGATTTGCTGCGGATTAGTTTAGACTGGAACGCCTGGGAGGCGGCAGACGGAAGGGGGGGGATCAAAATATTCAGTGTCTCAGTATCGGAAAGCAGAACATTAAATTATTACAAATAACATAGAAGCCCTTTGATACTGCTTTAGATTTATCGGAAGTTGAAAACGATCACATACAGGGTGTCTCTGTCACTATGGAGAACCTCCGAGGTGGTGATCATCAGTACCTCTATATTGGTTAACAAAACTTTAAATGTTTACCAGTTTTGTGGAGGCTTTATAATCCTAGTTTGGTTTTCTTGGTAAGGATGACATATACTGGGAGGGGGGGTTATATCCCCACTTCAATCTCTCAATCCTTATTTTGGTTTTTAAATTATTTTGAAAAGTTACTTTATTTGTCACTTGATACTGAAGACCATAATTCGGGAAATTTATCTATTAAAATTTCAGTGTGTTGGGGGTATTCTCGGGTTGTCTGTGGTAAGTATTCCATACCTCCAGATCTCCGGTTTTTATAATTACATTATCATAGCAACGGCTAATGAGATATGCCAAAATTGTAAAATAAAATGTAAAATAAATAAACCGGAGAGTCTGGGGATATGGTATACCCCCTAGCGCTCCATTTAACGAAAGACAAAGCATTAAATCTTTAAAAATTATGCAGTAGATTTATGACACTACTTTAATTTCTTCTAACAATGACATAATACTGGGAAGTATTTCAGTCACTTCAGTTACTTTCGGTCACCAGCTTGCATTTTATGTTACTTTAAGAAGTTTTGCTATTGAACAATTTGCTCAAATTTATTTTATTACAATTTTTTATTACAATTTGAGTGTGCCTGGTGAGTTATTCCATACGTTTCAGATCTCTCGGTCTGGTAACGTTGACGATACAAAATTAGAAATTAAAAATACCTAAAAATCCGACATAAGATGTTTTGAATAATGAGTAGTTAAAGACAGTCGGTTCTGGCCCACTTTGATTGAAATTTTAATTCAGATTTTATTAAGTTTAATTGACGGTTTAATCCGCGGATTAATTTAATTCAAATTTCTTATGCTAATTATAAAGATCTCTGATCATAGTGCTGCTGTACCAATGCATATTTGAAGATGGCAAATCCTTCAGGTGATACCGAAATCGGTCACATGGTAAGGTTCGTGCATGCCTATAATAGACTGCTAGCTGCATTTGTATCCTATGCAGGAGGCGCAGCTTCGGCAAGTGTGTCATGCTACTGTTTTGGATATGAATTATGTAGGATTTGACAAATCACTCGACCGAAAGGCTATATACCGGGTATTTATTTTAAAACTTCCTGTAATAAATATCTCAAAAACAGAAACGTCAGATGAAAAATGTTTCGGACTAAAGTTGTATAATGGCGAAAAAATATGGAATAATTACTTTTTATTGATTGACCATTTCAAGGTCAACTTTGCTTTTAAATGGCACCTTACATTCAGATTGTGTATGAAAACATAAACAACTGTTGTTAGACATAGGCAACTATCAACCAAGCTATATTATCAACTAAAGTTTACATAGTACATATTAAAAAAAAGAAAATCATAAATCCAACGTAACGACTGCACGCTTTAAAACGAGACATGATGCTTAAACTAAAATGGATACCAATTAAAATACTACTAGGAACAGTACATCTTCATTAACAAAAAGCACAAAGTAACAAAATGTGACAACTTAATAATTCTTAAGGTTAAAAATGTTAGGTACTTAAAATAACATTTCTAAAACACTATTATTAATTCCGTAGTTAAGGACGTGCTATTACAACAGTCGGAAGTCAACCAACTTGAACATGAAAGGGTGACTTAGGAAACGAAGTGACAGGATTAATTAAAATTAATGAGATGGCGTCAAAATGTGCATAGACTAAATTATTTCGAATACTAAATATCGAAACCTAGGATAATGACTAAAAATGATAATACACAAAATCAAACTTCTCACTCACTTTTTTGCAAAAATTTTTCATCAAAATTATTTTGATACAATATCCTCAGTTTTAATTGGTTTTCGGCGAGTATAAGTTTTTAAATTACATTTTAAATTTGGTTTTGTAGTACAATTATTAGAGCTACAAATTGCACACGCAAGCAGTTTCTCAGCGGCATGAGTTTTTAAATGAACATGCAAATGCATTTTTTGTGAACATTTATAGCCACAAATTTCACAAACAATTAGTTCCTGCCCGATGTGAGTTTTTAATGACTTTTTAAACTTGATTTGATAGCGGTTTTAAAATCACAAATTTCACACGCAAAGGGTTTTATCCTAGTGTGTATGCTTAAATGATTTTTTAACAATTCCTTTTGAGCACATTTATAGCTGCAAAATTCACAGGCATACGGTTTCTCTCCAGTATGTGTTCGTAAATGAACTTTAAAATTTGATTTGGAAGTGCTTTTAAAATTACAAATTTCACAAACAAAGGCTTTCTCCCGGTGTGTGTGTTAAGATGACTTTTTAACATTTCTTTACGATCACATTTATAGCTACAAATTTCACAAGCATACGATTTCTTCCCGGTATGTGTTAGTAAATGAATTTTTAAAGTTCCTTTTCGTGCACATTCATAGTTACAAATTCCACAAACATATGGCTTTTCCCCGGTGTGTGTTGCTAAATGATTTTTTAAACTCGATTGGAAAGCGCTCGTAAAGTTACAAATTTCACATGCAAAGGGTTTTTCCCCGGTGTGTGTGCGTAAATGACTTATTAAACTTCGTTTTCGTGCAAATTTAGAGTTACAAATCCCACAAACATATGGTTTCTCACCGGTGTGTTTTCTTAAATGAAGTTTTAATTTATATTTCACAGAGCTTTTAAAATCGCAAATTTCACATGCAAAGGGTTTCTCCCGAGTATGTGTTAGTAAATGAATTTTTAAACTACCTTTTAGTGCACATTCATGGTTACAAATTCCACAAACATATGGCTTCTCCCGGTATGTTTTCGTAAATGATTTCTTAAACTTGTTTTGAAAGCGCTTTTAAAGTCGCAAATTTCACATGCAAAGGGTTTCTCTCCGGTGTGTGTGATCAAATGACTTTTTAACATTCCTTTTAGAGCACATTTATAGTTACAAATGTCACAAGCAAAGGGTTTCTCTCCGGTGTGTGTTGCTAAACCTTTATTAAATGGTTGTTTACGTGAATACCCACAATTTTCAGATTCAAATAAATTTGTACCGGTGGAATTTGTTGAAGGTTTTGCTGTGTTACTTGTTCCGCATCGCTGTCTTCTTTAATATCAATCGAATGATGTAAATCTTCTAAATTAAACTTTTCGTATTCGAGCACTTCCGTTTTAATAGGATAATTGCTGCTGGACTCGGGTTCGGTCTTTATAATGTGCAACTCTTCCAGAGGTAGTACTTGAGCCATATCTGTAGCAAATGGAATAAAGATGAGATAAAAGTGCCTCGCGTGACAATATTCGATAATTACCAGTAACATATCTCTTGTGAACTTAGATTTGATTGTTAGTATGGGATAGCTACTACAGAATAAATAGTAATTGTTTCTTCTTCTTCTTCATGTGCCATATCCGGTCACCCGGACGTTGGCGATTCAACTTGGCCGAAGCCAAGATGAATTTACCCGGGAGTATAATTCATGGGGTGGTTTCCCGTTGCCTTCCTCATAGTCCACAAATCGATATTGGACTTTTTGATCACAGCAGTGTATCTAACGCGAGCAGGGTTTGAACCGTGACTTACCGCGTCGTAGTCAACCCGTGTATGCTTCGCGCTATACTGCTGGTATTAGTAATTGTTTATTTCTACAATATTCATAAAATATTATTTTGCCCCTGCAGGTTGTATTATTTTCTTGATAATCTATTGTTTAAGTTGAGTTTAATTGGTAATCGTTGGAAATGAAAGTGAAGGACAAGAGAAACATACTTATAAATTTCAATTTTTGAAAAACAAAGAAGTGATGTACAGTTGCCCAAATTTTAAATAAAAAAAATGTACATAAATAAATTTTTTAGCATAAAATATCCCCTAGTTTGGAGTAGAAGCTAAACAGTCAAATAAGAGACCCGATGGGTATCAGTTTGAATCTTGTCATAAATTAACATTTTCAATTAAACCAGCAGTATAGCGTAAAGCATACACCGTCGACTAGAAAGTGGTAGACTGTGGTTCGAGTCCTAGTAGTGTCGGATACAGTGCTGTGATCAAAGGTCCAATATCAATCTGTAAACTATGGGGAAAGCAACGGGAAACCACCCCATTAATTATATTCCCTAGTAAAGTCAGCTTACCTTCAGCTAAGTTGACTCCAACATCCAAAGTGGATGGGCACCGAGAGAAAAAGTATAAAATATTTTGGCAAAAAAAACAGCTTTGTTAGCATGTAAATTGCTATTGAACATGGAGAAACATGCTACTGGTATTTATTATGCATCATAGTTTTACACAATCGTATTACTTACCCTACAAAATTAGATTTACTCTGCTATCTAGGAATCGTAGATTTTGTCTTGATTAAACACAGGCGTAGTTTGGGTTTGGAATTTATGTTGTGGCCCAGAAGAGTTACCAAATTACTACTATGATAGATGTAATACAACAGAAGGAAGAACTTCGTTACTTAATGGAATGCCGCTGGAAATCACTATATCGGCTACGACTGTTGCTGGAAGCATGCGATAGGGTTTTCTGATTTGTGAACATATGCTAACGCAAGGCAGCTGAATCTAATTGATTGAAGTATGCCTGGAACAAGCAAATTTAGAACCACAGATAAGAGAATAAGCACTACAACACTAAAACACAATTTCTGAATGGTGAATGTCAAAATTTTGTTTTACATTTCGACCGAACGCTTGTTGCGCCATCTAGTGAAGCAATATTTACATACCCCGAATTAATTGAATATTTATTTTGAAAATCTCGTTTTCATTTATCCTTATCAATAATTAATGCACAGCATATATTTATATAAAGACAGCTTCGGATAAATTACTCACGTCTTTTCACTTATTGCTTAATTAGTACACGACAGTATTTTAATACACCAAACCACTTCACTTACATTACAATTTTTCTGCGTGGTTTATTACTTCACGATTAATTTCTTTTTTAATGTTTCTGTTGCATTTTTCCCATATAATATTTAAAAATTTTAATTTCCTTCATTGACATGTCAACTTCTACTATGCAGTGGCGGGTCGTAGTATTTTTAATTGAGGGGCTTGCAAAATAAAATTTTTTCAATATTTGACAAAAATCTGCCGGTGCCGTATGGTTGCAAAATAACAATTGCAAATGTTGTTGATTCTCAACATTCCTTGCTAAATTTAAGGTTTTTACAACAAGAATTGACATTCTTACAGATAAATGACAGTATTCAAGTAAATAATTACAAAATTATTGCCCGTTTTTGACGACAGCTAAAGCCAGCGGTCCTTCTAAGTTAATAAATTGTAATCATTGACAACAAAGTAGGGTAAAAGGCATATCTGATGTTTCGGTAACTTGTTTTCCATGGCTGGAAACGATTTTCTGTATTTATTTGATTTACCTGTTTTGACGTGCCGAACTCTCTGATGCACTTTTGTCGGACACTTCTAGTTACTACAGTTGGTGAGCCCTCTTCGCTTTTTGGATTCACTCGTTGCCCCTGTGGGGTTTTGACTTCGTCAGGTTGGTTTTCTCTGGGATTCTGTTCGATTGGAGGGTTTTTCGTTATCTCATTTTGCACATGTGGTCTTTGGATCTGTGGGATAGCACCTGTAGATTGTGGTGCATTTGAGGTTATGTTTATTTTATTTTCTGTGTCGCATCTCCCACAGCTACCTAGTTGGCCATTGTTTAATTTGCTCCATATTTCTATCGACATGAATGCACTCAATTAAGGTAGTTAATCTTGCACTGAATTAAATCTTCATATTTTGTCGCATTCCTCTTACGCGATTACGCGCGACACCGAATTTACGTGCGCTACGCCACTGCTTAACTGTATAGTGCTGTCATTTCTAGGTCGAAATACAAATACAAAATGGATGAATTCGTCATATTAAAATTGTTGTAATCTAGTGTTATAGACCTGTGTTCGCTTCAACCAGGCTTACTTTAATAATTCAGAATCAGCTGCTTTGCGTTAGCATAGTTCCAAGCATCTCTAATCATATCGTAAGCGTCCAGGAGGTACCAGACGAAGAAGATATTCGGCTCTCCACCGACATTCAATAATGTGAAAAGGTTCATTGTTTTAGTGTAGTACATGGATTATCGTAGATAAATAAGTGGTTAATAATTGTGTAACCCTCATTCGGCCATAAAAAATTCTAACCTCAAACCCCCGAGACGAAATCTACTAATTCTAGCTAGCGAACCAAGCTAGTTTTGTAAGGTAAGTAGTAAACTAACTACGATACATAATGGATACCAGCGGCATGTTTCTCAATGTGCGGGTAACTATTTTAATTGTTAACGAAGCTCTCCGTTTGGCTAAAATAATATAGCCGAAAAGATAATTCTATCTTTATTTTTCAAATAGATTTGAATGGTCGATTAACATGGTCTTTTCATTGTTAACGATAAGTAGTGTTGCTATTTGTTTTGTAGTAATCTCGTAATAATAAAAGTGGGCATATTTAGTCTTGCACTTCGAGATGTGCTGCTGGTAAACATTAATTATTATTGTTAAATAACACACTATTACCTTTGATACAGATATGGCTCAAATGCAACTTCCGGAAGAATTACACATTATGACACACAATCAAGTTTTGAAGACTCCGTATAATTCCAGCGACAGCAGCCCAATTAAAACGGAAGTATTCGAAGATGTGAAATTTAAATTTGAAAATTTGCATCATTCTATTGACGTTAAAGAAGAGAACGATACTGAACACGTAACATGGAATAAACCTGCGAGAAAATCTAACGGCACAAATTTGTTCGAATGTGCAATTTTGGGTATATCAATACACGTAAGCATTCATTTAAGAGACATTTAAGATATCACACTGGGGAGAAACCTTTCATTTGTGACCCGAAATACGCTTTCAAATCTAGTTTCAAATCTAGTTAGAGAAACCGTTTGCTTGTGGGAATTGCGACTATAAAAGTTCTCGTAAAGAAAGATTAATGTATCATTTAAAAACTCACACCGGGGGGAAACTGTTTGTTTATTTTAATTTGCGACTATAAATGTGCTTACAAATCAAATTTAAAAGATCACTTAAAAATCCACACCGCGAAAACACCGTTTAATTGTGAAATTTGTGACTAGAAATGTAATTGTAAATCAAGGTTGAAAATTCATTTAATAACTCGCACCGAAAAGAAATCGTTTGCTTGTGAAATGTGTAACTATAAATGTAAGATCAAGTCAAGTTTAAAAATGCTGACCAGAAATCATTCACAAATCAGAATATTGGATCGAAATAATTTTGAGAAAATAATTTATAGGATGGAAACTTTGTTGATAGTATGCACGCGCAAATATAATTAAACAAATGATTAAAATGCTAATTTTTTTAATAGAAAATGTTATTTGTAGTATGGAGAAACATATTTCCAGGAAATAAAAATAAATAATAATTTTTAGGTGTGAAAAACGATTCCACTTCAAAACGCTGAAAGCAAAAACAGCAAAAACAAAAAGTTCGAGTAAAAATTCAGAAAAACAAAAGTACCGAAAGTACCACTAGTACAAACGAGATGCCACTTACAGAGTAAAATGGGAAGATTTTACGATACCCGAACTCCGATTTTTAAAAGCAATTTTGTTGGTCGCTGATATGCTGCTGTATCGTGAGTTTGTTCATATCCTGTTTTTCTTCAAAACATCTATAAACTGAAGGATGGTAAAACTTTTTGGTTTTTTATATTGGCCAAAAAAAATAAAACAACCAAAAGTGAGCTGTCATCAACAGCATTAATGGCCGAAGAGGTTTATTTAAACATTTTAAAAAAAAGCGCGGGTAAGTTACATCTTACAAATGATTTCTATTTCCTAAGCGACAATGATCCGAAACATACACCTAATATGTCGTATGTGGGTTGTTTATTATGTCGCACATACTTGACAGACCCACCGCAATCACCTAATCTAAATCCTTATAGAATATTTACGGAAAAATCTAGAAAGAAGGATCAGAAACCATTATCTTATAAATATTCCTAAGTTAAAACAATTATTTTAAAGAATGAGCCAAAATTGATCCCAATATTACACAAAAAATCTATTCCAAGCCCCAACGCTTGCGGGCAGTGATTAAAAGAAAAGGACTCTAAACTAAATAATAAACTGTATGTTATTTTAAGTTTTATGTATATGTTAAGTTTATATTGTAGCGAACCGAATGATAATTTTGATAAATGCAATAATTAACTTCCCCCGTTGGGCGAACCAAATTGTTGTGAAATGATTGATAAATTGTTGGGTTTTTTTTAATTGAATTTTTATCTGAATGGAACTGTTGCAATTTTAATATGAATACTTCTATGGTATTATAAACACTTCCGCATACGAATACTATTGAACACAGATTGACTGAATGTCTTCACAACGAAAAGACTCTTTACAATCACTTTTATAGATATTTAAACTTGGTATATTTTTACTTATGTATATATTGCACTAAGATTGGTTTGAACTTGGAGCAGTATTGATCCAATATTGATGACCAATTCTGGCTGGCGATTTTCAGCCAATATTGTATATTACACTAAGATTGGCTTAAACTTGCTCCAATACTGATGACCAATATTCAGCCAATATTTCGCCAATATAGGAACTCAAAATTGCACCAATATTGCTTTAAGCTTGGTGCAATATTGGTTCAATATTGATGACCAATACTGCCTGACGATCATCTGCCGAAGATTAGTATCAACACAAAGTAATTAAACCTTAATAACGACCACTTTTAGTCTTTCAATCTGTGTTATAATCTTGTATATTTTATGTAAGAACCATTCTTTGTATTGAATCATAGAATGCGCTTGTATAAAATGTAAACAATCTTCGGATAAAGCGCATTCATCAAATGTAAACAGAATCCCTATAAAAGCCCCTAGGTTATTAGTTCTTTATGCATAACGCTTGTAATTTGTGTACACTTTTAAATTAAATAAAATTATTTTTAAAACTTAAACTACGTTGTGCAAAATTTAATTGGCGCTACGAACAGGATACTTTTACAAGTGTTATACATCTTATTTGGAAATAACCAAGAGAAAACTGGACTTCGAGAAATAAATTAGATCATCTTATTTGGAAATCAAAGAAAAAACCTGACTTTAAGTTTTAAAAGTTCCAAATCATCTTATTTGGACAATCTAAGAGAAAATCGTACCTGGAGTGTTTCAACACCTTATAAGCTATCTACGAACTGTGTTCCTGAAGGAAGACGATCATTACAAGAAAAGGCCTCATCTAGAACGATACGCAGAACCTGAGATTGGACATGTCAATTTTTCTCCTAATTCTGTAAGTTTTTAAATCCTTTCTTTTTTTAGAAACAGCATTTGAGCCCTCACAATTAGAAAATTTTAATTTAAGTCATTTAAATACTCGATTTGCATCATACCGAAAGCATAATAATATGGAAAACGTGAACGCTTCTCAAACCTCTTTATTAAATATATGTATTTTACCACACTATCCATAGAAGAATCCATAGAAAAAACAGCGTTTACTGTAAACAACGGTCACTATGAATACCTTAGAATGCCCTTTGGTTAAAGAATGCTCCTGCGACATTGCAAAGAATGATGGACCATATCCTCAAAAATTATTTATAAAATTTTGCTTTGTTTACATGGACGATGTGGTTATATTCTCAACATCGTTGCAAGAACATCTTAATCACATTCAATTAATATTCAAATGCCCAAGAGAAGTAAATCTTAAGGTTTAATTAGATAAATCCGAAATTTTATCAAAAGAGGTAGCAGTTTTAGGACACGTAATAACACCTGATGGAATAAAACCAAATCCTGCAAAAATCATTGCCATAGAACAATATCCAATTCCAAAACAATGAAAGAAATTCGATTTTTCTTAGGTTTAAAAGGCCACTATCGCCGATTTATTACAAATTTCGCGAAAGTTGTCGCTCCAATGACAAAATGCCTGAAAAAAGATTCCAAAATAAATGTGCAAAATTCAGACCATAAAGAATGCTTCAACTTATGCAAAGAATTACTAACATATTTGACGGCTCCGCATTTTGATCGATGAAATTACAGGTTTTATGTATTCAAATTCAACTGTTTTTAACCATGCAACATTTTTATGCAAAAATTCAACTACTTTTAATTTCTTTTTGAGATAATAATTCAATTGTTTCTTGTATTTAATAATTCAATTGCTTTTTTTGTTCAACATGTACCTACCTGCTCTGCCTAAATTTGAAACTGTTTTGTCCTGAAATGCAACTGTTTTGCTTAAAAATTATTTCATTCTTTTTGATTTAATAATTCAATTGTTTTTGGTTCAATTATTGCAAGTTCAACAATTCAACTGTTTTTCAACAATTCATGTCGATTTGTCGACATAAATAAATGTCGAATATTCCCAAAGAGGATTTTACGGAGGAGGCTGCACTTCGAGCGCTTTACTTGCTTCCCAATCAGGATCAATCGGGATGGGCCGAAGAAAGTGTCTTAAGTTAGCAACCAAAGCGAGTCGAACTATAGGGAATTACTAACGAGACAAGGGTCCTGATAATACTACATTTATTAACCCGCAATTCGAACTTCGCGACACAAACTTCGAATCCAAACGTAGATAAACCTGGCCTAAGATCGTGATCGTCAAAAGGAACCCCCACACGTTGTGTAAATAGTAACGCAACCTCTTTGAACAGATGGAAAACAAGCAGTTCAACCATAGAAACGAAAACCAGTGGCGTCACTAATACCCAAATCTATTTGCTCAGTGGCGTTTTTTGTTCACTAAACAGATAAGCAAAACACATAAAATAAACGAAGCTAGCATTATGCTTTGAATTAACCTTTCGAAACCTAAATTGAACTCATATTACCCAAGCAAATTAATGAAACACCAGTATGTTGGGTTTGAATATTTTATTAAACATCACTTTCATGGAAAATCTAACTGCGGAGAAAGAGAAAAACGTCAATCTTCACCTGCGAGATTAGTTATTAATTAATTAAAACAGTGTCCTTATTGACTTGATTTTGATTGTTATAATTGGTATTGCAAGTTCCGTATGAAAGTACATGGGTGGGGGAAGACATAGACAATATAATACAGCAATAACGCTGATTTGCCCCCGTCCGTTAAAGAGAGTACTCTGTTGAATGTGGTGAAGGATAAATAAGATCCACCGGCTTCAAATGTGAATAGAATCTTGTTCGTCCTTGTTCAGTGTATTTAGAGACTCACCGGTGCGTTGGTGAGGCGGGCCCCGAGTGTTCAAACAACTTTTTTTGGTTACATTGTCACCTCAGTCGCCTACATTGTATTGTGTATGTACATTGCATTTTAACCGCGGAGACGCCCCCCCCGCTTTTTAGATTTGGAGAGGGGGTGAATCACGTGCTTCTTTAAAAAAAAGATAATCTAGAAGGGCTCCAGTAACCAAAGGAAGAATAGTAATTCTTATCAAATTAATCTTTGACACAATTTTAGTGTTTTTGGGTAACCCCCTCCTCTAAAAATTCCCACTCTCTAAAATCATATTTTCTAGTTTTGGGTTTTAAAATTTTCTACTTAAATTTGAAAAACTATGTAAATATTTTCGATTTTGTAATAATTTCTTCGGCTTTATATTTCAACAGGTATTTTAGTTTACAAATCAAGTTTTGCAGACCGGGTTGTCTGGGGGGTGTGGAGCACCCCCCAGGCACACCAAAATAAATGTTCAGACTAACGGATTTCCGCATTAAGTGATCGGTACAGTCTGGGGCCGCAAATTTAACTATTACAATTTAAGTGTGCCTGGGGGGGGGGTGCTCTCCAGATCCCCCCGGTTTCTAGAACCATGCTTTCTAGTTTGAGTTTTTGAAATTTGTTACTTAAGTTTGAAAAAATATCCAAATATTTTTTTTATTATCGATTTTGTGATAATTAAATGTCAACAGGTACCTATTGCAGTTTAAAATTACTGTTACAAACCGGTGGAGACCGGGGGGTGTGGAGCACCCCCCCAGGAACACCAAAATAAATTTTCAAACTAAGGGATTTCCGTATTAAGTGATCGATGCAGTCTGGGGTCGCAAATTTAACTTTTACAATTTAAGTGTGCCTGGGTAGGGGGTGCTCTCCAGATCCCCCCGGTTTCTAGAACCATGCTTTCTAGTTTGAGTTTTTGAAATTTGTTACTTAAGTTCGAAAAAATATCCAAATATTTTTTTTATTATCGATTTTGTGATAATAATTAAATGTCAACAGGTACCTATTGCAGTTTAAAATTACTGTTACAAACCGGTGGAGACCGGGGTCTGGGGGTGGAGCACCCCCAGGAACACCAAAATAAATTTTCAAACTAACGGATTTCCGTATTAAGTGATCGATGCAGTCTGGGGTCGCAAATTTAACTTTTACAATTTAAGTGTGCCTGGGGGAGGGTGCTCTCCAGATCCCCCCGGTTTCTAGAACCATGCTTTCTAGTTTTAGTTTTGAAATATTTTTTATTATCGATTTTGTGATAATAATTAAATGTCAACAGGTACTGATTTTAGTTTAAAATTACTGTTATAAACCGGGGGTCTGGGGTGTGGAGCACCCCCAGGTACACTCAAATTGTGATAGTTAAATTAGTTAAGTGATGGTTTTCAGTATTAAGTAATCAATATAACAACTTTTAAAACACCATGAAATGCATGATGTAGTGACCGACGGTTCGGCGGGGGTGAATAAAATACCGTACTGGCATATGTCAAAAACTAAAGCTTTTACATATTTTTAACATTTAATGTTTTGCCATTGAAAACTGGTGCTCTGAGGCGCGGGGGGGTCTGGAAGTTAATTGAAAATTTCAGCATATGTATTTGCCTGACCGTTGCTATGGTAACGTGATATTTTTCGTCACTGTTGCGATAGTGATAGGAAATCTGGTGACAGTTCGAATTTCCAGATCGAGATTTTTACCATTTTTGAAGTGGTTTATGAAAGATGAGGGTCTAATTAGCATATAAAAAATATAATTTGTGGTCGGTCCTTAAATTTTGAAAAAACTACTTTAAAAATGTTGCATTAATCAAAACTGACCTTCCGCAGCCTATGCTCCGCTCTGCTGCGCTCCGGGCGCTACAGACCGTTTGAAAAATGCTTTACTTATTAAAATTATTGCGTAATATTGTATCACGACTTATGGTACAAACTTATTTTAAAAAACTTGTAACGGTCAATGGATTATAAGTAAAAAGTTGACATCTGATTCGCACTGACAATCATACTTTCGCACTACGATTACTTTTTCTGTTGCACCGTAGTCCTGGGTTAGAGTTGAGAAAATGTGATGCACGTTAGCAGTGCAATCTTGATAATCTACAATGCCAACGTATACAAAATAAAATGATTTGTGTCAAAATAATTTTTGCCAAAAAGCTGGAATTCCTGTCCGAGTGATTCATTTTCCATATCTCTTATAGGTATGAAGTTCTCCATGGGAACTATTGAAATTGGTCCAACCTGCACATTTGAAAAATTGTTTTTTTTAAATAAATAAAAAATTAATTAATAAAACATTTACTTCTATTTAACTTCTAACTACAATAAAGAAGTGACTAAAACTAGCTTTGCTGACAACAGTGCCGTTGCTTTTCGCTGAACATTTTCCTACCTACGAGTAACATGTATTCGTGTTACCTTTAATTTAATCGATTAAACTAATAGTTCTTATGGTAAAACATTACTATTACTAATTCACATATTCGATTTAAAAATTCACTAAACTTGAAATTATTAAATTCATCTTTAAAATATATTATTTTCACAATAAATCAATTTTTTTCTATAACCAAAATTATTTGCCGTGAAGTGGAAAGTAACATTAAATAGAAAAGTACTTCAATCGGAGTCAAATTTATTACCATCTCGTTGTTAATGCACAATGTATTATTACAACAATAGCAACTCAAGTAATTTATAATCTAGTTACCGGTTTCCGGAACACCAGTTCGGACAGTTTCCAGCCGGTGAGTTTTTAAATGCCGTCCGAGTGTTGATTTGAATGAACATTTATAGTCGCAAATATGACATTCAAACTGTTTTTTGCCTGTGTGGGTTCTTGCATGCAATATTAAGTTTGATTTTGTGAACATTGATAGTTACAATTTTGACAACAAAACGGTTTTTTGCCTGTGTGGGTTCTTGCATGCAATATTAAGTTTGATTTTTGCGCACATCGATAGTCACAAACTTGACAACAAAACTGTTTTTCTCCTGTGTGTATTTTTAAATGCACTTTTAAACTTGATTTATAAGAACTTCTATAGTCACATATTTGACATGCAAAAGGTTTATAGCCTGTGTGAGTTCTTGTATGCAATTTCAAGCTTGATTTTTCTATACACTTATAATCGCAAATTTTACAAGCAAAGGGTTTCTCGCCGGTGTGAATTCTTAAATGGGCTGTTAACCGTGCTTTTCGTAAGCATTTGTAGTCACAAATCCGACAGGCAAACGGTTTCTCGCCTGTGTGCGTTCTTATATGCAATTTTAAGCCGGATGTTTGGGAACATCGAAAGTCACAAATTTTACAGACAAACGGTTTCTCGCCTGTGTGGGTTTTTAAATGCTCCTTTAAACCCGATTTATGTAAACATTTGTAGTCACAAATTGTACAAGCACACGGTTTTTCACCAGTGTGAGTTAGTAAATGAATTTTTAAATTTGAGTTATGAGAACATTTGTACTCACAAATATGACAAGCGTACGGTTTTTCGCCTGTGTGAATCCTGGTATGTAATTCTAAATGTGATTTTTGGGAACATTTGTAGTCGCAAATTGCACAAGCAAACGGCTTCGCGCCAGTGTGACTTTTTAAATGCCGTTTTAAACGTGGTTTTTGGGAACATTTGTAGTCACAAAGTTGGCAACCATAGGGTTTCTCGCCTGTGTGAGTTTTTAAATGCGTTTCTAAACTTGATTTTTGCGAACATTTGTATTTACAAATTTGACAAGAAAATGGTTTTTCGCCGGTATGAGTTCTCGCGTGTAATTTTAAGTTTGATCTTTGCGAACACTTATAGTCACAAATTTGACAACAAAACGGTTTTTCCCCAGTGTGGATTCTTAAATGTAATTTTAATTTATATTTACGTGTACTCATATATCCACAAATTGCACATTCGAATAAATTTGACGTGTTGGGGTTTTTTCCGTGTTAATTGTTCACTATTACTTTCTTCTTTAATATCAATCGAATGGTGCAAATCTTCTAAATTGAACTTCACATCTTCTGGTACTTGAGTTTAATTTCATAATTGCTACTCGAATTAAATGAAGTTATCGCAAGTCGATCGATGTCAGCCATATATGTAACTTTTCCGAAGGTAGAACTTCTGCAACAGGTACGGTGCATTATGTAACAATACTTTTTTATAATGTCAAAAATAAGCTTACAATTAACATTTTTGATATAAAGTTAGGTTTAATAATAATTATCAACCATTAGAAGTGGATCTGCAAGTTCAAGACGTACATTTTGTGAATTCCGCAAGTTGATGAAGCGGTTTAAAACGCACTGACCATTGATAACACAAATCAACTTAATCCGACTGATTTCAGTGCAATAAGAAACAAAAAACGTCAAAATGGTGAGTCATCCATATTGTATTTTTTATTAAGACCACCTCTATAAACGATACCGGGTGTGGCGCCATCTATCAACAATCTAGTAGAAATAAATTATAACAAAGTATGTTTTCCTTTGAAGTACATCACCGGTTGCATACCGCACAGGGCCGCAATGATATTTCAAACATCAAGTTGTTTCACTCAAATGTACAAATTTCAGTAACCTTGAGAAGTAATATAGGTAATTATAATGCTTTGTTCTAATTGAAATCCAAATCGTGAACAAAAATACGATATTGTAATATTATTTTTATATTTATATTCGCGGGGTTTAAATTTAAAGTTGAGTTAAAGAGCGCGATTTCAGATTAAAACCAAAAACAATCATACTGTTCACGCCATCTCGGTACAGTGGGAGATAGTTATCAAAGTCCATTCTACAGTCTGGGATCTCTTAAGGAAATAATTGAATTCGAAACAAAACTTTAAAGTGTAAATGTTGTAACCATATTTTATTCCACGTATTTAAAATAAGTTTCATAATTTATTATTATTTGCATTGAGTAGAAGTTGTTATGTAAATAAACATTTCTGTTCATTTAAATTATGATTCTACTCAAAGCAAATAATAAAAAATTATGAAACGTTTCCTATTTTCGCAAAAGCAAAATTATTTGTATTTGAAACATCCGCCACAAGCATTTACTGCCATCTATGTCATTCAATAATAACAAAACACGCTATACTTCTTAGTGTAAATACCAAGTGGCGTATCGCCATATTTTTTCAACGGAAGTTGCCCCGCTGTGCTCTTTGATTCTGATTACTTTTTTTTGCAGGATTTGTTTTTGTCAATTTTTTGATATTATCCTGGATGGCGTATAATAGGAGTCAGACGTCACTAGATCTTAGTGAGATAAAGGATTCCAATCTTAATCCTCGACCGAGTCGGTTGATTTCATTTCAGTAGTGATGTCTTGAATTGGTATTACCTTTGGCCAGCGGGTAGAGCTGTCAATACAAGTTAGGCTATAACAATTGATTGAAGCGAAGATCTCTCGTTGCAGAGGCACTGGAAGGCGTTCCATACTCCCCAGACCCCCGGATTGAATAGTTTATTTTTATCAGAATTAAACTGAAGATTTCCCGTTCGAAGGCACTGGAGGTGTTCCACCCCAGACTCCCAGGTTTAACTAATTTATTTTATTAAAGCTGAATTAAATACTAAAGCATATCCCAAGTTTTTAAAATTAGCGATGGCCAAATAAATGTGTTTAATTTATAATCTGACAATTAATCATAAACTGCATAATTATAAATTCCGTACCCACTGGGGTAGATTTCTGCTACGGATATCTTCAGTTTACTTATGATAAAAATAAACTACTCAATCGGGGGTCTGGGGGTGTGGAACACCTCCAGTGCACAAATTTTGGAATCTCGGTAAGTCTCTGAAATGGGAACCAAAACCCTACTCGCACCTCCTCGTTGGTGGTCCCTGGTAACTTGCGGAGGACTCTCCGAGATCGGGTAATCAATCCCGGTGGAGGAAGGAAGTCTGCAAGGCTGACGCGAGAGGTAACAGGGTAAAGGCCCTGCCCAAAATCTCCAGAAAGCGCATAATATGGACAAGAAAAAGACATTAACGATTACGGTGCAGGGGCCCGGAACCCCAGTACCGGTCGCAGAGGAGGGTGGTGGAACAGGCCCCCCGACCGTTATTCGTGTTACCTTTAATTTAATAGTTATTAAATAGTAAAACATTACTATTACTAATTCACATATTCGATTTAAAAATTCACTAAACTTGAAATTATTAAATTCATCTTTAAAATATATTATTTTCACAATAAATCAATTAAAAAATTTTTTTTCTATAACCAAAATTATTTGCCGTGAAGTGGAAAGTAACATTAAATAGAAAAGTACTTCAATCGGAGTCAAATTTATTACCATCTCGTTGTTAATGCACAATGTATTATTACAACAATAGCAACTCAAGTAATTTATAATCTAGTTACCGGTTTCCGGAACACCAGTTCGGACAGTTTCCAGCCGGTGAGTTTTTAAATGCCGTCCGAGTGTTGATTTGAATGAACATTTATAGTCGCAAATATGACATTCAAACTGTTTTTTGCCTGTGTGGGTTCTTGCATGCAATATTAAGTTTGATTTTGCGCACATCGATAGTCACAAACTTGACAACAAAACGGTTTTTTGCCTGTGTGGGTTCTTGCATGCAATATTAAGTTTGATTTTTGCGCACATCGATAGTCACAAACTTGACAACAAAACTGTTTTTCTCCTGTGTGTATTTTTAAATGCACTTTTAAACTTGATTTATAAGAACTTCTATAGTCACATATTTGACATGCAAAAGGTTTATAGCCTGTGTGAGTTCTTGTATGCAATTTCAAGCTTGATTTTTCTATACACTTATAATCGCAAATTTTACAAGCAAAGGGTTTCTCGCCGGTGTGAATTCTTAAATGGGCTGTTAACCGTGCTTTTCGTAAGCATTTGTAGTCGCAAATCCGACAGGCAAATGGTTTCTCGCCTGTGTGCGTTCTTATATGCAATTTTAAGCCGGATGTTTGGGAACATCGAAAGTCACAAATTTTACAGACAAACGGTTTCTCGCCTGTGTGGGTTTTTAAATGCTCCTTTAAACCCGATTTATGTAAACATTTGTAGTCACAAATTGTACAAGCACACGGTTTTTCACCAGTGTGAGTTAGTAAATGAATTTTTAAATTTGAGTTATGAGAACATTTGTACTCACAAATATGACAAGCGTACGGTTTTTCGCCTGTGTGAATCCTGGTATGCAATTCTAAATGTGATTTTTGGGAACATTTGTAGTCGCAAATTTCACAAGCAAACGGCTTCGCGCCAGTGTGACTTTTTAAATGCCGTTTTAACCGTGGTTTTTGGGAACATTTGTAGTCACAAAGTTGGCAACCATAGGGTTTCTCGCCTGTGTGAGTTTTTAAATGCGTTTCTAAACTTGATTTTTGCGAACATTTGTAGTTACAAATTTGACAAGAGAATGGTTTTTCGCCGGTATGAGTTCTCGCGTGTAATTTTAAGTTTGATCTTTGCGAACACTTATAGTCACAAATTTGACAAAAACGGTTTTTCCCCAGTGTGGATTCTTAAATGTAATTTTAATTTATATTTACGTGTACTAATATATCCACAAATTGCACATTCAAATAAATTTGACGTGTTATGGTTTTTCCGTGTTAATTGTTCACTATTGCTTTCTTCCTTAATGTCAATCGAATGATGCAAATCTTCTAAATTGAACTTCACATCTTCTGGTACTTCGAGTTTAATTTCATAACTGCTACTCGAATTAAATGAAGTTATCGCAAGTCGATCGATGTCAGCCATATATGTAACTTTTCCGAAGGTAGAACTTCTGCAACAGGTACGGTGCATTATGTAACAATACTTTTTTATAATGTCAAAAATAAGCTTACGATTAACATTTTTGATATAAAGTTAGGTTTAATAATAATTACCAGCCATTAGAAGTGGATCTGCAAGTTCAAGACGTACATTTTGTGAATTCCGCAAGTTGATGAAGCGGTTTATAACGCACTGACCATTGATAACACAAATCAACTTAATCCGACTGATTTCAGTGAAATAAGAAATACGAAACGTCAAAATGGTGGGTCATCCATATTGTATTTTTTATTAGGTCATCCTTTATAAACGAAACCGGGTGTGGCGCCATCTATCAACAATCTAGTAGAAATAAATTATAACCAAGTATGTTTTCTTTTGAAGTACATCACAGGTTGCATACCGCACAGGGCCGCAATGATATTTCAAACATCAAGTTGTTTCACTCAAATGTACAAATTTCAGTAACCTTGAGAAGTAATATAGGTAATTATAATGCTTTGTTCTAATTGAAATCCAAATCGTGAACAAAAATACGACAAATTTAAATATTGTAATATTATTTTTATATTTATATTCGCGGGGTTTAAATTTAAAGTTAAGTTAAAAAGCGCGATTTCAGAATAAAACCAAAAACAATCATACTGTTCACGCCATCTCGGTACAGTGGGAGATAATTATCAAAGTCCATTTTACAGTCTGGGATCTCTTAAGGAAATAATTGAATTCGAAACGAAAACTTCAAAGTGCTAACACGGTAAATGTTGTAACCATATTTTATTCCACGTATTTAAAATAAATTTTATAGTTTGTTATTATTTGCATTGACTAGAAGTTGTTATGTAAATAAACATTTCTGTTCATTTAAATTATGATTCTACTCAAAGCAAATAATAAAAAATTATGAAACTTTTTCTATTTTAGCAAAAGCAAAAATTATTTAAATTTGAAATACCAGGCACAAACATTTACTGCCATCTATGTCATTCAATTAATAACAAAACACGCTCTACTTCTTAGTGCAAATACCAGATGGCGTATCGCCATATTATTTCAATGGAAGTTGCCCGCTGTGCTTTTTGATTCTGATTACTTTTGTTTGCAGGGTTTTTTTTTATCAATTTTTGATATTATCCTAGATGGCGTATAATAGTAGTCAGACGTCACTAGATCTTAGTGAGATGAAGGATTCCGATCTTAATCCTCGACCGAGTCGGTTGATTTCATTTCAGTAGTGATGTCTTGAATTGGTATTACCTTTGGCCAGCGGGTAGAGCTGTCAATGCAAGTTAGGCTATAACAATTGATTTGAAGCGAGGATTCTCCGTACATTCTTGACGCATTTTGGTTGAAGAAAATTTTTTACAATCTCAACTGAGGGGTTAACCGCTGGTGAAGTTTTTGTACTCATCTCATGAAGTACATGAAATCTCATGTGAAGTACATGAAGTACTTGTGAAATACATAAAGTACTAATAAAATACATAAAGTACGTGTAAAGTAGATAAAATACGTATTAAGTATATTGAAGTACAAGTGAAGTATCATGAAGTTAGAAAATTTTTTGGTAAATTACATGAAGTTGAACCTAGCTTATGAGCATGCGTTATGGTCAATTGTATCATAGATAAGACACGTGTATTCAATAATAATAATTATTTGATAGCAAACTAACTTACATCAGTGGATTTTCTTAACATTTTTTATTTTAAACGTTGAATAGACTTTTGGCTGTCATTATTTTACTAATTAAAAATTTTGGTAGTTGCTAGTTTAATAGTAATCAATTAATTAAATTAAACTTAGATTTTTTAGTTAATTTTGTAATATTTTTTAGCTCATTTATTTGAATATCATGGAGGTTTGGTAGCTCAATAAAAAGCTTTGGTAATTCATTGTTTCGTCATGATTTATTAATTACATTGAAGCGAAAATGAAAATCGTTTTACAGAGATGGCTCCAGAACGTGATAATACAATTTAAACTATCTTCTTATGCTTCCATCTTCTATCTTTCTTCAACTATAGTTATCTATCAGTTAAGATACATTAAAGTTAATTTGACGAAATAGCCAATCAGGTGTTTGATTTGTTATTGTTTTGTTGTGTGTTTGGTTATTTCGTTGTGATCTGCTTGGATAAGCTTGAATAAGGTGCATGTCCTCGGTCCCCTTCCATTACGAATTTTTAATTTAAAAAAGTCGAAATTTATTGTCCTTTCTTTATTTTCGGTAGAACCTTTTTGTTTTTAAATTATTTAAAAAATTAGTTGAGAGAGGGGGGCTAAAAACCTGCTAGCTCCCCCACTCGCAATTTTGAAAATTTTTTACTAAATTTTTAAACCTTTAATATGTTTGCCTGAATTGTAATACTTGGGTACTGAAGGGTGTTTCACACCCCCCAGACCCTCCGGATCGAGTTTATTTTTTATTAGAAAATGTTACAGAGGCACTGGAGGGTGTTCCACACCCCCCGGATTAAGTAGTTTATTTTATATCAGAAGTAAACTGAAGATCTCCCGTTGCAGAGGCACTGGAAGGCGTTCCATGCTCCCCCCCGAGACCAGATCAAAGAACCAAAATACAAGAATACCTCTGCAGACGTGAAACAGGCTCTGATAGAAATCAGAAACATAGCCAGGACACTAAACATAGAAAAAGAAAAGTTGAAAGAAGACAAAATTATAGCTGAAACCAAAGAACAGCAATTAAGAGAAAAGATACAGAAACTAAAAGAAGAAAACACTAACCAGCTACTCACTCTGAAAACACTGACAGAGATAGTCGCAGAAAACGGTAAGGGCATAGAGTCCCTCAAAGAAGAACTGAAGAAAACCAAGACTGCGACACCAGCAAAGAAGAAAGAAGACAGGTTTACACAGATCCAATGTACGATAGAGGCCATGCACAAAGAAGTAAAACAGCTCAAAGAGTCAGTACAGGAGATACAGGGGAGCAATATCGAGACTCCCTTCCACCCACTACAGGAAGGAAAAACTACCAACTGGATCAGGGGGAAGAACAAACTATACAGTAGCCTCTTGGCAACGACAGAGAAAGACGAGAAGTTAGCCACCCTCGATAATAAACCCGCCAACCCAGGAAGCGGACCCTCGAAGGAAGAAGAAGACATGCAGAAGAGACTGAAAAAACTGCTAGATGTGCCACATCCACAAGGAAAGCAAACCGAGCTAGAAAGAGAAAAACAAGAGGAAGAGTACACAATAATTCAGTCAAAAAGAGAAAAAAATATAAAGAAAAGAAAAGAAAACGAAGCTGCAAAAAGAACGAAAAGAACCGAAGCAGTGATAATAACCCCAGAGGCAGAAAACACAGCGAAGAAACTTATCGAGAGAATTAAAAGAGATGCTAAAAGCCGCAAATTGCAACTAAACATTAGTAAATTACAAACAACTAATAAAGGAGAACTAGTGTTCGAAACAGAAGAAAAGCTACACAACTAAGAGAAGAACTGAAAAGATTGTCCCCAGGAGCAAATGCGAATGAGACAAGAGAGAAACACGCTGGAAATCTCAGGAATGGCGCAAGACACTAGCAGAAGAAGAAGTAAAAGAAGCTATAGAAGAGGTGATAAATGGGGAGGAGCATACTCTGTCCTGAGAATCCACCCGGCCTATGGAAGAACGTCAAGAGCGGTGATATCGGCCGACTGGGAAACCGCAAGAAAATTACAAGAAAAACCTCTGAAGGTGGGCCTAGTAACAGGATGCACAGTCAGAAGAAAGAGGTTTCGTTTGTTCTGCCAGAGATGCTGGAAGGAAGGTCATAAGTCAGATAAGTGTAACAGCCGAGAAAACAGAGAAAACACCTGCATTAGATGCGGCAAGGAAGGACACAAGACAGCAGCCTGTAAAACAAAGTCAACTGCCCATTGTGCGGTGGCCCACACCAGTATGGATTCAGGTCCAGATGAAATGCCAGCCGTCCTCATAAAAACTATGTCAAGAGAGACTCCATTGGGTGCTGGATGTTTTAAACAACCTGGCTAAACAAGAAAAATTCCCGGAAGAATGGAAGAACCCCTCTCTGGTACTTCTGAAGAAGGAGACAAACCAGCCAACGCTCCACCTTCATACAGACCAATCTGCCTGCTGAACCATCTGAGCAAGCTCTACGAAAGATACATCCTGGTCCGACTACAAAAGGAGATAGATGGCCAAGGGGGACTAGCACCATACCAATTCGGTTTTCGAAAAGGGCGCTCTACCACCCACGCCCTAGACCTCCTCACAAAGATCATCACCAAGGCCAAGTCAGGAACAAGAAAGACCAGGAGATACGTGATGGTTGTCTCTCTCGACATAAAAAATGCCTTCAACTCAGCGAGCTGGAGGGTCATCTTGCAAGAACTACAAAACAGAGGAGTAAACGGACCTCTAATAAACCTATTGTCAGAGTATCTCAGCAACAGGAAAATCACCTTCCGGGACCAAAGTTACTCGGTCTCGTCTGGGGTTGCCCAGGGCTCCGTACTGGCACCACTGCTGTGGAACATCAGCTACGACGGAGTTTTCTCACTCCCAGTCCCACAAGGAGTGACCCTGTTGGGCTTCGCTGACGACCTGAACCTGGTGGTGGAGGGAGAAACGGAAAAAGATATCGAAGAAGGCGCAGAAGAAACAATCAGAAAGATAATAGAGTGGACAAGGGAAAGAGGTCTGACACTGGTTCCCGAGAAGACGGAAGCGGTGCTGGTGAGTGGAAGACGAAAGCATAGGGAGATAAAAATCCAACTAAGCGATACAGTCATAATACCAACTAGGACAATGACAGTACTGGGTGTCATAATAGATGACAACTTATCCTTTGGCCCGCACATAGTAAGAGCAACAGAAAAAGCGGAAAAGGCTGCAATGACGATTGCTAGGCTCCTCCCGAACATCGGAGGACCCGGAGAGAAAAACGCAGAGTGGTGGCATCGGTAGCGGAGTCCATCATGCTGTATGGAGCACCAATTTGGGCGGAGGCACTAAAAAAGAAGAAATACGCGATGCTGTTGCTAAAAACACAAAGAAAAATGGCATTAAGAGTGACGCGAGGATACCGAACCACGTCGACAGAGGCGTCCCTAGTGCTGGCGTCCATGGTCCCAGCGGACATTCTTGCAAAGGAAAGGAGAGACATGTTCAAACTGAAAGACCCAAAAAGAAAGGAAGCGAGAGAAAATTCACTGGTAGTGTGGCAGACAAGATGGAACAATTCAGAAAAGGGGAGATGGACGTACCGCCTCATCCCAGACATAAGAGGCTGGTACGAGAGAAAGCACGGAGAGACCACATATGAGATGACGCAGGTGCTCTCCGGACACGGGTGCTTTGAGTCCTACCTATACAAGATGAAGAAAACATCAAACCCCAGCTGTCCACACTGCGGGGAAGAACAGGACACAGCGGAGCATACATTCTTCAACTGCCCACAATGGGAAGAAGAACGACGAAACACCGGACTCCAACTTCAACCTGAAAACCTGGTGGAGCACATGCTAACCGACCCAGAAGCATGGGAGAATGTATCAAGACTCGCCAAAACCATAATTGGAAGAAAGATAGAAGAACAAAGAAGAAACCAAGAACAAGAGTAAACCAACAAAAGAAGAAAAAAGTCCTGAAAGGGCAGAACATCTAGCGGGTTGTGTAACGGAAGGAATGCGCGAGCGAATCCCGGACGCACCAACGGAGGGGTTTTAGTGGGTAAAATCCACACTACTACCCAGTACGGGCTGGTGGTGTCTTGTAGAAGATTTTCCCCTACCGACGCAAAAAAAGTCTCTGAAATACCGATGAAGTACGTGAAATACAACAAAATATCGATAAAGTAGGTGAAGTACCGTGAATTATTGACGAAATGCGGTGAATTACTGGTAAAGTACGTAAAGTCCCGTGAATTACTACTGAATTATATGAAGTACGAAGAAGTATGGAGAATTATGATGAAGTACGTGAAGTGTGAAGTTAATTGTACACGATTTCCTCTAGCGGTTGACCCCTCGATCTCAACCTTCTCCAGCAACGAGCGTATTATGACTTTATTGGTGACATGATCTAAAAATGTTAACTAGGCCTTGAAAAATTCGCACTTGGTGACGTTTATTTTAAGTCTGTGCTCTGGCAGTCTTTGAAACACGGTGCGGATGTGTTCAGTATGCTTTTCGTGGCTCTTGAATGAGACGAAAAATCGTCAATATATTTGAATGCAAATGGTAATCCTTTTAACACTTGATCGATAAGCCTTTGGAATGTTTGTGCGGCGTTGCGTAAACCAAACGTCATAATAACAAATTCAAACAATCCAAATGGAGTTGTGATTGCCGTCTTGGGGTTGTTGTCCTCGTGTTTCGAGTTTTGGTAGATGCTTTTGTCAGGCTGATTTTTGAGAATACTATCATATCGAAAATATTAATTATGACGTTTTGGATAAATGGGAAATTTTAATTTGTAATTATAAAGTAATAATTAGATGATTTTTTTTAAATCTCATTCTGTTTTGAGCAAATGCCACTTAGTTAAGTCAAAAACTATGTAAATTTAGTTTACTTCGTGACAGTATTAGATATCGTAGTGGTGACGATTACAACATAAATTTGAATGACCAAAAACCTCAAACCTGACCTAAATAATACAATAAAGATTGCATCTAATTAATCCAGCATCCCTCACGCATAAATAACGCAACGCAGCAAAAATCCACTTATGCTATTTTTATACACTATCACAGAAATTGTCCCCCCCTCTTTGTTTACTATTGTTTAAAAGCAATAGAGAGCAAATTTTGCGTCGAATCTATTGATTGCACATATCTATGTATGTGTAATTCTTAATCGTAGAAACAATAGTGCAATCAGACGAAACAACATACATTTGAATAACTAAATTAATTAAATGGCAACCCTGGTAACCTCGGCCAATTTGTAAAAAATTCCCTAGTGCTGCCCTGACTTAAATTTACCTTTAATTCGACACCATTTAACAAACCACAATTAATTAAATAACCAACCCCAAAATTACAAATAAATCACAAAAGCTAAATTACCTATATAAAAAACAAACACCTGCGATCAAGTACCAACCAAGCGTAGCAAACAATAAAATAAAATATTCATAAATTACAAACCCCGTTCAAAATAAATGAAATTTAATGTAAATCCACAATTTAAACAAATCCAACAAACACCAAGCCATTTTAAAACAAAACAAACATAGACAAAGCCATTTCAAACAACCGACGCCAAACAAAAATCACTATGGCCTTCTTGATCAAAGGGATGAAAGGAATAATCAATATTATTGATCTTTTGTTAATATTACATAAAATTGTACTTACAGTAAATTTAAATTCGTACGTTGTAATACTTCATCTTGCAAAGTATCATCAGATCGGGTTAATGATACTAAACAAAGACATAAGCATTTGATTTGTATATAATTCATCATATATGAGCTTAGGTTTGTATGTATTTTGCCCGATTAGTGTGCGTCATCTGCTACATTGTCCGTTGTGTGAAAACGCGTTTTAGTAATTTAAGATTAGTGATGAATGGGTCGGTATTTTTAGACCAAGTGATAGATAATGCTAGGATGGAAGTTAAACTAGAAGAAACACAAGATATCGATTTGGAGATAGAAAGTTTACATCATTCCATTGTCATAAAAGACGAAACTTCGCCTACCGAAGCTCAATCGGACCAAGACGACAGAGAACGATTATAGGAAAAATTTTACTGTCAGATATGTACCGCAATATTTGCAGGTAAATCACAACTTCGAAACATGCAAAACTTCATAGCGATAAGAAGTCTTTTGTGTGTAAAATTTGCAATTACAAATTTACCACAACGCAAAATTTGAGGCGTCATTTACGAACACATGCTGGCGAAAAACCGTTTGAGTGTGATATCTGCGATTATAAAGGTGTCACAAAAGGACAGTTGAAGAATCATTTACGAACACACACCGGCGTGAAACCGTTCGAGTGTGACATCTGCGATTATAAATGTATTGTAATACAACAATTGACGATATATTTACGAAAACATACTGGCGAAAAAGTGTAACATATGTAAAGTAAAATTTACTTCAAAACGAGCATTGACCGGTCATTTACGAACACATACTGGCGAAACACCATTCGGATGCGATATATGCGAACATAAATGTGCAACAAAAGGACAATTGACGCGGCATTTACAAAGTCATCCCGGCGATAAACCTTTTAAGTGTGACATCTGCCATTTCAAATGTAAGACAAAAACAAATATGACGAATCATTTACGAGCACACACCTGCAAGAAACCGTTTGAGTGCTACACGTGCGAGCTCAAATATACTACAAAACGTGCTTTGACGGTTCATTTACGAACACATCTTGGCGAAAAACCGTTCAAGGGCGATTTAAAACTTGGTAATTCAGTGCAGCAGCAATAAAACTTTCTTTTTGAATTAATGTAATATTGCGCTAAATTTGAAAGTTTTTTCTAATATTAAGTAACTTAATTAAACTTAAATTTTGTTGTTATATCGCTCAGAAAATCAACATTGTATAATATTTATAAAAAAATCAGTTTTCGACAATAAACATATACAAAACACTGATTTTTTTCCAAAATGTTTAAAATTTATTTACAACAAAATTTATGTACGTACTATAAATTTCAAATTTTATTAAATTCCATTTTAGGAAACTTGAGGCTTAAAATTGAAACTCATGTCTTGTTCGTTTAACGATTAATATTCACATCTTAAATATTAAATTGAATTATTATAACAAATTGAAAAGTTCAAAAACACAAAACATTGCTATGCTGAATTAATATAATCGGAAACTGACGGAAAGCTGGGTCATTTGCGCAAAATATTGTTTACGACGTTTTATTCTTCGGATTATTTTAGATTAATATTGCTTTTGTAACATTACAAAGCACCAATTGCAATTTTACTTCGCTTTTTCCAAATTGGCATTTGTCAGCGATGATTTTTATTCCATATTTCTTCAGACGTTCGAATAGGATGCCCAATTGCTTCATGTGTTCTTCTTCTGATGTTGATACGACCAATATGTCATCGATTATGCAAAAACGAAATCCAGTCTTCAGTGAATCGTTGGATTGTTTGAGAGGCGTTCCTTAATCCAAAGGGGATGTATGGAAATTGATATAATCCGAATGGTGTTACTATTGAAGTATTTTATGTATATCATCTGGATGTACTGGAATGCTCTGACGAGGTCTATTGTTGGCAGTATCTTCTTATCGTGCAACATGTGGGAGAAATCTTCGATGTGCGGAACAGTGTGTCCATTTTAATTTTATAATCCTGAGTTGTTGTAATGACTGCGATGTTTCTTCGTGGAATTTCGGTTAACTTGTCCTTCGATACGTCATTTTATTGCTCATTTGTTACGAGGTCGAGTTTAAATGGTAAACCTAAAAATAATTTTTTTGGTCAATGCGGTGCTAATAGTTACATGTATCTCTTGAAAATGTCGAATAATTATTGATTTAAAAAAATGTAAATGAAGAGTTTTCTTTTTATGATTTTTATTAAAATTAATTCGAGAGGGTACGTAAAGCCGGCGGTCCCCCTGATTTGATACTTCACACAGGTTAAAAATCAGTTTCATCGGCTGTGCAACAACTGACTTTGTTGGGATTTCGGGCCGGGTGGCATGGTTTTTTCGATTACTCAGCGATAGTGCCTGGCATTGATGAGGTGGAAATCACGGAGCTTCTTAGCTCCAGCGCCGTGTGAATACCGACGAATTAATTTAGTGTGATCATTGGTCGAATGCGAGCCAAATGAGCGCCTGACGATCATACCTAGCACTGTCGGGATGCGAGATCTGGGAGCAAGAGAAAGTACAATAGGCCTAATTGCATAACCTCAGTGCGCGTAGATTTAAAACTTACCGTCTTCAGAAATCAACATCAACGTAAATTACATTACATTCTTTGTTTTTGGAGAAGTTTGAAGCGAGAGGCATACAAAAACATATCTTAATATTACAAACATTTATTTATCGGCTCCATTTTGTACATTTTTGTATTGAATATCTGTTGCGTTACTGGACAGGGTGAGTATCTTAAACTACACAACAACAATAATAATAAATTGTAACGGGGAGTTCCGCATGGGTTGCCAACTTCAGTAAAACTTGAACATTTATCTCTTATTGTAGGGTAGACAACCAACCAAGAATACTGAAAAATTGCGCTCGACGTGTCAATAAATGAAAACACATTGACAGCTTTTCGTGTGTGCTAGGTGTGACAATGGCATACTTATTGTAACGTTAGGCTAAACAAATTACTACTAAATCATTTCGTGACAATTGCAATAAAAAATCTCTTGCTTTTGTTTTTTTTTCTATGGCGACGCCCTATTATTTTTGGGAAATATTACCTGAGAACAACTATGGTTTAGTTGTAAACATGTTTGGCCCACAAAAAACATTGGTTTTGCTGTAATTCGTCAATTCATTTCATAAAGTATTTTGACGGAACTTATCGGCCAATGTTTCGTGGGGGGGGTAGTGGTACTAATAAAGACAGTAAACATTTTTATTGTGCTTCGTCTCATTCGTCAATTTATCTCATAAGTTGGCAAAATTTAAATTGGCGATTGCGAGGGGAAGGGAGGTAAAACACTTAAAAA
The DNA here is from genome assembly GCA_036346125.1 of Lycocerus yunnanus. Taxonomy (NCBI): domain Eukaryota; kingdom Metazoa; phylum Arthropoda; class Insecta; order Coleoptera; family Cantharidae; genus Lycocerus; species Lycocerus yunnanus. Next base: position 2,354,820 of record JARFIX010000033.1, on the reverse strand, counting down.
AAAATTCTTAAATTACGGTGTTTGTTCCATAAAAACACATTAGTTTTGCTGTGTTTCGTCCCATTCGTTAATTTGGAGTAATTTGAAACATTTTCAATGAAAACTCTTATATTCCGGCGATTTTGGGTCATAAAACACATTGGTTTTGTTGTAATTAGTCCCGTTCGTCAATTCATCTCATAAGTAATTAGATTAGACAGGAGTTTAATTGTGGGAGGGGGGAATAAAACATTTTCAAAAAAATGGACTAAACGACTAAAAATATTAATTTGAGTTTTTAAGTATGTTCTTCAAATGAACTTGCGTATATGATTATGTCGTCGAGGTACACAACGCATTGAAGACCTTGTAATCTGGATAAGGCACCGTTCATGCATCTTTAGAAAGTGCTTGTTGCATTTTTTAGACCAAAAGGCATTTGAGTGAATTAAAAGTGTCCTAAGAGGTTCAAAAATGCCGTTTTCAGAATGTCATCTTCGTTTACTTGTATTTGATGAAAACCCGATACCCGAAAGTAGTAAAGTCTTTAGATCGTCCTAATTAGTTTAAAATTCATCGAGGTTAGAAATGGGAAAACAGTCTCCAACAGTTTTTCGTTTAGTTTGCGTTAATTAATTACTATTGGTTGTCTGGAGGGTGTCTATTAGTTGACGGAGACCCTAGAGGCTGAAGCTAAAATGTCAAAAAAATCATTGAGAAGATTAAAATAATTTAAGAAACTCTGGAAAATTCCATGACTGAAAGATGGAGACTTCTTTTGCACCCGTGGAGAGCGGAGGATCGAGGATCTCCTTAATAAAATAGAACAGCTGGATAGAAAGCTCCAGAAACAAATCACGAGTGGTAAGTTAAGTCCTCCAAAGTCGGTAGCTCCCCTAAAGATGAGGCAGAAATAAAGAAGATGGCAATGCTAACAGGAAGATGCAAGCACTAAAGCCCTGCAGACCACAAACACTATCACCTACTCCGCTGCATGCGGAGGAAACTGCAAGAGGCAGGGCTCTTAACCTCAACACTAGTTCCAAGCCATCTCCCGCATTGGTAGCACAAACCAAAGATCTCGGGCCGCATGAGTCAACCGGCGCAATCAGAAAGATCATACTGCCGAGAACCAATAAAGAATGTACCAAAATAAAGAAATAAAGACCGCGAGGACTCAAATTGTTGAAGACGAACAATACAACACCGTATTGAAAGTGACCAGCGGGGTCCCACAAGGATCGGTACTGGGGTCAAGATTGTGGAACGCCATGTACGACGGAATATTTAAACTGGAGATGCCCGAAGACATAGAGCTGGTAGGTTTTATGGATGACATCAAGGTTATGATGACGACAAGGACCACGGAAGAGTTGGAGCAAAATGCTAACGCCGCAATAGAGAAAATCAAAACCTGGATCGAAGAACCTTAGTCCCGGAAAAATGCGAGGCTTTAGTGATGACCGGAAGGAAGGTGATTGAACAACCGTCCATTAGGGTGGGACAATATCTAGTTGCCCCGACTAAATCCGTTGCGATCCTCGGAATAACTTTCGACCAGAGTCTGAGGTTTGCAGCCCACATCAACCGGGTGGTACAGAAGGCAGAGAGGAGCTATGCGGCCCTCTCGAGACTAGTGCCTAATATCCAGGAACCAAACACCACCAAAAGCAGGGTCATAGTATCGGTCGTACATTCCATCATCCTCTATGGGGCTCCCATATAGTGGCCAAATACAAAAACACCCTCCTGAAAGTCCAACGGAAGATGGTTCTCAGAGTTTGCTGAGCCTACAGAACGGTTTCAGAGAGCGCTATATTAGTCCTGGCGGGAATGCCACCGATAGATCTCCTGGTGGCGGAAAGGGCAGCGAACTATGGAGAGCCGACGGAAGCCAAAAAGAATAGAGAAGACCTCATCACAGTCGGAAAAAGGATGGTTTCTCCGAGTGGTTTCTGGGGAAAACCGCCCGACGACAAGTTTCGAGGGAATTGTAGTGAGAACAGTTTCAAACTGTGCGAACGAAAATTCATGAGGACTCGACGGAGGTTGGTTTGAGCGGTAACAGACAGACGAGAAATCCTTCCGAAGGCGCGGCAGAGTTCCGTCGCGTCTCGATGGAAGCCCAGAAATAGCTAGCTGGATGACGCTCGTAGGTCAACCCTCCCGGAAGCCTGGCCGCAAAATTGAAATTGTCCGTAATATTTCGCGGTCGGTCGCTTTCCGGCGCCGAGAGAACGTCTTAGTCTCCGGTCGGATGGCGAACGGCGCGGATTTATAGCGTTCGGGCTAGATTCGACCCGAGAGGACGTAAAAGTCCCCGGTCGTTCCTGGTCCGACGGGATTAAGGGCCTGTACAGGTCCGAAAATCCCATGCGATAGTTATCCCCCGCGGGCGTAAGATAAAATGCGCGATATAGGTGGTGGTGCATGAAACAAATCCTTCGGTTTAGATTTAGGCCTGAGAGGACGTAAAAGTTCCCGGTCTGAACTTACCCGACAGGATTAAAATACCGCGCCGAAGGCGCGGTAACTGAAATAAAAAGGGTTTTTCGTCGTCGCCGTCCGATTGCTTAGGATTCGTCTTGTCGAAAGACGAGATCCCGTTAAAACGCAAGAACGCACACGGCTCGGCGAACTACCTCTATGTTAATGATCGCGATAGTTATCCCCGCGGGCGTGAGATAAAATGCGCGATAGGATTCGGAAGATTTCTCGACCCGTGCGGACGTAAAAATCCCCAGTCTGAGCTTACCAGAGAGGATTAAATACCGCGCCGCAGGCGCGGTATTACACAGACACGTGATTTACACCGATTCCTAAAGCGCAATATTTATCCCCGCGGGCGTGAGATAAAATGCGCGATAGGGTTCGGAAGGTTTCTCGACCCGTGCGGACGTAAAAATCCCTGGTCGTAATTACCTGTCAGGAAATCCTTGGCAAAACCCCTCTGTGTATTGTACGCGATAGTTATCCCCGCGGGCGTGAGATAAAATGCGCGATAGGATCCGGAAGGTTTCTCGACCCGTGCGGACGTAAAAATCCCCAGTCCGAGCTTACCCGAGAGGATCAAATACCGCGCCAGAGGCGCGGTATTATACGCAGATTGGTTTTTCGGCGGCCCCTAAAGCAGTACCGTAAATTGGACGCAATAGTTATCCCCTGCGGGCGTGAGATAAAATGCGCGATTTACGTGATGCAGGGGCCAAGGACTAACGCCACGGTTTAGACTTAGGCCTGAGAGGACGTGAAAATCGCCGGGCGAATCTTCTCCGGCTGTTACTTCCTCCAACACCTTTGCACCGGGCAACATTCGGGAGGTTTCTCGACCCGTGCGGACGTAAAAATCCCCGGTCGAATCTTCTCCTAATACTACTTCCTCCAACATTTGGCCCCGGTCAACAGCCCATAGGTGATAACAGTTTCCCGCGCAAGTGAAAACAGTTTCCCGCGGAAGTGGAAACAGTTTCTCGCGGAACTGAAAGTTTCCCGCCAAAATTGGACCTAAATCCGAGAATCTGAAATTGAATTAGTGTCCGGTTGCAAAAAGGGGTAATTTGCTTTGTCTCTGATTTGTTCGGAGGTCAGTTACTGGGGAAAACCGCCCGACGACGAATTCCGAGGGCGGAAACTGTGCGAACGATAATTCCCGAGGTTTCGGAGGAGGTTGATTTGAGCGGTAACTGACAGACGAGAAATCATTCCGAAGGCGCGGCAGGGTTCCGCCGCGTCTCGATGGAAGCCCAGAGATAGCTAACTGGATGACGCTCGTAGGTCAACCCTCCCGGAAGCTATGGTAGCAAAATTGAAATTGTCCGTAATAATTCGCCGTCGGTCGCTTTCCGACGCCGAGATGACTTCTTAGTCCCCGGTCGGATGGCGATCGGCGCAGATTTATAGCGTCGGGCTAGATTCGACCCGAGAGGACCTAAAAGTCCCCGGTCGTTCCTGGTCCGACGGAGTATCTGTATCTATATCTGCGATAGTTATCCCCCACGGGCGTGAGATAAAATGCGAAGGTGGTGGTGGTGCATAAACACAAATCCTCCGGTATAGATTTAGACCTGAGACCTTTCTTGTCGAAAGGCGAGACCTCGTAGAAAGGCTAGGAGGCACACGGCTCGGCGAACTACCTATATGCAGATAATATTGCGATAGTTATCCCCCACGGGCGTGAGATAAAATGCGCGAAATATGTGGTATAGATTTAGGCCTGAGAGGACGTAAAAGTCCCCGGTCTGAGCTGTACAAAGTCTTTTTAGAGGAATAAAGTACCGCGCCGAAGGCGCGGTAACTTAATTCAAAATTGGTCGCCGTCGGTCGCTTTCCGACGCCGAGAGGACGTCTTAGGCCCCGGTCGGATGGCGATCGGCGCGGATTTATAGCGATAGTTATCCCCTACGGGCGTGAGATAAAATGCGCGATATTGGTAGTGGTGGTGCATGAACACTATCTATAAGTTAATAATCGTCGCGCGTTTCGTCGTTCGAAAGACGTACGCACCATCAAATTCATATGCTTTTGTCCAAGTCGTCGCCGTCCGAACCGGACGCAATAGTTATCCTGCGGGCGCGAGATAAAATGCGCGATTTACGTGATGCAGGGGCCAAGGACTAACGCCATGGTTTAGACTTGGCTGAGAGGACGTGAAAATCTCCGGGCGAATCTTCTCCGGCTGTTACTTCCTCCAACACCTTTGCACCGGGCAACATTCGGAGGTTTCTCGACCCGTGCGGACGTAAAATCCCCGGTCGAATCTTCTACTAATGTTACTTCCCCAACATTTGGCCCCGGTCGGCAGCCCATAGGCGAAAACAGTTTCCCGCTCAGGTGAAAACAGTTTCCCGCGGAAATTCAACGGTTTCCCGCCTAAAATTGGGCCCAAATCCGAGAATCGGAAATTGGGTGAGTGTCCGGTGGCAAAATGGGGTGGTTTCCTTTGTCTCCGATTCGTTCGGAGGTCAGTTACTGAGGAAGCACGGAGAGTTTTGCTTCCACCTTACGCAAGCTCTAACGGGACACGGGTGCTTCAACGCTTATTTGGCCAAAATAGAGAAGACGCCAACCCCTAACTGCGACTAAGCGAGAACCACTTGAGACGGACACTGCGTTTACACCACGGAGCATAGTAAACACCATGCTAGAGTCCCAAGAACAATGGGATAAAATTCAAAATATGATGGTGAAAATAGTATCCAGCAAAGAAAAAGACGAAAAGCAGCGTCAAACTGCCCAACCGTGAAGAAGAAAAAGTTCCGAAAGGGTAAACCATGAAAAGAAGAAATACTTCGATTCCGGATGCACCGCAAAGATAGATTCTGCGTGCACCCGTGAATGGTGCGTTACTCCATCTAGGGAGGGGGTTTTTAGTTAGTAGGAGTCTGACATATCCACAGACACGGGTCTGTGAAAGCACACACGGGCAGACTGAAGAGCGAAAATTCCAATTTAAAATTAATAATCTGCATCGTAAGTTGAAAATAAAATGTTTAAGTTTTCCAAAGGTGGCAATCAATTTATAACTAATTAAATAGAACTAAACACAGAAAGTCTAATGCTCACCATTATGCATTTTTACATGTTTCTTCAAACCACCTCTACGTGCACATTTGAAGCTGCAGATTTCACAGGAAAACTGCAACTCGACTATGTGAATTCTGATGTGTTCCGTCAAGCCTCCTTGCCGAGCACTTCTAAAGCTGCAAATATCACACGCAAATGGTTTCTCGCCGGTATGAGTTTTCATGTGGGACTTCAAACGCGATTGAAATGAAAATTTATATTTACAAATTTCACATTCAAATGGCTTCTCGCCGGTATGAGTTTTCATATGCAATTTTAAACGATATGGTATTGAACACTTAAAGTTACACATTTCACAAGCAAACGGTTTTTCTCCGGTATGAATTGTCAAATGATTTTTTAGACGTTCACGTGACGCACTTCTAAAGTCACAAATTTCACAAAGAATGGTTTCTCGCCGGTATGAGTTTTTATATGCTTTTTTAAGCTTCCCTTTTGTGAAAATTTAAAATTGCATAATTCACACGTAAACGGTTTCTCACTGGTGTGAGTTAGTATGTGTCTGGTCAAAGAAGTTTTTTGAGAACATTTAAAGTTGCAAATTAAACATCCAAATGGTTTCTCTCCGGTATGAGTTGTAAGATGTCGTTTTAATTTTCTCCCATTTGTAAAGCCATAATCACAAAATTCACACAGATACGGTTTCTTACCAGCATGAGACATCAAATGATTTTTCAAAGTGTCTTTTCGAGAACACTTGAAGGCACAAATTTCACAAGCGTAAGGCTTTTCGCCGGTATGAGTTAGAAAATGACATTGTAAAACTTCTTTCCGAGAACTTTTGTAATCACAAATTTGACACTTGAACGGTTTCTCGCCAGTATGGGTTCGTATGTGCCTTTTCAACGCCCCTTTTTGTGTAAAACCATAGTCACAAATTGCACACACAAATTGTGTCGTGACAGCATGAAGCTTTCCATGTTCCGGAGCTGCAGTTCATCAACAAATATTGCGTTACATACCTTGCATTCGTAAACAAACTTTTTGCAAATTTGTGTTTCACAATGTCCATCCAATTGTGATCCTTCAATAATCAAAGGATCTTCTTTAATGTCAATGGAATGATGCAAATCTTCCAATTTGATTTCCATGTCTTCTATTGGTTCACTTTTAATTTGGTTGCACGAAGCGTTAAAATATTCTTCCGAGAATTCCATATTATTTATTATTAATTAACTACGAAACACTAACGATCGCATTCTGACAGCCATGACAAATAAAAGAAGCAGTGCCGGCGATAAGGTTTGAGTTCGTGGGACCCCCAAGTAAAAGTTGTGCGCCACTGCCTTAAAAGCGGTGGTGGCCAAAGTTGAAAACTAAAAGAAAACGCAAATTTATTTAAAGAATAAATTTCAATTTTGACATTGACCTGTCAATCAAATTCGGACATTTCACGAAAATATTCATATTTGTACATATTGCACTGACGGATTTTAGCAATAAACAATAATTATTTAAACAATTAAAACCAACTTATTTTACTAAATAGCAGTTTTCGTCGATGTCGAACGCGAGGCCAATGAACCACATTTTAGAAAACATTTTCTTTTGCTAGCTCGGTTGACTTTAATTTATAAACAATTTTTTATTGAGTTTGTAAACAAATTAAACTGCAAAGGTATTTAATAACAATCTGTCTTACTGATCATTGCACAGTAGAAGTATAAAACTTTTTTACTCCTCCAGTACGCCATAGACCTTAGTAGGGTGAAAAATGAAGTTTCCCGTGCCCCCCCAGCAGTGATCCAGAATTCGCAAAGAGAAACATAAAAAATAGTTTATTAGGTGAACCAAGAATAATATATATTGCTGTGTTATAAACTGTAATTGCATTGTAGAATTTGAGTTGGTACAGTAACGAGAAGGAGCGAAGCGTCGAAAGCTGTAATCGAGTCGCTTAGTTTTTGGAAATTCAAGTTGTTTGGCATTTGGCAAATTTGTGCACATAAAATGAATTGAAATAAAATTTTTTATAAGAAAATGAACGAATTCAATACAAACCTTGAGTCAAATTAATTAATTAAAAGTTATTTTGAATTTAAATTTAAATAATTAAAAATTTGAGCGAAACTATTAAGAGATGGCGCCAGAGTCATATCTAAATTTAAAAAATGGTAAAATTTGACAGCTACCTAAAAATTTAATTAATTATAGATGTAAATAGTATAATTTTAATAGTTTTAAGAGTTTTGTAAATTAATTAGGTGATCATAGATGTTTAATGTGAACAATAGATTAAAGAAAAAGAGAAACATTTTTATAAAAGTGAAATTTTCATGCATATTACTTTTGTTACGCCCTATATGAACAATCGAAAGTGAAAATAAATTGGTGTGCCATGAAAAAATCGGAATTAACAAGGGGGCTAGGTAAATTGAGGGAGGTAGAGAGGATTCTCTCTGAGATGCTGGGAGATGAGGACGTGTTAAATTTTGTCCGCAACTAAAATTACAATTTAGTAAGAAAAAGTTTAAAAATAAAAAGGAAATACTTACCAGAAGGCCAGAAGCTGATTGTGCACGGCGAATTGATGGAAAGTGAGTTGTGATGGTTTAATAAAGAAACGAATAGACCTACAAGATAAAACTCAACACGAAATTTTGGTTATGCAACAAGAAAAGACTCACCAGATGAATTGCTGGGTTAAAGAAAGAAAATTCGAAGTAAGCAAGCAGAACGATCAACAGATTAAATTGCAGTTCGTCAAATAAGGTAAAATTTCAAACTACAAAATTATTTCACTTGTAAAACGCAACTCACTTACAAAGTTTCAACCTTAAGTGCGATTATCGTAAAGTTCGACGTAATTAGTGGCATGCGCAAATTGTACGTTAGTAAATTCATGAAGAATACAGGGTATTGCAATAATAAAAGACATGTTTAGTTTGGTAATAATAGCTTTAATTCGTGTAAATTAGTTAACATGTGGGTAGAATTAAGTTGTTTGTTTGTTTTTAGGATAAATTGCATTAATATAAGACGTACGAGGAGTTAATTATCAGTATTAAATTCAAAATAAATGTTTTACCTTCATATCAAAATAAGTTTCATTGCGAGTAGAGAAGTTTTATTTCAGAGAAGTAAGTAAATAAGCAGGTCACGTATATGTTGAATAAAATTGTCAATATGTTGAATAAAATTGTTTTTAAATTTTTCTAAGCTAAGTGAAATTTTCTAGTTTAAGACACCGTTGTACAATGTTATTTCGCTTGTTTAACTAGTTTGCAAAAGTTTAAAAATTTTATTCAACATATAATTTTACAAGTGAATAAACAATTTACAATTCAAAAATAAATTAAACTAAAAATTAAATTTTAAAAGAGAATGGGTTCTGAGGAGGAGATGAACTGAAAACTGCATTGAAAATCTAAAACTTTAAAATTTTAAAAAATTTATTTTACAATTTTACAATAAAAACAACCTTTTAATTCAAAATTTGTTAATTTAAAAATAAATTAAATTTTAAAAAACTAAAAAGCTAATAAATTTAAAAATTAAAAATTAAATTAAATTTTATTTAACAATATTTCCCTTTTAAATTTTTAAATTTTTTAAATTAATTATTTAACCTTTAAAAAAATTTAACATTCAAAACATGTAATTGTTGAAAAACATTTTTAAATATTAAATAAAAAGTTAATTGTTAAGAAAACAATTGAAATTATTAAAATTACATTTTTTAATCAAAAACAAATAATATTAAACAAAAAACAAAATTTAAAAAACCATTAATTATTAAAAAATGTGAAATTAAAAAAGTAAATATTAATAAAACAGTTGAATTTTTGAAGAAAACAATTGAATTTTTAACAAAATATTTAATTTAATTATTTAAAATATTGATCGAATTATTAAATCAAAACCAATCAAATTATCAAACAAAAATATTTAAATTGTCGAATGAAAAAGTTGAATTATTGAACCAAAACATTAATTGTTAAACAAAAATTGAATTTTAGACAAAACAGCTAAATGAATAAATAATTAAATATTACTTAAATAAATTATTTAACAATAAGTTATTTATGAATCAAAACAAATAATTATTAAACAAAACAAAAAACCAAAATTTGAAATATTTGAATAAATAAATTAAAGTTAATTAAAAACTAAATTAAATTATTGAAGAAAACAATAATGAATTATTTAACAATACAGTTTCCTATTGTTGAATCAAAACAAATGAATTATTAAACAAAACAAAATTATCAAATAACCAAAAATTTAAAAAAATATAATTGTTGAATAAATAAATTAAATTATTAAATAACAGCTGAATTATTGAAGAAAATATAAATTAATTAAATAATTATTACAATACAGTTCATTGTTGAATCAAAACAATGAATATTAAACAAAACAAAATCAACCAAATTTTTAAATTTTAATAAATCAATTAATTTTGAAAAAAGTCTAAATTATTAAACAAAACACTGAATTATTGAAGAAAACAAATTGAATTATTTATACAATACAGTTCCATTGTTGAATAAAAAAAATGAATTATTAAACAAAACAAAATCAAACCAAAATTATGAAAAATATGTAATAAATAAATTAAATTATTAAACTAAACGTGAAATTATTGAAGAAACAAATTGAATTATTTAACAATTCAGTTCCATTGTTGAATCAAAAACAAATGAATTATTAAACTAAAACAAAATCACACCAAAAATATTTGAATTGTTGAATAAATAAATTAAATTATTAAACTAAACAGCTAATTTTGAAGAAAACAATTGAATTATTTAACAATTCAGTTCCATTGTTGAATCAAAACAAATGAATTATTAAACTAAAACAAAATCAACCAAAATATTTAATTGTTAATAAATAATTAAATTATTAAACTAAACAGCTACATTTTGGAAGAAAACAATTGAATTATTTAACAATACAGTTCTTTGTTGAATCAAAACAAAAGAATTATTAAACTAAAACAAAATCAACCAAGAATATTTAATTGTTGAATAAATAATTAAATTATTAAACTAAACAGCTAAATTATTGAAGAAAACAATTGAATTATTTAACAATCAGTTCATTGTTGAATCAAAACAAATGAATTATTAAACTAAAACAAAATCAAACCAAGAATATTTAATTGTTGAATAAATCAATTAAATTATTAAACTAAACAAGCTGAATGTATTGAAGAAAACAATTGAATTATTTAACAATACAGTTCCTTTGTTGAATCAAAAAAAGAATTATTAAACTAAAACAAAATCAACCAAGAATATTTAAGAAAAAATTAGTTGAATAAATCAAAATCAAACTAAGAATATTTAATTGTTAATAACATTATTATTAAACAAACGCTGAATTTTGAAGAAAACAATTGAATTATTTAACAATACAGTTCCTCTGTGTTGAATCAAAAACAAAAGAAGTATTATACTAAACAAAATCAAACCAAGAATATTTGAACTGTTAAATAAATAAATTAAATTATTAAACTAAACAGCTGAATATTGAAGAAAACAATTGAATTATTTAACAATACAGTTCCTTTGTTGAATCAAAACAAAAGAATTATTAACTAAAACAAAATCAACCAAGAATATTTGAATTGTTGAATAAATCAATTAAATTATTAAACAAACAACTAAATTTTTGAAGAAAACAATTGAATTATTTAACAATCAGTTTCTTGTTGAATCAAAACAAAAGAAGTATTAATACTAAACAAAATCAACCAAGAATATTTGAATTGTTGAATAAATAAATTAAATTATTAAACTAAAAAGTAAATTATTGAAGAAAACAATTGAATTTTTAACAATCAGTTCTTGTTGAATCAAAACAAATGAATTATTTACAAATAAACAGAATATTTAACTTAAAACAATTTAATTATTAAACTAAACAATTAATTTTAAACAAAATCATTTGAATTGTTAAAATAATTAATTGTTGAATCAAAACAGCTGAATTATTAAACTAAACAAAATCTAACCAAAATATTTAATTGTTAATAAATCAATTCAATATTGATTAAATTTCAAATACAGCTAATTTTTGAGAAAAACAAATGAATTATTTACAATACAGTTACATGTTAATCAAAACGAAGATATTAAACTAAAACAAAATCAAACCAAGAATATTTGAATTGTTGAATAAATCAATTAATTATTAAACAAACAGCTGAATTTTGAAGAAAACAATTGAATTATTTAACAATACAGTTCTTTGTTGAATCAAAACAAACAAATATTAAACTAAAACAAAATTTAACTTAAAATATTTAAATTGTTGAATAAATAAATTAAATTATTAAACTAAACAGCTGAATGATTGAAGAAATATTTATTTAAATTATTTATTTTAAATAAATTATTTAACAGTTCAGTTCCATTGTTGAATCAAAAACAAATGAATTATTAAACAAAAGCAAAATATCACCAAAATTTTTTAATTGTTGAACAAATCAATTAAATTATCGAACCAAACAGCTAAATTATTAAACAAAACAACTGAATTATTGAAGAAAACAATTGAATTATTTGTCAATACAGTCCTTTGTTGAATTAAAAACAAATGAATTATTAAACCAAAACAAAATCAAACCAAAAATATTGAAATAATATGTCGAATAAATAAATTAAATTATTAAACTAAACAGCTGAATTATTGAAGAAAACAATTGAATTATTTAACAATGCAGTTACATTGTTGAATCAAAAACAAATGAATTATTAAACTAAACAACTAAATTTTTGAAGAAAACAATTGAATTATTTAACAATTCAGTTTCTGTGTTGAATCAAAAACAAAAGAAGTATTATACTTAAACAAAATCAAACCAAGAATATTTGAACTGTTAAATAAATAAATTAAATTATTAAACTAAACAGCTGAATGATTGAAGAAAACAATTGAATTATTTAACAATACAGTTACATTGTTGAATCAAAAACAAATGAAGTATTATACTAAAACAAAATCACACCAATAATATTTGAATTGTTGAATAAATCGATTAAATTATTAAACTAAACAACTAAATTTTTGAAGAAAACAATTGAATTATTTAACAATTCAGTTTCTGTGTTGAATCAAAAACAAATGAAGTATTATACTAAAACAAAATCTAACCAAAAATATTTGAAATGTTGAATAAATAAATTAAATTATTAAACTAAACAGTTGAATTATTGAAGAAAACAATTGAATTATTTAACAATACATTTACATTGTTGAATCAAAATGAATGAATTATTAAACTAAAACAAAATCTAACCAAAAACATTTCAATTGTTGAATAAATCAATTAAATTGTTGAATCAAAAATAAGCGAAGCATTAAACTAACACAAAATCTAACCAAAAATATTTGCATTGTTGAATAAATAAATTATTGAACTAAAGAACTAAATTATTAAACAAAATAACTCAATTTTTGAAGTAAAGAAATGAATTATTTAAGAATATAGTTACAATGTTGAATTAAAAACGAATGAATTATTAAACAAAATCAAACTAAGAATATTTGAATTGTTGAATACATCAATTACATTATTAAACTAAACAGCTGAATTATTGAAGAAAACAATTGAATTATTTAATAATACAGTTCCTTTGTTGAATCAAAAACAAATGAACTATTATACTAAAACAAAATCTAACCAAGAACAAAAACAAATCAAGTATTAAACTAAAACAAAATCAAACCAAGAATATTTGAATTGTTAAATAAATCCATTAAATTATTAAACCAAACGGCTGATTTTTTGAAAAAGACAATTGAAGTATTTAACAATTCAGTTTCTTTGTTGAATCAAAAACAAATGAAGTATTATACTAAACAAAATCAAACCAAGAATATTTGAACTGTTAAATAAATAAATTAAATTATTAAACTAAACAGCTGAATTATTGAAGAAAACAAATGAATTATTTAACAATGCAGTTACATTGTTGAATCAAAAACAAATGAAGTATTATACTAAAACAAAATCACACCAAGAATATTTGAATTGTTGAATAAATCAATTAAATTATTAAACTAAACAACTAAATTTTTGAAGAAAACAATTGAATTATTTAACAATTCAGTTTCTGTGTTGAATCAAAAACAAAAGAAGTATTATACTAAAACAAAATCTAACCAAAAATATTTGAATTGTTGAATAAATAAATTAAATTATTAAACAAAACAACTAAATTATTGAAGAAAACAATTGAATTATTTAACAATTCAGCAACAATTCATTATTTAACAATTCAGTGTTGAATAAAAAAAAAAGTATTATACTAAAACAAAATCTAACCAAAAATATTTGAATAAATAAATTAAATTATTAAACTAAACAGCTGAATGATTGAAGAAAACAATTGAATTATTTAACAATTCAGTTACATTGTTGAATCAAAAACGAATGAATTATTAAACTAAAACAAAATCTAACCAAAAACATTTCAATTGTTGAATAAATCAATTAAATTTTTAAACAAAACCGCTCAGTTTTTGATGTAAACAAATGAATTAAATTGTTGAATCAAAAATAAGCGTAGTATTAAACTAACACAAAATCTAACCAAAAATATTTAAATTGTTGAATAAATAAATTCAATTATTGAACTAAAGAACTAAATTATTAAACAAATTGGCTCAATTTTTGAAGTAAACAAATGAATTATTTACGAATAAAGTTATAATGTTGAATAAAAACAAATAAATTATTAAACAAAAACAAAATCAAACTAAAAATATTTGAATTGTTGAATACATCAATTACGTTATTAAACTAAACAGCTGAAGGATTTAAGAAAACAATTGAATTATTTAATAATACAGTTCCTTTGTTGAATCAAAAACAAATGAACTATTATACTAAAACAAAATCTAACCAAGAACAAAAACAAATGAAGTATTAAACTAAAACAAAATCAAACCAAGAATATTTGAATTGTTAAATAAATCCATTAAATTATTAAACCAAACCGCTGATTTTTTGAAAAAGACAATTAAAGTATTTAACAATTCAGTTTCTTTGTTGAATCAAAAACAAATGAAGTATTAAACTAAAACAAAATCTAATTAAAAATATTTAAATTGTTGAATAAATAAATTAAATTATTGATCTAAACAGCTAAATTAATAAACAAAACAGCTGAATTATTGAAGAAAACAATCAAATTATTTAACAATCCAGTTACATTGTTGAATCAAAAACGATTGAATTATTAAACAAAAACAAAATCACACCAAGAATATTTAAATTGTTGAATAAATCAATTAAATTATTAAACTAAACAACTAAATTTTTGAAGAAAACAATTGAATTATTTAACAATTCAGTTTCTGTGTTGAATCAAAAACAAATGAAGTATTATACTAAAACAAAATCTAACCAAAAATATTTAAATTGTTGAATAAATAAATTAAATTATTAAACTAAACAGTTGAATTATTGAAGAAAAGTATTGAATTATTTAACAATACATTTACATTGTTGAATCAAAAATGAATGAATTATTAAACTAAAACAAAATCTAACCAAGAATATTTGAATTGTTGAATAAATCAATTAAATTGTTGAATCAAAAATAAGCGAAGTATTAAACTAACACAAAATCTAACCAAAAATATTTGAATTGTTGAATAAATAAATTCAATTATTGAACTAAAGAAGTAAATTATTAAACAAAATAACTCAATTTTTGAAGTAAACAAATGAATTATTTAAGAATACAGTTACTATTCTTAATACAACTATTATACAAACTATATAACTAATACAACTATTATACTAAAACAAAATCTAACCAAGAACAAAAACAAATGAAGTATTAAACTAAAACAAAATCAAACCAAGAATATTCGAATAAATAAATTAAATTATTAAACCAAACGGCTGATTTTTTGAAAAAGACAATTGAAGTATTTAACAATTCAATTTCTTTGTTGAATCAAAAACAAATGAAGTATTAAACTAAAACAAAATCTAATTAAAATATTTAAATTGTTGAATAAATAAATTAAATTGATGAAACAATAAATTAAATTATTGATCTAAACAGCTAAATTAATAAACAAAACAGCTGAATTATTGAAGAAAACAATTGAATTATTTAGCAAAACAAAATCAAAAGAAGAATATTTGAATTGTTGAATAAATCAATTATTTTATTAAACTAAACAGCTGAATTATTAAAACAAAACAATTGAATTATTTAACAACACAGTTCCTTTGAATAAAAACAAAAAAATTATTAAACTAAAACAAAATCTGCCCAAAAAACATTTAAATTGTTCAATAAATCAATTAATTTATTAAACTAAACAGCTGAATTATTAAAAAAAACAATTGAATTATTTAACAACACAGTTCCTTTGTTGAATAAAAAACAAAAATTATTAAACTAAAACAAAATCTAGGCAAAAATATTTAAATTGTTGAATAAATAAATTAAATTATTGAAGAAAAGAACTAAATTATTAAACAAAACAACTGAATTATTGAAGAAAACAATGAATTATTTAACAATCAGTTCTTTTGTTGAATCAAATAAAATGAACATTAAAAACAAAATAATAAAACAAATAATTGTTGAATAAATAAATTAAATGAAGAATAGAATTATTAAACCAAAACATAATTATTGAACAAAAATTTATTTAATAATCATAAATTGTTGAATAAATACAATAAATTATTAAACAAAAACTGAATTATTAAGAAAACAATTGAATTATTTATACAATTCAAGTTCTTGTTGAATCAAAACATAATGAATATTAAACTAAAACAAAATCTAACCAAAAATCATTTTAATTGTTGAATAAATAATAAATTATTAACTAAACAGTAATTTTAAACAAAAAATGAATTAATTAAAGAAAACAATTGAATTATTTAACAATTCAGTTCTTTGTTGAATCAAAACAAATGAAGTATTAACCTAAAACAAAATCAAACCCAAAAAAATTTGAATTGTTGAATAAATAAATTAAATTATTAAACTAAACAGTTGAATTATTAAGAAAACAATTGAATTATTTAACAGATTTAAACAATTGAAGTATTTAACAATTCAGTTTCTTTGTTGAATCAAAAACAAATGAAGTATTAACCTAAAACAAAATCTAACCAAAAACATTTGAAATTTTGAATAAATAAATTAAATTATTAAACTAAACAGTTGAATTATTGAAGAAAACAATTAAATTATTTAACAATACAGTTACATTGTTGAATCTAAAACAAATGAAGTATTAAACTAAAACAAAATCAAACCAAAAATATTTGAAATTTGAATAAAAAATAAATTATTAAACTAAACACTAATTTAAGAAAAATTGAATTATTTAACAATCAGTTCTGTTAAATCAAAACATGAATTATTAACCAAACAAAATCAAAATTTGAAGAATAAGTAAATAATTATTAATAAAATTTTAAAGATAAAGTTTAAAAAAAAATTTTGAACTTTCAGCAATGGTTACTTGTCATCAGACATTTAATAATTATAACATTTAACCTTATAATTTTAAAAAATTTGAATTAATATAATCAATGTTAATAAATAAACAAAATTATTAAACAAAACAACTGAATAACTGAAAAACAATTGAATTATTTAACAATACAGTTACGCTGTTGTTGAATTAAAAACAAACAAATTATTAAACCAAAACAAAATCTAACCAAAAATATTCGAATTGATGAATAAATAAATTAAATTATTGAAATAAACAGCCAAATTATTAAACAAAACAGCGGAATTATTGAAGAAAACAATTGAATTATTTAAAAATACAGTCACATTATTGAATCGAAAACGATTGAATTATTAAACCAAAAACGATTAAGTCAAGCTTTCCTACCAAACTATCCAAAATAAATTTCTTGACTTTTCCAGGTATTCCAGCAGAGTGGGAACCCAGCATTTTAAAATTAAAGTTAAAAAATTTCCCCCTGCTCAAAGCATCCAAGAGGAAATCATAAAAATGTTGCACAAAAATGTAGGAAACAACTTCTTGTGAAAAATATTAAACACAAACTAGTAAAATTAAATAAAAATCTTTAGTAAAAACCTAAATACAGCAATAAGATGATGTTTGTACAATATTAAAGTAACGGAAAAATTTATAGATTTTGTGCACTGCTATGAACTTTTAAATGACGTTTCAAACCTTCCTTGCGTGCATAGCTAAAGTTACAAATTTCACAAGCAAACGGTCTTTCCCCGGTATGAGTTCTCATGTGTAGCTTCAAACGATATCGGTCTGCAGATTTATGGTCACAAATTGGGCACCCATGTGGTTTCTCACCGGTATGAGTTTTTAAATGTTTTTTCAAACGGTCACTAGATGCACTTTTAAAATCACAAATTTCACACAAAAATGGTTTTTCACCGGTGTGAGTCCTTACATGAATTTTTAATTTTCCCTGTAATATAAATTTCAGGTCGCAAAATTCACATTGGAAGGGTTTCTCGCCAGTGTGGGTTCTTACGTGATATCTCATAGTTGCTTTATTTTTACATTTATAGGCGCAAATCTCGCAAACAAACCTTTTCTCACCGGTGTGAACTTTTACAAATCTACAAGGAGAGGTAGATCGTATCTTCATTTTTTCGTGTGAATTTTTCTGTGAATTTTCAAATCTCCCTTTTGAGCACATCTATAATCGCAAAGTTCACACCCAAACGGTTTCTCTCCGGTGTGAACTCTTAAGTGCCTACTTAGATTTGATCGGCTGGAAAATCCATATTGACAAATATCACATGGAAACGGTTTTTCACCAGTATGAGTCATCATATGACTTATCAAAGAGTCTTTTCGGGCACATTTAAAGCTGCAAATCGCACATTTGAACGGTTTCTCACCTGAATGAGTTCTAAGATGCTTCTTTAATCCGTCCCTTTTAGAAAATCGAAATTCACAAATTTTACATTTAAAGGGCTTCCTACCAGTATGAGTCATTAAATGTATTACCAATGAGTCTTTCTGAGCACTTTTGTAACCACAAATCTCGCACTCAAACGGTTTCTCTCCAGTGTGGGTTCTTATATGCCTGTTTAAATGTTCCTTTTTGGAAAATCGATATTTACATATTTTACATGTAAACGGCTTCTCACCAGAATGAGTTCGAAGATGATTTTTTAAACTTCCTTTATGCGCACTTTTATAGTTGCAGATGTGACAAACAAACGGTTTGTATTCTAGATCCACTTGAAACGGTTTAACCGAGGTCTCTTCTTTAATTTCAACAGAATGATGCAATTCCAAGTCAATTTCAATTGTTTCTCCAGGTTCTGTTTTAATTTCATTACATGGGGTGTACATAAATTCTTCCGAAGAGCCCCCCATTATTCATTTCGATGTGAGGTTATGTTTGCAATGCGCTATTTAATTCAAGTTTTTCCGACAATTTATTACCTTTTATGTAAATTTTAAATGCACTATGTTGGCTGGAATGCGCTCTAAACTATTAAAAAGAGATTTATTAAACAATGTATTTTAAACTTCATGTTTATAATGTGACAGCCATTTTGTTGTCACTACTTACCTCTATCGGTAGTGTAACAATTGACGACTTTTGTTGGAACAATTACTGTCAAAATATTAAAATGGCATTTGTCACTCGGACCAATTTTTACAAAATCAAAAGCATTTTTCAAAGCCTTTGGTGATTTGCCGAGGGAAGATGGTTGGAATAAAACCTGGAAAGAAGCCGAACTTTAAAATTGTGAGAACTGTTTGATGTAATGGTAACAAAAGTTGACATTTCAATAAACGGGTAGAATTGGAGAAATAAAAAATTAAATTATTAATAATATTAATATATAATATATTATTTTTTTAAATTAATTTATCGGCTACAACCTGTAGTTCTTTCTACATACACCAATGATACTTCAAATTCAATAACATTTAATTAAATCCCAATATAGCAATAAATTTAACTTCGACTAATGTAATAATAACTGAGTAACATTACAAAACGCAAAAGTTGGTTAGGCGTTGGGCCATTAATAGTAGACAAAGAATATTTAACACTCACCGCATTGTTGTACAGATTGTAACCGTGGAAAACTGGGCATTAGTGGCAAATCAAGAATCAAAGTAAATGGTTTCTCACTGATACGGCATCAAAAAAGATAAAATTTTTGGTTACATTTAACATTCAAAAGGTTTCAATCAATGTCATTTTGATAACTCCTTTGGAGAACATTTGAAGTCGCAAATTTCACATGGGGATGGTTTTTCGTCAGTGTGACTTTTAAAGTTTCTGTGCATAAAAATTTGCAGTCACGAATAATAGCACATAAATATTGTTTCGTGATGGTATGAATTTCTGCATGTTCTATAAGTTGTAATTGATCGGTAAATATTGCATTACATAACCTGCATTCAAAGTCTTCGTGAAGTCGTGACACAGAATCTCGAAGAGTCTCTTTGTTACAATCATGGGAGTGATGTAATTCCTCCAGTTGCGTTTCCATGTTTTCTGTAGGTTGAAGACCTATTGGAGTCTCTTCCTTAATGTCAATGGAATGATGTAAGTCTTCCAGCTTTATGTCCATTTCTTCCGAAGACTCTGTTTTAATTTCGTTGAAGCGAGCATGTAAAAATTCGTCCGAAGTTCCCGCAGTACTCATAGCAGCGATGTGAGTGAATTATCAACGTGCAACACAAAAATTTAAACTTAATAGTGTAATTTTTAGCAATGTGAGGTTATGTTCGATGTGACGTTTTCACTACACCAAAAATACACTTCTGAATAGTCACTACTAAATAAAATTTTAACTTTCAGAAATCATAATGCATAATTCCAATTAATTTTTATTATTAATAACTTTTATTTTATTCACCGTTTACGTACGTAGTGCTTATTTTTATAAAGGGTGCCCCAAAATTAACGCAAGATTTAAATTTGGCGCCATTTGTGCAATAAATTATTGGCAACCCGGAAAAAAAAACAATTTGACAGCTGGGAGTTTAGGGTTAGTAAAAATGGAGCGAAATTCGAAATTCGATCGAAATTCAACCACATTTATACAAAATGGTCATGGAAAATTTCAACAAAAGAGTGCGTATGTGCCGGCAAAGCCGTGGAGGCCGTTTGCCCGAGGTGTTATTCCGCCAATAACTTGGCGGTGAACTTTGAAATCTAACAAGCACAAACTACACTGGGTCACTTCTAATGCCTTCGAATGACGCTGCGGTTCCAAAATGGAGGATGATGCTTGATACGATAGACGGAACACCCCAGATGATGATTGTCGTCGTCTTAACACTCGGCAGCGAACAGATGTTTAGAACGGAATCGTTCTTATCGCGTTTCAAATCGATTAAAAACACAACGCTTGAATTTAAAACTAAAGCTTGCCGACTCGACATGATTAAAATATTCGACATACGAAAGCCGTTAAAATTATTATAAAAGCTGACTTCTTCCTTGGAAACACTTTTCACGCTGACGGCGCAAGTAGTAATAATCGCACAAAATCACTATGGCGTGGTCTGCGCATAAACTCAAAAACATGAAGAGATGCCGGTAACGGAAACCGAAAACGGTGAAACAAGTGCGAAAAACGAATTGATCAGTAGTTTAATACAACAAATAAATCTATTAAAAGAAACGGTAAACGATAAGAAACAAATAATCCAACTACTTCAAGGACAATTAAAAAGCAATCCATCCAAAAATGAGACAAAAATGGAAATAGTGCAAAATAAACCACAAAAAGCGGATGCCTTAAGAAACGTGACGTATGCTTCAATGATCACACCCAAAACCAATCTAACGAACGCGACCAGCAAAGCTGTCAAATCAGTCGGGCCGTCAATTAAAACGTCAAACAATAGTAAAAATTACATTACGAAAGAAACTCTAGCAAACGGTTTAAATCAACCCGAGATTAAAAAATGTTTAACAGAAGAAATAGTAAAAAATGTAAATCAAGGCAATGTGGACAGTGAAGGTTTTCATCAAGTTTCATACGAAAAAAAATATAAAAAGAATTTATCGATTAGAACAAACTCAAGTAACAAAAACGATAGTTTTCAAGGTGCCAAGCAAGCAAGAAAATAGCATGGTTATTTATCTCCAAAGCAAGTAATAAAACGACAGAAGATAGCATTAAGAGTTACATTAAAGAAAAAATCGAAGACTGCGAACCCATAGTTAAACAACTGCACTTAAGGTATGCCCGTAGTGATAAATGCTTTAGAGTTGGAATAGACTTTGTGAAGAAAGACTTGGTGTATGATGTAAATTTTTAGCCCACTAGACTGGCGTTCAACAAGTTTTTGTTTTCAAGATCGCAAAATTTTTTAGAAAACCCTTCTCCCGAAGGTCGAAAATTGTTCTCCGATCGCAATAGAGAAAGTTTAAACCAAAGTTACAAACTAAAGGAATGGAGCACATTACACCAAAATATATGCTTCATTGAAAACAAAGTAGATGAAATTGAAGTTCTCCTCAAATGTGAAAATACTCCAAAATACAATATTCTATGTTTCAGTGAACATTTTTTGCTTGAAGAAGAGGTACCGTTGTTAAAAATCGAAAATTTCCAAGTTGCTTCGCATTTTTCACGAAAAACAATAAAACGTGGAGGAGCTATAATTTTATGCAAAAATAATATTATACACAAGGAACTTAAAAACATAACCGCACTCTCACATGAAATGCATTGTGAAATAGCTGCCTGTGAAATAGTTGACATCACAATGATCGTGGTAACCATATACCGACCACCGTCAGGGGATTTTAATCTATTCCTTAAATGTTTTAGCAAATTACTTGACGCTTTGGCATCAATAAACAAATATTCTACTATTAATGGTGATTTTAACATTCATTTCGATCAAGAATGTGCACGAAAACACCAGTTTCTGGATATTATTAGATCTTATGAATTTACCCAAGAGATTCATTCAAATACGAGAAAAAACGCATATCTCGATAATATTTTTATTAATTTTAGTAGCTTACTAAATTATTCTACAAATGTACACGATCAGAAACTAAGTGATCATTCTGCTGTGAAACTAAGTTTTGAAATCAATAATAAGGATCTTGGTGTGGCCAAAAAAACATGCATCAGCCATTAACACTGGAAGGTCAAAATATTATGTACAATCTTTGGAAGAAAAGATCTTAGTTACATTCAAACGTCTTCTATAACATCGAAAACCAGTTTTGCAATTTTATGATATACTATCAAACATGATGAATTTGGCATTTCCATTAGTAAGAGCAAAACCAAGAGACGCATTAAGATACTCTGGTTCACTGATGGTTTAAGGCAGATGAGAAAGAAGTTCATGAATCTATCCAGCAACCTAAAGTCAAATATTCATGAAAAAGAGGTGAAAAGAATTAGCAAAATTCACAAGGTTTGAAATTAAAAGTCGCAAAATAGTTTAGCAATATGATAATACTATACAAGCATGATGACAAATTAGGCATTTCATTAGTAAATGTCAGGAAGAACAAATGATACATTCATTATAATACAATTGTCACTAATAGTTTAATTGCATGTGCGAAAAAGTTCATTTTATAGGTTCAAATCGTTCATTCTTATAAATTTTTCAGGAACGAAATTTTACATGTTAAATAAGACAGTGAAAAAGTTGCTAAACGTAATTTCGCTATCACAGGCTCATAAAACTGAAATTCAACTTATTTAATTGTGGGAAACTTTGTTTACCTAAAATTTGCCAACATTATTAATTCCTCATTATGACTAATATACTCAATTTATCAAACGAATCCTATGAAACATTTCACAAAATTAAAGTCTTCAAAGGTTACAATTTCACTTAAAATGTAGAAAAATTCTTACATTATCTCACTCGGTACTATCTAAATCGTTCTACAAATACAATCATCTTTCTTATGCACTTCATGTATCCAATTTACAATTTTTATTGTTTATCTAAACTTCTACTTTAGTTTTCAATCGTATCGATAATTTTACTTTGCTCATTTTAGCCTTATTTGAATCTTTTGATTTTGATTCATTTAAAATGCCAAGAAATGTACCTGCATTGGATATGCAAAACAATTCCAACTTTGATCGTGATCCAGATAAATTTAATTTTGAATGCTAATGCTACAGCTTACTGAAATAAATTTTGTATTTAAATGGCCAATATCTCATAACCTAATACTCTACTCAAATATGTATCAAGCAAAATATCGAGGTTAAATTTGTATCGAGTTATTTTCTATTAGTTATTTATCTATTTAAGTTCCAACATACAATAGTATCTTCAAGCAATTGTAATAAGATAATCTTGTTTACGGACGACACCACAATGGCAAGCAAAAATAAAGACCTTCATGCATTAGAAGATGATATACTTGTAAACAAAATTTTCTGACTACATGGTTTGCAGACAATCAATTATTTTCAAATGAAAATAAAACGCAAACTATGATTTTCTCATTAAGGGAACATAGTCATTGTACAGGCGCAGATACTATTAGTTTCTCGGGGGTAGCTTTGGATTGCACTTTGAAATTTGATTTACATGTAGAAAAAATGAGTCGCAAAATAAGCCAGAATATTTTGTGCTCAGGAATCTGGTGAATCGTGTCGATAAATCAATTGTCTTGACAGCGTTTCATGCGCTGGTGCAGTCCATCGCAAGCTATGCTTTATTGGTATGGGGTCACTCAAGCCATGCAGAAAGAATATTTAACCAACAGCGTCGAGCCATAAGAGTGGTAGAGAATTTGAGTTATCGTGTTGATGTCCGAAACAAATATAGAGAACTAAATATTCTTACTATACCATCGCTCTATATATTAGAATTTTTGGTATACGCAAAGAAAAACTTATAAAATTATATTCCGGTTAACTCCATTCATAATCACGATACCCGAAGAAATACGAACATCAGCAACACATACCTTAGACTTGCAAAATCAAGGAACTCAACCCTGTACTATGCTCCAAAGCTATTGAATAAGCTGCCAACGTCTGTTAGATCGTTGGATGATAAACATTTCAAGAAGGTTATTCACGAATACCTAATAAATCAGGTATTTTACAAGGTGGATTACTTTTTTGAAACCCCCTATAGAAATCGACTATACCGATTATCAGAAAGGTTAAGATGAAAAACAGTGTCTCTGCTTATCTTCGTCATTTATAGTAAACTAGACTACATCAAATCACTTTTTATATTTGTTTTTATGTAATTGATATTGTTAAATAAAGTTTTACTTTCTCTCTATCGAGGGAGTTTTGACTGGATTTAGTAATGTCACTGAGTGAGAAATCTGTGGAACTGACTGGTTTTTTGCTTTTTATTTTTGTTGGACGAATTTGCTTTACTAAATTTTAGCCATTAAACCATGCTTTACTAAATACAAAGTTTAATTTCCGGATTATAGCAACAATATTTGAGTTCCTTTGTAGTTTTTTGTTTTTCTATTGTCGTGCCATCTGTTGACAAAGTTTTTTGTCATTGAAATAAATCCCCCCCTTATAAGTAATTTTACTAATTCGCAAGAAAAAATTTTGCGTCAAAATGTTTTTGTAACAAAAAAGCACTTGATAATAAAAGTTATGTCCGTATTTTATAGAACTTTTGAAAAACGGCCCCAATTTACTTATATTTCAAGCTTTTTAATTTTTAAATTTAATATCAATTTTCCCAAACTAAAACTATATATTTTTTTATAATACCAAAATAAGCAATTAAGGATTTTCCGAGTTTCCTGAATAGAAAATACAATATTTGATTTAGTTTATTTAATTTTTCAAATATAATTAATTATTTAAAAACTGTGACCCCGCCCTATGAAGTATTTCTGAATTTTGATGGAAGGGATGTTCACAGATGTCTCTACTCTCTTGCTTATGTCATTCAATTAAAAAATATAACCTCGCAAATATGTGTGAAACTAATCAAAGTGATTCAGTACAAAAAATGGAGGTAAGCGAAGAAACGTCGATCTATAAATTTAAACCATTCGATTTCCAACTTATAAAAGCTAATGCTTCCAGTGAGATTCCGATCCCGCGTAGTGGGCATCGAGTTTTGTGCGGAAGCAATTATTTGTACCTTTTCGGCGGTTACAATCCAACAATTCGCAATAATTCTATGGTATTGAACGAATTTTGGAGATTCAATTTCATTACAAAAATATGGCAAAGACGAGCAGAAAGCAAGACTTTGCCTAAAGAAGCAGTGTCATTTGCAACTGCTAGAAAAAGGCAAAATATGTTTGTAAGTTTTCTTGCTATTAGAAGAGTTTTGATTGTTTTTAAAAATTTTGTTTTTAGGTTTATGGAGGTACCGGTGTTCCCTTTGGCTTTACAAACAGTAACCAGTTGCATTTAATTAATCTGAATGAAACGAGTCAAGGCTTTGTCAAGATTAAAACGTTCGGAAGCAATAAACCACCACCACAATACGGTCAGGCTATTTGTATAAATGAAAATGACTTGTATGTTGTGGGTGGAACCTGTGGATTCGAGTACAACTGCAATGTGTATTGGTAAGTTTTACTTGCGAATGTTTCTTGTGGAATACTTGCATTTTAATTTTTATCAAGGGCATAGCCCGATAATAATGTTAAATCTTCCGGCATGTGTTTACTTAAATTTTTGTATGTAATTAGTTTCAAAAATGCAATAGTTGGTAAAATAATATTTTTGGCGGTTCAATAGATTCTTTTGAGAGCAAAAAAATAATAGTTCGAACCAAAGAAATATGAAATATTTTTATAGATACAATTACTTCTGTAGGAATTACCCTTTTGATAGCCAGAGATGTAATGAACTTGATTAGTTCTTATTATTATGTAACTTTATCTTTTTAATCGTTTGGCCTCTCGGTAGAAAACTTATTCTCTCGTAATAATTTGTTATACTGCTGTTATACGTGGGCTCTGAACCACGAGAAGCATGGTATACTTCATTTCAAGTGCTGTCCATGATCAGTCATTAAAATTTGTTCAATTATTTTGCTGTAAATCAAGTATTGATGGACTCTTAACGCTAATATCGTAAATAACTATTAGAGAACAAATCATAAGTTTACAATATTGCTCCCATTGTTTAATGTTTTATTATTGAGGAACGGTTGAATTTATGAACAAACGCCAAGAAAACACAATAGCAAACAATTTTTTTCACGTTTGAACTGACCATCAAGATTTGTTGTAGGGTTACGTTAAGAGTTGTGTCTACAGCGACGAACTGGAAACATTGGAGCACCTAAAAAGCAACATTCGCCAAGTTATGGCTGAGATAGTCGAATCGCCAACGTCCGGGAGACCAAATATGGCACGTGAAAGAAAAAAGAAGAAAAGATTTTCTTTTTTACTAGCATCTACCTGGGGGGTTGATCACCTAGTATATTTGGTAAACATAATTTTGTAAGCGATTTGCAATTGTTAGCAAATTTCTGCAATTGTTTGCAAATGTGTGTAAATTTTTGTAAATGCCTGTAAAATGAAGACATTAGAGAAGAATTAAATGTCTATAGAATACAAGATCAAATTAAAAACAACAATAAAAGATGGAATGATCACCTAGAGCGAATGGCAAAGAAAGGCTGCCGCTGGCAGCCCGAAGATTCAAGCCACATGGAAAGAGCAACATAGGTCGACCGAGAAAAAGATGGGTGCCGGAACAGGCTACATAAGCCTAATCCGTGAAGCGAAGAAGAAGCCTGTAAATCATTACAAGTGACTGTAAATGTCTGAAATTGTTTGTACATATCTGTATAAATTTTTGTTTGCAAATTTTAAAATTATTGTAAATGCAAATTTGGTGTACACAATTTTGGTCAGTGGTCAACCCCGCATCTACCCTTTTTATTTATTCAAAAAACGTATATGTTGTGCAAAAATATTTAGAGCTTCTGTGAGAAAAATATGATTATTGCACTACAAGAATTTGGTACAGAGGAAAAATACTAGAAAAGCTATTTTTTATAAATATTGAATAAAAATCTCTTGATCCGTTTAAAATATATTAACTATTTTCAATTTTTTTTTAAATGGTAACCATTACATTTTTTGATATTGAACTGATTTTGATATTTTACATTATTTACACAAATTTATACAAAAAAATTCAACATGTAAACGACAATTTAAAATTGTTACCCAGCTTAGTCCGTAACCATCGTTATCATATGTAGCCATCTGATTCTACAGCACAGAAAAGTTTGTGGCTTCATTTTGCCAGTTAAAAGAATTCCACATTATTGTAAACTTTATTTTATGTTCGACTAGCTTAAACTTGCAACAAGACAGAAAGGTTTGGAAATCACTTTATCAACGCCAATTGCCACAAGCGAACGAAGAAATTGACAACAATAACGAACCATTGGGAAGATACCGGCACGAAATAGTCTGCGATGGTTCAAACATTTACGTAATTGGTGGAGGCACAGCCTACGACGTCCACGATTTGGTCCGCATTCCTGCTTTTAATGTGGCAACTAGAAGTTGGCAAATGGTCGATTCGACGCCCGATCCACAATATGGATATCCGGAAGCGCGGAAATGTCACGGAGTGGTTCAAGTGGACACCCAAAGCGAAATCACTGTATATGTTATGGGTGGCTATCAAAATACGGACGTTATATTAAATGACTTGTGGAAGTTACAGCTGCCACATTTGCAGTGGACATTAATCAAACGAAATGTTATCACTAAGGCTTTGTATTTTCATTCGACTGCCTTATTCCAAGAAGGCAAGCTGTTTATTTTCGGTGGTTTAAATAACGGTGTAAATTTGGAACGCAGCAACGATATGTATGCAGGTTGGGTTTGTATTCCAAATCTGTCGGAGATTGCTTGGGAGGCAATTGTTCATTATGTGCCAAAACAAAACTTAACAAGGAAAATTTGTTCAAGTTAGTAATTTTAACGATTGTTGACAGACTTTCATAACTTAGTTTTAAGTTTACTTGTTTTATATTATAGATGATACAGAATAAAGATTTTATTTATTGTTTATACTTAATTTGTCTCTTTCTACTTCATAATTAAAAGATATTGAAAAACTTACATTCCGGACACCAAAAGTATTTTGTAGATTGTTTATCCCGACGTTATGCAAGTGAAATTAAGCCTTCCAACTTGTTTACTTATACATCTCAAGTTAGGTGCTCCACTTAAATGGAATTATTACGAAACACTCGAATGAAAGGTTTTATTTAAACTGGGCTAAGCAAACAAAATTTAATTTAAAATTGCCTACCTGTATCTGGAGATCCAAAAATGCGTATAATGGTGTAACGGGGGAACGTAAATTTGAATGAATGAAAATAAGCGGCAGGAAACGAGAGAAGATAAGGTGGTGGTAACAGGAAGGAGAGAAGAACTGGCCGAGGAAGGATTCGCGCTTGGTTTCTCAAAGTGTTAACAAGTGAAAAGAGTTTTTTGAGATCTTGTAGTTAATTGCATTTTTACATTTGTTTATAGTTTGACCATCAGACAAAGGTAAATAGCATGAGAAATTTAGATAACTTTTAGTGAGGTAGACGCTGCTATCGGGTTTAATAAATATCTTTACTAATTAAAAGTAATTATTTGACCACGTTTAATTTCTGATGTTCTTGGGTCCTCTATTTTTAGAATGACGGTTTGCAAAGCAAATTGATCGTTTAAAATACTAGATAGGTTAGATTGACAATAAGCAGGAACGCAAAATCGGTTCAAAATTGAATGGTCAAATTTATCTCGTGTCAGCGGTATTCATGAAGAATCCGTGGGCCTGACTCACTAAGGGTGCGTAACCTGCCTGAAACAGATTGTTCTTTTGTATAGACTCGAAATATTGTTCAATGACAAAACGTTACAATAAACGTTCATTTAATTTAAAATGAACGAAGTCAAATTATATTCTCTTCTATAATTAGAAGAAATAAACTTTATACATGTTTTCGTTATGCAATTGAATTTAGATGTATTTGTATCCAGCAAGTGATTTGACAGTAATAAATTATTAAACGCAGAGCAAAAATCTTATATTGAAATTATATGAATTTATACTTGTTTTGTGTTTAAATAATTTTGTGTATTGGATCGTCCGCTGCCTTTGAATGTTCCACTTGAAATCGCGAACAATTTATAGTTGCAAATTAGGTAGACTCACAACTGGGTGGTAAATTTGGACTTGACAAACGAGACTGCTTTACGATCACGGTGTGGCCATTTCAAAATTGCGCTTAGGTATTTGTAAAAGGGAAAGATCTAGTTAGTTAGGAATGGTGGGAAATTCAAAGTTTAGCTGCAACACTACAATGGGAACTTGAAATACGCACGATCCGCGAAAATCCGAATATATGACGTCCAGTTCTTCAATCGGAGGGCTCGTGTAAAAATCGACGGAGAATATTCTAACCGAATTCATCTTTGGTTTTTAGATATAAATGGTATCAAACTAAAATATTTCACGGGGATGTGATACTTAAATAATTATGCAATAGGCGTTTCAATTTAAGATCGCAGCGCCATAGCGGCTGTTAGTGGTATTAAGATTGTTGGTATGTTTTTGGATAGTTTTCTGTCGTGTTTATAATTATAATAAATTAATTTTTAATATTTACAACATATTAAATATATTTTTAACATATTACGGTACTTTGTGATTCTTTATTATAATATTTGAAATAATTATTTGTTACTTATCTAAAAGGATTAGCAAAAAGTGACATACCCTTGGACCATATTCGAGCTTAAAACTGTTTTAGAGTGTGTGAAATATTTAATATTTATAAGAATTTGTTTTATTAAAAGCAATATCTGGCTTGATTGAGTCTTCGTTTTAGCGTTCTCCATTACTTGGAATACACGCGTGGAGATTTAAATTCGAAGTGTATTAACGAAGGTGAAGCGGCTCAACACGCAGGACATGTAATTTTGTGCTGTCAAAGTACTGGACCACCTGATATGATAAATTTGTTCGCTATGTGTTTGCTCTTGTTTAAAAAAATACGTTTACCCCTGCCTTTGCATTGGCTAGCTCCGAAGTTATTCAAAGGCTATGGGTTCCATCAGGTAATCATGGAGGACAAATAATAAAACAAAAAACTAATATCCGTTTTCATCAATTGATTCCTAACGTTAGAATTCTAACTTTGACATAAGAAACTTTTATGTCAAATTTGGTTTCACCAAGTTAGAATTCCTTAAGGTGTTAAGAAATCCTAACCTAAGGTAATTCTTAACACCTTAAGGAATTTTAAGCGCTTTTTTTGACATAAAAGTTTCTTATGTCAAAGTTAGGGAATTCTAACGTTAGAAATTGGTTGGTGAAAACGGGCATAAGAGTCTTAATTTATTCTCCCCCAAAAATGGTTAACGTGTGTATGTATGTCAAGATATAAGACAATTAAAAAACATACGTATTTACAAAACAATAACATTAAACAAAAGCAAGTAAAAGTAAACTTAGGTTGAAAACTTGAAGTTCACAAGTTTAAACAAGTAATTGCCGCTTTCCATTGAAGATGAAAAGCGGCCCAAATTCTAAAAATACAGTTTGGTTTTCTTGAAGGGAAAAAACAAGCAAGCAAACTAAGCTAAGCTGCAACAATGAAATGCTATAACGATGACAAAAATTGACAAAATTTCTTGACAAAACCAAATTCTGTAACATGTTAAATTTGTTATTTATGTACACTTTTTATTGTCCTTTTTGGGAAAAGGCATTAAAACTAATTTTGGGATTTCTTTTATATTTAGAATTACACCGAAAACTGAACAAAACCATCTACTCATTATTAAAATTTCGTTAGGAAAACTCACAACTTTACATTAAAATACACGAGAGCCTATTTCATTAACCTACATCATTAGTTTAAAATTTTGCCACTAGGTAGCGCATCGCTTATCTTGAAACGCCTATATTATGTAAAATTATTAAAATATCAAGTTATCTTTTTGAGGTTATAAGTTTATTATATATATTATATATTGTAATGGAATTGGCCTGATACAATCCCTGGTAAGTTATGTTATCGTTTGATTACAAAAATTTGATTTTTACATTTTTTAGGCCTTTCCGATTTACAAATTTGCCATTACGTGACCAAAATGGAAGTCATGTAATTGTGACATTACAATATATTATGACCGTGTTCGACTTGGAAGCTTACGCGCTGTTGGTACCAACAGACGCTTACGCTTATAGCACGCAAATTTTGCCGTTCGACTTGGAAAATATGCGCTTACAACGCTCACGCTGACGTTCCAAATCGAACGATATGACAGCACCATCAGCGCTGCAATTTAAAAGTGACAGTTGCTTAACCTATAAAATATTCAAACAATCTAAAATAATAATTGTTTTAAATGCGATTACATTTTAGCTATTTTTTCACAAATTAATAACTATAATTTCATACAACAATTTATTTTGGGTCAATTAATTTCATTTACAATCTTGTCACTAATTTTTTTTATAAAAAATTGAGCGGTTAAAACAAGGGAAATAAATTATTGAAGTAATAATTAATATAGGACAACTAATTTTATGTTTAAATTTAAATATTGAAGTTAAATAGTAAACCTAAAATATTTAGGTTTCAAATAAATTCAAAAATAGTTACAATTTTTACCACTACAGCGCCGCGTTTACGCTGCCTTACCTAAATGAAATTTGCGTTGTGAGCGTGAGAAAATGGCGAATCCATGACGTCACGGTTGCGTTTACACGATGCTGTAAGCGCCAAAATTCCCAAGTCGAACGCTTAAAGCGTTTGCATTTGCGCCAGTTCGTACTAACAGCGCTGTAAGCGTCCAAGTCGAACACGGTCTATATAAGTTTGTTAGATGAAGAGTACAGCTCTGCACGATGTTGACGTGGGTATGTGTGCGTAATACTACAAAATATGAGGATTGTGTCCAATGTAAAATGAAATATAGTATATATATTTAGGTTAATTTTGTACAAATCTAACTAGTACAATAATTATACAGCTAGTAGCTGCCTCCTATTCCCATTTTCCATGCCTCTCGATTGTACGCCATCTCTTCATCCAGATCTCGAACGATCATTGCCTTCTTAATGCCTTCACTCCAAGATTTTCGCGGCCTACCTCTTATTTCTTCCAGGTGGTTTCCATGTAAATATACGTTTAGGCCAATGCGTGTCTTCCATTCGTAGAAGATGACCAAACCATCGTAAACCTCTCTTCTCTACTCTGTGGATAACAGGTTCAATAACCGACATCATAGCTCTTATTTGTTCATTTCTAATTCGCTCAATTCTTGGCACCCCAGCACTTCTCCGCAAATAGTCCATTTCCACTGCCTCAATTCTTCGCTTATCCTCCTCTCTAATGGCCCAACTTCACTACCATAGCACAGTACTGTTTCAACCATTGCTTGTCCGATTCTTTTTTTATTTCTTCTATTAATATGTTTATCCCACCAAATTGAGTTGAGTGCACCTACCACTTTACGGGCGTTTAAAATTCGTTGCCTAATTTCTCGCTTTCCGATACCATCCTTGTCTACTAGAACTCCAAGATATTTGAACTCGTCTATTTGTTTCACATTAGTGTCGTCATCAATTAAAACTTGGAATCTCGCTTCGGAATTCACCACCAGGTACTCTGTTTTTTGTAGGCTTACTTGTAGTCCCCATTTTTTATACTCATTATAGAGTCTTCTAAGCATAAACTCCATATCATATGCATCTTGGGCCATCACTGCTTGATCGTCTGCGAAGCTGAGAGTAAATAGATGAGTCTCACCAATTGGGATTCCCATCCCCTCACAAGAACGCTTCCAGCTTCTCAATGCCACCTCAACATAAATATTGAATAACAGAGGGGATAAGCTGCATCCCTGCCTCAGGCCTTTAGTTGGATATATTGGCTGTGATAGGCATCTCCCCTGTTTAACATATGCTACATTGTCTTTATATAGTTCTTGAATAATGTTAATGAGATAATTACTGACTCAATTGTTTTAATGTTTTCCATAATTTGTTTCTGGGAACATTATCGTACGCCTTTTTGAGATCTATAAATGTGATATGGATTTCTTCTCCTTTATTAATTTTCTTTTCAATGAGCTGTTGTAGGGTAAACAAATTGTCGACACATGAACGCCCTGGAGTGAATCCGCTTTGATCTTCCGCAATGGTATTTCCAATCTCTTCTCGTAATCGTTTTGGATAATTTTGGCCCATAGTCTACTTAACGTACTAGTTACACTCAACCCTCTGTAGCTGTTTGGATCTTTCCTACTACCTGTTTTATATAAGGATGATATATAGCTGATTTTCCATTCTTTTGGCGTTTCTCGATGTATAAGACACTCATTAAAAAGATCTTTCATCTTTTCCCACAAAGTCATTCCACCACTTTTGATCAGTTCCGCAGAGATATTTCCAGGCCCAGGCGCTCTACCATTCTTCATTTCTTTAATGCATTGTGTTAATTCTTCCATCGTTATTAAAGTAGGCTCACAATGAACTTCTGTCTCAACTGTAGTATTGCCCAAAAAACTCGTCTCTACATTCCACCAGCAAGGATTCATAATATTTCTTTCACCGATCCAGAGTAATTAATAGAAATGGCTTCTCTTTCTTGTTTGTTTTGAGATTTTTTATAGTTCGCCACACTTCTGTTGTTTTTGACCCGACAATGTAGAAGTCTATTTGCAAGCATTTTTGTTCCCAAAATTCATTCCTTTCTGCTTTTATTTTATTTCTCAGTTCTCTATTTTTCATTTTATATTCTTGCCTATGTTGATCAGATTTACATCCTAAAAACCTTTTATACAATGCGTTTTTTTCCTTGATTATTTCTTTCACGTCCTCCGTAAGCCATGGGGGTTGTCTACTTCCGTTATTTCTCTCATATTTTTCCAGGGCCTCTCCTACCGCCGTAAAATGAAATGTGGAGCCAATTATCATATTCAGTGCATAGAAAGGTCTATAGACACATGGAGTGATTTGAACAAAAGCCAAAAAATTAACCAGTGGAAATGTGGTAATTGCAATGATAAAAACATAACCTCAAACAAGGAATCGAATGTTGCTACCGTTTCAAATTCCAATAAAGTGGAAACTAACGGTCATTAATATAACAAAGATATTATGCAACAACAACATGCATTAAAAACAAGCTATCAACTCACCAATGAAAATTCCTAGACAACAGACCAAACAAAGGAAGTTGATGATGAACCTAAATGGCAAAAGGTTAATCCCAGGAAACATAGACGAAATT
The DNA here is from genome assembly GCA_036346125.1 of Lycocerus yunnanus. Lineage (NCBI taxonomy): Eukaryota > Metazoa > Arthropoda > Insecta > Coleoptera > Cantharidae > Lycocerus > Lycocerus yunnanus. The sequence goes on along the minus strand of JARFIX010000033.1, from coordinate 2,320,065 downwards.
CCCCAATAAAATTAATAAGAAAGACTCGCCAAAAACGTATAACAGATTATGGTTGATTAAACGATGAAACTTTAAGTATCCATCAATATTTCAATTTTTATTAAATTGGCATAAAATTCCACTTGTAAACAAAAATTAAAGATGGCGCCACCTCCATTCTGATTTGATAAAGTAAATCCCAATAAAAATATAAAATGGACGAATCTCACCATTTTGACATTTCTCTTTTGTGGTGTTGCGTTGCAGTGCTTCATTTTCAGTCAAATTAAGCAGCTCGGCGTTATCAGGTGTCATAAACCTGACAATCACTTTTCAGAATTCACCACATGGAGGTAAACTACTAATGGTTAGTAACTATTACTTAACCTAACTTTATATCAAACCTTTTAATTAATATAATTTGTACGTTAAGTCAAAGTGAAATGTTAACTTATGTTAATAGCACAACCTAACTTCCACTTTCATTTAACAGATTTCTTATACGTAACAATTTTATACGAAGTAGAGCTGGTTGTCTCGTAATGTACCATTATTTCTTTCTAATACAACCTGTTACAGGTTCGCCTGGATTTGAGCTACAAATTATGGACAACATTGCTCAAGTTGCGGAAACTTCATATAATTCAAGCAACCATTATGAAATTAAATCTGAAGTGTTGGAAGACGTGAAATTTAATTTAGAAGATTTGCATCATTCAATCGACATTAAAGAAGAAATCAATAGCGAACAATTAACGCAAAAACATGCAAGAAAATTTAGCAGTCCAAATGTATTCAAATGTGCAATTTGTGGGTATATCTTTACACATAAATATAAATTAACATTGCATGTCAGAACTCACCCGGTGAGAAACCGTTTTCTTGTGAAATTTGTGATTACAAATTTTCACGAAAATCGCATTTACAAGATCATTTAAAAACACACACAAAGGAGAAACCATTTGCTTGCCAAATTTGTGATTACAAATCATCACAAAAGTCTACTTTAGAAAGACACGTAAGAACTCACTCCAATGACAAGCCGTTTGCGTGTCGTATTTGTAACTACAAATGTTCCGAAAAATCAAGTTTAAAATTGCATATAAAAAATCACACAGGCCAGAAACCGTTTGCTTGTGAAATATGTGACTACAAATGTTCACGAAAAGCAGATTTGGAAAAGCATATAAGAACTCATACCGGTGAGAAACCGTTTGGTTGTGAAATTTGTGACTTTAAATGTGTACAAAAATCATATTTAAAAGTGCATTTAAAAACTCACACGGGCGAGAAACCCTTTGTTTGCCATATTTGTGATTGTAAGTATTCTCAAAAATCAAGTCTCCGATCGCATTTAGAATCTCACACGGACGAGGAACGATTTGCTTGTCAAATTTGTGACTACAAATGTTCTCTTAAATCAAATTTAAAAAAGCATTTGAAAACTCATATCGTTAAGAATCCGATTGCTTGTCAAATCTGTACGTACACATGTTCACAAAAATCAGATTTGAGAAAGCATTCCAGGACTCATACTGGCGAGAAACCATATGCTTGTCAAATTTGTGACTATAAATGTTCACAAAATTCAAGTTTAAAATCGCATTTAAAAACGCACACAGGCGAGAAACCGTTTGATTGCAAAATTTGTAACTATAAATGTATAAGAAAATCGACTTTGAACAGGCATTTAAGAACTCATACCGGCGAGAAACCGTTTTCTTGTAAAATTTGTGATACAAATGTTCACAAAGGCACATTTAGAATCGCATTTAAAACTCACACAGGTGAGAACGATTGCTTGCCAAATTTGTGACTATAAATGTTCGAAAAAATTTCAGTTGTATCGGCATTTAAAACTCACACTAACTTGAAATTAAAAAGTATCAACAAAAGAGTAAGCGTGGTATCTCGACCGCCGAGAGGTGTTACCGGTTGGATTGTTGAAGCTTTGTCCTGGGGAAATTTTGATGTCTTTGTATCGTGCCACCAGTCTACTTTTTAGATGTTGCAGGAGTAAATAAACCTGTCTTTGGTCGAAAACGCAGGACAAGTTTAAACATCAAAATTGAACCGTGTTAGAATTAAAATTTGTTTATTCGAATTAATAAAAAGCGTTTTACGAAGTAAATCAAGTATAAATTACTTAAAATGTAGTACTCGCCATTGAATTAAATAATTATTGTAATAATGGGTTTGAGTCGGTGGCAAAATTGGTCGAATTGTTTATTGATACAATGAATTATAATAATAAATGCTTAGTACTTTAAAAAATTGACTGAATGTATTTTCTTATTTTATGATGTAACACTTAATTACATATTTATTAATACATACATAATTAATTTGATAATTTTATATATATTTTTTTATTTAACTTCTATATTACCCAAATCTGCTCATGAGCAATAGTCGGTTAGTTTTACTTTCAAATCATTACAAAATATAATTTAACAGTGATTAGTATCTTACATTAAGGATCTAATATATTTTGTTGCTAATCATGAACGCAACCAAGTATTTACAAAGGAATACAAACAACATACTGCTATCTGTGACTTATGTTAATGGATTTAGTCTTTTAGGCGTTTCACAATATCTTTATTAGTTAATAGATTCATTGCCAGTGTGTTGGGGTGTAGCACAAGCCGGGATAGTACCTCTCACTGCGCACTTAGCTTCTTGAGACACTAAAGACATTTAGGTCGTGATGTAAAGTTTATTGGTTACAAACCATGGGGCGTTTGTAATTTGCGTAGAGTTTTGGATTGAACCTTAAGAATTTCCATGTTGAAGTACTCGCAGTCCCCACAGTTGGGTACTCCATGGTTTATAATAACCTTGTATATTGCCAGCTTGCTTTCCACTGACAGTTTTGATCTTCTGCCAATTAACCAATAGAGTTTTGATAATTTCAACCCAAGTTGTTTTCTTTTTAAAAATGTGTTTTTTCCAATTAAGCTTGCGATCCAGGTGCATACCAAGATATTTAGCATTGTCTGCTTGTGGAAGTTGTTCTCCATTTAGAGTGACACCAGGACATGTCTCTTTGCGCAGTGAAAAAGTGATGTGTTGGGATTTGGCTTCATTCGCTTTAATGCGCCATTTCTTGAGCCATTCTTGGATTTGGTTAAGTGCCTCCTGGAGTTTTTCTGAGGCGTAGGCCGGTATTTCGCTGGTAGCAAGAATCGCAGTGTCATCCGCGAACGTAGCTGTTATTGTATTAGGAGTGGTAGGTATATCTGCAGTGTAAATTAGATAAAGAAATGGCCCCAGGACACTTCCCTGAGGTACTCCTGCTTGTATTTCGTAGAGTTCGGTTGTTTCTTCCTGGTGTTTTATCATGAAGTATCTATCTGTCAGGTACGACCTCAATACTTGGTAATAAGGTGTAGGCAATTTTGTTTTTAATTTATACAGTAACCCCTGGTGCCATACTCTATCAAATGCCTGGGTAACGTCTAAGAAGGCAGCCGAGCAATACTTCTTGCGCTCAAATGTGTTGTTTATAACTTCTACCACTCTATGCACTTGTTCAATTGTTGCATGTTGTTCGCGGAATCCAAACTGGTGTTCTGGAATAATCTTGAGTTTATCAAGTTCTGGTTTTAACCTCTTCAAAAACAGTTTTTCAAATATTTTTGATAGTGTGGGTAGAAGACTTATTGGCCTGTATGATGACACTTCCTCAGGGGTTTTCCTGGCTTTGGGATTAGGATTATTTGTCCTACCTTCCACTGAGATGGGTAGTGGCCTGTTCTTAGTATCGAGTTAAAGATATGGTTTAATGCAGTTATCGCTTTGTCCGGTAACTGTTTGATGACTGTGGCGGTTATAAGGTCATATCCCGGAGCCTTTTGGATTTCATATTTTTAATTAAGGTTTTGATTTCTTGAGGTTTTATGGCTTGGATAGGGGGTGCCATTTGGTAAGGTGCTTGCAAGAACTCGATTATTTTGTTTTCTTCCTCCTGAGGGGTCATAGCTGGGAAGGGTCTAAAAACATTTTCCAGATGTTTGGCGAATGCCAATGCCTTTTCCTTATCTGTTCTTGCCCATGTGCCATCAGATTTTTAATAGGTGGAATATTAGTTTTTGCTTTATTTAATTGTGCCGTTTGTTGCAGGATAATTTCGTCGTCGGCGCACACACCCGTAGCAAAAGCCTAAAGAGCCGGACTAAACTCGTCGTGAGGTCGGGGTAGACGAAAATATAAATTTTGATATGCGTGCGCCGGAAGGGGGTCGAAATCGTGCTGGTCTACGATACTGAAAAATAGAGGGCGCCACTGGCACAAGTCTAAAGGCAAGGTGTAAACAGGTACTAGGCACCAGACTAGTACAAGCCTTAAAAATGGTATGGAATACTTAAACCCGTCATACCTTGGTAAAACTCAATTCTCTCGCTCCACTTTACAAACCAGGACCTGTAAAAGAGTACAAAAGAAACAAACACAAGTTCGGTAAAATAATACTATAATGTTTACTAGGGAAACAAGAACAAAACAACAAAAACACACCAGAAGGGTGTAGCATTGACAATACACTATCTAAATTCGATAATGGAGTGCACTCGCCCTAATATTTAAACTTATTTACAATAAAACTTAAAATTATTTAAAATATAAACATTGACGGTAAAACATTGACGGTAAAACAAGTGATTACAAAACACAACAATGTTAACGTTATTGGCCGACGACCGCAGATGGCGTTCGTGGTCACTATTATATTTAAATTACTGAACGTATCAAAACCGGAAAAATGGCGACGTAACACTTTTGAAAACATAGCAACGATAATTTCACTTTGTGCACTGAAGTTGGCGAAATTGGTTACGGGATATAAATAATGATGACTTTAAAGGTCATCGACTTCTTGAAATTAGGTCACTTCCTAACGGGTGGTTTCTAGACACGGTGATGAACGGTAATCCCAACTGAGGGTAATTCTTCCAACGGAAACGACAAAACGGCAGAGTGCTCAACATAACAATTCCCCAATAGCGGGTTAACAGGTGTGACATCATCACACACAACGATAATTTCCAACGGAAATGCGATACGATACGGTAATTGGCACTTGCTTAAAAACGGTAATTAATTCACCGGTCAGATGTACACACACAACTAGCATTGGTCGCCTCAAAAACAAAAACTGACGAAACGGTAATAAAGATGGTAAAATTTAACGTGTCAAAACACGGAGCGACTTGTCTTTAGAAAAGCTCGAAGTCAACTGACGATAACGATATTACTTTTAAACCGAAATTAAAGATGGTAAATTTAACTTTAACGTGTCAAAACACGGAGTGGCTTGTCTGAAAACCAGGACCAACTGACGATATTTTCGAGAGTAGGAATAGCATTGGCGCGTTCGGCCAATCGGATAGCAGCAATACTGGCAGCTGCTTAACAAACTCGCTTCAGCTTGCTCGAAAATTGCTGAAGGCTGCAGAGACAGAAACGGCAACAGAATTAAAATCATCTCTGTTCAGACGACAAAAGAAATAAACAAGCTAAAGCAGGCAATGGAGACTATGCAGGAAAGCATAAATGCGCTGCGCTCCATCGAGTTTGAAACCCCCTTCTCACAAGCGGGCATTAAGAATTTTCAAACTATATCTGAAAGCCTGAGCACAATTCAGAACCATGTGAAAGGACTTGAAAGGAAGCTGGACACGCCCCCAAAAAGAAAGATCAGGCAAGCCTTGAAACCCAGACAACCCCCGGATTAAGAGAGGAAAACTTAATAAAAAGCAGGGCATCATATGCAAAGAAGGCGGCAGAGGCAATAACAATGACCAAAGTCATAAACATGAATAGCGATATTGGTTCCGCCTAAGAAACAGAATAATTTACAGTGATCAAGAGAAAAACCCAAAAAGGAAAGGAAGCGAGAGAAAAGAAAACCAAACAGGAAGAACGTAAAACAACAACACGACAAGTAGAAAGAACGGATGCACTTGTTATTAAAGCGACAACAGACAGCATTAAGGACAAAATAACCGCAATAAAGCAAGTAATCAAAAAGATCAAGGAGAGCCATGGGTCAAGGCCATGCGACAGACCAGGCAGGGCCACATACTATTAGAACTCGAGAACAGCCAGAAAGCCCAGGAAGTGGCCAAAAGGCTTGGAGAGCAGTTGAGTCCCGATGATGTCAAAATAATGCCAGGAACAAAGCAGATGTTCTCCATCAGAGACATCGAAGAGGGTGCCACTACCGACGAGGTTACAGACGACCTAAAAAAACCTGGGGTATGCTGGAGAGGTCACCCTCATGGAGCTTCGCCCCTACTACCAAGGCACTCAGATCGCGAGGGTGCAGGCGAGCGGGGCAGCGGTAGCTTGGTTTACGAGAAACACGCACATGCGCATAGGCATTGTCAACAAGTGCCGCATAAGGCAAGAAACGGATTCACAGCGTTGTTTTAAGTGCTGGGTGCCGGGACACCCAGCTACACAGTGCAAAGGCCCGGATCGCACCAAAACATGCCTTAAGTGTGGTAAAGAAGGTCACGCGGCAATGAACTGCACCGAACAGAGGCCCTTTTGCACCAGTTGCCAACAGGTTGGACACAGAACGATCAGCAACACCTGTCCAAAGTTCATTGCCGGATCGAAACGATGCTGGAGGTGCAATAGACCAGGTCACCTCTCCAGGGGGTGTAAGCTTGGAGAAAATGAGCAAAACGCTACCGCACCTACCCGGCGCGATAGCGCATAAGAAGTATATCTTACAGATAAACCTCCATACGGCCAGAGTGGCGCAGGACCTGCTGACTCGTACAATTTTACAGGAAAACGTACAGGTGGTGCTGGCAAGTGAGCCAAATAAAATCAAGATAGCCGGCGAACAAAATGGGTTGCAAACAACAACAAAAAGCCGCAATCTGGTTAGCGGACTGGCAAACCCTGAAGAATCAAGGAGGGGGAGAGTGCTACGTCTGGGTGGAACAGAGCGGAGTGATATACTTTAGTTGCTACTTCTCGCCAACCGCAACAATCCAAGAATTTGAGGAATCCATTGAAGAACTTGCAAGCGATATTAGAACAAAATCCTTACCGGTTGTAGTTGGGGGGGATTTTAACGCAAAGTCACCGGAATGGGGAGAAAGGTACTCTAACCCAAGAGGCGACATGGTGACAGAAATGCTGGCGGAGTTGGACTTGGTAATCTGTAATACTGGAAGTAGCCCAACTTTTCAACGTGGCACGGCAGAGTCAATTATCGATATAACCTTTGCGTCCAACAGATTACAAACCAAAATAGTAGATTGGATGGTGCTGGAAGAGGAGAGTGGTAGCGACCATCGATACATAAGATTTGCCATAGAGACGCAAGAAAGGGCGAGAAAAACCAAAAAACCGCGTGGCTGGAATGTAAGAAAACTAAACAAGGAAACAGCCATAGCAGCAGTTAAAATGGATATGTGCGCAGAAACATATACGGCGCAGCAAATAACTGAAAAGCTGCAGATGCTCTGCGAGGCCTCCATGCCGTGGAAAAAGAATTCCACCAAAAGAAGCGCATACTGGTGGAACGAAGAGATAAATTCTCTAAGGAAAAAATGTGTCGCTACCAGGCGCATCCATCAGAAATGTCGAGCTGCGGGCAGACAACAGCAGGCCCAAGAAGCCCAAGATACACTCAGAATACAAAGGGAGAATTATCAGCAGCGATCTCCAAAAGTAAAAAGAAATGCTGGCGTGAAGTGATAGAAGAAGTGGAGAATGACGTTTGGGGACGGGGGTATCGCATAGTTACAAAGAAACTGGTAAAGACCCCCATACCAGGCCTCACACAAGAAAGAATAAAGAAAATAACAACAGAACTTTTCCGACGCACCAAATAATAATCTGGGGCAGAGAGAAGGCGATGAGTTCCACCCTTCACACTAGAAGAACTAGAAAAAGCAGCGGTCGAAATGTCAAACGGAAAAGCCCCGGACCAGACTGTGTCCCAAACGAAATGCTACGAATATTGATAACAGAAGATCCACAGTCAATACTTGAAGAAAAATCTGTTTGCCAAAAGGGCCAACAACCTTTTCTCACAAAATTTATTTTGTGATTTGCCACGCTGTTAAAAACTAGCTCTATGCTGATCGCGGATGCGAGAGCCGTAGGTGCAGTTGCTAGGTATTCTCCAACAATAAAACCCAATGAACAATTGCAATAAACTTTATTAATGAATAACGAATGATTAAAATAACTACAAGCCAACCCTTGGCAATTGGTTGAATTGAAGAGACAGTATCACGCAGTGCGTATGTAAACAACTATGATCCGATTCTTCGGATCTTCAAAATTTAGTGAAACGAAATTAAGGCAGTTAATAAAGGTTAAAATTAAAGACTTACCCGTTTGTACAAACCATAAGTTAACATTCGGTAATAAGACAATCGGTACCCTTAAAACTGCACAATCTTCTCAAAAGATATGAATCCGACACTACCACAATACGCACAGCACTTGATGAACACTTCCAAGCGGGTGATGCCTGCTGTCTGCAAATTTCCGTCCAACAAAGGTGTATTTGAATATTCCTCCTCGGAATCGTGGTGAATACAATGAGATCGAATAAACTGTAGGTGAACACACATCCAAAAGCCGTCGTGGTAAATCCAAAATAGCAATAATTTCCACGAACGTAAACAAAAACTTGGTGTAAATAATTTCTGTGACGTAGTTGCGTTATCTCTAGGTGCGCAAACACGATAATGTTTCGCTAACGTTTGCGCAGGATGAAAAGACAACGGATCAAAATGGCGCGTCGAAAACACAATCAAACCATCTACCATATGACGATTTCCATTACTTTCCATAGGAAAATAAAATATCGCTCACGCGATCGGAAACCCAAAATGACGTCTAACTAATTAAATTTACCCACTACGGTAAGTTGATGACACTAATACTCAACTAGGCTGATAAATCGCACTCGCAATTTCAGAAGGTACATCAGCACCGCTCGAGGGCTAAGGCTAGACTTCTCGATAAGCTCATTTCCGACCCGTGTTATCTCTACTACGCCTGCGCTCGGGGGTCTAGTGCCACATGTGATAACAATATCGAAAACTTTCAAGGTTCAACGATAAAATCCTAATATTCAATTTAAACTCAAATAATTTTGAAAAATTATTGAATGCAAAATTATTAAAAATAATTTTAAATTTAGGAATAAGAAATTTGTTGAAAGCGTTAGATTTTCGTAACATACTAAGAACCTTCAATAAGTACGCGGCAATCGGAGAGTTCCCGACCATCTGGAAAAGAGCAATTCTAGTCCTACTGCAAAAGGGAGATAAGCCTCTCGAACTCCCGAGCTCGTACAGACCAATATGCCTGCTAAACACCATGGGCAAACTGTACGAGCGATTACTTGCAAACAGACTCTCCGATGAAATTGAGGGAAAAGGCGGACTTAGCGAGGAGCAGTATGGCTTCCGGAAGGGAAGATCCACTGTCGACGCGGTGTCAAAATTAGTACAGGAGGCTAAGAAAGAAAGAGCGGGAACATGGCGCACGAGGAAACTAGTTGCCCTGCTTACGTTCGACGTAAAAAACGCCTTCAACTCTGCGGGTTGGAGGTTCATCATCCAGGAGCTAGAACACCGGAAAGTTTCCCCGTCGTTGACCAACATCTTGAAAGACTACCTCTCAGAGAGGGCTCTTCTTGTGCAGGAAGAGCTGTTTGAGGGTACAATGACAATTACCAGCGGTGTCCCACAGGGCTCGGTCTTAGGACCCCTCCTGTGGAACATAATGTACGATGGTGTTCTGCGTCTCTGCTTGCCCGAGGGAGTGAGACTAGTGGGGTTTGCCGACGACATAACCATGCTAGCCGCCGCAAAAACTAAAGAGAACCTGCAAGAAATAGTAAAAGAAGGCATCCAACAAATCTTACAATGGACAGAGAGCAGAGGGCTACAGATGGTCCCTGAAAAGACGGCGGCAGTAATGTTGACCGGCAGAAGAGTAACGGGGGAGGTGACATTTGAAATGGGTAACTGCACCATCCAACCCTCCAAAACCGCGACGGTACTGGGGGTGACGCTGGACCGGCATCTTACCTTCGGACCACACATTACAAAAGTGGCGGCAAAAGCGGACAAATACTGCGCAGCCCTGTCCAAGCTAATGCCAAACATAGATGGCCCAAGAGCCGCCAAAAGAAGACTAATGGCAACAGTCGTGCAGTCCGTCGTGTTGTACGCCTCTCCCGTTTGGGCTCAAACGATGCAGACCAAGAAATACCGTAACATGATTGCCAAAGTACAGAGGAAAAGCGCGATAAGGATCTGCAGCGCATACAAAACCATCTCCAAAGAAGCGGCGCTAGTCATAGCGGGCATTCCGCCGGTTGAACTCTTGGCGGAAGAAAGAAAATCAAACTATGAAAAGGGCAAAGAGCACAAGAAGACAGCCAGAGAAATTCTACACCAAAACTGGCAAACCAACTGGGAAAACACAACAAAAGGTAGTTGGACAAGAGCATTGATACCAAACGTTAAACAATGGGTTACAAGAGGTCACGGTGGCGTGTGCTACCACCTAACGCAGGCGCTGAGTGGCCATGGATGTTTTGCAACCTACCTGTACAAATACAAAAAAATGAACGACGATAAGTGCTTTTTCTGTGACCAAGTGGATGACCCAGAACACACCCTTTTCAAGTGTTCGAAATGGGATGAAAACAGAAAAGAACTAGCACAAGAAACAGGCACTACTATAAATAAAGAAAATATGGTGGAAGTTATGCTGGAAAGCGAGGAAGCCTGGAAAGCGGTCCAAAATACGATACGCATTATTATGACCACCAAAGCAGAACATGAAAGAACTCAGCAAAAGGCGTAACACAACAGCAAGAAGAGAAAAGTCCCGAAAGGGCGGAACAGGACTGGACGAGATTGCGTACGGAAAATATGCATACCGATTCCCGGCGCAGTCATGGAGTGGGGTTTTAGTCGGTAAAAATCCGACACTACCACCCAAAACATCTGGGTGGTGTCTTTGAAAGATTTCCCCACTCCCAACGCACACAAAAAAAAATATATAATATGTAACTTACCTCACAGTGACATTCACCGTTGGAAAATTCGACAAACCTTAAAAAGAAAATGAAAGTACTTCCGACCAAGTGCTTTTTGATAAAATAATCACCTTTCTCAAAGTATTCAAAGAAAAAAGCGTTTAGCAGATTTTGTAGTTTAGGAGTTTCGGCTAGATAAACCAATTCGCTTAAATGGTAACTCTGTTTTTCTAATTTAATTATTAATTTTTGTTTCACAGTTTTCTTAAAAAGGTTGTGCGAATCAGTCGGTGTTACATTCTGTCTGGTTTGAGTTATGCATGGCGATAACTGAGAACTTTTTTTTTTGTTTCTGCGTCTTTGCTTTTCGTCTTCCGACAAAGCGGCTATATCCGGATTTTTTACTATTTTGCTTTCAATTAAATCAAAACTGTTGACTATGTGTTTTGCCAGTCCATCTATTTCCACTGCGCAGTTACTTGTTTTGGGAATGCTTTTAGGCTAAATCAGATTGAAAATGTTTTAATTTTTTTCGATAGCGAACGTGGGATTGATGATTTTTATCGTGATATCCATAGAATGGTCTAAAACAAAACAATTGGCTTGTAGATTTACATTTAAGTTTATACACTTCGAAATATCTACTACGTAGTTATCTATTAAGATGATGTTTTTTTGCAAGAAAGAAAAGAAATCAGTATCAAAATCATTCCATGCTTTACTAAATACAAAGTTTAATTTCCGGATTATAGCAACAATATTTGAGTTTCTTTGTAGTTTTTTGTTTTTCTATTGTCGTGCCATCTGTTGACAAAGTTTTTTGTCATTGAAATAAATCCCCCCCTTATAAGTATTTTACAATTCGCAAGAAAAAATTTTGCGTCAAAATGTTTTTTTATAACAAAAAAAGCACTTGATAATAAAAGTTATGTCAGTATTTTATAGAACTTTTGAAAAAACGGCCCACAATTTACTTATACTTCAAGCTTTTTAATTTTTAAATTTAATATCAATTTTCCCAAACTAAAGCTATATATTTTTTTATAATACCAAAATAAGCAATTAAGGATTTTCCGAGTTTCCTGAATAGAAAATACAATATTTGATTTAGTTTATTTAATTTTTCAAATATAATTAATTATTTAAAAACTGTGACCCCGCCCCATGAAATATTTCTGAATTTTGATGAAAAGGGATGTTCACAGATGTCTCTACTATCTTGCTTATGTCATTCAATTAAAAAATATAACCTCGCAAATATGTGTGAAACTAAACAAAGTGATTCAGTACAAAAAAATGGAGGTAAGCGAAGAAACGTCGATCTATAAATTTAAACCATTCGATTTCCAACTTATAAAAGCTAATGCTTCCAGTGAGATTCCGATCCCGCGTAGTGGGCATCGAGTTTTGTGCGGAAGCAATTATTTGTACCTTTTCGGCGGTTACAATCCAACAATTCGCAATAATTCTATGGTATTGAACGAATTTTGGAGATTCAATTATTACAAAGATATGGCAAAGACGAGCAGAAAGCAAGACTTTGCCTAAAGAAGCAGTGTCATTTGCAACTGCTAGAAAAAGGCAAAATATGTTTGTAAGTTTTCTTGCTATTAGAAGAGTTTTGATTGTTTTTAAAAATTTTGTTTTTAGGTTTATGGAGGTACCGGTGTTCCCTTTGGCTTTACAAACAGTAACCAGTTGCATTTAATTAATCTGAATGAAACGAGTCAAGGCTTTGTCAAGATTAAAACGTTCGGAAGCAATAAACCACCACCACAATACGGTCAGGCTATTTGTATAAATGAAAATGACTTGTATGTTGTGGGTGGAACCTGTGGATTCGAGTACAACTGCAATGTGTATTGGTAAGTTTTACTTGCGAATGTTTCTTGTGGAATACTTGCATTTTAATTTTTATCAAGGGCATAGCCGATAATAATGTTAAATCTTCCGACATGTGTTTACTTAAATTTTTGTGTGTAATTAATTTCAAAAATGCAATAGTTGGTAAAATAATATTTTCGGCGGTTCAATAGATTCTTTTGAGAGCAAAAAATAATAGTTCGAACCAAAGAAATATGAAATATTTTATAGATACAATTACTTCTGTAGGAATTACCCTTTGATAGCCAGAGATGTAGTGAACTTGATTAGTTCTTATTATTATGTAATTTATCTTTTAATCGTTTGGCCTCTCGGTAGAAAACTTATTCTCTCGTAATAATTTGTTATACTGCTGTTATACGTGGGCTCTGAACCACGAGAAGCGTGGTATACTTCATTTCAAGTGCTGTCCATAATCGGCCTTTAAAATTTGTTCAATTATTTTGCTGTAAATCAAATATTGATGGACGGTTCTTAATGCATCTTAATGCTTAAATCGTAAATAACTATTAGAGAACAGATCATAAGTTTACAATATTGCTCCCATTGTTTAATGTTTTATTATTGAGGAACGGTTGAATTTATGAAAAAACGCCAAGAGAACACAATAGCAAACTATTTTTTTCACGTTTGAACTGACTGTCAAGATTTGTTGTAGGGTTACGTTAAGAGTTGTGTCTGCAGCGACGAACCGAAAACATTGGAGAACCTAAAAAGCAACATTCGCCAAGTTATGGCTGAGATAGTCGAATCGCTAACGTCCGGGAGACTGGGTATGGTACATGAAAGAAAAAAGAAGAAAAGATTTTCTTTTTTACTAGCATCTACCTGGAGGGGGGGGGTTGATCACCTAGTATATTTGGTGAACATAATTTTGTAAGCGATTTGCAATTGTTAGCAAATTTCTGCAATTGTTTGCAAATGTGTGTAAATTTTGTAAATGCCTGTAAAATGAAGACATTATGGAATGATCACCTAGAGCGAATGGCAGAAGAAATGGTGGCAGCCGAAGATACAAGCCACAGGAGAAACATGGTCGACCGAGCATCTACCCTTTTATTTATTCAAAAAATATATATGTTGTGCAAAAACATTTAGAGCTTCTGTGAGAAAAATATGATTATTGCACTACAAGAATTTGGTACAGAGGAAAAATACTAGAAAAGCTATTTTTTATAAATATTGAATAAGAATCTCTTGATCCGTTTAAAATATATTAACTATTTTCAATTTTTTTTTAAATGGTAACCATTACATTTTTTGATATTGAACTGATTTTGATATTTTACATTATTTACACAAATTTATACAAAAAAATTCAACATGTAAACGACAATTTAAAATTGTTACCCAGCTTAGTCCGCTTAGCCATCCTTATCAGTATCCCGCCCATCATATTATATGTAGCCATCTGATTCTACAGCACAGAAAAAGTTTGTGTGCTTCATTTTGCCAGTTAAAAAGAATTCCACATTATTGTAAACTTTATTTTATGTTCGACTAGCTTAAACTTGCAACAAGACAGAAAGGTTTGGAAATCACTTTATCAACGCCAATTGCCACAAGCGAACGAAGAAATTGACAACAATAACGAACCATTGGGAAGATACCGGCACGAAATAGTCTGCGATGGTTCAAACATTTACGTAATTGGTGGAGGCACAGCCTACGACGTCCACGATTTGGTCCGCATTCCTGCTTTTAATGTGGCAACTAGAAGTTGGCAAATGGTCGATTCGACGCCCGATCCACAATATGGATATCCGGAAGCGCGGAAATGTCACGGAGTGGTTCAAGTGGACACCCAAAGCGAAATCACTGTATATGTTATGGGTGGCTATCAAAATACGGACGTTATATTAAATGACTTGTGGAAGTTACAGCTGCCATATTTGCAGTGGACATTAATCAAACGAAATGTTATCACTAAGGCTTTGTATTTTCATTCGACTGCCTTATTCCAAGAAGGCAAGCTGTTTATTTTCGGTGGTTTAAATAACGGTGTAAATTTGGAACGCAGCAACGATATGTATGCAGGTTGGGTTTGTATTCCAAATCTGTCGGAGATTGCTTGGGAGGCAATTGTTCATTATATGCCAAAACAAAACTTAACAAGGGAAAATTTGTTCAAGTTAGGAATTGTTAATCGATTTGTTGACAGACTTTCATAACTTAGTTTTTAAGTTTACTTGTTTTATATTATAGATAATACAGAATAAAGATTTTATTTATTGTTTATACTTAATTTGTCTTTTTCTACTTCATAATTAAAAAGATATTGAAAAAACTTACATTCCGGACACCAAAAGTATTTGGTAGATGTGTTTAGTTCCCGACCATGGCCAAGTGAAATATTAATGGCCTGGTCCACCTTGGTTGCTAATAATAATAATAATAATAATAATCTTTATTGCTCCTCAATGAATTTACAACTTTTAATATAAAAATAATAAAAATTAGTATCATAAACAGTACGCAATACGTGGAGATCAACTAGTGCTGATTTTCATCTCTACGTTGAAAAGTTGTCGCCGATCAGTCGGGTATTTTAAAGTTGATGTGAAAGTATTCTTCCACGCTATACAGCGGATTGTTGACTAACGTCTTTCGCAGTTTCTTTTTTAGGACTTGTATTGGAAGTTCACGCATCGGTACCGGTAAGTTGTTAAAGATCTTAATTATACTCGCCTCGGCGTTTCTTTGTATTCTACTTGAATGAGTGCTAGGTTGAACCAAGTCTGTATAGTTTCTGGTGTGATAAGTGTGACTCCGACGGGCATTCACGAAAAGATCCATATTGTTTTTATAGAACAATACGCTTTCGATTATATATATCGCAAAGACTGTGAGTATTTGTTTTCTTTAAAACTGGTTTACATGTCTCAGTTGATGTCATCTTAAACATGTTTCGGATGATCCTTTTTTGTGCCGTGAAGATTCTAGGTACTTCCACCGAGTCACCCCAGAAGATCACTCCATATCTTAGGATAGATTCAACGTATCCGAAGTATCCCGTTAGTGCTGCTCTTGTAGACACCAAGTAGGCTATACTTTTCAAGGCAAATGCCATGCTGTTTAATTTGTTTGCAAGTACTTCCGTATGCACTTTCCAGTCCAGGCGAGAGTCGATCCTTACTCCCAGGAAATTTGTGGTGTAGCTGCAGTTTACTTCTTGGGTACCTGTTAGTTTGATTCTTGATTTATCATCTTTCCTTGCAGTAAGCGAGAATTTCATGATTTCTGTTTTATCCATATTTAATTTGAGGTCATTCGACGAGTACCATTGAACCAATCGGGTGAACATTTGTATTCTGGATTCTGGATTTTAGGTAGGAGGGCAGGAGCAAAGCTCCCCACGCGCACTTAGGCCGCTAAACCGGGCCCATTGTACTGCCTCCGTTATAGCGCCCCCCTCCCCGTCACTCCTCGAGCCAACCCACCGATAAGGCAAATTCAAGGATTTTGGCGGGTGGGGTGTCACTAATTCTAGCCATATCAGGCCAGAAGTCCCCTAACATGGCACCTCTTTTCGACGCCAGAGCTGGGCAGTGACATAGCACATGCTCAGCTGTTTCGTCCGTTTCATTGCAACCTCGACATGTAGGGCTATCTACGATTCCCATTGTGTTGAGGTGTTTGTTTAACTTGCAGTGTCCAGTCAAGATCCCTGCAATTGTCCGTAGATTGACTCTGGACAGTTTCAAGTAATATTTAGAATGTTTATTTGAGGGTGTTCTTATCGCAGCCCTCGCCTGTCTACATTCGGTTTCATTTGCCCACCTGCTGGAGTGCAGGTTTAGGGTATACTGTTTCAGAAGGTTGTTAAGGAATTTGACAGCTGGCATTATCATCGGCTCAGGGCCGCAGGGAAGGCTGTTTGTGCCGTTTCTTGCCAGCTCGTCTGCCTTTTCGTTACCCTCGTTGCCTTGGTGTCCCTTAACCCAACTAAGGGAGAGACTGTTTGAAGTTGATATCTCATTTAGTGCCCGAATACATTCGAGCACCAGACCAGAGGTGACCTTTTGACTCCTGAGTGCCAGGAGAGCCGCCCTACTGTCTGTGGATATCTGGATATTTTTATCACGGATACTTTTTTCCTTGATTATTCGTGCGCAGTGTAATATACCAACCAATTCCGTCTGGAAGACTGATATATGTGTACCCAGCGGTATGCTTATGTTTAGGTCGAGTTCGGCAGAAAATATTCCTGCCCCTGAACCCACATCGTTTTTGGAGCCATCTGAAAATAGACGAATGTCATATTCACAGGTCTCTGTTGTATTCAGTAGGATGTCGAACTTCCTATTGAATATATATGCGGGGGGAATTCTGTCGGGTTCCAGACGCAGGAGGGGCACCTCCTCGAGGTAGCCATCCAGAATCCGCATGTGACCAACAGCTCCTCGCCCGCCATTCCATAGCCGCCAGCTGCGTAGTCTAAGAGCGGCCCTAACCGCCATCTCCTGCACATGAAGATCAAGTGGAGGGAGGCAGAGAAGGGACTCAAGCGCCGCAGTGGGAGCCGTTCGCATCACTCCGGTCACAGACAGACAGACAAGTCTCTGAATTCGGTGCAGGGAGGATGCCGCTGTTACCAGCCTGGTTCTGGGCCACCAGACTAGGGCCCCGTAGCAAAGCATAGGTCTGACAATCGCAGTGTAGAGCCAAAGGGTGATTTTAGGGGTAAGACCCCATGACCGTCCCATTGCCCTTCGGCACTGCCAGAAGGCCATCCCCGCTTTCCCAAGTTTGTTTTGTAGGTGTTTTCCCCAATTTAGCTTCCTGTCAAGTATTAGACCCAGGTACTTGACCTCGTTTGCTAGTTTTAGGGGAATTCCCATTAGGCTGGGCATTGTCATGCTCTTCAGCTTTCTTTTGTTGGTGAATAGCACTAGCTCTGTCTTCGCTGGGTTGACAGAGAGACAGTGCTCGGTGCACCAATTTTCTAAAATTTTGAGAGCTGCCTGCATTCGTTCGCAAACTACATTCTCAAATTTTCCCCTAAGCAGTATGGTGATATCATCTGCATAACCTACGGTATGAAAACCCTTGTCATTGAGGCGTTGCAGAAGGCTGTCTACCACCATGTTCCAAAGTAGTGGAGAGAGCACCCCTCCCTGAGGACAGCCCTTAACAACCACGCCCTTAATTTTTGTGTCTGCAACATTCACCTCTACGGCTCTCCACTTCAGTATAAAACTGATCCATTTTGCGATGGTCGTGGGAACTCCATATCGGTGAAGTGCAGCATTTATGCTGTTGAAGGTGGTTTTATCAAAGGCCCCTTCTATGTCAATAAACGCCCCTAGGGTGCACTCTTTGTAGCACAGCGATCTTTCGACGTGCTCCACAACCTTGTGAAGCGCCGTTTCAGTCGATCTCCCCGGGGTGTATGCGTGTTGATTCACATGTAGCGGTCTGTGGACCAGAACCGTATCTCGAATCTCTCTCTCGCACAGTTTTTCTAACGTTTTTAGGAAAAACGAAGTCAAACTGATTGGTCTGAAGGATTTGGGTAGAGAGTAGTCACTTCTGCCCGGCTTGGGTATGAAGATAACCCGGACTCTTCGCCATTCCTTTGGTATGTAGCCGTGCGCAATGCACGCCTTGAACATTTTGACCAGGTGCTCCAGCAGGTGTTCCAGGCCCCATTGAAGTAGGGCTGGAAACACCCTGTCAGGCCCCGGTGATTTGAAAGGGCTAAAGGCTTTAATGGCCCATGCCGTTTTGGATTCATTAACGACCCCATCTGCAATTTCCCAATTAGTCTCAGTTGGTGGCTGAGTTCTAATGCCAGTCCAATCAAAATCTGGGACTATCTTACTATTGGGAAAGTGTGTGTAGCAGTATTTCGGCAGTTTGCGAGAGTGTTTCCGTGTACGTTCCATCCTCTCGCTGAAGGCTGCCTGGCTGCTGTTGTGGATCTTTGGAGATGATCTTGTTTAGTCTAGCTGCAGCAGCGGTCGACTCAACGCCGCTGCAGAAGACTCTCCATGATTCACGTTGTTTTTGGCGTATTACACTTTTGTACTCCGACCGTCTCGCCTTGAAGGCCGCCCAGTCAGAGTCTCTTTTAGAGTGCTGCGCCTTGTTGTAGAGCTTCCGTGCTGCTTTTTTCAGCTGGTCGAGTTCCGAGCACCACCAAGGTGTCGCTCGACCCCGTAGTCCAGCCGTCTGCAGCGGACACGAAAGCTCGTAAGCGTTTGTGAGGGAGTTCTGCAGCTCGCTTGCATACTGTTCAATCTCCTCAGTGGTTGTTAGTTTTCTTTTGTGGAAAGCCCCGCCAGTACGTCTGTTCCCAAGGACGAGGTGAGGTGTTCTGTAAAGAGCAACCTGTTAACCTTCCTAGGGTTTCTGTACTGGCGGGGTTCCACTGTCATTGCTTTCATTTTGAAGCAGATCCATCTATGATCTGACATTGTCAGTTTGTTGGACACGTGCCAGTCATATATATAATTTGAAATACTTAACGACGCAGTGGTAATATCAATTACAGAGTTGCGGTGGGGAGACGCATAGAAGGTAGGGGTGTCCCTCGATTAAGGATTACTAAGTTAGTACTAATAAAGTATTCTAATAGGGACTTACCTCGATTGTTGCAGTCCTTGCTCCCCCATGCGGTATGGTGAGCGTTGGAGTCGCAGCCAATTATGAGGTGGGTCTGGTGTTGCTCGCAATAGTTCACGAGATCCACCATCCTCCGGGGAGGTGGTAGCTCCGGCGAATCTATCGGGAGGTAGAGGGATGCCAAAATGACGTCCACTTGGCCATTCCCGAAGTCACAGCCAATGCGAACTGCTGTTAAATCGCAGTCGCTGAACTGCGGCAAAAGGTTAGCCTGGATGGTGCTAGGTATGTATATACATGTCCTAGTTCTATTTGTGGTATTACCTGTAAAAAATAGTACCATTTAATTTTGTAAAACCTCGTATGGTGGATTTTACTAACCATGGCTCTTGAATAAGAGCGATTGTGTCCTTGCAACTGTCAAGGTGGCGGCATAGAGTTGCTACTGCCCCCCGACAATGTTGCAGGTTTGTTTGTAACAAATTCCAGTTTGCCAAGGAAGCCATTGGGCCTACCTTGTGAACTTACTGGTTTGTTTCGCTTCCGGGCGCCGCCTTCGGATTTACATCCGTCTCCATGGGAGTGGCAGGGGCCGTTGGCGTCGTTGTAGTTGCAGAAGTGGGAGGATCTTCCATCTTCTGCAACTTAACCCTGAGTGAGGTAAACTTGTAGCTTAACCTCTCTCCTCTGGCTCTAATGGTGGCGCTGTCCTCCTGGCCGGCACCGAAGACAAGAAGTTTGCCTTTCGGCTCGTCCTTGTCCGTGTCGAGGAAGACACACCATTCTTTTATTTTGGCCCATGTGTTTTGGGCAGCGAGGCGCCTTATGACAGCCTCAGTGGGCTCTGGTTCCCCAGGAACCCAAAGGGTGACCTTGGTTAGCCTCGGTAGCTCGTCCACCTGGACCACGTCAAGTTTAGCTCCCTCCCATGGTGGTGGGAGGTTTGCTATGGTGGTTCGCAGCCATTCTAGCGAGCCTTGATCACTGCAGGTGATCCGAAGGATCTGCCCTGAGTGATATAGCCCCCCGAATGTGGGTGCTGGTCTTGCTTCATTATCCGCTGCCATGATAAAGGTATCAAGGGCAGCGGTGAGGCTGGTTTCTACTTTACCTGCCTGGGACTCATCGAGCTTGCCCAGGAGGTTCGAGCGATCAATTACAGCCACACGGAGGTGCCTTCCGGCCGCCTCCCTGTAGGACACATTGTCCGCTCTTTTTGTAGTTTTAGTTTCCGGTCGTGTGGTCTTCGCCCTCTTCCCTTGATTGCTCGAGGGTGAGGGAAGGGAATCATGCGACCGGAGCCTTTTTTTGGTAGCCTCGTCTTTGGCTGGCTGCCTAGTTTTCTTAGCACCCCCTCGAGCGGGTGGTTGGGTAAACCTAGCCCGCTCGTGTGCAGTGGTCGTAGGGCCTTGCTTCAAGGTGGGAGCGTTAGCTTCCAACGCTTGTCGGGCCCTTCTTCGCCTTTTGGCTTCTGCGCCGCAGACTCGATTCCTCCGCTTGGGAGGTTCGGTATTTGCGGCGCTAAGAGACGGGGTATCCTGGTTGGACGCACCCATCTGATTAGGAAGGGTATCCTCAAGGGACGCACCTTCCTGTGTTATAGCTGATGCTTCAGCTGCTTTTTTTGGTTTAACTTTGATATCCATGAAAGAAAACGGTTTTCATCTCTCAGAGCTCCCCACCCTCCCCGGAGCCTCACATATTGGGACGCTGCATTAGCGCCAGGGCTACTCGAGAGATATAGCATCCGACGAGGTGTGGTACCTTGGCACCCCATCCTCGCCTAAACACTCGTCCAGCTGAACCTCTGACGGAACAGCACAGCCGATTGAACAGGGTGGACTAGTCCTGACCTCCCGTTTGAGTGGAAATCCAGGCCAAAGTGGAGTGTTGCCAGGCCCAGGAGAACTACATCCGCTCCCGGGCGGGCTCAGCCACCAGGATCCCTTCATCCCACCGTACGGGTCACCGCGCACGGCAAAAAACACGCAGGTACCTGTATTCGTCTGGATCCTCCACGGTAACCGTCATCCCGGTTTATTGACAGCTGTATGGCTAAGCACAAAGGTTTTTAGGCCCCGGCCGTACCCAACTGCCAAAGCAGACCGAAGCAGGGGAGTTTTAAGTCCCCGGCCCGCATCCTAACAGGTACACGCCTACCGCTTCCTCAGAACTCACAAGCCCCCTTACCACGACAAGGTTCAGGTACATTTAAGGGGAACATTTGTATTAGTTTGTCTTCAAGTTTGTATTTGTCATCGTCGTGTAGGATAATCGAGGTATCATCTGCATAAAGAACAGAAAAGTAGTCGATCCATTTGGGCATGTCGTTTATGTACAGCAGAAAGAGTAGAGGTCCCAGAATTGATCCTTGCGGCACTCCCCTTTTCACCTCTGATAATTGCGATTTAATCACGGATTCACTTGTTTTGTCGTAATAGGTGGTACATTGTTTTCTTCTGTGCATATAGGAACGGATCAGGTCCAACGTCACTCCCCTTATTCCATATCGATATAATTTGTTGAATAATGTCTCGTGATTTATTGCATCAAATGCCTTACTTAGATCTAAAACACTCCCATTGTGTGCAGTTTCCTGTTAATTCCTTCGGTTATTTTCTGTAGACCCTGAAATATAGCTCTTGAGGTGGATTTTTTTGCTCTGAAACCGTTTTGAACGTTAGATAACACTTTGTTTTTTTCCAGGAAATTTGTCAGACGTTCATAAAGAATTCTCTCAAATACCTTGGATATGTTTGGTAAGATGGCAATTGGTCTATAATTTGAGCAACTCATTTCATCTCCTTTCTTGTACACTGGTTTTAATTCGGCTATTTTTAATCTTGTTGGAAACGTGCCCGAGCCCATGCTACCGTTTATTAGGTGTGCCGGGGGTTCACTAATTAAGTCTGCTACTTCTTTTAGAATTACAACTGGTATTCCGTCTGCCCCTGTTGCTTTGGTGCGTTTTAATTTCATTATCGTGTTGTATACTTCAACCGGATCGGTATCATTAAGGCACATCGAGCTAATCTGTGCACTAATATTGCAGTAATCCGGTGTTCCTCCATGTACATCCGGACAGCAGTTTATGAAAAAGTCATTGAGTTCATTAAGTGTTACCATTTTTCTGTTGAATTATCTAGTATTTTTGGAGAATTTCTATTTTACCATCTTTGCCCGATTTAGAGTGTGCTTTTATTATTTCCCACATTTTGCTTGGCTTGTTATTTGCTGTTTGAATATCTTCTTCGTATGATGCTTTTTTGCGGCAACAATGACTTTTTAAAATGTTTTATATTTGTTATACGATTCTGCAGTTATTTCTCCCAATTTCGCCTGTTGGTACAATTTTCGTTTCTTCTTGCATGATGTTTTAATTCCTCGGGTTATCCAGTTCATTGGGCATTTTTTGTGAATTTTGTAACTTTTATATGGAAAAACACTTTCCAAATTGGTGGAAAGTATTTCTTCAAAGTTATCGTATGCTTGATTTGTATCCATTTCTTGGTAAACTGCGAGCCAGTCCTGTTCTGATATCAGTTTTCTATATTCTGTCAGTTTTTCTTTGGTAAATATCCTTTTCTTAATTACATCCTTACGTATGGGTTTTTTTACTGCAGGAATGGTGGCTAGCAATCCATAATGATCTGAAAGTGCAGTTAACTTTACTTCGCTTGTCAATCTTTGATGGTTCGTGAATATGTTATCAACTTGATACATCTCGGTGGTAGGGTGCTCCGCATCTTCAAATGGAATGTATATGTACGGAAACACTCTGTAAATGTGTAAACAGGTTTTTAAACCTACAACACTGGGCTAAGCAAACAAAATTTAATTTAAAATTGCCTACATGTATCTGGAGATCCAAAAATGCGTATAATGGGGACTTGAAATACGCACGATCCGTGAAAATCCGAATACATGACGTCCAGTTCTTCAATCGGAGGGCTCGTGTAAAAGTCGACGGAGAATATTCTAACCAAACTCATCTTTTTTTTTTAGATATAAATGGTATCAAACTAAAATATTTACACGGGCATGTGATATTTAAAAGATTATGCAATATTAAAATGTCAGGTTATCTTTTTGAGGTTATAAGTTTGTTATATATTGTAATGTTACGATTGCATAACTTCCAATTTGGTCACTTCATGACAAAGGTGTGTACACCGAAAGCCTAAAAAAATAGTAAAATTAAAATTTTGTAGTCAAATAAAAATAGAACTTACCAGGGATTTCTGTAAACATCATTTAGTGAAAACAATTTTATAAAATACTAGCTGGATACCCGGCTTTGCCTGGGTCTCATTAAAAATAAAATACTTTGCCTTTGTCTGAAGTATTTTGATTTTGCAGGGTTGCTTTACCCGAGCTTTTCTTCTCCAGTATTTCAGAACGGTTTCCAGTCTTGCTTCCCGTTGTCCTTTGGTTGCTATAACTTGATTTCTTTTACGAAATGAAATCACTTATAATAGTGTAGGTACTGAATGTGAATATCTCTCTTCGATCCTTACTCTTAAAGAGTGTAGTGGCATCTTTGAACACACAGTACATCAAACTACACTGTTGACTATTAGCCGCCATTGCTCCCGGTCTTGGGCACGCTGTGATACTCCCGGCAGGTTCTCATCTATCAGCGGTTTTGCCTGATCAACCCATCGCGTCGGAGACCGTCCTCTCGGTCGTCGTCCGTCCATCTTCCCTGTACAATGAGGTTTTCCATTTTGCCTGTTCTTCGGGCAACATGTCCAAGATAAACAAGATATTGCTGTCGTATTCTGGTGAGTAGTCGCTTGGTTATATTTAGTTCTTGTAATATAGAGACATTGGTTCTGTGTGCCATCCAGGATATTCTCAACATCCTCCTATAGCACCACATCTCAAAGGCATTTATTTTGTTACTATCTGCTTTCTTGATGGTCCACGTCTCTGCAGCGTAAGTAGCAATTGGAAACACCAGCGCATTAACAAGTCTGAGTTTTGTGTGCTTGCTTATTGTTTGGTCTCTCCATATTAGAGTCAATTTACTCATAGCTGATCTTGCAATAGCTATTCTTCTGCGTATCTCCATACTGCTACCCCCCTCATTGGTGATCATTGATCCCAGATATTCAAAGTGATCTACCACATCAAAGCCAGATATTTTTCGTATATGAGGCTGATTGTTATTGGCTCTATCTATTATCATTACTTTAGTTTTTTGAGTATTTAATTTCAGTCCGTATTGGCCACTAACGCTCACCACTCTTCCCACTATTTCTACCAGTTCGTCTTCATTTGCTGCTAGTATCAAGGTGTCATCTGCATATCGCAGATTGCTAATCTTCTTTCCACCAACAACTACTCCACCACTCCAGTCCTCAAAAATTTTTTCTCATTACATACTCTCCATATATGTTGAACAGCATGGGGATAGTATACACCCCTGTCGTGTACCTTTGCACATTTTGAACTCTCGTGAGATAGTTCCTGCAACGTCAACTGTCGCAGTATTTTTCCCATATAGCTGCTTGATAAGATGTATTAAATGTTTGGGACATCCCATTTGTTCAAGAATTATCCATAAGTCACTCCATATTATGTTGTCAAAAGCCTGGGTATAGTCCACAAAACACATATATATTGGTACATTGTATTCTCGTGCTTTTCTATTATTTGCCGTGTATTCAATATCTGTTCTCTTGTGCCTTTACCAGGGACGAATCCAGCCTGTTCTTCTGATATCTCTGGAAGTAGGAAGTGTTTCATTCTTTCATTTATTATATTCAGTATTATTTTACTGGCATGGGAAATGATTGCTATTGTTCTGTAGTTTCTACATTGTTGCGGGGACCCCTTTTTAAATATTGGAATAAATTTTGAGTGGCACCATTCATCTGGCCAATCACCAGACTGCCATATTTTCATGCACATTTTGTACATTACGTCAATACCCTTGTCGCCCATTGCTTTATGATCTCAGCCTCAATATTATCCTCACCCACTGCCTTGTTATTTTCAATTTTCCAACTGCTTTCTCTACTTCAGATCTTAATATCATTGGCTCATGTTCTGTTAACTCTTGATGACTGTCATGAGGATCAGGTAATCTTGTATTGTGACGATACAGTTCACAGCAGTACTTTCTCCATACCTCGGCAATTTCCGTCGGGTTTCGCGTAACATTTCCTTGTTCGTCTTTAATTACATGAGTCGTTAGTGTAAATTCTCTCGTTAAATATTTAACCGTTCTAAACAACTCCCGACTTTCGCACCTGTATGCATGGTTCTCCAGTTCCTTACAAATTGTACCAATATGATTATTCTTATCTCTTCGACATAAGGTCTTTATTTGCTTATTTATATTGTGTATTTTGATTTCTTTATCCATAGGATCCATAGTTGATAGATTTATTTTCCTTCTTTGTTCTATTTCTCTATATGTTTCTTCGGACATCCAGTGTTTCTTTTTGGGTTGCCTCTTTGATATATTACATTTCTCTACTGCACCCTTTATCCATGTCTTAATATTATTCCATGATTCATTGATGTTGTTTGTAACACAGGGCGTTTCACTTTCATCCAATGCTTTTTGTAGACAGTCTCTATCTATTAGATTATTTCTTCTGGTCTTATTGCATTGCATTGTGTTACGGAACTTGATATTGAGTACTGCCACCATTAATCTGTGGTCTGATCCGCAGTAAGCACCCGGTTTGGTTTTTACATTTCTGATAGTCGTTCTCCATCTACTTTGGATCAAGATATAATCTATTTGGTTTTTGTCTATTCCATCAGGCGATGTCCATGTTCTTAATCTTCGAGGGTGCTGCTTGAATACCGTATTCATTATAGTAAAACTGTTGTCTATTGCAAATTGAAGGAGTCGTTCTCCTCGAGGGTTTCTTTCCCCCATTCCATATTTCCCTACTGCCGCACGAGCATAATTATCATCGTCCGTCTTACCAATTTTTGAGTTGAAGTCACCCATTACAATTATCATTCCATTGCTTCCGATTTTTGCAGCTTCATCTTCAATAGTTCTGTAAAGTTCTTCAACCTCTTCTTCATTTGCAGTGCTGGTGGGCATATACACCTGTATCACATGCAGCTTGATAGGAGTGGTGTTCATTGTGACAATAATCATTCTGTCACTGATAGGTTTGTATTCTTGTACATATTTTGTTATGCTTTTATGTATCAGGAAAGCTACACCCTTCTGTCCTGTGCGCTCTGCTCCTGATACATATACTCTATAGTTTTCCGTATCAAAGTGGCCAGTGTCCTTCCAGTGGGTCTCCGATATTCCCCCAATCAACACCCCTTGCTCAATTAGTTCTCTCTCCAGTATACGCAGCTTTCCAATTCTTAGCAATCCTCTAACGTTCCAGCATCCTATTTTGATGTTCTTTCCTCTCAGTTTCATCTTCTCACGACTGCACGAGTCCACCAAGCCAGTAGCCAGTTCACCATGCATAGCCTGGCTATCCACCATTGCATGTCCAGTAACCAATTTCACACCAGACAGCCCGGACCTGTGCTGGCGCCGATCGCCAGTCGGTTCGTCCGGCAAACTATTATCCGTACTTGCGTTCATCATATGCGCTCATGGGAAATTAATCGAGTGGTTTCCCGTTGCCTGCTCGATCCTCTGCCGTTGACCATAGATTGATTCATCCGCCTTTGGGGACGATTTCTCCTCCCTAGGACTGAAGGTAGCCCTGCTCCATCTAACAATGGAGTAGAACGCTTATCCCGACGTTCGTTCGGTCCCCATCTACGTTAGCCGTATAAATACGTTGTCCGTCCTTTACCACGAGGAGGTGTAGATTGGGATTTTCCCTTCATCAGACCCAAGACCAAATGGCATTTCTTGGTTCCTCCAGTACTTTAAAGGACAATGTGAATATACCAACGTATAATTACCATAAATCAATGTATTGGCGATGGGAATCTTGTTAATGCATTCATGCGCGTCCGCAATTTTTCACTTTTTTAAATTACGCTTTTCGGTCCCGGTTTTATCGGAAAACCTCTTTAGGGTCCTAGAGAGTAACTGTGCAAAATTTGGTTGAAATTGGTCAAATGGTTCAGGAGAAAATGGAGGACAAACAAACAAACAGACATTGATTTTATATATTGTCATGTTATCAACTTAAAAACTAGAATAAATAACCTTAATAAGAAAATTGCATCTTCGGGTGAATTCAGTAACCTCGGTAGATAAAATTGTATCTTCGGATGGAAAATTTATGTAACGGTTTGATAATATTTGTCATGTAGCAGTTGTAAAGGTTCATGGAATGCCATTAGAGCCATTTAAAGTACAAAACGTCATTTTATAAGCTGTCGGAAGCAGTTAGCATTCAAGAAGTTAAATTCATCCTACGGGTGTCACATATTAAAGTTGGAAAAATTTTGCATATTCAATATTAGCGTGCACATTTCTTGTCACCTTTGCACATAAATCCAAAATCAAAAGATTAAAATAATGCCAATATGAGCAAAAGAAAATTTCATCCTAGGGGAAACCTAAAAAGAAAGATTTCAGTAATAAAAAATTGTAATTGGATCATGAGGCATACCAAAAGAAGCGTAATAATTTGTAGAACGATTTGCAATCCAAGTGAGGGTGGTAGATTGTAAATTGAATCTTCACCATTGTAAAATGTGAAATTTTAACCTACAAATATGTCAAAATTGTAAATTTAGTGATTAAATGTTATTAGGCTAAGGATTTGAGTAAAATTAGTGTTGAAGGAAGAGGAATTAAAAGCTAAGTGTTATGCAAGTGGTTAGGATGACAAAGTGTGTGAAAATTAACATGGGGTTCAACGAAAGAATCCATACTTTGACGTTCGATTATGGAGCGACCGCTGCAGTTAGAATTTTTCTAACAATTTTGTGGAAACGGCTCTGAAGTCTTTAATTTTCGTGAAAGTTTCATGGACATCCGTTTGATGAGTTCCACAACCAATCACGTGCGAGCATTTTGGAAAACCGATAAAAACAGTTGAATTTTCCGATTTTATGTGCCTCTCGATGCGAAAAATGCATGTAGTAGAGCCGTTTCACTCGTCTAGTGAACACGTACAATTTTTGGCTCCTGAGAAAATATAAAATAAAAGTTAACTCAATAAAAATAATTTTCGACATGCAGTGTACAATTAATAGTAACATTATGGAAAGTAAAGTAATTTAAAGTGAATTCAAGAAAGTGCATTGGAGATAGAGTAAACAAATAAATTTTTCGTACGTACCAATGCGTAAATGTTGATGAAAAGTTGGAACGAGGTTATGTTTGGAACTGCTGACCGCAACGAGGAATTGATGACCTACATAAGCACAGCTGATGACCGCACGGGTTAGTTAACCAACAAAATTAAATTTGAACAATAAAGTTTTGCACCATATTAGATATAATTAATTTTAAGTAAATTTAATTCATTTGATCACTTGATTACTTAGTTTTAACCACAAATACTTTACACAACCAACACACGTTTAGCTTAATGTAAGATGCGTCACCAAGGAAAGATTTCTTTGTAATTGGGTACGTCGCTGCCATCTGTAATTACGTGCAAGCATCTTCATCCAATATTAAAATCTTATTAGGAAAGGTCAGGATTTGTGTAGCACTTTATTTGAAATTTCGAAACAATTCAATTCAAAATAACAAAGTTAAAGTTTAATCAAGATTCCAGCACAGCTCGACAAGTAAGTACATGCGAGGTAACAATTTTATCTACAAAACAATTATATTTTAAAATTAAATAATCTTTTTACAATTGCTATTGATCATTACAAATTTGGCTTCACCAACGTGGGGCTATAATTATTTACAACAACCCATTCATTACAATATATAGATCATAGGACAACCAATATTGCAGTTTGGTTTGTTTCCGAAGAGTGATCGATGGACGTCACATGTTCTTTCATTGTTCGGAAGATTATACAAATAAAATTCAAGTGTTTTAGCTTTAAGTTTTTGTAATAGTTTAGTTTAATTTAGTTGTTAAATAGAAAAATGGGTTCGCAAAAACAATTAGTGCTTAATTATAAACAATTAAATAATTAAAGTTCAGTGAAGAAGACAAGACATTTTTAATTCCGCGGGAAAACCAGTTGACCGTTATTTTTGCTGTACCAGGATTGGAGGTTTATGATGGCGTGTTTATTTTCGAGATCCAATGGAAGAAGCACCTACAAAAGACCGCGAAAATAAGCGTGTGTTGATAAAGTAAATGGGAGAAAAGTAACGGTTTTTGTTGCTAGGCGAGTTGATTGGATGCTCAGAAATCATAGGATTATTTTTGGACCAATGTCAGGCCAGAGACGGTACACGCGAAAAATAATGTAACGGTTTTTTCGGTGACGTGGAAGTAAAAAATAACCGACACTGCGGTTATAAAAGGACATTTTTAAAAAATAAGTTAGTGTTGGCTTTGGTATGATTGAGAACAGAAAAGATAATTAATAAGTTAGTGTTAGCATTGAGACGATTGAGGACAGTGAAGATTGAATACAAGTTTTTAAGTTTGTTAAAGATAATTAATAAAATAATTAATAAAGTTGTTCAAGAGAGGTTTTATGGTACCAAGGAAGATCAACGCCGGCATGAATTTAATAATACAAAAGTGAATTGTGACGAGTAAGCGAACACCAAAACAAGGTTAAATTTTAAGGTTAATTTTAATTTAATTTTAATTTAGTTTAAGTGCATGCGTATAGTTAAGAATACTCACAAAATTAAAAAGATTATTATTGTTAATAGTCACACTTGGATTTTGTTTTGTTTAAGGTGATTGTCCATTGAATAAAATACGTCGCATTAGTGCAGCGTCAGCTATTGTGACAGGTCAGTTTTACTGGATCTAAATATTGGAGATTTAACATGGTAAATTTCATTATTTTGAGAATTTTTCGGTTAATTGGAATATTTAAGGAAATATTTTTCTACGATAAGGTACCTGTATGCATTAGAAATATTACACATTCGTTTAAGCATGATTTATAAGCGATGACGTTAGTAATTCGCTTCTGAAAAAATGAGGTTATGACACCTAATTACTTGAATTTTTATTTTTAGCTGTATTTTTGTATTCCTTTGTGCATTAAACGACTTAAAAGTAACGTTCGAAAGTAGAACGAAGCCGGATTGAGATCGTGAATGAAGTTTTGATAAAATTACCCAATTTGTTATAATCGAAGTAACATTTCAGTGTAGATAACTACAAACGTCTTCGTGTAAGTAATTATTTATGTAGCGCTTTATTTTTAGATCTCAATGTGATTACGATGGACCCCATACTCTGAACATTATTATTAACAAAATAACGTACATAATTAACAAAAGAGAACAATGCAAATTCTGTACATTTCCTAAAGATGAAAAGATGGAGTCGAAGGTGGAAAAACCTAAGGAAAGAACTGTTGAGTTAGGGTATACTTTCATTTACTTTTTTGTGGTTAGTTTACATCATAAATACCTGTTTTAGATTAAACCAGAAACCTGGCGTGAAGTACGAGTTTGTAGTTGCAGTTTTAAAGACGCAATAAGGAAAAGTGGATTAGCAATATTTTAACATAACACAGCGACAAGGTTTATTATTTCTTCACGTTTATTGATAAAAAAGGAAAGCAAAGTGAAGAAAAATTTGACCAAGGAAAACTATGTAAAGGCCGAGCGCTTCGCTTCGTTACCGAAGTAAGTTACTTACAAAATTGCAAACTGAAAGCAGTGTTTTATATAATATTTACTATTTTAGTTGTCCACGACAAGATTTATATGTAACATGTTTCTTTTATGGCCGAGGTTGAAATTTACTTACCGCCCATTCAAGTAAACAAATTGAATGAAAATATACTGCAACAGATGTCATAGAATAGAAAACCACTTCTCTTCCAACAGTGAATTTTGATTTTGTTTTGAAAAGAAAATTTTTTATTGTAATTTTATATTATTTAAATAAATTTTTATAGTTGATTAAATAAATGTATTGACTTCGACCCTTAAAAACGATATCGATGTCCCTTTTTGAATATAAAAATAAATTTGTTGTCATCGAACATCTTATATTATTTTTACAGATTAAGGTCGGCATTCTATAACCCATCCTTTATGTAAAGATTCTTTAAAAATGGTAAAAGTTTACACCCAAATTATTGACACATATTTGATAAAATTTTACATGGAATCAAGTTTTTCCTTTCGTAAAGGAATCTCATCATAAGGAATTATTAGTTACAGAAGTATCATATTTAAGAAAAACTATTGCAAGGAAATTAAAGCTACACTTTCAAACGTTATTAGTTAGTAAAAACACAAAATTTTAGAAACGTTTTTATTTATTGATTGTATGTAAGCAAGTACTGATTCAAATACAATTGTTCTAACGTTTGCATACTTTCACTTAAGTCTTCGCTTCTCTAAATTAACACAATACGACTTGGTTGCCATGTCCAGTATACAATTGCACTTGCTTTTAATTAT
Organism: Lycocerus yunnanus; assembly: GCA_036346125.1. Taxonomy (NCBI): domain Eukaryota; kingdom Metazoa; phylum Arthropoda; class Insecta; order Coleoptera; family Cantharidae; genus Lycocerus; species Lycocerus yunnanus. Next base: position 2,288,122 of record JARFIX010000033.1, on the reverse strand, counting down.
TTGAACTATGACATCTGTTGCAGTATATTTTCATTCAATTTGTTTACTTGAATCGGCTGTAAGTAAATTTCAACCTCGGCCATAAAAGAAACATGTTACATATAAATCTTGTCGTGGACAACTAAAATAGTAAATATTATATAAAACACTGCTTTCAGTTTGCAATTTTTGTAAGTAACTTACTTCGGTAACGAAGCGAAGCGCTGCGGCCTTTACATAGTTTTCCTTGGTAAAATTTTTCTTCACTTTGCTTTCCTTTTTATCAATAAACGTGAAGAAATAATAAACCTTGTCGCTGTGTTATGTTAAAATATTGCTAATCCACTTTTCCTTATTGCGTCTTTAAAACTGCAACTACAAACTCGTACTTCACGCCAGGTTTCTGGTTTAATCTAAAACAGGTATTTATGATGTAAACTAACCACAAAAAAGTAAATGAAAGTATACCCTAACTCAACAGTTCTTTCCTTAGGTTTTCCACCTTCGACTCCATCTTTTCATCTTTAGGAAATGTACAGAATTTGCATTGTTCTCTTTTGTTAATTATGTACGTTATTTTGTTAATAATAATGTTCAGAGTATGGGGTCCATCGTAATCACATTGAGATCTAAAAATAAAGCGCTACATAAATAATTACTTACACGAAGACGTTTGTAGTTATCTACACTGAAATGTTACTTCGATTATAACAAATTGGGTAATTTTATCAAAACTTCATTCACGATCTCAATCCGGCTTCGTTCTACTTTCGAACGTTACTTTTAAGTCGTTTAATGCACAAAGGAATACAAAATACAGCTAAAAATAAAAATTCAAGTAATTAGGTGTCATAACCTCATTTTTTCAGAAGCGAATTACTAACGTCATCGCTTATAAATCATGCTTAAACGAATGTGTAATATTTCTAATGCATACAGGTACCTTATCGTAGAAAAATATTTCCTTAAATATTCCAATTAACCAAAAAATTCTCAAAATAATGAAATTTACCATGTTAAATCTCCAATATTTAGATCCAGTAAAACTGACCTGTCACAATAGCTGACGCTGCACTAATGCGACGTATTGAAAAAAAAGAATTGTTTTCACGAGGATAAGTCGTAAATGGTCAAAATACATAAAGAGCAATAAACATAACATTCAGTTTTGATATTTTTTTTTATTATTAACAAAGTTTGCTACAAAATAAAATATTTTTTTGACAATAATATGATATAAAATAAATTTGTAAGAGTTCATTACAATATATTATATATTGTAATGGAATTGGCCTGATACAATCCCTGGTAAGTTATGTTATCGTTTGATTACAAAAATTTGATTTTTACATTTTTTTAGGCTTTTCCGATTTATAAATTTGTCATTACGTGACCAAAATGGAAGTCATATAATTGTGACATTACAATATATTATATAAGTTTGTTAGATGAAGAGTATGGCTCTGCACGATGTTGACGTGCGGCGTGTGTAAGCGTAATACTACAAAATATGAGAATTGTATCCAATGTAAAATGAAATGTGAAGCCAATTATCATATTCAGTGCATAGAAATGTCTATAGACACATGGAGTGATTTGAACAAAAGCCAAAAAATTAACCAGTGGAAATGTGGTAATTGCAATGATAAAAACATAACCTCAAACAAGGAATCGAATGTTGCTACCGTTTCAAATTCCAATAAAGTGGAAACTAACGGTCATTAATATAACAAAGATATTATGCAACAAGAACATGCATTAAAAAACAAGCTATCGACTCACCAATGAAAATTCCTCGACAACAGACCAAACAAAGGAAGTTGATAATGAACCTAAATGGCAATGGGTTAATCCCAGGAAACATAGACGAAATTTCCCAATAAACTTAATAAGAAACACTCGCTAAGAACGTATAACAGATTATGGTTCATTAAACGATGAAACATTAATTAACACCCAAAATCGTTAATAAGAGGATCCAAAATACATAATTGGATTGGATTGTAAGTGGTTTGGAGTGTAAATCCATCAATATCTCAATTTTTATTAAATTGGCATAAAATTCCACTTGTAAACAAAAATTAAAGATGGCGCCACCTCCGTTCTGATTTGATAAAGTAAATCCCAATAAAAATATAAAATTGACGAATCTCACCATTTTGACGTTTCTCTTTTGTGGTGTTGCGTTGCAATGCTTCATTTTCAGTCAAATTAAGCAGCTCGGCGTTATCAGGTGTCATAAACCTGACAATCACTTTTCAGAATACACCACGTGGAGGTAAACTACTAATGGTTAGTAACTATTACTTAACCTAACTTTATATCAAACATTTTAATTAATATAATTTGTACGTTAAGTCAAAGTGAAATGTTAACTTATGTTAATAGCATAACCTAACTTCCACCTTTATTTAACAGATTTCTTATACATAACAATTTGATACGAAGTAGAGCCGGTTGTCTCGTAATGTAGCATTATTTCTTTCTAATACAACCTGTTACAGGTTCGCCTGGATTTGAGCTACAAATTATGTACAACATTGCTCAAGTTGCGGAAACTTCATATAATTCAAGCAGCCATTATGAAATTAAATCTGAAGTGTTAGAAGACGTGAAATTTAATTTAGAAGATTTGCATCATTCAATCGACATTAAAGAAGAAATCAATAGCGAACAATTAACGCAAAAACATGCAAGAAAATTTAGCAGTCCAAATGTATTCAAATGTGCAATTTGTGGGTATATCTTTACACATAAATATAAATTAACATTGCATGTCAGAACTCACTCCGGTGAGAAACCATTTTCTTGTGAAATTTGTGATTACAAATTTTCACGAAAATCGCATTTACAAGATCATTTAAAAACACACACAAAGGAGAAACCATTTGCTTGCCAAATTTGTGATTACAAATCATCACAAAAGTCTACTTTAGAAAGACACGTAAGAACTCACTCGGATGACAAGCCGTTTGCGTGTCGTATTTGTAACTACAAATGTTCCGAAAATCAAGTTTAAAATTGCATATAAAAATCACACAGGCCAGAAACCGTTTGCTTGTGAAATATGTGACTACAAATGTTCACGAAAAGCAGATTTAGAAAAGCATATAAGAACTCATACCGGTGAGAAACCGTTTGGTTGTGAAATTTGTGACTTTAAATGTGTACAAAAATCATATTTAAAAGTGCATTTAAAAACTCACACGGGCGAGAAACCCTTTGTTTGCCATATTTGTGATTGTAAGTATTCTCAAAAATCAAGTCTCCGATCGCATTTAGAATCTCACACGGACGAGGAACGATTTGCTTGTAAAATTTGTGACTACAAATGTTCTCTTAAATCAAATTTAAAAAAGCATTCGAAAACTCATATCGTCAAGAATCCGATTGCTTGTCAAATCTGTAAGTACAAATGTTCACAAAAATCAGATTTGAGAAAGCATTCCAGGGCTCATACTGGCGAGAAACCATATGCTTGTCAAATTTGTGACTATAAATGTTCACAAAATTCAAGTTTAAAATCGCATTTAAAAACGCACACAGGCGAGAAACCGTTTGATTGCAAAATTTGTAACTATAAATGTATAAGAAAATCGACTTTGAACAGGCATTTAAGAACTCATACCGGCGAGAAACCGTTTTCTTGTAAAATTTGTGAGTACAAATGTTCACAAACGGCACATTTACAATCGCATTTAAAAAACTCACACAGGCGAGACACCGCATGCATGCCAAATTTGTGACTATAAATGTTCGCGAAAATCACAGTTGTATCGGCATTTAAAAACTCACACTAACTTGAAACTAAAAGTATCGGCAAAAGAGTAAGCGCTGGTATCTCGACCGACCGAGAGGTGTTACCGGTTGGATTGTTGAAGCTTCGTCCTGAGGGAAATTTTGATGTCTTTGGTATCGCTGCCACCAGTCTACTTTTTAGATGTTGCAGGAGTAAATAAACCTGTGCTTTGGTCGAAAACCCAGGACAAACAGAGTTTACAACATCAAAAATTGAACCGTGTTAGAATTAAAATTATAAGTTTATTCGAATTAATAAAAAAGTGTTTTTACGAAGTAAAACGAAGTATAAATTACTTTAATAATGTAGTACTCGCCATTGAATTAAATGATTATTGTAATAATGGGTTTGAGTTGGTGGCAAAATTGGTTGAATGGTTTATTGATACAATGAATTATAATAATAAATGCTTAGTACTTTAAAAAATTGACTGAATGTATTTTCTTATTTTATGATGTAACACTTAATTATATATTTATCAATACATACTGCTACGTAAGGTGGTGTCCTCGACTTACCGTTACGTGACCTGCTTATTTACTTACTTCTCTGAAATAAAACTTCTCTACTCGCAATGAAACTTATTTTGATATGAAGGTAAAACATTTATTTTGAATTTAATACTGATAATTAACTCCTCGTACGTCTTATATTAATGCAATTTATCCTAAAACAAACAAACAACTTAATTCTACCCACATGTTAACTAATTTACACAAATTAAAGCTATTATTACCAAACTAAACATGTCTTTTATTATTGCAATACCCTGTATTCTTCATGAATTTACTAACGTACAATTTGCGCATGCCACTAATTACGTCGAACTTTACGATAATCGCACTTAAGGTTGAAACTTTGTAAGTGAGTTGCGTTTTACAAGTGAAATAATTTTTGTAGTTTGAAATTTTACCTTATTTGACGAACTGCAATTTAATCTGTTGATCGTTCTGCTTGCTTACTTCGAATTTTCTTTCTTTAACCCAGCAATTCATCTGGTGAGTCTTTTCTTGTTGCATAACCAAAATTTCGTGTTGAGTTTTATCTTGTAGGTCTATTCGTTTCTTTATTAAACCATCACAACTCACTTTCCATCAATTCGCCGTGCACAATCAGCTTCTGGCCTTCTGGTAAGTATTTCCTTTTATTTTTAAACTTTTCTTACTAAATTGTAATTTTAGTTGCGGACAAAATTTAACACGTCTCATCTCCAGCATATCAGAGAGAATCCTCTCTACCTCCTCAATTTACCTAGCCCCTTGTTAATTCCGATTTTTCATGGCACACCAATTTATTTTCACTTTCGATTGTTCATACAGGGCGTAACAAAAGTAATATGCATGAAAATTTCACTTTTATAAAAATGTTTCTCTTTTTCTTTAATCTATTGTTCACATTAAACATCTATGATCACCTAATTAATTTACAAAACTCTTAAAACTATTAAAATTATACTATTTACATCTATAATTAATTAAATTTTTAGGTAGCTGTCAAATTTTACCATTTTTTAAATTTAGATGTGACTCTGGCGCCATCTCTTAATAGTTTCGCTCAAATTTTTAATTATTTAAATTTAAATTCAAAATAACTTTTAATTAATTAATTTGACTCAAGGTTTGTATTGAATTCGTTCATTTACTTATAAAAAATTTTATTTCAATTCATTTTAGGTGCACAAATTTGCCAAATGCCAAACAACTTGAATTTCCGATAACTAAGCGACTCGATTAAAGCTTTCGACGCTTCGCTCCTTCTCGTTACTGTACCAACTCAAATTCTACACTGCAAATACAGTTTATAATACAGTACTATATATATAAAATGAATCGATTTCCTTGGTCATCGCATCACGCGTGAACGGCTAGACCAATTTCGCTAATTCTTTTTTGTTGTGTTTGTTATTGTCAGGAGAAGGTTCTTATGAAAGAAAAATTAGGAAAGTTGCGCGGAACATTAGAAATTTTAAAAAACTTAGCGACCCATACATTTTTTTTGGTTGGTATCACAACAATAATTTGTATAGTTAGAAGGTAAGAGTTTGAATTCCCGGAATCGAAAATACACTTTTCCCTATAAAATGGCTATACCAAACGAAAGAACACAAAATACAAGCTCTTTAAGGTGAGGATCAATCTTGTCGGAGTGGTAATAAGGCCACAATTTCATTTTGAAAATTGCAAATTTTCCATAAGAAATACATGTAAGTGTATTAAAATGAAAAGGTATCGTTCATTCTGTTGGCGGTACGTGTGCTGTGCCTGGGTCGACAGTGACTAGTGGTGGGGAGATACCAGTTGCTCTCAGAGATCCGTCGCGTCAACTTTCAAAATGTTCGAGTTGGAGCCGTTTAAGGGATGTTTTAATGAGTTTAGCATGTGTCAAAACCGTTCGGAGCGCTGTACGAGCCCCGGAGGGCGAGGGCGGCTGCGGAGAATAGGTTTTGACAGTGCAACCTCCTTAGAAACGAATTCACACAAAAGTGATTTTTTCGAAAATTTATTGTCCGATCACAAATTTAATTCTTTTATTACCTAATTACACCATTATCTATCATAATTCGTCGTGAAACCGAGATTCTGGTATATTTACTGTCGCCACATCCTTTTCAACTTTGGGGGCGGGGTTACAGTGCAAAAGAGCCAATAATAAAATTGCATTCCAAATTAATTTTAAAGCCGTTTTTTCAAAATTGTGTGAATATTCCGCAAATTTTATTTTTGTATACGCTAATTAGACCCTCATCTTTCATAATCCACTTCAAAAATGGTAAAATCGCGATCCGAGAATTTGAACCGTCACCAGTTAGAATTATCACAAACGCCCTGTATGCTAAACCGAAAAATAGGCATACCGTCTAATCACAGGTAGAATATGAACACCATCTACATCTGGAAACGCAAACAATCGCATAGTAGACAACTCTGAAACGAACCAAATTTTACCAAACTTAAAAAAATCGAAACTCCTATATAAATAGAATTAGAAATACAGTGAGTTTTTAAAAAGAGATTATAACAAAGTGAATCAATTTTCCACTTTTAGCTATAGATAAAGGCATGGTCAATTGTAAGTGGCAAATTCACGTGCCGGCAAACCATCCGCTTTATTTGTTCTTGCGCCTGATAACAAAACGAAAAATGTCGTATATCACAAGGTGCTTCACTGAAGAGAATTAACCTGAGTGCAACCAATGCGGCAAAATACATAGCTTCAATAAAGCACATGTCTTGCTTAGAAAATTAAAATGTCTCTTTTTATTTTTTTTATACAGGGTGTCCCCGTGACCGTGGAGAACCTTTAAGGTGCTGATAAAAGACACATTTCTAAAACAAATTTTTAAATAAAATTTTGTCCAATTCCCAACCTTTGTGGGGTACTTCCCTTTAAAGCAATTTTTGAATTTCTGAGTTCAAACGGCCATAGCTCCGATATTATTGATTCTTTAAACTTAGTGGATTAAATCTTTTTAAAGATTAGAAGTTTATTTTCATACTTAGCTGGGAATTTTGGCCGATTAACCAGTTCAATTTGTGTAACTTAACGCCAAGCTGTTTACGTTTGGTCCATATGTGTTTCTTCCAGGTAAGTCTGCGGTCAATATGCATCCCGAGATATTTAGTATCTTCAGCCTGTGGAAGGACGTTACCATTTAAAGTTACAGACGGGCAAGTTTCTCTGCGTGTTGTGAAAGTGACGTGGACAGATTTTCTTTCGTTTGCTCTAATTCTCCACGTTTTCATCCATTTCTGGATGCTGTCCAAATTTGATTGGAGCATGTCGGAGGCAATGGATGGGTCTGCATGCGAAGTCAACACAGCTGTATCGTCAGCAAAGGTAGCCAACGTTGCGTTAGGTGAGACAGGAAAGTCTGCGGTAAATAATGTAAACAGAATTGGGCCTAGTACGCTTCCCTGTGGGACTCCAGAATTGATTGGGGTGAGAGCCGAGTACTCGTTCTGGATCTTGACCTGAAAAAATCTGTCTGATAAATATGAAGAGATTATGTGGTAGTAGGTGGATGGCAATTGTTGTTTTATCTTGTACAGAAGACCAGTGTGCCAAACTTTGTCGAAAGCTTGGGTCACGTCGATGAAGGCAGCTGAGCAAAACTTTTTTTCTTCCAGATTTTCTCTTATGTGTTTTGCGACTCGGTGGATTTGCTCGATGGTGGCGTGTTGACGACGAAACCCAAACTGGTGGTCCGGAATAAGATGTTTTTCATGCAGGATGGGCTGAAGTCGTTTGAGTAGCAATCTTTCGAACAATTTAGACAGTACAGGAAGTAAGCTTATTGGCCTATGAGATGCAGCCTCTTCAGGTGGTTTACCTGGTTTAGGAATTAAAATGATTTGTGCTACTTTCCATAATATCGGAAAGTATTGCAGCCTCAAAATTGCGTTGTATATGTACGTAATCAATTTTATTGCAATCGGTGATAGTTGACCAAGAATGGTTCCGGTAATTAAGTCATGACCGGGCGATTTTTTAGATTTTGCAGATTGCTGGAAGCTGGATGTGACTTCGAAGACCGTGAATGGTTTGATTGGTGTAGTTTTTTGGGTTGGCGTATTAAGAAAATTTTGTATTTTTTTTATCTTCTTCGTCGTTTGTTTCCATCGGATATGGTTGAAAGACGTAAGCAAGGTGTTCTGCAAATACTACAGCCTTTTCCTTATTATTTCTTGCCCATGTGGTGTCTGATTTCCGAATTGGGGGAATAAACCCCAATTCCGTGAGACACTGCCATTTGATATTTGTGTTATTAATACGAATTGTGTTACAGAATAATCAAATAATTTTATGATAGAATTTGGTGAAGCTTATATCTAATCGTCGAGAATCAGTACACAGAAGAAGGGCCCATTGGAGGACCTCGATAAAACATTTGTTGCCATAACCTCAATCACGCAGGTGTAATGAGCGATTGTGGAGTGTGTCATAGAGTCCCCACGAGATATGAAGATTGCATCCAGTGCAAAATGAGGTGCAAGCATAACTATCACATTAAATGCATTGGTATGACCCTGGAAACGTTAAATGAAATTAACCAAGGCGGAGAGTACCACCACTGGAGCTGCACAAGTTGTATTAACACAAAAATAACAACTAATCCACATCCCCCAATAAATACAAACAAGGTAAATGATAATTTAGTTTCAGTACCAGATGGAATCGTTTTGGATGCCATATCGCAGGATTTGACCGATTACCTAACAGCACCTGAAATTTCGCTTATCGAAGACCAAACAAATCAAAACACACAAATGCTGTCAAATACACAAACCACAGAGGCTTCAGAATGGCAAACTATTTCTTATTCAAAACGGGGTCGTGATGAAAGCCCAAGTCAAACCAGTAGAGTACTACGTCAGAAAACCTTGCATAATTTCATACCAACAACTATTGTGCAGAATCGTTATTCAGTGCTGCAACAAACCAATGATGACCAAAGCGACACAAAGACAGCAAAACCAAAAGAAGCTAAACCCGCCCCTATAATTATACCGGATGTAGTAAATATGGGTTTACTAATTAAAGACTTAGATTCGGTTGCTCTAAACCAATACACACTCAAATTTGTTGGTGATAGACAAGTTAAAATTCAAACCTGCAACGTTGATTACTATCGAAAAGTATTGGAATTGATTAAAACAAACCAAACACCTTATCACACCTTCCAACTTAAACAGGATCGCAGTTTCAAAGTGGTGCTGAGAAATATTCATCCAGGTAGTGACCCCAAAGCAATTAAAGAAGAAATTGAAAAAAACGATCACAAAGTCATCAGAATTGTAAATATATTAAAAGACAAAAGAGCAACCCCATTGTTTTATGTCGAATTGGAACCGCGAGATAACAACAAAGACATATTCAAGATACAAGTTCTGTTACGACAAATAATAACCTTCGAACCACCATACCAGAAACGTGAGATACCCCAGTGCTCTCGATGCCAGAACTATGGTCACACAAAGAAGTATTGCTCACGCCAACCCCGTTGTGTCAAATGTGGAAAACTACATCTTACACAACAATGCATCAAAACGAAAGATACGCCAGCCACTTGTGCTCTTTGCGCGGGATCACATCCTGCGAACTACAAAGGGTGTCAAATCTACAAAGAGATCCGAAATAGAAAATACCCACCTCTTCGCCCCAAACAACTTAGTCAAAAAGACCAACCACAATCACAAGACAACAGCAGAGCTTCTCCAGAGCCTTCTCGCCCTGCAACATTTAGACCCTCATTTAGCCAAGCAGTTAGAACCGATATACAGCAACCCCAATCAACTATTACCACACAACACAGCATCCCCGTACAAAATCCTAATCCAGGTATGGAACAAATGTTAATCAAACTCATGGAGAGAATGGATACCATGCTAAACCTTTTAACTCTCCTAGTCAGCTCAATTAAAAAATAATTAATAACAACCTAAAATTGCAGTCTGGAACGCCAACGGCTTGACCCAACATAGTCAAGAGCTTAAATTATTCATCCAATCGCATAATCTCGATGTAGTGCTAATCTCCGAAACGCACTTCACAAACAAGAGTTACATAAAGATCCAAAATTACACCATCTACCAAACAAACCACCCGGATGGCACAGCTCACGGAGGAACGGCTGTCATAATTAGAAACTGCATAAACCACAATGAACTGCAAAATCATCAAAAGACTTTCTCCAAGCAACATCAGTGACGATTAACGATCAAAGGGTCCACTGGCTATTTCGGCAATCTACTGTCCACCCAACAAAAGAGGACAGGAAGTAATCAAGCATGAACACTTCACGCAATTCTTTAAAACACTTGGTACCCGATTTTTGGCAGCCGGTGACTTCAACGCAAAACACAATCAATGGGGCTCTAGACTTGTTACTACAAGAGGCCGCGAGCTATACAAGGCAATGGAATTAAATAAATTACAACATTTATCTACAGGCCAACCAACCTACTGGCCAACAGACAGGCAAAAAATTCCGGACGTGCTTGATTTCTGCGTAGTCAAAGGTTTGCCGGAGATCTACACCAAAATCGAATCAAGTACTGAGCTTTCATCCGACCACTCGCCAATTCTGGTAACAATTAGCGCCCAAGTCATCTTAAAAGAAACACCACCATCGTTGTACAACAAATGGACCCACTGGTCGTCCTTTAGAAAACTCCTTGATGAAAAAATTTCCTAAAACTCGACTGAAAACCACAGAAGACGTGGACGATGCTGTTAACCACTTAACATGCTCAATCCAAGATGCGGCCTGGGCTTCCACCCCTAATCACTCAAGGGGAAAAACAACAACTAATAATTACCCATCTGAAATAATGTTAGCTATCGCTGAAAAACGAAAAACACGGAAACGTTGGCAGAACACTCGAGATGCCGATACCAAAAATGAACTAAATAGAGCAACGAAAAGACTTAAAAACATGCTTCAGGAGTTTAAAAATCAAACATTTGGTACCTATCTTGAAAATCTTTCCCCAACAGAAGCTACTGACTATTCGTTATGGAAAGCCACCCAACGATTAAAGCGCCCTCAACAATAAATTAAATTAAGGAAAAAAATGTTAAACAAATTCAGGTTTTATTTTTTAAACTTTTTGTAATTCCAGTATCTTTTAAACGAAACGTTTTAGAAAAACCTAATGGCTCAAATCAGATAGGAAATTTAACGGGCTACAACTTTGGTTAAATAATTTTTTTGTGAAAAATCAATCGTTTTCACAAAAATTCTGAAAATAATAAACAAGGTGTAAGTAAAAACAAATAAACTCACTTAGACAAAAATTTCGTTTGAAAATTTATCTTAAAAAAGTCTCCTTTATCACCACCTCAAAGGTTTTCCACTACACGGAACACCCTGTATATATTATTATCATAATAATAAACTCGAACTTTATAAATTTTTGGTATTCATTTTATTACGTAATTTATAAAATCCTAAAGTAAGTAAGTAACGACATTCCTAAACTCTTAGGCGGTACGAAGTTTGCCGGGTCAGCTAGTCATGCTTAAAACGAATGTGTAATATTTCTAATGCATACAGGAACCTTATCGTAGAAAAATATTTCCTTAAATATTCCAATTAACCGAAAAATTCACAAAATAAGGAAATTTCCCATGTTAAAATTCCATTGTTTAGATCCAAAAACCTGACCTGTCACAACAGCTGACGCTGCACTAATGCGACGTATTCGCAAGAAAAAATTTGCGTCAAAATGTTTTTTGTAACAAAAAAAGCACTTGATAATAAAAGTTATGTCCGTATTTTATAGAACTTTTGAAAAAACAGCCCACAATTTACTTATATTTCAAGCTTTTTAATTTTTAAATTTAATATCAATTTTCCCAAACTAAAGCTATATATTTTTTTATAATACCAAAATAAGCAATTAAGGATTTTCCGAGTTTCCTGAATAGAAAATACAATATTTGATTTAGTTTATTTAATTTTTCAAATATAATTAATTATTTAAAAACTGTGACCCCGCCCTATGAAGTATTTCTGAATTTTGATGGAAGGGATGTTCACAGATGTCTCTACTCTCCAGCTTATGTCATTTAATTAAAAAATATAACCTCGCAAATATGTGCGAAACTAAACAAAGTGATTCAGTACAAAAAATGGAGGTAAGCGAAGAAACGTCGATCTATAAATTTAAACCATTCGATTTCCAACTTATAAAAGCTAATGCTTCCAGTGAGATTCCGATCCCGCGTAGTGGGCATCGAGTTTTGTGCGGAAGCAATTATTTGTACCTTTTCGGCGGTTACAATCCAACAATTCGCAATAATTCTATGGTATTGAACGAATTTTGGAGATTCAATTTCATTACAAAAATATGGCAAAGACGAGCAGAAAGCAAGACTTTGCCTAAAGAAGCAGTGTCATTTGCAACTGCTAGAAAAAGGCAAAATATGTTTGTAAGTTTTCTTGCTCTTAGAAGAGTTTTGATTGTTTTTAAAAATTTTGTTTTTAGGTTTATGGAGGTACCGGTGTTCCCTTTGGCTTTACAAACAGTAACCAGTTGCATTTAATTAATCTGAATGAAACGAGTCAAGGCTTTGTCAAGATTAAAACGTTCGGAAGCAATAAACCACCACCACAATACGGTCAGGCTATTTGTATAAATGAAAATGACTTGTATGTTGTGGGTGGAACCTGTGGATTCGAGTACAACTGCAATGTGTATTGGTAAGTTTTACTTGCGAATGTTTCTTGTGGAATACTTGCATTTTAATTTTTATCAAGGGCATAGCCCGATAATAATGTTAAATCTTCCGGCATGTGTTTACTTAAATTTTTGTATGTAATTAGTTTCAAAAATGCAATAGTTGGTAAAATAATATTTTTGGCGGTTCAATAGATTCTTTTGAGATCAAAAAAATAATAGTTCGATCCAAAGAAATATGAAATATTTTTATAGATACAATTACTTCTGTAGGAATTACCCTTTTGATAGCCAGAGATGTAATGAACTTGATTAGTTCTTATTATTATGTAACTTTATCTTTTTAATTGTTTGGCCTCTCGGTAGAAAACTTATTCTCTCGTAATAATTTGTTATACTGCTGTTATACGTGGGCTCTGAACCACGAGAAGCGTGGTTTACTGCATTTCAAGTGCTGTCCATGTTCGGCCTTTAAAATTTGTTCAATTATTTTGCTGTAAACAAGTATTGATGGACTCTTAACACTAATATCGTAAATAGCTATTAGAGAACAGATCATAAGTCTACAATATTGCTCCCATTGTTTAATGTTTTATTATTGAGGAACGGTTGAATTTATGAACAAACGCCAAGAAAACACAATAGCAAACAATTTTTTTCACGTTTGAACTGACCATCAAGATTTGTTGTAGGGTTACGTTAAGAGTTGTATCTCCAGCGACGAACTGGAAACATTGGAGCACCTAAAAAGCAACATTCGCCAAGTTATGGCTGAGATAGTCGAATCGCCAACGTCCGGGAGACCAAATATGGCACGTGAAAGAAAAAAGAAGAAAAGATTTTCTTTTTTACTAGCATCTACCTGGGGGGTTGATCACCTAGTATATTTGGTAAACATAATTTTGTAAGCGATTTGCAATTGTTAGCAAATTTCTGCAATTGTTTGCAAATGTGTGTAAATTTTTGTAAATGCCTGTAAAATGAAGACATTAGAGAAGAATTAAATGTCTATAGAATACAAGATCAAATTAAAAACAACAATAAAAGATGGAATGATCACCTAGAGCGAATGGCAAAAGAAAGGCTGCCGCTGGCAGCCCGAAGATTCAAGCCACATGGAAAGAGCAACATAGGTCGACCGAGAAAAAGATGGGTGCCGGAACAGGCTACATAAGCCTAATCCGTCAAGCGAAGAAGAAGAAGAAGCCTGTAAATCTTTACAAGTGACTGTAAATGTCTGAAATTGTTTGCACATATCTGTATAAATTTTTGTTTGCAAATTTTAAAATTATTGTAAATGCAAATTTGGTGTACACAATTTTGGTCAGTGGTCAACTCCCGCATCTACCCTTTTTATTTATTCAAAAAACGTATATGTTGTGCAAAAATATTTAGAGCTTCTGTGAGAAAAATATGATTATTCCACTACAAGAATTTGGTACAGAGGAAAAATACTAGAAAAGCTATTTTTTATAAATATTGAATAAAAATCTCTTGATCCGTTTAAAATATATTAACTATTTTCAATTTTTTTTTAAATGGTAACCATTACATTTTTTGATATTGAACTGATTTTGATATTTTACATTATTTACACAAATTTATACAAAAAAATTCAACATGTAAACGACAATTTAAAATTGTTACCCGCTTAGCCATCCTTATCAGTATCCCGCTCATCATATTATATGTAGCCATCTGATTCTACAGCACAGAAAAAGTTTGTGTGCTTCATTTTGCCAGTTAAAAAGAATTCCACATTATTGTAAACTTTATTTTATGTTCGACTAGCTTAAACTTGCAACAAGACAGAAAGGTTTGGAAATCACTTTATCAACGCCAATTGCCACAAGCGAACGAAGAAATTGACAACAATAACGAACCATTGGGAAGATACCGGCACGAAATAGTCTGCGATGGTTCAAACATTTACGTAATTGGTGGAGGCACAGCCTACGACGTCCACGATTTGGTCCGCATTCCTGCTTTTAATGTGGCAACTAGAAGTTGGCAAATGGTCGATTCGACGCCCGATCCACAATATGGATATCCGGAAGCGCGGAAATGTCACGGAGTGGTTCAAGTGGACACCCAAAGCGAAATCACTGTATATGTTATGGGTG
The DNA here is from genome assembly GCA_036346125.1 of Lycocerus yunnanus. Classification (NCBI taxonomy): domain Eukaryota; kingdom Metazoa; phylum Arthropoda; class Insecta; order Coleoptera; family Cantharidae; genus Lycocerus; species Lycocerus yunnanus. Next base: position 2,273,039 of record JARFIX010000033.1, on the reverse strand, counting down.
GCTATCAAAATACGGACGTTATATTAAATGACTTGTGGAAGTTACAGCTGCCATATTTGCAGTGGACATTAATCAAACGAAATGTTATCACTAAGGCTTTGTATTTTCATTCGACTGCCTTATTCCAAGAAGGCAAGCTGTTTATTTTCGGTGGTTTAAATAACGGTGTAAATTTGGAACGCAGCAACGATATGTATGCAGGTTGGGTTTGTATTCCAAATCTGTCGGAGATTGCTTGGGAGGCAATTGTTCATTATATGCCAAAACAAAACTTAACAAGGGAAAACTTGTTCAAGTTAGGAATTGTTAATCGATTTGTTGACAGACTTTCGTAACTTAGTTTTTTTAAGTTTACTTGTTTTATATTATAGATAATACAGAATAAAGATTTTATTTATTGTTTATACTTAATTTGTCTTTTTCTACTTCATAATTAAAAAGATATTGAAAAAACTTACATTCCGGACACCAAAAGTATTTGGTAGATGTGTTTAGTTCCCGACGTTGCATGGCCAAGTGAAATATTAATCTGCACTATATTGACGATATGCTAATTTTTAGCAAAAGTGTAGAAGAACATTTAGAGCATATAGGAATAATTTTAAATAGATTAGAAGAAACAGGTCTTAAACTAAATTTAGAAAAGTGTCAATTTTTGCAAAGGAAAGTACAGTTCTTAGGGTATCAAATTTGTGAAACCGGAATTTTGGTAGATGTACAGAGATTAGAAGAAGTAAGGTATTATCCTCAACCAAAGAATTTAAGAACGCTTCGTGGATTCTTGAGGATTATGAACTATTTGTAAAATTTTGTTAATAAAACTAAAATTTAAATTAGTAAAGAAAAGCTCTTAATTGCTGTTATTACACGTTAGTAATATCTTAAATTTATGTTATAATATGTTGTTAATACAATTTCACTTGATTATGAAAATCCAAATGTAGGATGTTCCATTCCATTTGTATTTTAATAATAGGGGGTAATGCAATGTCACGATTGCATAACTTTCAATTTGGTCACTTCATGACAAAGTTGTACACTAAAAAGCCTAAAAAAATAGAAAAATAAAAATTTTGCAGTTGTGGGTTTTGGTCGACGGTTCCACACAAAAACACAATACTTAACGATAAACGGTGTTTTATTCCTAACGATTTGGATAACAAGTAAAAATAACGAAATACAAAAAATAACAATAACAACGTGCAAACGAACTACAACACACTTCTAGACCGTTGGGACTACTGATCACTTGAACTAACTTTCAATAACTGTTCTTTGTTGGTTTTGGTCAGCGCCTCTACCTTGGGTGTGTGATGTCGCCAGTCTTGCCAACTTAAACGTGTTGCCAACCAAAATTCAAAAATTTGAATTTGACAATTGACAGAGCCGCCACACAGTCAAATAAAACAGAACTTACCAGGGATTCCTGTAAACATCATTTAGTGAAAACAATTTTATAAAAATCCTAGGACAACCAATATTGCAGTTTGGTTTGTTTCCGAAGAGTAATCGATAGACTTTCACATGTTCTTTCATTGTTCGGAAGAATATACAAATAAAATTCAAGTGTTTTAGCTTTAAGATTTTTTAATAGTTTAGTTTAATTTAGTTGTTAAAAAAATGGGTTCGCAAAAACAATTAGTGCTTAATTATAAACAATTAAATAATTAAAGTTCGGTAAAGAAGATAAGACATTTTTAATTCCGCGGGAAAACCAGTTGACCGTTATTTTTGCTGTACCAGGATTGGAGGTTTATAATGGCATGTTTATTTTCGAGATCCAATGGAAGAAGAACCTACAAAAGACCGCGAAAATAAGAGTGTGTTGCTAAAAGTGAGCAAGAGAAAGTAACGGCTTTTGTTGCTAGGCGAGTTTGATTGGATGCTCGGAAATCATACGATAATTTTGGACCAATGTCAGGCCAGAGACAGTACGCGCGAAAATAACGTAACGGTTTTTTCGGTGACGTGGAAGTAAAAAATAACCGACACAGAGGATATAAAAGGACATTTTGGAAAAAATAATTTAGTATTAGTATTGGGAGATTGAGGCCAGTTAAGATTGAATGCAAGTTTAACATAAGAGGAGTGCAGTACCAAAAAAAGTTTTAAGTTTGTTCAGAGAGGTTTTATACTGCCGAGAAAGATCAACGCCTGTATGAATTTGATAAATAAAAAGTAAAAAATAATTTAATAATACAAAAGTGAATTGTGACGATAAAGCGAACACCAAAACAAGGTTCAATTTTAAGGTTAATTTTAATTTAATTTTAATAAACCTTAACGTTAAAAAACTCGTTCTGTCTCTCTCGCTCTCATACAAAACTAAATTTTAATATCGATTGTCAAATTAATTCGATAAAATATAATCTGACGTTTGACGTTTTCGAAAATGTATATTGCAATTGTGCAAAATCGGCGCGTTAAATCGAAAGAGTTGTAGAGCACAAAATTATGCTCGGATCGTGCTCTCGACGAGCGTGCAAATGCGATTCGATTCAGGCTCGAAACGGTGCAGCCACGTACAAAACAGTGCGGCGCGCAAGTAATTAAACTTGAGGGCACAAAAAGAGAAGTTTACAGATGCGCAACGTACTATTTTTTTGCAAAAATGCAAATCTAAAATCGAGGCAAACCGATCGAGCTCAAAAACGCGAAGATCGGTCTTTAAACGAAGCCACCATTGCGTTTCAAAGGAAAAACTTCGCATGCGCTCTAAAAGTAAAAACGGCGCAAAATTAAAAAGTTAATTCCGACAAAACTCCATTTTCGGTCCCACACCCTCTCCCCAAATTTAATCGAAATCTTCGAAAAACTGTGGAAGAAGTAGCGAAAAACTAATAGAAAGCGGAAGTGTTGTGGGGGCACCGAGATAAAATTTAAAAAGTAAAATCGGTATCGCGCTCTCGGCCTCGCCCCAACCTGCCCACAAAATTTCGACCTTCTATTTGGGAATTCCACATTTTTCGGCCCGTTCGCCCCCGTTTCGACTCTTCCCGTGCCCCCACCTAAAATCCGACAATTTTCCCGTTCAATCCCCGTCGATTCCCACCTACCCACCAAATTTCAGCTTTCCACGACCACCCTACATATGCCCTGTAAATTATGAATGAGTGAGTGAGTGAGTCAGTGAGTGACGGACTCAACTTTATGTGTTTAGAACTAGCAAGGTAAAATCGGCCTTTCGGCCGATTTCACTTGCTAGCTCTGCGAGGCGCCGACCTCTGGGTTCAGGCCTTCGGCCGCGCTGTTTTTCTTGACGTATTACTTTTTTGACACTGTTTTTTTGGTTTGTATTTGGTGGTTTCACTTTAAAAGAATTTCTTCATGGTAACAGCACGTAATGTAGTATTGGAAAATACTTTTACGACAATGATGTGACATGTGATTAACTTTCGAATCATTCAAATTTTTTAATCTCTCCAAACCCCAAAAAATTTTCTCGACAACGTAGTGACATCTCGTGGAATTCAGTCAACTAATTGGCAATTGTTTATTTCCTTAATTTGCTACAAAAATTTTCATAAATTCTAATGAAAAAGGAAAAGCCGTTTGGTAAGACTTTTAGAAATTAAAAATATTTTTCTCCTTACTAACCGACCAATATTTAATTTGAAAACGGCTGCGTATGCCTCTAACCGAATAGGATTTTTTATATATTTTTTTTCGTGAATCCACCGTTGAAGGTGTGAAGAAAAGTTTTCAAGGGTTACACACCCTTACGATTTTCTCGTGAAAAATAAAATTTATTTATTTTTTATTTATTTCCCTACTAATACTAAACATTTTGCATTAAATTTTTTTTATAAATTTCTTTTCCGTTCGCCCACAAAGTTGGCCCAACTGTGCTTAATTTTTAAAATATTGCCAAAATAAGGTTTCCATCCGATTTTATGGCCGGAATTAGTAAAAAAAACTTTATAATTTAGTTATGCCAGCTTACTTAAAATAGAAAATCTCCTTTTGCAATTATTTGCATTCTTGCTAAGTAACATTGGCTGTGTTCAGGCGAAGGTCGCCAAAATATTTTTTCAAAATTTTTGAAAATTAAATATTTTTTTTATTTTTTCGGCTCACACTTGCACAATTAAATCGAAAAGGTGCTATAACATTTTTTCGAAAATCAATCATATTGCGTACAAAACTGATGAGTTTGTTTTCATCTAAAACGCTCCCGGTTTGTATCCAAAATTTTGAAGTCTGCAGTTTTTCTTAGATTGTGCCTTTATTTGGCGTTTTTTGACTAAATGTGTAATACAAATAAATTTCCGACTTTCGAAATGCTATCTGATGTTGCTATCACATTTTAGAATATTTGACGAAAAACACGCATTTCCGTCAAAATGGAGAAAACCATTCAGAATGCATTAGCGTCCTTATTAAACGACCAATATTTAATTTAAAAACGGTTGCGTACGCTTCTAACCGAATAGGATTTTTTATGTATCTTGGGTTTTTTTCGTAAATCTACTGTGGAAAGCGCGAGAAACGAACGCAATTTTTTTCAAAAGTTTTCAAGGGGGTACCCTTATGATTTTTTCGTGAAAAATAAAATTTATTTAATTTTGAATCAAGTGGAATTTATTTATTTCCTTACTAATGTCGAACATTTTGCATTAAAATTTTCTCATAAATTTCTTTTTGGTTCGCCCACAATGTTGGCCCGATTCTATTAAATTTTAAAATACCGACAAAATAAGGTTTCTCTCTGATTCTGTCGACAAAAAAGGGAAGAAAAAATTATAAAATTTATCATGACCTCTTTCCCAAAACAGTAAATAATTTTTAGAAATTTATTGCACCGTTTCCAAGTAAGTTTCGCTTCGTTGCGGCTAGGTTCAGTAAAATATTTTTTCCAAATTTTGATAATTAAACGTTTTTTGTTTTTCGCAATTTCTTTTCTTAATGTAACTTTTAATGTATAAAATTGTCGTAAATTGTTTTACTTGAGATTTTCAATTAAATTTGAGCTTATTAGCAAGCTAACGTAATTTAAAAATTAATAGTTTTGCGTTTTACATAAATTTGCAGGGCCGTGCGAATCTACGACGTCATAATTACATGTTCCGCATGCCTTCTCGAAATTGTTTAAATTCTAATATTTGTATATTGCGATTGCGCAAGAACGGTACTATTTAGGAAAAAATGTCAAGATACTATTTTTGTAGGTTTAATTTTTGTCTCACCGAGGTTTATTAAAATTAAAATTTGGTGCAAAATTACGGCGCGCAGAGCGTTGGCAAAAATCAATCATTTCGGAAACAGAATTGAACCTTCGGGAGCTTGTAACAGAAAAATTAAAGCGAGAAGGTACTTATTTTTTTCCAGATAAGTATCGCAATCTTCGTAAGGACCAAGTAGAAAAAAAGAAATCAAAATTTCGAGCTAGGATAACGGAATTAGGAGCAAAAATAAGTAATCGTTTAGAACCCCATCGAAATGGCGGGGTACCCTTTTTCAAGTTTTTAAAATTTTATCGTCGTTAGACCTATCTTGCTCGCGTTCTTGCAAAATTTCGACTTTCTACCGCCCGCCGTTTTGCCTACACGTTGCTAAATATAATCTGTACTTTCAAAGCGATAAAATCCCTTAAAAGTTAACGACGACCCTGTTCTTTTTTCGATAAATGCAAATAAAAAGATTAAGAGAACAAAACGAAACCAAAAAATCGAAAATCGACCGGTAAATAAAAAAGTTAAAAATAGGAACCCTCGTGAGGGGCCCTTTTTTTAAGTTTTGGAATTTTCCGAACTCGTTGGCGGTCGTTCTAGGTGCACCCAAAACTCCAGCTTTCTAGCTCCGGCAGTTTGGGCTGTGAATTTCGATGATGAATGAAATAAATAAGAAACATAAGAAATAAATCTCCCCGCTGCTTATTTTCTAACGGTACTTACGAATTATTGTTGGAAGGTGGCGCCACTAACAGACAAGTTGGTAACCCTCCTTTTTCTAAAATACAAAATGGTAGATATACACCATTTGCAAGTTGTGCAATTATATTCATGAAGTAATGTTTTCTTCACCCAAGTTCATTGAAGTCGGTTATATTACAGAGCTTTCTGTTATCTGCGCTTCTTAAACTTTACAATTTACAAATATCGGTAATTATATTTTCTCATAATGAAGTATTATGTTATCCTAATAAAATCTCGGCAGATATGACCCAAGTGATCCCTCCGGAAGAGTTAGAAATTATGGCCAATATGGATCAAGATTCGATGACTCCATGCAAATTAAGCAGCAATTATGAAGCATTAATTATAAAACAAGAAGTGCAAGAAGACGTGAAATTTAATATAGACGATTTGCATCACTCGATTGACATTAAAGAAGAATCATTACCACCGGAGAAACCACCAAGTAAATTGAATAGCTCAAGCAAATTTGAATGTGCAGTTTGTGGGTATATCGTTACAAGTAAATATGCTTTAAAAATGCATTTAAAAACTCACACAGGTAAGAAACCGTATGTTTGTGACATTTGTAAGTTCACCTGTTCACATAAATCACACTTCACGGAACATATAAAGACTCACATTGGTGAGAAACCGTTTGTTTACATTTAGGTACCAATAGCACAACCTAACTTCCACTTTCATTTAACAGATTTCTTATACGTAACAATTTTATACGAAGTAGAGCGGGTTGTCTCGTAATGTACCATTACTTCTTTCTAATACAACCTGTTACAGGTTTGCCTGGAGTTCCACTTCCAGAAGAGCTACAAATTATGAGGTTTGTTTCATCAAGCAGTTCTCGTTAGTTCTAGAGCTATACGCATGCGCTTTAACTAAAATCTGTTTCATCAAACGTTAAAAGAAGAACTACTAATTCTATGAACTACTAGTCCGTTGTTTCATCACCCTTCTTGGGAGTTCTAGAGTCGTTCTGAACGGTTCAAATCAGTACTTGCTCGTGAGCAAGAACTACTAAGTTCTTGAAAAGGTGACCGCCCATAATATCTCGACTGAAGACGAACTCGTACGAATTTTAGCATCGTATTTGAATAAGTAAATTTTTCAAAAAATGCACAAGAAGAAATTCTCCGGTGATTAGTAAGAAGGGCTTAAGCCAAAAATTGGAAAATTTTGTTAGCTATTGAAATTAAGTACATTTTGTATGTTCTTTCGATTTGTACTAAGGACTTAAGTGTAATTCCTGTCATTAATGAGATATAGAGTGGTCTCAAAGTATTAAGTCAATAAAAATTACCTTATTTCCAATTGAATTTCAATCTAAATTGCGTGTTACGCAAAACTATGTTTTCTGACTTAAGCCCTTCTTACTAATCAATGGGGAATTATTACCGTATCTATCCAAGTAACTTCTAATAAAAAATTTATTTACTATCATAATTATGATTTCTTCACTTTCATCATCACTAGAGGCAGTGTCAAACTCTTCATTAAAATCACTAAAATCTGAATCGCTCATTTTTCAACGTAAATATTGCTTTTTGTTTTGGATATTCCGTTGCTTCAGCTTGTAAACAAGTTAGGTTAGGATTTATGGTTTTAATAAAATAATTCGTTAAATCACGAATGAGTCCGAGCAATCTCGAAAAATTATAACTGTACCGAAAGCGTTTCATCACGATTATTTTTTGACTACTAGTTCAAAACAGTTATTGCTCACGCGTGCGCTTTGAAAAATTCTGAATTAAAACTCGGTAGTTCTAGAACTGTTCAAATTGTGCTCGATGAAACAAAGCTATGGACAACATTGCTCAAGTTGCGGAAACTTCATGTAATTCAAGCAGCCATTATGAAATTAAATCCGAAGTGCTGGAAGACGTGAAATTTAATTTAGAAGATTTGCATCATTCAATCGACATTAAAGAAGAAATCAATAGCGAACAATTAACGCAAAAACCTGCAAGAAAATTTAGCAGTCCAAATGTATTCGAATGTGCAATTTGTGGGTATATCTTTACACATAAATATAAATTAATATTGCATGTCAGAACTCACCTCGGTGAGAAACCGTTTTCTTGCAAAATTTGTGATTACAAATCATCACAAAAGTCTAATTTTGAAAGACACTTAAGAACTCACTCTGATGACAAGCCGTTTGCGTGTCGTATTTGTAACTACAAATGTTCCGAAAAATCACGTTTAAAATTGCATATAAAAAATCACACAGGCCAGAAACCGTTTGCTTGTGAAATATGTGACTACAAATGTTCACAAAAAGCAGATTTGGAAAAGCATATAAGAACTCATACCGGTGAGAAACCGTTTGGTTGTGAAATTTGTGACTTTAAATGTGGACAAAAATCATATTTAAAAGTGCATTTAAAAACTCACACGGGCGAGAAACCCTTTGTTTGCCATATTTGTGATCGTAAGTATTCTCAAAAATCAAGTCTCCGATCGCATTTAGAATCTCACACGGACGAGGAACGATTTGCTTGTCACTTTTGTGATTACAAATGTTCTCTTAAATCAGATTTAAAAAAGCATTTGAAAACTCATATCGCCAAAAATACGTTTGCTTGCCAAATCTGTAGTTACAAATGTTCACATAACTCAGATTTGAGAAAGCATTCCAGGATTCATACTGGCGAGAAACCATATGCTTGTCAAATTTGTGACTATAAATGTTCACAAAATTCAAGTTTAAAATCGCATTTAAAATTGCACACAGGCGAGAATTCAGCTTGTCAAATTTGTGGCTACAAATGTTCCTTTAAATCTGATTTAAAAAAACATTTGAAAACTCATACCGACTCGAAGCCGTTTGCTTGTGAATTTTGCAATTATAAATGTTCACACAAATCAATTTTAGGAATTCATTTAAAAATTCACACCGGCGATAAGTCGTTTGCTTGTCAAATTTGCGACTATAAATGTTATCGAAAACCAACATTAAAGGACCATTTGAAAATTCACACAGGCGAGAAACCATATGCTTGTCTAATTTGTGAATACAAAAGTTCGCGTAAAGCGGATTTAGAATTTCATTTAAAAACTCATACAGGCGAGAAACCCTTTGCTTGTAAAATTTGTAACTGTAAATATATAAGGAAATCGGCTTTGAACAGGCATTTAAAAAAAACTCACACTGGCGAGACCCCGCATGCTTGCTAAATTTGTGACTATAAATGTTCGCGAAAATCACAGTTGTATCGGCATTTAAAAACTCACACTAACTAGAAACTAAAAGTATCAGCAAAAGAGTAAGCGCTGGTATCTCGACCGACCGAGAGGTGTTACCGGTTGGATTGTTGAAGCTTCGTCCTGAGGGAAATTTTGATGTCTTTGGTATCGGTGCCACCAGTCTACTTTTTAGATGTTGCAGGAGTAAATAAACCTGTGCTTTGGTCGAAAACGCAGGACAAACAGAGCTTACAACATCAAAAATTGAACCGTGTTAGAATTAAAATTATAAGTTTATTCGAATTAATAAAAAATGTTTTTACAAGTAAAACGAAGTATAAATTACTTTAATAATGTAGTACTCGCCATTGAATTAAATGATTATTGTAATAATGGGTTTGAGTTGGTGGCAAAATTGGTTGAATTGTTTATTGATACAATGAATTATAATAATAAATGCCTAATACTTGAAAAAATTGACTGAATGTATTTTCTTATTTTATGATGTAACACTTAATTATTATATTTATTAATACATACATAATTAATTTGATAATTTTTATATAAATTCGGATTTGGTGGTGGTTTCCAAATTTATAGTTATTTTTGATGGTACAAAATAATAAGTCAAATTGAACAAAGAGAAGTTGTTGTTAAATCTTACGATTAAACAATTGTAATTATATTTTATAAAAAGTACACCCTGTAGAATTTATTTAAAGTATTGTAACATAATAAGCAAAATTTTGTATTTTATTAAATAAAGTGCACATAGCACATTCCATATCAAGTAAACTGATCAGAATTAATAGGTCAAAACTTTATGAATGAATCAATACTCCTGCACTTTGACTCGCTTTGGTTGCTAACTTAAGACACTTTCTTCGACCAATCTCGATTGAGTCTGGTCTGGAGGCAACTAAAGCGCTCGAGATGCAGCATCTTCCGCAATATCCTTTGGGGAGATTCGACAGTTGTTATTGCAATAAGTTTTTAACTTACGTAACACAATATAATATTATGATCAAGTTCACTAGCATTAGTTTACTAGACGAAGGTAACCTCCGAACAAAACGGAGAAGACGAAAAATCGCAGTAAGCGGAGAACTGTTTAATTTTAGCGGAAAGTTGTTTTATTTTGGCGAAAAACTGTTACCACTTATTGTATGTTGCTCGGAGCAAAAACTCGAAGGAAGAAAAAAACTTCGAAGACAAAAAATTTCGTAAGTTAATACCGAGGGGTCAACCACTGAGGAAATCGTGTACAATTAACTTCACACTTCACGTACTTTATCATAATTCTCCATACTTCTTCGTACTTCATATAATTCAGCAGTAATTCACGGGATTTCACGTACTTTATCAGTAATTCACCGTACTTCATCAATAATTTACGGTACTTCACCTAATTCATCGATACTTTATTGTATTTTACGTACTTCATTAGTATTTCAGAGGCTTACCGAGATTATTCCAAAATTTGAGTACTGGAGGGTTTTCCAGATCTTGTCCAAGTTGTTTGAAAGAATGCTACTGAAAAGACTTAAACCAATCCTAGAAGAAAAAGAACTGCTTCCAGATCATCAGTTTGGGTTCAGACAGGAACATGCGACCGTGGAACAGGTCCACAGGCTAGCTGCAGAAATTAATAATAACTTTGAAAAGAAAAAATACTGTACCGCAGTGTTCATCGACATAAGCCAAGCTTTCGATAAGGTTTGGCACGTGGGCCTCCTGTATAAGTTGAAAAAAGTCCTACCCGATGGCATGTACCTTGTACTGAAATCGTATCTCACAGACAGACATTTTTATGTCAAATTTCGAGAGGAGTGCACCAAGATTTGTTCAATCCAAGCTGGAATCCGCAGGAAGTGTGCTGGGACCTATCCTTTACCTACTTTATACTGCTGATTTACCTACCAGCGCAAATTCCACAACAGGAACATTCGCAGACGATACAGCCGTCCTAGCCGCATACGAGGACCCAGTAGCAGCCTCAAAGATGCTGCAGAAAAATTTAAACAAAATAGAAACATGGTTTAAAAAGTGGAAAATAAAAGTGAATGAAAGCAAGTCTGTCCAGGTGACATTTACACTAAGAAGAGAAACATGTCCTCCAGTTAAATTAAATAATCAACAAATTCCTCAATCCGATAACACGAAATACTTAGGCATCCACCTGGACAGACGCTTAACCTGGGCTAAGCACATCCTCACGAAGAGAAAGCAACTTGGTCTAAAGCTGAGCAAGCTCTACTGGCTCATTGGGAGAAATTCAAAATGACTCGAGAGCAAATTGATGATCTACAAAGTTATCCTGAAGCCTGTATGGACCTATGGCATTCAGCTATAGGTTTCAGCATCCACCTCCAACATCGAAATATTAGAAAGATTCTGATTACTGATGCTCCATGGTTTGTCCCAAACGAGGTGATCCAACGTGACCTGCAAGTGCCTACCGTCAAGGAGGAAGTTAAAAACTACAGTAAAACATACTACGCAAGATTATGCGCCCATCCAAATAGATTGGTTGAGAATCTAAGAATTGGTGGCAACAGAAACGACCGATTAAAGCGACGAAATATAAACGATTGTCTGAACAGACTTTAAGTGAACCTTTTTCCCAGTTATAAGTGGTCAGTTATGATGTGATTAAGTGGTTGTGAGGGAGACGTCACTGGACGGATCCCAGCATGTTGTGTAAATTTGTTAATTGTATTACTTATTATCCACTGGAGGTATTATCCACAAAGGATGGATACTTCATTGGAACTAATGCATACAGTGAAAAAGCGCAAACTGGAATATCTTGGACATGTGATGCGAGGCGAGAAGTATGAACTGCTTCAGCTGATAATACAGGGCAAGATCAACGGAAGAAGAGGACCTGGTCGTCGCAGAAAATCATGGCTCAAAAATCTTAGACAGTGGTACGTGAAGAGCACAAGATCGTTGTTTCGCGCTGCTGTATCAAAGATACAGATAGCAATGTTGATTGCCAACCTCCGGTAGGAGAAGGCACCTGAAGAAGAAGATTATCCACTGGATAGATCGTAATAAAATTTATTATTAAAAAAAAAAACTTCTGATAAAAAAAACTACTCGGTCTGGGGATTCTGCAAGATTCTTCATTCAAAAATTTGTGCACTGGAGGGTGTTCCACACCCCCCAGACTCCCCGGATTGAGTAGTTTACTTTTTATCAGAAGTAAACTGAAGATCTCCAGTTGCAGAGATCTACCTCCCGGAGGGTACGGAATTTATAATTATGCAGTCCTAATTTTAAAAAACTTTGTGCTTAAATATTTTATTCTCTTTTAATAAAAATAAATTATTTAAACCGGGGGGCTGGGGGGTGTGGAACATTCTCCAGTGCATCTGCAACGAGAGATCTTCAGTTTAATTTTAATAAAAGTTAACTACTCGGTCTGGGATTTTGCATGTTCTGCAATGTTCTTCATTCAAAAATTTGTGCACTGGAGGGTGTTCCACACCCCCCAGACCCCCGGATCGAGTAGTTTACTTTTTATCAGAAGTAAACTGAAGATCTCCAGTTGCAGAGATCTACCTCCCAGAGGGTACGGAATTTATAATTATGCAGTTCTAATTTTAAAAAACTTTATGCTTAAATATTTTATTCTCTTTTAATAAAAATAAATTATTTAAACCGGGGGGTCTGGGGGGTGTGGAACATTCTCCAGTGCATCTGCAATGGAGATCTTCAGTTTACTTCGATAAAAAGTTAACTACTCGGTCTGGGGTTCTGCATGTTCTGCAATGTTTTCATTCAATTTAGGCACTGGAGGGTGTTCCACACCCCAGACCCCCGGAATGAGTAGTTTACTTTTTATCAGAAGTAAACTGAAGATCTCCAGTTGCAGAGATCTACCTCCCAGAGGGTACGGAATTTATAATTATGCAGTTCTAATTTTAAAAAACTTTATGCTTAAATATTTTATTCTCTTTTAATAAAAATAAATTATTTAAACCGGGGGTCTGGGGGGTGTGGAACACCCTCCAGTGCATCTGCAACGGAGACCTTCAGTTTAATTCCAATAAAAAGTTAACTACTCGGTCTGGGGTTTTGCATGTTCTGCAATGTTTTTATTCAATTGTGACTGAAGGGTGTTCCACCAGACCCCGGATGAGAGTTTATTTATCAGAGTAAACTGAAATCTCCAGTTGCAGAGATCTACTCCGAGGGTACGGAACGGGAGATCTTCAGTTTACTTCTGATAAAAATAAACTATTCAATCGGGGTTTGGGGTGTGAAACACCTCAGTACCAATTATTACAATGCAGGCAAACATATTAAAGATTTAAAGATTTAGTAGAAATTTTCAGTTACCGTTTTAGTTTTCTAAAGAAGTTATGACATATTCTTGGGGAGGGCAACAATAATGGGTAAAGCGAAAATAAATTATGCACAATCATGCACAAACGATTAGTAAGATTATTTTCAAAATCAGGAAGGTCGAGCTAGCAGAACTCCAGCCCCTCCTCAACTAATTTTCTAAATAATTCAAAAACAAAAAGGTCTAACCGAAAATAAATAATGCACAATAGATTTAGACTTTTGAATTAAAATTCGCAATGGAAGGGGATGATGATGCACCTTATCAGTCCACAACGAAATAACCAAACACACAACAAAACAAAAACAAATCGCACATCTCATTGGTAATTTCGTCAATTTAACTTTAATGTATTTTAATTGGTAGATTTCATGTATTTTACCAGTACTTCATGTACTTCACATGAGATGTCATGTACTTCATGAGATGTGTACAAAAAACTTCATCAGCGGTTAATCCCTCGGTTAATACGCGTATTTTAAGCCATTTCTTCCCCTAGCCTCCCGAAAGCCCGTGGTGGATAACTCGCGTTTTACGAAGCAAAATCTGCAACCTGCCTCTTTTGTTTACAGTGAAGAATGTGCGTCTTTAAATCCGCGCCAAATACGGCCGTCTGGAACCCCTCGCTTGCGGTGTACCTATACACATACGAGCCGGAGGTTTAAGCGCAACCAGTCGGGGCGGTAGTGGCCGGGAGTTAGACGACGACAACGGAAAAATTTACTTTTGTCTTTAATACCGCGCTTCCGGCGAAATCTCTCGATTTCTCGATGTCGAAATCTAGCCCGAAGCTAGAAATCCACGCCGTTTGCCCACCGACCGGAGACTTTGACGTCCTCTCGGCGTCGGAAGGCGACCGCGAATTTAGTAAATTTTACAGACATTTGTACAATTGCAATCTTGCCACCAGGCTCCCGGGAGGGTAGACCGACGAGCGTCATCCAGCTCGGGAATTACGGGCTCCTAACGAGACGCGATGAAACTTTGTAGCGCCTCCGGATGGTTTTCTCGTCGGTCAGTTACCGCTAAAACCGCCTCCTTCGAACGAGTCTTCGGGAATTTTTTATTCGAACAGTTTTCGCTGTTCTCACTGCAAATCCTTCGGAACTCTTTCGTCGAGCAGTTTTCCCCAGTAACTGACCTCCAAACAAATAGGAGAAGAAGAAAAATCGCTGTAAGCAGGAAACAGTTTGATTTTGGCGGGAAACTGTTACCACCTAATGTATGTTGCTCGAAGCAAAATCTTGAGGGAAAAAAAAACTGCAAAGACGAAAAATTTCGGAAGTTGTTACGAGTATTTTAAGTCATTTCTCTCCCCCCCCGGAGAAGATTTGACCGGAGATTTTACCATCTTCTCAGGCCGGAATCGGGGGGTTTGTCCATGCACCTATATCACTTATCGCGCATTTTATCTCGCGCCCGTGGGAGTAAATATCGCGTTTTACGACACGGCGAAAATCACGTTTGTGTTTAATACCGCGCCTGCGGCGCGCTGTTAAATCCTCTCGGGTAAGCTTTGACCGGGAATTTTTACATCCGCACGAGTCGAGATACCTCCGGGATCCTTTCGCGCATTTTACCTCACGCCCGCGGCGGATAACTATCGCGTACGATTTCATTGACCTGTTTTTTTGCCAATGAAATAGAAATCAAATGGGGGTGCCCAAAAATTAGATATTTTGTTAAATATCAACCCCATAGAAATTCGAACAAATTGCTGAGATAAAAAAAAACGCCAATTTCGAAGTGAAACCCACTTTCCGCATTCTTCGCTCCGCTCCGGGCGCTACAAGCGGTTTTGACAAGCACTTTACTTACGAAAGACATTCCCCAAGACGATCCAAATCGAAAAAGTGTGGAAGTTGACCCGACGGATGTCAGAGAGCAACCGACTCCCTCCTAACGCTGCTCTAGTTAGCCCCGCTCTATGGTTGATACGTGATAGCCATCAAGATTTTTTGTGGCGTTTTCTCTCTGCACCGCGGGGTCTACGATCCTCGCAGTCATAGCGGCAAAAACATCCACCTTAGTCTCTAAAGATGGAAGATGTTTTACTCTGCCTGTGAGACTCGGATGAGATGTCCTTGCTCTCTAGTGAATATTGATCACAAAAGCTCTGGGAGTTCTTGCGTGGCCAGAATTCATAGAACCTGCGTATAGTGAGTTTCAATTGCGTTCAGTAGGTTAACACGAATTTGGGTGACGGATTTATTAATAGAAGTAAGAATAAAAGCAAAAAAAGAAAATCGTGATAGACCAGAGAATAATCGTAAACGACAAAGACACAATAGACAAATTTTCAAATTTATTTTTTTTAATGGTAATTTTAGCAGTAATTTAACTTAAGAAATATTTCGGGATCCCGCCGTTGCAAAAACCCAATTACTCATCATGATAACTGCACAAATAGCAATTCCTGATTTCTATAGTGACACTGCCACTGCCGGTAACTTAACCACTTCCAGACACCATTTTAATGGTTGCAGTTTTATAAACGTTTTCGCTTGACAGTGTAATAAAATTGCTATTATTTAAATCGATATGAATAAAAAAATGATATTTTCACAAGAATTAGAAAATAATGCAACTAAGAAAATTAAAACAGAAGAAATGGTAGAAATCATGGATATCAAGCTAGAAGATTTACATCATTCCATCGACATTAAAGAAGAAACATCAGTTAGCGAATCTCAACTGCATCAAGATTGCAAAATAGAAATATACAAACAAATTGAATGTAAGGTGGGTGATCCAATATTTACCAATAAATTGCAACTCGGAGAGCATTCAAAATTCATACCATCGGAAACCGTTTGAGTGTACAATTTGCGATTACAAGTGTTCTATAAAAGGGAATTTAAACCGGCATTTACTTAGTCATACCGGCAAAAAACGATTTGAATGTACAATTTGCAATTATAAATGTTCTCAAATCGGTCACTTGAAAAGTCATCTACGAACTCATACAGGTGAGAAACCGTTTAAATGTAAATTTTGCGATTATTCTTGTTCACACAAGGAATATTTGAAAATTCATGAACGAATTCATACCGGAGTGAAACCGTTCGAGTGTAAAATTTGTGGTTATAAATGTTCTCTGAACAAAATCCTGCAATTGCATTTACGAATTCACACCGGCGAGAAACCCTTCGAGTGTAAATTTTGCGATTTTAAGTGTTCTCTAAAAAGGAATTTGAAAAGGCATATACAATCCCATACTGGCGAGAAATCGTTTGAGTGCAACATTTGTGGTTATAAATGTTTTCAAAAAGGAAATTTGAAGTGGCATTTACGAACTCATACCGGCGAAAAACCATTTGAATGCAAACTGTGCGACTTTAAATGTTCTCATAAGCAAACCTTGAAAGGACATTTACTTAAACATACCGGGGGAGAAACCCTATAAATGTAGTATTTGTGATTATCAGTGTTCTCAAAATGGAAATTTGAAGAGGCATTTACGAATCCATACTGGCGAGAAACCAATTGAGTGTAACATTTGCGGTTATAAATGTGCTCAAAAAGAATATTTGAAAGTTCACTTGCGAACCCACAGTGGTAATAAAACGAAAAACAAAGGTAATCTAAAGGAAGTACACATATAGTGTAAGCAGAAAACAGGATATTTTTTCTCGTTTAATCCGTACGTATATATTGCTATGTTTTTGCATCTAAAATTGTAGTTCAGATTTGATGCTTGGGAGTTTTAGTTGTACATAAGTCAAATTCAAAAACTATTAAACAGTTTGTTGTACCGAATTTAAAACCTATATTAGTAATTTCTAAATATTATGTTCTATTGTATTCTATAGTTAATAGTAGAAATAAATTCAAATCATTTTATGAAAATTGGACTTATTATTTCGACAAATTAAAAAAACTTATATAGATTTGGAATTACAAACGACAAAAGTTATATTAATAAGAATTTGGTTTAAATCTTATAATAAACTTGTGAAGTAAAACATTGCAAATTATGAACGACTTGAATAAATGCAAACAATTATTAAGATTTTTACCCTTGGCAACAACTCATCCACTACTCAGACTCTTGTAAAACATTTTCAATCGCATCGGGTTAAATTGCCAGAATTTCAGCGTGGATTGTATCTTAGAGTTTGCCAATTTTAGTTGGTTTCAATCTGGTAATCAAGCGGAGTAAAATCCGGAGATCTAGGTGGCCATTCGATCGTTATCCTATGTGACCAATCCATTGATTAATAAAAATTTGGTTTTTATTCACTGCAATATGCGACGAAGCTTTGTCTTGCTGTCGTGTTATTCGGAAAATCTGGATCTCCATGATTTTATAACACAGATGCAGGAACTAATTCTTCCATCTAAGCAATCCAAACATTAAGTTTTTGTGAAAAATGGCCAAGAGTTTTCATTTTCAAATGTGCGTTAACAAGAGATCAACAACTACAGTTTTGCCGGTTACAAAACGGTGATCTACCCGTCAGGATACTCTTAGTCTAGCTTTTGTATCAAATTTTTTTATACAGATACCACTTCGTCAATTTAAAATATTTTGAAACGAAGCTCCGACGGGGTTCCCACTAAATCTTTTAAATAAATTCTCTAATTTCTTCAGGTTTTCCCTGTATTTAATTAAATTGTTAAACAAAAATAATTGAATTAATGAAGCAAACAGTTACATTTTTGAAAAAAATTGCTATCTTGCATAAAACAGTTACTTTTTGGAAAAAGAAACTGTAGGATTATTATAGAAACATACATTTCCATTATTTTTTTAACGAAATAAACCATTAAAGAAGTAATAATTCAATTAGTGAATAAATAATAATTGAATTATTGAACACAATAGCTGAATTATTCTAAAAACAGTTTAAATTGTTGACGAAACAGTTCAATTGGTAAACAACGACATTGCATTGTTGACGAAACAGTTGAATTTTTAAACATACCAGTTGCATAGTTGAAAGAAAAACAATTGAATTGCGAAGTCAAAATAGTTGAACTTTTGAGCAAAATAGTTGAATTACATAAAAGAAACACCTGAATTTCCTAATACAAAGTTGAATCTTTGAATAAAACAGCAGGAATATGGAAACAACATTTGATTTGTTGAAAAAAAGCAGTTGAAATTGTTGACGAAACAGTTGAATTGTTAAACATAACAATTGCATCGTTGAAAGAAAAACAATTAAATTGCTAAATCAAAAATAATTGAACTTTTGAACAAAATAGTTGAATTACATTAAAAAAACAGCTGAATTTATCAAAAACAAGGCTAAATCATTGAATAAAACAGCAGAATTATGGAAGAAAACAGTTGAATTGTTGAAAAAACAGTTGAAATAGTTGACGAAACAGTTGAAATGTTAAATATAATAATTGCTATGTTGAAAGAAAAACAATTGAATTGCTAAATCAAAATAGTTGAACTTTTGAACAAAATAGTTGAATTACATTAAAAAACAGCTGAATTTATTAAACACAAAGTTGAATCATTGAATAAAACAGCAGAATTATGGAAGAAAACAGTTTATTTGTTGAAAAAAACAGTTGAAATTGTTGACAAAACAGTTGAATTGTTAAATATAATAATAGCATTGTTGAAAGAAAAACAATTGAATTGCTAAATCAAAAATAGTTGGACTTTTGAACAAAATAGTTGAATTACATTAAAAAAACAGCTGAATTTATCAAAAACAAGGCTAAACCATTAAATAAAACAGCAGAATTATGAAAGAAAACGGTTGAATTGTTGAAAAGCAGTTGAAATTGTTGACGAAACAGTTGAATTGTTAAATATAATAACAACATTGCTGAAAGAAAACAATTGAATTACTAAATCACAAAATAGTTGAATTTTGAACAAAATAGCTGAATTACATTAAAAAAACAGCTGGATTTATCAAAAACAATGCTAAATTATTGAATAAAACAGCAGAATTATGGAAGAAAACAGTTTATTTGTTGAAAAAACAGTTGAAATTGTTGACAAAACAGTTGAATTGTTAAATATAATAATAGCATTGTTGAAAGAAAACAATTGAATTACTAAATCACAAAATAGTTGAAGTTTTTAACAAAATAATTGAATTACATTAAAAAAAACAGCGGATTTATCAAAAACAATGCTAAATTATTGAATAAAACAGCAGAATTATGGAAGAAAACAGTTTATTTGTTGAAAAAAAGACAGTTGAGATTGTTGACGGAACTGTTGAATTCTTAAACATAACAATTGCATTGGTGATAGAAAAACAATTGAATTGCTAAATCACAAAATAGTTGAATTTTGAACAAAATAGTTGAATTACATTAAAAAAACAGCGGGATTTAACAAAACAATGCTAAATTATTGAATAAAACAGCACAATTATGGAAGAAAATAGTGTATTTGTTGAAAAAAACAGTTGAAATTGTTGAGAAAACAGTCGAATTGTTAAATATAATAATAGCATTGTTGAAAGAAAAACAATTGAATTGCTAAATCAAAAATAGTTGACCTTTTGAACAAAATAGTTGAATTACATTAAAAAAACAGCTGAATTTATTAAACACAAAGTTGAATCATTTAATAAAACAGCAGAATTATGGAAGAAAACAGTTTATTTGTTGAAAAAAAACAGTTGAAATTGTTGACAAAACAGTTGAATTGTTAAATATAATAATAGCATTGTTGAAAGAAAAACAATTGAATTGCTAAATCAAAAATAGTTGAACTTTTGAACAAAATAGTTGAATTACATTAAAAAACAGCTGAATTTATCAAAAACAAGGCTAAATCATTGAATAAAACAGCAGAATTATGGAAGAAAACAGTTGAATTGTTGAAAAGCAGTTGAAATTGTTGACGAAACAGTTGAATTGTTAAACATAACAATTGCATCGTTGAATTTCCAGAATTTCAACGTGGATTTTATCTTAGAGTTTGCCAATTTTAATTGGTTTCAATCTGGTAATCAAGCAAAGTAAAATCCGGAGATCTAGCTGGCCATTCGATCGATATCATATGTGACCAATCCATTGATCAGTAAAAATTTGGTTTTTTATTCACTGCAATATGCGGTTAAGCATTATCTTGCTGTGATGTTATTCGGAAAATCTGGATCTCCATGATTTTATAACACAGATGCAGGAACTAATTCTTCCATCTAAGCAGTCCAAACATTAAGTTTTTGTGAAAAATGGCCAAAAGTTTTCATTTTCAAATGTGCGTTAACAAGAGATCAACAACTACAGTTTTGCCGGTTACAAAACGGTGATCTACCCGTCAGGATACTCTTAGTCTAGCTTTTGTATCAAATTTTTTTATACAGATACCACTTCGTCAATTTAAAATATTTTGAAACGAAGCTCTGACGGGGTTCCCACTAAATCTTTTAAATAAATTCTCTGATTTCTTCAGGTTTTCTCTGTATATATTGAATTGTTGAACAAAAATAATTGAATTATTAAAGCAAACAGCTACATTTTTAAAAAAAATTGCTATCTTGCGTAAAACAGTTACTTTTTGGAAAAAGAAACGGTAGGATTATTATAGAAACATATATTTCCATTATTTTTTTAACGAAATATACTGCTGTGTTATAAACTGTAATTGCAGTGTAGAATTTGAGTTGGTACAGTAACGAGAAGGAGCGAAGCGTCGAAAGCTTTAATCGAGTCGCTTAGTTATCGGAAATTCAAGTTGTTTTGCATTTGGCAAATTTGTGCACCTAAAATGAATTCAAATAAAATTTTTTATAAGTAAATGAACGAATTCAATACAAACCTTGAGTCAAATTAATTAATTAAAAGTTATTTTGAATTTAAATTTAAATAATTAAAAATTTGAGCGAAACTATTAAGAGATGGCGCCAGAGTCAAATCTAAATTGAAAAAATGATAAAATTTGACAGCTACCTAAAAATTTAATTAATTATAGATGTAAATAGTATAATTTTAATAGTTTAAGAGTTTTGTAAATTAATTAGGTGATCATAGATGTTTAATGTGAACAATAGATTAAAGAAAAAGAGAAAGATTTTTATAAAAGTGAAATTTTCATGCATATTGCTTTTGTTACGCCCTATATGAACAATCGAAAGTGAAAATAAATTGGTGTGCCATGAAAAATGGGAATTAACAAGGGGGCTAGGTAAATTGAAGGAGGTAGAAAAAAAGGATTCTCTCTGGGATGCGGAGAGATGAGGACGTGTTAAATTTTGTCCGCAACTAAAATTACAATTTAGTAAGAAAAGTTTAAAAATAAAAGGAAATACTTACCAGAAGGCCAGAAGCTTGTTACAAAAATCTGACGCTTTCGACAAATTTCAGTTTCCTAAATTTAAAATTATTTTAATAATTTTGCATTCAATAATTATTCTAAAATTATTGAGTTTTAAATGAATATTTAGGATTTATCGTTTGAACCTTGAGAAATTTTTGATAATATTACACATGCGGCGCGCTGGACCGAGCGCAGGCGTAGTAGAGATAAAAGTTGGACGAGTCAACGAGGTCTATAGCCTCAAGTAGTGCTGACGTATATTCCTAAATTACGAGTGCAATTTATCAGCGCTAGTAGTAGTAGTGTCATCAACCTACAGTAGTGGGTAAATTAATTAGTTAGACGGTAAAAATGTTTAAAATGATTCAAAAAATTAAAAAAAACTAAAAAATGGAAACTATTAAAAATAATTAAAATGATTAAAAATTAAAAAAATGATAAAAATTGATTTAAAAATAAAAAAATGATTTAAAAATTAAAAATTGAAAATTATTTAAAAACTAATGTAAATGATTAAAAATTTAAAAAATATAAAAATTATTTAAAATATATAAAAAAAGATTCAAAAAAATTAAAAATGAAAATTATTTAAAATAATTCAAATATTAATAATCTTAAGAAAATATAAAAAATATTTAAAATATTAAAAAGATTAAAAAAATTAAAAATGAAAATTATTTAAAAATAATTAAATATTAAAATTAAAAAATATAAAAATCTTTAAAATATTAAAAATTTAAATAAATTATAAAAAAATTTGGAGAAACAGTTATTGTTAAAATTGAATTGTTAAAATATTAAAAAACTGTAAAGAAAAATTGAATTGTAACAAATATTGTTTACAAAAGTGAATTATAAAAACAGTGAATTTCAAAAATAACTGAATAAACAGCAGATATGAAGAAACGTATTGTTGAAATAAATTGTTGCAAACAGTTAATTGTTAAAAAAATCATGTGAAAGAAAAATAATTTAAACAAAATATTGACTTTAAAAAATGAATTCATTAAAAAGTGATTTATAAAAGTAATTTAAAAAGCAGAATATGAGAAAAGTTATTGTAAAAAAATTGAAATTTAAAAAACAGTTAAATTTTGTTAAATAATAAACCATGTAAAAAAAAACAATTGAATTCTAAATCAAAAATAGTTAATTTTGAACAAAATATTTGAATTACAAAAAAAAACGGGTTTTTTAATAAAAAATTTAAAAAAACAAAAATAGGAAAAAATTTTTTTGTTGAAAAAAAGTTGAAATTTTGAAAAAACAGTTGAATTTTTAAAAATAAAAATTTACATTTTTGAAAAAAAAACAATTGAATTTTTAAATCAAAAAAAAGTTGATTTGGGAAACGGTTAAAATCACGATTTACCATTTGAATGATTATGAAAGGTATAAAAAAAAAATTTTGATAAATTTAAAAATTTAAAATATTGAATTTTGTTTAACCCCCCAAATAAGGAAAAAACAGTTTAAATTAGATAAAAAATAATGAAATTTAAAAATTTATTTGGTAAACATCCCCCCCGGCGAACAGTTTAATAAACCTAGCAAAATTTAATAGGCCCCCGCCAAAATACTTTATTTATATTTGGAATTATTTAAATAATGCTTAATTTTTCAACTAAATTTTTTTTTGACTTAAAAAAATTTATGGTTACATTTAAAAATATTAAAAAAGGTTAAAAAAAATTAAAAATGAAAATTTTTAAAAATAATTAAAAATTTTTAAAAATTAAAAAATATAAAAATCCTTTAAAATATTAAAAAATTTAAATATTAAAAATGAAATTTTTGATAATATTACACATGCGGCGCGCTGGACCGAGCGCAGGCGTAGTAGAGATAAGAATTGGACGAGTCAACAGTTATTTAGCCCTCAAGTAGTGCTGACGTATATTCTAAATTACGAGTGCAATTTATCAGCGCTAGTAGTAGTAGTGTCATCAACCTACGTAGTGGGTAAATTAATTAGTTAGACGTATTTTGGGTTTCCGATCGCGTTAGCGGATTTATTTTCCTATGGAAAGTAGTGGAAATTGTCATATGGTAGATGGTTTGATTGTGTTTTCGACGCGCCATTTTGATCCGTTGTCTTTTCATCCTGCGCAAACGTTAGCGAAACATTATCGTGTTTGCGCACCTAGATAACGCAACTACGTCACAGAAATTATTTACACCAAGTTTTGTTTCGTTCGTGGAAATATTGCTATTTTGGATTTACCGACGGCTTTTGGATGGTGTTCACCTACAGTTTATTCGATCTCATTGTATTCACCACGATTCCGAGGAGGAATATTATACACCTTTGTTGGACGGAAATTTGCAGACAGCGGCATCACCGCTTGGAAGTGTTCATCAAGTGCTGTGCGTATTGTGGTAGTGTCGGATTCATATCTTTTGAGAAGATTGTGCAGTTTTAAGGGTACCGATTGTCTTATTACCGAATGTAAACTTATGGTTTGTACAAACGGGTAAGTCTTTAATTTTAACCTTTATTAACTGCCTTAATTTCGTTTCACTAAATTTTGAAGATCCGAAGAATCGGATCATAGTTGTTTACATACGCACTGCGTGATACTGTCTCTTCAATTCACCAATTGCCAAGGGTTGGCTTGTAAATATTTTGATCCGTTATTATTCACAAATAAAGTTTACTGCAATTGTTTATTGGGTTTTATTGTTGAGAGTACCTAGCAACAGTACCTACGACTCTCGCATCCGCATCAGCATAGAGTTAGTTTTTAACAGCGTGGCAAATCACAAATAAATTTTGTGAGAAAGGTTGTTGGCCCTTGGCAAACAGTTTTTCTTCAAGCTGATTGTGCACGGCGAATTGATGGAAAGTGAGTTGTGATGGTTTAATAAAGAAACGAATAGACCTACAAGATAAAACTCAACACGAAATTTTGGTTATGCAACAAGAAAAGACTCACCAGATGAATTGCTGGGTTAAAGAAAGAAAATTCGAAGTAAGCAAGCAGAACGATCAACAGATTAAATTGCAGTTCGTCAAATAAGGTAAAATTTCAAACTACAAAAATTATTTCACTTGTAAAACGCAACTCACTTACAAAGTTTCAACCTTAAGTGCGATTATCGTAAAGTTCGACGTAATTAGTGGCATGCGCAAATTGTACGTTAGTAAATTCATGAAGAATACAGGGTATTGCAATAATAAAAGACATGTTTAGTTTGGTAATAATAGCTTTAATTTGTGTAAATTAGTTAACATGTGGGTAGAATTAAGTTGTTTGTTTGTTTTAGGATAAATTGCATTAATATAAGACGTACGAGGAGTTAATTATCAGTATTAAATTCAAAATAAATGTTTTACCTTCATATCAAAATAAGTTTCATTGCGAGTAGAAGTTTTATTTCAGAGAAGTAAGTAAATAAGCAGGTCACGTAACGGTAAGTCGAGGACACCACCTTACGTAGCAATACCATTAAAGTAGTAATAATTCAATTAGTGAATAAATAATAATTGAATTATTGAACACAATAGCTGAATTATTCTAAAAACAGTTTAAATTGTTGACGAAACAGTTCAATTGTTAAACAACGACATTGCATTGTTGACAAAACAGTTGAATTTTTAAACATAACAGTTGCATAGTTGAAAGAAAAACAATTGAACTGCGAAGACTTTTGAGCAAAATAGTTGAATTACATACAAAGTTGAATCTTTGAATAAAACAGCAGAATTATGGAAGAAAACAGTTTATTTGTTGAAAAAAAACAGTTGAAATTGTTGACGAAACAGTTGAATTGTTAAACATAACAATTGCATTGTTGAAAGAAAAACAATTGAATTGCTAAATCAAAAATAGTTGAACTTTTGAACAAAATAGTTGAATTACATTAAAAAAACAGCTGAATTTATCAAAACAAGGCTAAATCATTGAATAAAACAGCAGAATTATGGAAGAAAACAGTTGAATTGTTGAAAAAAGAGTTGAAATAGTTGACGAAACAGTTGAAGTGTTAAATATAATAATTGCTATGTTGAAAGAAAAACAATTGAATTGCTAAATCAAAAATAGTTGAACTTTTGAACAAAATAGTTCAATTACATAAAACAAAACAGCAGAATTAATTAAATACTAAGCTGAATCATTAAATAAAACAGCAGAATTATAAAAAAATCAATTTAATTGTTGAATAAAACAGTTGAAATAGTTGACGAAACAGTTGAATTATTAAATATAAGAATTGCACCGTTGAAAGAAAAACAATTGAATTGTTAAATCAAAAATAGATGAACTTTTAAACAAAATAGTTGAATTACATTAAATAAAACAGTTGAATTTATTAAACACAAAGTTGAATCATTGAATAAAACAGCAGAATTATGAAAGAAAACAGTTGAATTGTTAAAAGCACAGTTGAAATTGTTGATGAAACAGTTGAATTGTTAAACATAACAGTTGCATTGTAAAAAAAAAGAATTGCTAAATCAAAAATAGTTGAACTTTTGAACAAAAAATAGTTGAATTACATAAAATAAAACAGCAGAACTAAACACAAAGCTGAATCATTGAATAAAACAGCAGAATTATGAAAAAAAAAGTTGAATTGTTGAAAAAACAGTTGATATTGTTACCGAAACAGTTGAATTGTTAAACATATCAACTGCATCGTTGAAAGAAAAACAATTAAATTGCTTCTAAAAGATAGTTGAACCGAATAGTTGAATTACATTTAACAAAACAGATGAATTTATTAAACACAAAGTTGAATCATTGAATAAAACAGCAGAATTATGGAAGAAAACAGTTGAATTGTTAAAAAAACAGTTAAAATTGTTGAAAAACAGTTGAATTGTTAAACATAACAGCTGCATTGTTAAAAAAACGATTTCTAAATCAAAAATAGTTGAACTTTTGAACAAAATAGTTGAATTACATTTAAAAAAAACAGTTGAATATATTAAACTCAAAGTTGAATCATTGAATAAAACAGCCGAGTTATGGAAGAAAACAGTTGAATTGTTAAAAAGACAGTTGAAATTGTTGATGAAACAGTTGAATTGTTAAACATAACATTTGCATTGTAAAAAAAAAGAATTGCTAAATCAAAAACAGTTGAACTTTTGAACAAAATAGTTGAATTACATAAAACAAAACAGCAGAATTAATTAAACACAAAGCTGAATCATCAAATAAAACAGCAAAATTATGAAAAAAAACAGTTTAATTGTTGAATAAAAAGTTGAAATAGTTGACGAAAGAGTTGAATTATTAAATATAACAATTGCACCGTTGAAAGAAAAACAATTGAATTGCTAAATCAAAAATAGTTGAACTTTTGAACAAAATAGTTGAATTACATAAAACAAAACAGCTGAATTAATTAAACACAAAGTTGAATCATTGAATAACACAGCAGAATTACGGAAGAAAACAGTTGAATTGTTAAAAAACAATTGAAATTGTTTAATAAACAGTTAAATTGTTAAACATAACAGCTGCATTGTTGAAAGAAACAATTGAATTGCTAAATCAAAAATAGTTGAACTTTTAAACAAAATAGTTGAATTACATAAAACAAAACAGCTGAATTAATTAAACACAAAGTTGAATCATTGAATAACACAGCAGAATTATGGAAGAAAACGGTTGAAATGTGGAAAAAAAACTGTTAAAATAGTTGACGAAGTTGTTGAATTATTAAACATAATAATTGCATTGTTGAAACAAAAGCAACTGATTTGCTAATACAAAAATAGTTGAATTTTTGAATAAAATAGTTGAATTACATTTAAATATGTCAACTGTTTTGATAAACATATTTAGCTGTCTTGTTAAATAAATTTAGCCGGTTTGTTTAATAAATTCAGCTGATTAATTTAGCGATTTAATTGATTTGGTCAACACTTGAAATGTTTTTCGTTTAAAAAGTTTTCAATTGTTTTTTTGTTGAATAATTTTATTGTTTTTCATTCAACAATTTAATTATCCTTGATTCAACTATTTAATTTTTCTTGATTCAACAATTCAATTGTTTCATTAATAATTCAAGAATTTTACTGTTTTTTCAACAATTCAACACAGTTTTATGTAAAAACAACTACTTTGATAGAAATGTTACAATTTTGGTAAAAGAATCAACTGTATAGGTAAAAAAATCAACTATTTTGTTAAATAAATTTTGCTGTTTTGTTTAATTATTTCGGTTGATTGGTTCAATAAATGTAGGTTAGTGTTTTATTCAACTCTTGAACTATTTTTAGTTTAGTAAATCAATTGTTTTTGGTTCAACAATTCAATTATCCTTGATTCAAGGATTCAACCGTTTCTTTAATAAATCAACAGATTTTTCAAAATTATACTGTTTTTGTCTACAATTCAACATAGTTTTATGCAAAAAGCTACTACTTTGCAAAAAAATGTAATTGCTTTTTTTTTAAATCAACAATTTTGTTAAATATGTCAACTTTTTTGATAAATATATTTAGCTGTTTTGTTAAATAAATTTAGCCGGTTTGTTTAATAAATTCAACTGATTAATTTAGCGGTTTAATTGATTTGTTCAACACTTGAAATATTTTTCATTTAAAAAGTTTTCAATTGTTTTTTTGTTGAATAATTTTATTTTTTTTTCATTCAACAATTTAATTATCCTTGATTCAACTATTTAATTTTTCGTGATTCAACAATTCAATTGTTTCATTAATATTTCAACAATTTTACTGTTTTTTCAACAATTCAACACAGTTTTATGAAAAGCAACTACTTTGTCAAGAAACGTTACAGTTTTGTTAAAAGAATCAACTGTATTGTTAAAAAAATTAATTATTGTGTTAAATAAATTTTGCTGTTTTGTTTAATAATTTCGGCTGATTGGTTCTATAAATGTAAGTTAGTGTTTTGTTCAACTCTTGAACTATTTTTAGTTTAGTAAATCAATTGTTTTTGGTTCAACAATTCAATTATCCTTGATTCAAGGATTCAACCGTTTCTTTAATAAATCAACAGATTTTTCAAAATTATACTGTTTTTGTCTACAATTCAACATAGTTTTATGCAAAAAGCTACTACTTTGCAAAAAAATGTAATTGCTTTTTTTTTAAATCAACAATTTTGTTAAATATGTCAACTTTTTGATAAATATATTTAGCTGTTTTGTTAAATAAATTTAGCCGGTTTGTTTAATAAATTCAACTGATTAATTTAGCGGTTTAATTGATTTGTTCAACACTTGAAATATTTTTCATTTAAAAAGTTTTCAATTGTTTTTTTGTTGAATAATTTTATTTTTATTTCATTCAACAATTTAATTAGCCTTGATTCAACTATTTAATTTTTCGTGTTTCAACAATTCAATTGTTTTATTAATATTTCAACAATTTTACTGTTTTTTTGTTGAATAATTTTATTGTTTTTCATTGAACAATTTGATTAGCCTTGATTCGACTATTTAATTTTTCGTGATTCAACAATTCCATTGTTTCATTAATAATTCAACAATTTTACTATTTTCTTCAACAATTCAGCACAGTTTTATGTAAAAAGCAACTACTTTGTTAAAAAATGTTACAATTTTGGTAAATCAATTGTTTTGGTTCAACAATTCAATTATTCTTGATTCAAGTATCATTCAACTGTTTCTTTGATAAATCAACAAATTTTTCAAAATTATACTGTTTTTGACGACAATTCAACATATTTTTATGCAGGAAGCTGCTACTTTGTCGAAAAGTGCAATTGTTTTGTTAAAAAAAATCAACTTTTTGCTAAAAATATCAATTGTTTTGATAAGTAAATTTAGTTGTTTTGTTAAATAAATTTAGCCGGTTTGTTTAATAAATTGAGCTGATTAATTCAGCTATTTAACTGATTTGATCAATACTTGAAATTTTTTTCGTTTGAAAAGTTTTCAATTGTGTTTTTGCTGAATAATTCTTTGTTTTTGAATCAACAATTTAATTATCCTTGATTCAACTATTTAATTTTTCGTGATTTAACAATTCAATTGTTTAATTAATAATTCAACAATTTTACTGTTTTTTTTTCAGCAATTCAACACAGTTTTATGTAAAAAGCAACTACTTTGTCTAAAAACATTACAGTTTTGTTAAAAGAATCAATTGTATTGTTAAAAAGAATGAACCATTTTGTTAAATAAATTTTGCTGTTTTGTTTAATTATTTTGGTTGATTGGTTCAATAAATATAAGTTAGTGTTTTGTTCAACTCTTGAATTATTTTTAGATTAATAATTCAATTGTTTCCCTAATAAATCAACAGAGTTTTCAAATTGTACTGTTTTTGCTTACAATTCAACATAACTAATCTTGCAGATAAACAAAAAATTATAAATTTAAATAAAAAAATATTATATAATTGTAAACCGGAATGGTAGCTGTATAAAAGCTTAAGAACTACGATTATTCCAAGTTTCGCCTTGTTTAATAATAAAATTCTAAATTGAGTAGCCAGGTGGACACTACCGGGACGTGATTGGTTCAATATTGAGAAAGAAATTGATATTGGAAAATATCAACCCCCGAGAGTTTATTGGTATACTGAAGATAATAATTATATCAAAAGTTCCAGGGTTCTTACCGAATTTTTCAGGTTCTCCCTGATTCAAATTAATAATTTTTCCTGACGTTTCAAATTTTGGTAAACAAAAATCAAATATTTTGGGGGCGGGAAATATATTCAAAATTTTGTTACATAGCAAAATTTTCGCTACTGACCTAAAAAATAGTTAAATATATCAATTCAAATAAATTGTTAAACATGACAATTGAATTGTTAAAAAAATCAGTTGAATTATATTGAACAAAGCAGCAGAATTGTTGAGCAAAAAAATTGATTTATTTAACAAAACAGTTGAACTTTTAGATAAAGTATTAAGTAGTTTTTTACATAAAATAGTTCAATTGTTAAAAAAACAAAAATCTGTTTTAACATAAAAAACATAAACAACATAAAAAACAACTGTTGAATAATTATAAAACAATTTAACAAATTAGCTAATATAAAACAATTAAACTAAAAATAATTCAAATGTTGAATAAGGCAATGAATTATACAACCAAACAGTTGCATTTTTAACAAAACAGTTGATTGTTTGGATAAAACTATTGAATTGTTGAATCACGGATAATTAAATTGTTCAAAGATAATTGAATTGTGAAACAAAAAACAATAGAATTATTCAACAAAAAACAATAGAATTATAAAACAAACAAAAATTCATGTATTGAACAAAGCAGTTAGATTATTGAGCTAATCAACCGAATTTTTTAAACAAAACAGCTCAATTTATTTAACAAAACAATTGCATTTTGTGATAAAATAATAGCGTTTTGCATAAAACTGTTTTAAATGATAAATAGCAGCGCCAAAATTTGAATTTTTTATTTAATTTATTTATTTTATTTAATTTAAATTTAATTAAATTGAAAAGAAAATATAGTTGAGGTGATAGGTCAGTGTAAATCTAAGAAGTAGATATCTTTTTCAAACACAAGTATATTAGGTTTGAATATTTATTAAATATCAACCTTACGGAAATTCGAACAAACTGCTGAAATAGAAACAAACCTCAATCTTTATCTGCGAGATTGGTTATTAATTAATTAAAATAGTGTCGATATTGACTGGATATTATAATTAGATCTTTGGTACTTCGGATCGTAAAATAGGTATAAATACACATGAGAACAAATTAACTATTTATAACAATAATTAAATTATGACTTTCAATTATTAATCGTTACTGTAAATATGCATCAATTGTTTGTTATTTTACCTTATAAAAAAATAAAGATTACAACAAAAGTTTAACAATGGAAAATAAGACAATAACAGCACACAAGATAACTAATACTGGAATATTGTGTATCGCAACACACAACCGCTGCAGTGATTTCTGTTTACGTAACATGGTTTCCACATTCTTGCCAGTATATATAACTTTTAAATATTCTTCTAGAGTAAATTTTCACTCAAACGATGTCTGAGTAAATGTCGTTTCAAGGTGTGCTTACGAGCACATTTAAATTTACAAATTTTGCACCCAAAGAGTTTTCACCGGTATGAGTCCGTATGTGTCTTTTTAAATTTTCTTTTTGAGAACATTTATAACCACAACTCTTACACTCGAAGAACTTTTCACCGGAATGTTTGAGTAAATGTCTTTTCAAATTTTTCTCTATGGAACATTTATAATCGCAAATTTCACAGCTAAACGGTCTCTCACCGGTATGAGTTCGTAGATGTCCTTTCAGAGTTTCCTTATGACAACATTTAAAATTACAAATTGAACACTCGAAGGGCTTCTCGCCGGTATGAGTTCTTAAATGCCTTTTCAAATTTCCTTTTTGAGAGCATTTATAACCACAAATGTGCACTCGAACGATTTCTCGTTAGTATGTTTAAGTAAATGTCCTTTCAAGGTTTGCTTATGAGACGATTTAAAGTCGCACAGTTTACAACCAAACGGTTTTTCACCGGAATGAGATCGTAAATGCCTTTCCAAATTTACCTTGTGGGAACATTTATAATCACAAATTTTACATGCAAACGGTTTCTCGCCGGTATGAGTTCGTATGTGAACTTCCAAGTTTTTTTTGGCAGAACATCTATAATTGCAAAGTGTACAACAAAACGGTTTTTCTCCTGTGTGAATACGTAAATGCATTTTTAAGTTGTGTTTGAGTGAACACGTGTAACCGCAAGTGGTACACTCGAACGGTTTCTCAGCCGTATGGGTACGTATGTGCCGATTCAAGTGTACGTTTTGGGAACATTTATAATTGCAAATTGTACATTCAAACGGTTTGTGACCGGTATGAGTTAGTAAATGCCTTTTCAAATTTCCTTTTACAGAGCACTTGTAATTGCAAGTTGTACACTCAAACGGTTTCCCGATAGTAGGAATCTTCACGTGCTCTCCGAGTTGCAATTTATTGGTAAACATTGAATCACGTACCTCGCATTGAATTTGTTCGTATATTTCTGTTTTCAGATGATATTCGTTAATCGAAGCCTCTTCTTTAATGTCAATCGAGTGATGTAAATCTTCCAGTTTTATATCCACGATGTCTTCCATTACTTCTATTTTAATTTCCTTGGTGTCATTTTGAAATTCTTGGGAAAATACCATTTTATTATTCATGTTTATTAAAATAGTAACGATAACAATTTTATTGTTGTTGAGCTGGTTTTTGACGTTTACAGAACTGCAGCCATTAGCATCAGAAAGTAGTTACGTCACCTCCAGCGGCAGGTTTTCAACGTTTGCATTTGATATTCGAGTTCCCGAATATTACAAATTAATTTTTATTTTCCATTTATTTACAAAATAAACGATCAAAATCACTATGTTCATTTTCATTGTGTCAATTTTATTATAGTCATTTTGTTTAATCGAAAGATGGCGCCACGTCTGTTTTTACTGCATGAGTGAAGGCACAGAAAATTACAAAATGGATGACTTCACCATTTTTTAAGTTGTTGTGTCCTATTGTTGTAGTGCAGTATTTTCTTTAACCAGATTCATGCAAATCAGTTCGATTAAACAATTTTACGGTATCAGAAGTTGACATTTCATGCCCGATTTCAGAATTTACAAAACATCGGTCATGAACGTGGAGATGTGCTACTGAACGGTAGTAAGTATTATTCAGCGTAACTTTATTTAAGCTTAATTTGTCTCATACACCATGCACCCTGTTACAGATATGACTCGAGTTCCACTTCCGGAAGAGTTGAAAATTATGGCCGATCAAGTTGCGAAGGCTTCATATAACTTCAACAGTAATTACGAAATTAAATCTGAAGTGCTAGAAGGTGTTCAATTTAATTTAGAAGATTTGCATCATTCGATTGATATTAAAGAAGAACGCAATAGTGATCAATTGGCAAGAGAATTCGAGAGACCAAATTTGACTCGACAATGAATCTTGGTAAGTTAAGTAACCTTCTAATTTCAAATGATTGAATTTTAAGTGTTTCAGGCTTTTCCGGTACTTACTGAAGGCTAACTTTATACAAATAATGTCATAAACTGATTAAAAATTCGGATTGATGTAGTCCTAATATTACAATACATATTCCAATGTCGATTTTGGTTCTAAATGGCAAATTTTGGATTTAGAAATCAAATGGTCGATTTTTACTAGATGACGAAAGCACGGAGACGGCCACCTCTGTCTGGATTTGAACTGAGCGTCTCAATTAAGTTTGTAATATTAATCATTTTTCTTAAATTTCGCGCACTATTAAAATTAATTTAACATTTTGGGTCAGGCAACTTTTTTAACAGCCCCAGTCTTCAATTCATTTTATATAACCAAGTACATAATTTAAAAAATTAAATTTTCTATTATGTGTGCTTGTTTTGTTTAATTTAATGCAATCAACGAATATAATCTTTATGTAATTATAAAATAGAAAACATATCAAAACTATCTAGCGCCCTTTGTCCACGTCATCGCGGTTTTTAATTTCTATTCATAATCATTTCCACATTGACGAAAGCATTGTTTAATATCAACATCTTACCGAAACTACCTACTTCAAAGGCTCGGAAGACAATTCTGTCCTTCCCGTTTCAACCTTTCCTTTGAATTTCAAAAATTTCATATCAAAACTGTTTTTTAATTAAACAATTTTCGTCCTGCCCGTATGGGTCTTTAAATGAACATTTAAGTTTCCTTTACGAGAACATTTAAAACCACAAATTTCGCAAAGAAATGGCTTTTCGCCGGTATGGGTCATTAAATGTTTAATCAAATCTTCTTTTTGTGCACTTTTAAAGTCGCAACATTCACATTCAAACGGTTTCACTCCACTGTGGCTTCGAAGATGCTTATTTAATCCGTCCCTTTTAGCAAATCCGCATTCACAAATTTCACACGTAAAGGGCTTCTTACCAGTGTGAATCATCATATGAATTTTCAAATATTCCTTTCGAGAACATTTAAAGTTACAAATTGCACAGACAAACGGTTTTTCGCCAGTATGAGTTCTCAGATGCTTATTTAAAACGTCTCTTTTCGAATAAGTACATTCACAAATTTCACAGGTAAACGGCTTCTTACCGGTATGAGTCATTAAGTGAATTTTCAAACTGTCCTTTCGAGGAAATTTCAAGTTACAAATTTCGCACACGAAGGATTTCTTGCCACTATGAGTTATCAAATGATTTTTCAAATGGTCCTTCCGTGAAAATTTAAAACCACACACATCACATGCAAAAGGTTTTTGGCCAGTATGAGTCAGCAAATGATTTTTCATTGCACCTTTCCGAGAACTTTTAAAATCGCAAAGTTCACAGGAAAATGGCTTTTCGCCGGTATGAGTTAGTAAATGTCGATTGAAATCTTGTTTTTTCCACATTTATACTCACAAATTCCACACTTAAACGGTTTCCCTGCAGTGTACTTTCTTCGATTACCAGAAAATTCACACCCAAACTGTTTCTTTCCTGCATGCTTCCTTTCGTGCCGTTTTAAGTATTCTCGTCTCGTAGCCTTATAATCACAAAATTCACACAAAAAGTTTTTTGTGTCGACATGAATTTTTGAATGCTTTGTTAGCTGCAATTTATTAGTAAATAAAGCACTGCATATCTTACATACAAATTTTTTGACCGATTGAAATTCTTCAAACGAAGTCTCTTCTTTAATATCAACAGCATGGTGCAAATCTTCTACCTTGATTTCTATATATTCCATTGGTTCCACTTTAATTTCGTCCAGACCATTTTGTAATTCTTCCGAAAATGCCGCGTTATTCATTTCGACGGAGGAATTTATCAATTCAAACTTACAAGACTTTGTGAGGTTATGTTTCGTGATCTTTGTATTCGTTGCCATCGGACAATTTATTTGCTTTTGAATAAAATTATAATTGTTCACTGAACAAAAGAACTGGCGCACCGACTGAATTATAAATCAGGAGATTAATAAATTAGTTTAAAACTGACAGATTAGAATGTGACAGCCATTCTTGAGTGGTTCCGATACCTGCACCGGCAGAATGAAAGTCGAGCGTAATAAACATCTGATAGTTTTACAAATACGGGAAAATCAAGAAATTTTTGATTTTTAAGCGAATCTTTTGGAGATAAGAAAAATTTTCAAACTTAGAAAAGTGTTAAATTAAAAATACAAAATATTTATGTAAAAACTCAGTTTTTTTTGTACAAACTGTGACTGTTTTGTCCCAACATGCAACTGTTTTATCTAAATATGCAATTAGTTATTGTTAGTAATTTAATAAATTAATTTTTTAATTTAATAATTTTATTGTATTTGGTTTAATACTTCAATACTTGAGACGAGGTAGTAAACCTGAACTCAAAAGTGTTACATTTTTTCCTATAAAAATCGCTTCACCAAACGAAAGAGCACAAAAACACATGAGTTTAGCCGGACTTGTAATAACGCCACAATTCAAATTTGAAAATTACGATTTTCCCATAAAAAATACATGTAAGTGTATTATTGCGTAATATTATACCATATATGAAAAACATTCTATCACCAGTGCGTGTGTTGTAGGTGGGTCGACAATCACAAGCGGTGGGGAGCTACTAGTCGCTCCCTCTTATCTGTCGGGTTAACATCTACACATTTTCGAATTGGACCGTTCTAGAAGGATATTTTTAATGAGTAAAGCGCTCCGGCTGCTCTAAGCCGTTTTGACAAACGCAACCATAGCCAATCTCGGATTTAACCTAAAAATATACGCTACATTACATTTAAACTTGGGGCGGATTTTCCAATTTTTTTTTTTAATATAATAAAAATATAAAAATACTTATATACAATTAGTTTTAGCGCTAAAAACTTATTTTAATTGTAGATGGGCGGGGTTACCGTTATTTTTATTTTATTTTTTTATACGTTAATTAGACGCTCATTTTTTATAATCCGCTTTAAAAATGCTCAAAATCGGAGTTCGTCCCAATAGTTTGTGATTGAACAATGAAACAGTTGTTTACAGAAATTCAACTGTTTTGCCCAATAGCGCAATTATTTTTGGTTAAGTATTTTAATTGTTTTTGGTTCAGCAATTACTTTGTTTTTACTTCAACTAGTTTTGTTCAACATTTCAATTATTGTTTTGTTTAACAATTCAACTATTTTTCAATAATTAAACGGTTTTCTTGTTTCAACTATTTTTTCAAAAAGCAACTGCTTTGTTTAGTACTTCTGCTGTTTCGTCAAAAATTCGACTAGTTTATTGACAATTCGTTTGTTTCGACAATTCAATTGTTTTTAATTAGATAAATTTCATTTTTATTTAAAAAATAATTTAACTATTTCCTTTGAACAATAGAATTGTTTTATTAAATATTCCCCCGTTTTATGCAATTGTCCTGATGTTGTGGTCCATAATTCAACTACTTTGAGCAACAGTTTAATTGTTTTCGATTTTAAAATTTTGTTGTTTTAGTTTCATCAGCAACTTAATAATTAAACTGTTTGTTTGACAATTTAACTCTTTCTATCAAACAATAGAGCTGATTTGTTGACTAATTTAACTGTTTTGTTTAATAATTCTGCTGTTTTGTTCAATATTTTAACTAGTTTAAGCAACAGTTCAACTGTTTTTTATTTTATACTTTGTTGTTGTTTTTTTAAATAATTCTGCTGTTATGATCAATAACTCAAATGTTTGTTTAAATATTCTGCCGTTGTGCTTGATAATTCAACTAGTTTGATCAACAATTCAATTACGTTTGATTAAAAAATGTTATTGTTTTTGTTCAACAACAATTTGACAATTCAACTGTTTGTCTGACAATTTAACCGTTTTTATTAAACAATAGAACTGTTTTATTACTTCTGCTGTTTTGTAAATTAATTCAACTGTTTTGTTTAATAATTCTGCTGTTTTGATCAATAACTGAAATGTTTGGTTAAAGATTCTGGCTTTTTGTTTAATAATTCAAGTAGTTTGATCAACAATTTAATTGCTTTTGATTAAAAAATGTTATTGTTTTTGTTCAACAACAATTTAACAATTCAACTGTTTGTTTGACATTTTAACCGTTTTTATTAAGCAATAGAACTGTTTTGTTACTTCTGCTGTTTTGAAAATAATTCAACTGTTTTGTTTAATTATTCTGTTGTTTTGATCAATAACTGAAATGTTTGGTTAAAGATTCTGGCTTTTTGTTTAATAATTCAAGTAGTTTGATCAACAATTTAATTGCTTTTGATTAAAAAATGTTATTGTTTTTGTTCAACAACAATTTAACAATTCAACTGTTTGTTTGACAATTTAACCGTTTTTATTAAACAATAGAACTGTTTTGTTACTTCTGCTGTTTTGTAAAATAATTCAACTGTTTTGTTTAATAATTCTGCTGTTTTGATCAATAATTCAAATGTTTGTCTAAAGATTCTGCAGTTGTGCTCGATAATTCAACTAGTTTGATCAACAATTCAATTGCGTTTGATTAAAAGATGTTATTGTTTTTGTTCAACAACAATTCAACTGTTTGTTTGACAATTTAACCGTTTTTATTAAACAATAGAACTGTTTTGTTACTTCTGCTGTTTTGTAAAATAATTCAACTGTTTTGTTTAATAATTCTGCTGTTTTGATCAATAATTCAAATGTTTGTCTAAAGATTCTGCCGTTGTGCTCGATAATTCAACTAGTTTGATCAACAATTCAATTGCGTTTGATTAAAAAATGTTATTGTTTTTGTTCAACAACAATTTAACAATTCAACTGTTTGTCTGACAATTTAACCGTTTTTATTAAACAATAGAACTGTTTTGTTACTTCTGCTGTTTTGTAAAATTATTCAACTGTTTTGTTTAATAATTCTGCTGTTTTGATCAATAATTCAAATGTTTGTCTAAAGATTCTGCCGTTGTGCTCGATAATTCAACTAGTTTGATCAACAATTCAATTGCGTTGATTAAAAAATGTTATTGTTTTTGTTCAACAACAATTTAACAATTCAACTGTTTGTTTGACAATTTAACCGTTTTTATTAAACAATAAAACTGTTTTGTTACTTCTGCTGTTTTGTAAAATAATTCAACTGTTTTGTTTAATAATTCTGCTGTTTTGATCAATAATTCAAATGTTTGTCTAAAGATTCTGCCGTTGTGCTCGATAATTCAACTAGTTTGATCAACAATTCAATTGCGTTTGATTAAAAATGTTATTGTTTTTGTTCAACAACAATTTAACAATTCAACTGTTTGTTTGACAATTTAACCGTTTTTATTAAACAATAGAACTGTTTTGTAAAATAGTTGAACTGTTCTGTCTAATGATTCTGCCGCGTTGTTCAATAATTCAAATCTTTATTTAATAATTTTGCTGTTTTGTTTAATAATTCAAATGTTTGTCGAATGGTTTTGCTGTTTTGTTCAATAATTCAACTAGTTTGATCAACAGTTTAATTGATTTTAATTCAAAATGTTATTGTTTTGTATAACAATAATTTAACAATTTAAATGTTTGATCAACAATTTACCTGTTTTTCTTAGATAATAGAGCTGTTCTATTAAATAATTCAACTGTTTTGTTCAATATTTCAGTTGTGTGGTTCAATAATTTAATTAGTTTTTTTAATACTTCTGCTGTTTTATTAAATAACTCAATAATTCAACAGTTCTGTTTAATAGTTTTGTAATTTTGTTATGTTATAATTCAACTATTTTACTAAGTAGTTCAGCTGTTTTATTTGATGGTTCTGCTGTTTTGATCAATAATTCTGTTGTTTTGTTAAATAAGTTAGCTGTTACATTCAATAATTTTGCTGTTTTTATTAATACTGCAACCTTTTTTGTTAATAAATTTAGTAGTTTTGTCTAATAATTCAATCATTATTATTTAATAATTGATAGTTCTAGTTTGTTTAACAATTCAACCATTTTCTTCAAAAATTCAACAGTTGTACTCAAAGGAGGTACAATTTTAAAAATTGCAACTGTTTCTTTAAATACGTCATTTTGTTTAATAATTTTATTGTTTTTGTTTCAACGACTTGAATGTTACGTTTATCAATTCAATTGTTTTTCAAGAATTTCACCATATATTTAACAATAATAGAAATGTTGTGTTAAATAATTCTGCACTTTTATTCCATAATTTTGCTCATTTGCTATATAATTCAACAGTTTTATTCAACATCTCATCGGTTTTTACAAATGACCAATATTTAGTTAAAAAAGCAACTGTTTTGTTATTTAAATCAACTATCTTGTTTAATAATTCAGCTGTTTTATTCAATAATTCAACTATAATTTGTTCAACAATTCAATTGTTTTTGATTTAATACTTCCATTGTTTTCTATCATCGATGTAATGGTTATGTTTAATGATTCAACTGTTTTTTTGAATATCTTTAATAATATTACAATATTAAAAATTCATTAAAAGTAACATAAAATTATTTTTTTTTATTTTGCCACTGTCGGCAACGTAAGCACTTTCTAATATTGAAAAATTGTGATTGTTAATGGCCGCTGTCGAAGTCCTGCAAGGGAACTGACAGCAATTTGTTATTATTTAGATGGATAACGACAAGAGGATGGTATTTACACAAAAATTAGAGAATACAAGTAAATATATTAAAACGGAACAATTGGAAGATGTGGATATCAATCTGGAAAGTTTACATCATTCGATTGACATTAAAGATGATATTTCCATTAACATGGGAGCCTTTTCTGAAGAAGTTGAAAATTGTTGCAAAGAAATTAAAATTGAAGAGTTGAATATAAAGTTGGAGGACTTACATCATTCCATCGATATTAAACATGAAACTGTATTTATTAATGAATCTCGACTGGATCGAGATTGCACAACACCAAAATTAAAACAATTTAAATGTGGGGTATGTAATGCAATATTTACAAATAAATTAAAACTTGGAAAGCATGCAAAATATCATACTCGTCCGAAGCCGTTTGAGCATAATCTCTGCGACTATAAATGTTCTCGTAAACAAAATTTGAAATGTCATGTACAAACTCATACCGGGAGAAGTGGCTTGAATGTAACATTTGTAATTTTAAATCTTCCAAAAACTTGTTTACTCGTACGGGTAGGAAATCGTTTGAGTGTACAGTTTGTGACTTTCAATGTTCTCTCAAAAAAATTGAAAAGTCATTTACTAGACCATACTGGTCCGAAGCCGTTTGAGTGCACAATTTGCAACTTTAGATGTGCTAAGAAAAGCACTTGGAAAGTACATTTAATAACCCATACCGGGGAGATACCATTTGAGTGTAACATTTGCGATTTTAAATCTTCCTATAAGCACATTTTGAAAGATCACTTACGAACTCATACCGGCGAGAAACCGTTCAAATGTAATATTTGTTATTTTAAATGTTCTTTAAACAAAGTTTGAAAATGCACTTGCGCACTCATACCGACGACAAACCGTTTGAATGTACAGTTTGCGATTATAAGTCTTCTCGAAAAGAAGATCTGAAAGATCATTTGCGAAATCATACCGGTGAAAAACGGTTTGAATGTACATTTTGCGATTATAAATCTTCTCGAAAGGAACATTTGAAACGTCATTTACGAACCCATACCGGTGAGAAACCGTTTGAGTGCAAAATTTGTAATTTTAAATGCTCCCAAAAAGAACAATTGAAAGGTCATTTACGAATTCATACCGGCGAGAAACCCTATGAGTGTAAAATTTGCGAGTACAAATCTTCTCAAAAAGGGCATTTGAAAAGGCATTTACGAACTCATGTTGTCTGGAATATACAGGATGTAAGCTAATGTGGTCTAACCGAAGAAGACCTGGCTGAACAATATTTTGTTTTACCAATGCAAATCTGAGGAGATGAGTGCCACTGATATATCTGTCAACTGCCGAGGTAAATGATATTATATGAATGTGTTAAGGAATTTTATAAAATTAAGCTGTACGTTTATTTGATAAAAATTTTATAATAAGACAATATAAACATATTAAAAGAACAAAAAATGTTTTTAATTATTTCTATTTTTCATAAAAATATAATATTATAATAATTAATTCACAATGCTAACTTATTGTAAACCTACTTTCGTCGGTCGACCTTATCGGACTTTGTGCTGTTGCGTTCCGTAGATCGACTGCACTCGGGGTTTCTTATTCGGTTTTCGTGAAGTTGAATTCTTCAAAAGCAAAACACATAAAATAACGAAGATAGGTTTATGCTTGGAATTAACCTTCCAAAACCTACTTGAACACAAAATAACCCCATGAGAAAAATAAAACTGCTGGTATAGAGAAAAACATCATTCTTGATCTGCGAGATTGATTAATAATTAATTAAAACAGTGTCGTTATTGACTTGATTTCGTTGGTGTACTTAATTAATACTTAAATGGTATAAATAATTTAATTCAAATACTTAATCAAAATATGGGTCGAAAAGTGTCTTAACCAACACGAGTTAAATTACAGGAAAGTATTAACGATACAAGAATCGTGATGATATTACTACAATATTTATTGTCGTGTTTGTGACGTGTGGAAAACTATTTCTTCCCCTTATTGAAGAAGCCAATTGTAATGTTATAATGATTGAAATGATTATATTGTTGATGCTCGAAATAATGTAATAGTTGTAAAATTGTACTTTTTATTGTACCGTCGATGGTAACCTTATGTTGTATATTATTTATTGAAATTTTGACCACAAATTTAGTTTATAACTGTTTGATTTTGATACTCATAAATAAATAGCGATACAAATTTTGATTTTTTTTAAATAAATTTTTATATTTGAATAAAGTTGAATACAAAAGGAAAAAAATCAGTTGGTAACTCTGGTTTCATTTCACAAAGAAGGTCAAACTTACAATGACCCATCCGGCGTCTTATACTAAAGTGTCATGTCTTGTGTAGTTGTGATTAATACTAAATATCAAGTGCATAAGTGAATTAAACTACTTAAAATTAATTATAATTGTATATTGTGCGACACATACAATTCATATCGTATTACTAACTTTATATCGATGGTACAGCTGTGAAGATCGAGGTCATTAACATTCCAATTCAAAATCAGCGGTTCCAAAATATAAAAACGTTCCAATTCTTCGTTAACATATCCAATCACTTGTAAGTACGAAATTTTCCAATAATTTAATTTAATTCCACCGTAATTTCTTCAATTCACTTTAATTTTCGTTACTTTTTCATATTGTTACTATTTATTTTGACACTGCTTGTCGAAATGTAATTTTATTTATTTATTTTTTTACATTTCAGGAGCACATGAAATACATATTCTTAGGACAAGCAATCAAGCTCCACTAAATACATTTTTCGCATCGAATTGTGCCTTAAAATGTGAAATTTACAATTGTTTCAACAAAAATACTCACAAAACTGGATTGTGATTGGTTGAAAAATTTAGTAACTCGGATTTCCATGAAATTTTCACCAAAAATTAAAGACTTCAAAACCGTTTTCCACAAAATTATTATAAAAATTCTAGCTGCAGCGGCTGCTCCACAACCGACCTTCAAAGTATGAATTCTTTCGTTGACCCCAATTTTAATTTTACGACTTTTTATTCATTTTAACCACTTGCATAACAATCTGCTTTTAATTCCTCTTCTTTTAACACAAATTTTATTCACTTTCTTAGACTAATAACACTGTAATTACTAAATTTACAATTTTGACATATTTTTAGGTTAAAATTACATATTTCTTAATGGTGAGGATTTAATTTACATCCTACTACCCTTATTTGGATGACAAACAGTTCTACATAAAATTACTCTTCTTTTGGTATAAATTTTATTCTAATTAACATATTTTTTACTACTGAAATCTTTCTTTTTTAGGTTTTCCGAAAGATGGAAATTTACTTTGCTGTTATTGACTTTATTATATTCTTTTTGGATTTGGATTTTATGCAATGGTGACAAGAAATGTGAACGCTACTATTTACTATGAAATCTTTTTCCAATTTTTATTCGTGGCATAATCAATGAATTTAACTTCCTGAACGCTTAAGGCTTTCGACAACTTATTAAATGACGTTTGGTACTTTAACTGGCTCTAATGGTATTCCATCAACATCCTACAACTGCTAAATGACAAATATTATAAAATCTTCACATAAAGTTTCCACCCGAAGATACAATTTTATTTACCGAGGTCAACGGAATAACCAACTCTCTACGAAAAACATTGCTCTAGGCTTTGTGAGTTTGATTACATTAGTATTATGTTAAATAATCATGGCTGTATCCTTTTGTATGAAACTTTCTACATTCCAACTTCTTTTTAGCCCTAATTTGCTATTAATTGTTGTGAACATGACATTATATATAAAATTCAATTGCAGATTTACTTAGTAATTACATTTGGCATACACATTTTGATTTTTTGAAGGAATGTACTATGTACGCTTTATTTAATTCTTTTTACATTATTATTACAAAATTAAATTAAATTGACCATCTACAGGATGTACAAAAAGTTATTGAATCGTAAGATAAAATACAATTTTACAAC
Source organism: Lycocerus yunnanus (assembly GCA_036346125.1). Lineage (NCBI taxonomy): Eukaryota > Metazoa > Arthropoda > Insecta > Coleoptera > Cantharidae > Lycocerus > Lycocerus yunnanus. Next base: position 2,228,858 of record JARFIX010000033.1, on the reverse strand, counting down.
CTGATGAGTAGTAATTTTTGAAAAACAATTAATAAAACAAAATAAATTATGTATAAATAATACATTGTTACATTATAATAAATCTATGGCTTCCACAGAAAAAATTGAATTGTGAGAAAAACCTGGTTACAAATTGTTTTTAAGGGCAATTGAAATCTTGAAAATAAATGGATTGAAGAGGTACTTGGTAATCAAACCGTCGTAGAGACATTACGATAAGAACACAAATTTGCGACTACCTCGTATTAGAATTATTTGGTCAAAAATTATATAAAAAAAAGTTATGATGTCAACATAAATTATGAGCAACTACATTTAACAATTTAAATAGATATCCGAAAAATTACAAAAATGGTTTATTAATTTTAAGTGGGCTCTTGCATATAATAGCAAGACCACTGCAAGTTGAATTATAACTTGGGTTTTAATAAATTTACTTTAGTTGAATTTGGCAAAATGGTGTTTTAAACTTTTGGATTTCGTGGATTGTACAAACAACCCGTTTTTTTTCAATTGATGTTACCAGATGCAAATTTAATTTGTGAGAGTATCGCAAATTTCACAAACGGTTTCTCACCGGTGTGAGTCTTTAAATGCTGTGTTAAATGTCCTTTTTGTGAACATTTGTACTCGCAAATTTCACAAACAAACGGTTTTTCACCGGTGTGGATTTTTAAATGCTGTGTTAAATTTGATTTCTTTGAAAATTTGTAATCGCAAATTTCACAAACAAACGTTTCTCACCGGTGTGAGTTTTAAATGCTGTGTTAAATATCTTTTTTGGGAAAATTTGTATTCGCAAATTTCACAAACAAACGGTTTTTCACCGGTTGATTTTAAATGTTGTGTTAAATTTGATTTTTTGGAACATTTGTACTGGCAAATTTCACAAACAAACGGTTTCTCACCGGTGTGAGTCTTTAAATGCTGTGTTAAGTGTCCTTTTTGTGAACATTTGTACTCGCAAATTTCACAAACAAACGGTTTTTCACCGGTGTGGATTTTTAAATGCCGTGTTAAATGTGATTTCTTTGAAAATTTGTAATCGCAAATTTCACAAACAAACGGTTTTTCACCGGTGTGGATTTTAAATGCTGTGTTAAATTTGATTTCTGTGAAAATTTGTAATCACAAATTTCACAAACAAACGGTTTCACACCCGTATGAGTTTTCAAATGTTTTTTTAAATCTCCTTTTCGTACACACTTGTACTCACAAATTTTACAAACAAACTTTTCTCACCGTGTGAGTTTTAAATGCCGTTAAATATTACTTTTTGGAAAATTGACATTCAAATTTACTAGGTTTTTCCTTGTGAGTTTTAAATGCCAAATATCTTTATGTAACGAATATCAAATGCACATTCAAATTTCGTCTTGATTTGGTTTCTTTGTAATCATCTTTAATGTCAATCGAATGATGCAAATCGTCTACATTAAATTTCACGTCTTCTAGAAAACTTCTTGTTTTATTTCATAATCGATGCTCAAATTACATGGACCGCTAAAACTTGACCCACGGTGGCCATCATTTGTAACTCTTCTGGAGGGATAACTTGAGTCATCTGTAAGAAAGCATATGAAGAAAAATTAATGATGCATTTTACCAGCAGTATAGCGTAAACATACACCGGCCGACTAGAAAGCGGAACCGGTTCGATTTCTAGTCGCTATCGATACTCTCAGTGCAAGTGATAAATTTCAAAGTTGAGGGAAGCCACCTATTAATTATATTCTAGTAAAGTTAGCTTGGCTTCAGCTCAGTTGATTTCAAACATTCAAAGCGGATGGGCACCGAGAGAACAGAATGTTGCATTATGATGAAATTACAATTACTCACCTTATCTAGTACATTCCCACGTGGAAGATCGATATTTGTAATTTCTAAAGTTTAACAGGTGCACACAACTTAGTTCTTTAATACAATCGACTTAAATGAACTTGGGTGAAGAAAACATTTCTGCAGCAATACAATTTCACTATAATATAACCACTTGACAATGGTGGCGGTCTTCCATTTTCTATTTTAATTTGACATTAGAAGACTGCTAATTTTTGGTGGCGCCACCTTCCGATAATATTATTGTATTTAATATGTTTTTATTGAATGATGTAAAGTGCACAAAGAGTTGTAGAAAATGCTTTGGAATTTTGACGAACAAATTTGGTATTTTATAACAAACCATAAATTCGAGCGTTGAAAAAGTAGAATTAATTACTGTAACCTGTTGTTTTGTTTGTACTAAATTAAACACGTGTAATTAAATAAACATTTATTCTGGAGTCGCCACACTACGAGTGGAATATCAACTGATTAATATCATGTCCCCCAGTCCGAAGTTACATTCATTTCAATGTTACCAACTTTAGATTACGTCTAAAGCCTGGTTAACACAATACATAACACTTGTTGCGTATAGCATAATTATTTAATTAGTAATAATTTTCAGTATACTGAAATCGAAGAGATGTGGGATCCGTTACATGGGTTTTAACAAACACAAGACCCAACAGAGCTACACAAGAGTCTTTAAACAATAGAGATTTGTTTATGACTTATTTTCTTAATGCCGGTAGTGTTCCATGGCAAGAAAAATGTTTACAATAGTTAATATTCTTTATATCCGTAAAATGTTTGTTACATTTTTAATATTTATTTTATTATAAGAATATATTATTTACACAACTATATACAATTATTGCATTACTACAAGTATAGTGGTGACAAGTATAGACAAAACAAGTGGTGTAGTTAACGTCGAAGTGAACACATGTGTTAAGGATATATTAGGGTAAGCATTACCAACGCAAAATATTTTTATTGAGTTTTGTTATATCCATGATGGAAGGCAAAATCATAAATTTGATTTCGGTCAAATTATTAAAATTAAAATTAAACCAGATTGTCAATTTAGTCGTTAAAAATAAATTACCCACAAAGTGTTAATTTTAAAAAAGATGGCTTGTTGTGCCACTGTACATTTTTCGTCAAATGCGAAAAGGATGATAATGGGAAATCGAAAATTGTGATAATGAAGAGACGCCGGTAACGGAAACCGAAAACGGTGAAACAAGTGCGAAAAACGAATAGATTACTAGCTTACGGCAACAAATAAATCTATTAAAAGAAACGGTAAACGATAAGAAACAAATAATCCAACTACTTAAAGACAATTAAAAAGCAATTCATCCAAAAATGAGGCAAAAGTGGAAATAGTGCAAAATAAACCACAAAAGCGGAATGCCTTAAGAAACGTGACGTATGCTTCAATGATCACACCCAAAACCAATCTAACGAACGCGACCAGCAAAGCTGTCAAATCAATCGGGCCGTCAATTAAAATGTCAAACAATAGTAAAAGTAAAATTACATTACGAAAGAAACTCTAGCAAACGGTTTAAGTCAACCCGAGATTAAGAAATATTTAACAGAAGAAATAGTAAAAATGTAAATCAAGGCAATGTGGACAGTGAAGGTTTTCATCAAGTTTCATACAAAAAAATATAAAAAAATTTATGGATTGGAACCAACTCAAGTAACAAAAACGATAGTTTTCAAGGTGCAGCAAGCAAGAAAATAGCATGGTTATTTATCTCCAAAGCAAGTAATAAAACGACAGAAGATAGCATTAAGAGTTACATTAAAGAAAAAATCGAAGACTGCGAACCCATAGTTAAACAACTGCACTTAAGGTATGCCCATAGTGATAAATGTTTTAGAGTTGGAATAGACTTTGAGAAAAGACTTGGTTGATGTAAATTTTGGCCCTCGAGTGGCGTTCAACAAGTTTTGTTTTCAAGATCGCAAAATTTTTAGAAAACCTCTCCCGAAGGTCGAAAATTGTTCTCCGATCGCAATAGAGAAAGTTTAAACCAAAGTTACAAACTAAAGGAATGGAGCACATTACATCGAAATATATGCTACATTGAAAACAAAGTGGATGAAATTGAAGTTCTTCTCAAATGTGAAAATACTCCAAAATACAATATTCTATGTTTCAGTGAACATTTTTTGGTTGAAGAAGAGGTACCGTTGTTAAAAATCGAAAATTTCAAGTTGCTTCCATTTTTCACGAAAACAAAAAACGTGAGGAACTATAATTTTATGCAAAAAATATTATACACAAGGAACTTAAAAACATAACCGCACTCTTACATGAAATGCATTGTAAAATAGCTGCCTGTGAAATAGTTGACATCACAATGATCGTGGTAACTATATACAGACCACCGTCAGATTTTAATCTGAATTTTCAAATTACTTGACGCTTTGGCATCAATAAACAAATATGCTACTATTAATGGTGATTTTAACATTCATTTCGATCAAGAATGTTCACGAAAACACCAGTTTCTGGATATTATTAGATCTTATGGATTTACCCAAGATTCATTCAAATACAAGAAAAACGCATTCGATAATATTTTATTAATTTTAGTGGCTTACTAAATTATTCTACAAATGTACAAGATCATAAACTAAGTGATCATTCTGCTGTGGAACTAAGTTTGAAATCAATAATAAGGATGTTGGGTGGCCAAAAAACATGCACCGGCCACCAACACTGGAAGGTCAAAATATTATGTACAATCTATTGGAAGAAAAAGATCTTAGTTACATTCAAACGTCTTCTAATAACGTCTAAAACCAGTTTATGCAATTTTATGATATACTATCAAACATGAACAATTTGGCATTTCCGTTAGTAAGAGCGAAAACCAAGAGACACATTAAGATACCCTGGTTCACAGATGGTTTAAGGCAGATGCTAAAGAAGAAGTATTGAATCTATCCAGCAACCAAAAGTATACAATTTCATGTAAAACCAATACATAAAAAAGAGGTGAAAAAATTCAGGCAAAATTACAGGTTTAAAATTAAGAAGGCAAAAAAGTTACCTAATACAAAATACCTAACAAAGGCTGATAACAAAGTTAGGGCATTGTGGGAAATTGTAAATAGCTACAGGAAGAATTGCTAACCAGCAGTGTAGCGTAAAGCATACGCCGACCGACTTGAAAGCGGTAGACCGCGGTTTGAGTCGGATACACTGCTGTGATCAAAGGTCCAATATCAATCTGTGGACCATGGGGAAGGTAACGGGAAACCACCCCATGAATTATACTCTCATGAAAATTCATCTTGGCTTCGGCCAAGCTGGGTCACGACGCTTCTGACAAGAAGCAAACGATGAAGAAGAAGAAGAAGACAGGAAGAATACAAATGATACACATGTTAAGGTAAACATTAAAGTAGACGATTTCAATAATTTTTTTGTTAACGTAGCTAATGATATAATTGCAGCATGCTTTGAAATTTGATTTACATGTAGAAAAAATGAGTCGCAAAATAAGTCGGAATATTTTTGTGCTGAGGAATCTGGTGAATCGTGTCGATAAATCAATTTGCTTGACAGTGTTTCATGCGCTGGTGCAGTCCACAACTTCCTTTGGCAGGTCTACAAAATTCTTAAGAATAAGCACGACGAGATCCCAATAACGTCAACCTATACACAGATAAGGAAAAGGCCGACGCTTTTGCAGATTTGTTTCTGGATGCCCATAACAAAACTATCAAAGACCACTCTCCAATGGACAATGAAATTAACACCGTAAACAACAACCTCCACTTGAATCCGGATAACCTTGATGAAAGTCCCTCACAACAAATCCTGCTAAAATCATTCGAGGGCTTAAGAACAAAAAAGCACCTGGCCCCGACGGTATCTTGAATAGGCAGATTTGAGATAGGCGAAAAAACATAAGGATGGAACTGTTGAGTTAGGTCATACTTTTATTTACTTTTTTGTGGTTAATTTACTTTATAAATACCTGTTTTAGATTAAACCAGAAACCTGGCTTGAAGCACTAGTTTGTAGTTGCAATTTTAAAGACGCAATAAGGAAAAGTGGACTAGCAATATTTTAACACAACAAAGCGACAAGGTTTATTATTTTTTCTATATATCAATCTTTCGATTGATATTAAAGAAGATAACAATTCAAAAAAATTATCAGCATGGAATGCATCAGATACTGCTCTGTTGCATTTCTAGATATATCAGAAACATTCGACAGGGTGTGGCATGAAGGACTGAAATATAAAATCAAAAAGCATCTCCCCCATCCTTATAGTCGCCTGTTAGAATCATATCTAACTAACAGATATTTCCTAGTCAACTGTGGAGAAGGTCATACCAACTTAGAAACCATATTATTGGGAGTGCCTCAGGTTCGTGTCCTTGGTCCTACCCTATATCCTATATTCACAGCAGACCTGCCAGAAAGCTAAGAACACAGTATCAGCCACGTTTGCAGATGATATGGGTGTAATAGCATCTAGTGATGATGCAAATCTTGATTCTTGCAAGGTTACCTAAACAAAATCGAGAACTGGCTAAAGACTTGGCGTATTTAAGCAAACACCGCAAAGTCGGTACATATCGTCTTCACCTTCAGAAGAGGAATCTGCCCAATTGTAATGATGTGTGGCAGCATCCTTCCGGAACAATAGACTCTCAAATACTGCAGCTTTCACCTCGACCGTCGCCTAATATGGGCCAAGTGTATTTGGTGCAAACGCCTACAACTAGGACTAGTGTATCGGACGATGTACTGGCTTATGGGGCGTAAATCAGCCTTAACCATGGACAATAAAGTTCTGCTGTACAAATTAATTCTAAAACCCATATTGACTTAATTTAAAAGAAAGAAAAGCAGCTGGAATGGATGGAATTAAGGCTGCTCCAGTATGGTGGTGGTCCACCATAATATAAAGTCGATCCAGCGGATTAGGTCGCTTTAACTGAGTGTATACATGAAAGGACTAACCAGGTTGAAATGAGTTAGATCGAGCTAACGGCTGCATGTAAACATGTTAATGGAAGGGGAAGATATTTTCTGTGATGGTGGTTTGTAAAGTTGCTTTTTTAGGTACTGCTGCGTTGCGTTATTTTATCCTCGAGGAATGCCGGATTTATTAAATTTAACGTTGTGGTACTAATTAGGTCAGATCTGGGGTTTAGGACATTTATTTATGTTGTTTGTATCACCATTACAATATTTTGTATCTACAGGTTGTTATAAATTTTATTTATCTGTCTATCTATCAACTAGTTACTGATGTTTTCTGCCTATTCAAAGAAGTTGGTTTACTAATTACACTACGTGTGGGAGTTTCTTTTGACGATCACGATCTTAGGCCAGGTTTATCTACGTTTCGATTCGAAATTTGTCGCTAATTTCGAATTGCGGGTTTTCCATATTACAAAGTTTAGATTTGAAAAGCAAAGTACGAATACACCAATGCACATTTATCTAATTTATTACCTTAGAACTAACAATAGTTCTGGTGATACTACATTCATTAGCAATATTTACATTGTTTATACCTAATACATCAAATCGAAAATAGCTGATTTACCTAGAAATTACATTTGGCATATACATTTGATTATTTGAAGGAATGGGCTATTTTTTATTAAATACATTAAATATAATTAATGTAATTTAAATTACATGGACTATCTATGGCATGTACAATAAGTTATTGAATCGTAGGATTAAATACGACTTTGATCAAATCCCGACATGATGAGTAGTAATTATAAAATATTTTGGTTTATTAATAATTTTAAGTAGGCTCTTAAGCGCTTTCACAAGTCTTTTCCAAGATTCAAATTTAATTTTCTGATACAATGTTTTCTAGCGGGTATGAGTATTTAAGTGCCTAATTAACTTTCGTTTTTGTGAAAATTTGAAGCCACAAATATCACAAGCTAACGCTTTCTCACTGGTATGAGTTCTTAAATGCCTAACTAATTGTGATTTATTTACAGATTTGTATTCACAAATTTCGCAAGCAAACGGCTTTTCACCGGTGTGATTTCTTAAATGAGCTTCTAAACTTGCTTTACGTGACATTTGAACTCACAAATTTACACACAAACGGTTTCTCACCAGTGTGAGTTTTTATGTGTTCCGTTAAGTGTGATTTATGTGAACAGGTGAATTCACAAATGTCACAAATAAAAGGTTTCTCAGCGGTGCCGGTGTGAATTCTTCCATGCATTTTTAAAACCGACTTTCTTAAACATCTGTAGCCACAAGTTTTACAAACAAACGGTTTCTCACCAGTGTGAGTACTTAAATGTATTTTTAAACCAGATTTTCGTGAACATTTGTACTTACAAATTTCACAAACATACGGTTTCTCACCGCTGTGAGTCATTAAATGCTGTATTAAATGTGCTTTACTTGAAGAACTGTAATCACAAGTTTCACAAACAAACGGGTTCCCACCGTTGTGCTTTCTTAAATGTTTTTTTAAATAAGATTTTACTGAACATTTGTACTCACAAATTTCACAAGCATATGGTTTGTCACTGCTATGAGTCATTGAATGCTCTATTAAATGTGATTTACATGAAGAACTGTAATCACAAGTTTCACAAACAAACGGTTTCCCCACCGTAGTGATTTCTTAAATGTCTTTCTAAATTTGATTTTCGTGTACTTTTGTACAGACAAATTTCACAAACATACGGTTTCTCACCGCTGTGAATCATTAAATGGTCCGTTAAATGTGATTTACTTGAAGAACTGTAATCACAAGTCTCACAAACAAACGGTTTCTCACCTGTGTGAGTTTTTAAATGCACTTTTAAGGCACATTTACTTGTACCGATGTATCCACAAACTGTACATTCAAATTTGCTTAAGCCATTCAATTTACTTAGTGCTTTTCTCCGGCGGTAATGGTTCTTCTTTAATGTCAATCGAGTGATGCAAATCGTCTATATTAAATTTCACGTCTTCTTGCACTTCTTGTTTTATAATTATTCCTTCATAATTGCTGCTTAATTTGCATGGAGTCATCGAATCTTGATCCATATTGGCTATAATTTCTAACTCTTCTTTAGGGATCACTCCGGTCATATCTGCAGAGATTTTATTAGGATAACATAATACTCCATTATGAGAAAATATAATTACCGATATTTGTAAATTGTAAAGTTTAAGAGGCGCAGAAAACAGAAAGCTCTGTAATATAACCGACTTCAATGAACTTGGGTGAAGAAAACATTACTTCATGAGTATAATTGCACAACTTGCAAATGGTGTATATCTACCATTTTGTATTTTAGAAATTAGATTATTCTACTTGTCTGTTAGTGGCGCCACCTTCCGACAATTTATTACACTTTACAAGACAATTTCTTAATTGTTTTTTTTTTAGCTCGCTTATTCGAGTTTTTGGAAAGCGGAAAGCAGGTAATTGGTAATTTTCCGATTTCACTGATTGCGTTTGTAGATACATATCACGTTCAAGGAAGTTGACACTTGAAAATAATTCGAATTACGCTGTTGAATCCATCCTTTGCTTTGACGGACGGAAAAATTATCAGAATTTACTGCTTTTAGGTAATGGCAAAAAGTATATAGATATAGAGGAACAGCTCTTATGCAAATAGGTGTCACCAAAATTTTTGGTACCTGACCAAGAATAGTAGTCGATTGGTATCGGCCTCCAGTGGGTTAAATTTGCATTATTATCATGAATGAAGCAAAGAGTAAATAGAAGTGAGATAGCATAAGAAATGGTTTATTCAGTATTAATCCTTGGGGGTAGGTAGGTACCCTAAGTAGGTAGGTAGACAAACTCAAAATGAAAACATAATTTTTGTAATAAAAAGAATTTGTAAAGGTACTTACAACTTTTTATGATTGGTAATATAAATTATAAACCATCATCTACTTCAGGGTTTCATATATAGTTATTTTTGATACAGGGCATGCTTTATAAGTACCACCATCTAGAGTTTTACCCCCCTCCTATCATCACATTCCTTACAAAAGTACTGAGGAAAACGAGAAAATGGCATTTTAAGTACAGAAAAAAGTATAATTAAGGAGAAATAAACAAACAATCGCAGCCTAGCGCTTAAGTGCGTCAATCACTAGCCAAGCGTCACGGTTCGAAATACCTGGATTGGATGAGAAATTTATTCTCGTGTAACTCGTGTAAGTAACTAAGTGTAATCAATTGTGCATGATTATGCATCCTTTATTTTCGTTTGTACTTTTTCTTCGTGTAATTTAGACAAGTCTTTTGGGGCAGTGAAACTTTTTAAGGCACCTTGTATTTTTTATTTATACACATATACACATTATTTTTTTGCAAAAATTTCGTTCCCTATCTGATGTTCGATCAATCATCTAACAAATTTGTTTTGCTTAAAATGGTCTACTGGTTTGAATTCTTGCTTCAGTTGGATCTTTCGTCAGAATTCGCTCTAAATTGCTTTTTTAAATGCTTAATTCTTGTGAACCGATAACGAATGTTTTATTCATTTTTATAATGAGTTTTAACATATTACTAATCGCCACTGGCGTATTTGGAGGTGAGCAAGGGGAAATTCCCCCCCTCTCAAGAATGACTTGGATCCCAGAAGCCCTTCGCGATAAAAATAATGTTTACCACGAGGTTTTAAAATTTAAATAAGTTTGAATTTAAAATAACATTTTAATTTCATTTATTTTTTTATTTTGGAATTGGTTAGTTAACTCTTTACTACTGACGCGCATGAGTGATTTAACTCCTTTTCCTCCCTTGGTTTGCCTCCTTCTAGGCAATTTTTAAATACGCCACTACTAACCGCAATATTGACAAATCCCATATATAAATTTTAGAGCTTATAGACAAAAATAGAAAGAAATTTAAATCCAGCGCTCTTATTGGGACACCTCTATACATTATAAAAATTATAATAAAACCTTTTTTTTGCTTTTAACAATTTTATAATTTGCTTAATGTTAAAGCTTTATTTATTAATTTTACCAGTCCCCCAACAAACTTTTTAAATTGTTTAAAAACGAAAGAGGTACAAACAAAAATAAAAGATGGACAATCGATTTAGACTGTTTTGATTTGAAATGAGGGAGGGGTTTTTTATTATAAAAAACAAATTTTTATAATAAAGTTTTAATTTTGTGCTCCTTCCCTGCAGAAGATCCAATATTATACATCCACACAATAGTAAATGTTTCTGTGAACTTGTAATTTAATTAAATTTATTTCATATATAAATGTTGTGTAAAAAACAATATATAATTGTGTAATAAAAAACGTTATATGCGCGCACGACAATAGTATATTGCTGTACTATTCAAATACAAAAAGTAAAAGAGGTAACGGCATATTAGAACATATAACTTTGTCAATTATACCAAATTAGCTTATATTAAAGCTACAATAGGTCATAAAACCTTTTCCTAAGTCCTTCAGGTAGCAAAAAGTACATCTTTTTCGATGTCGGTACAGTAGATATCTGTATTTTAGAGATAGAATGTAGTACATGTTCCTGGGCAATAGGTGGCTTTGCTACGCCCCTGGTGCCCAGGGGTGTCTTACGTTTCAATTTTAATACATGGCTGGCCTCTATATCTATATACTTTTGTAATCATAATGCCCGATTTCTTCATTCATATTTAACTGCAGATTAGCGAACTTGGTTAAATTGACGTAATAACCAATCAGATTATTGATGTATTTGTTTTGCTGTGATCTGATTGGTTATTTCATCAATTTAACCTGAAGTTCGCTAACTTGAAGATAAATATGAGTGAAGAAATCGGGCATTAATGTTGCCATATGAAAATAGAAGTACTCGGTAATATACGGTAAGTAACATACTGTTACTCGGAAAAGTTCTCGACAGTCATATGTAATATCAATCAATGTATGACAGTCATTGTACCTTTTGAAGACTTTTTTAATTATTAAATTTTTCAGCAAATATGTACCTTCAGTGTAGTTTTTATGTTTTCCATACAAATTTATTACAATGGCAAGTTTTTTCAAATAATTATTACCTATTATAATATGTGAACCTATTATTCGAAATTCGCGGCACAAACATAAAGCGGGCCTAAGACCGTGTTCGACTTGGACGCTTACAGCGCTGTTAGTACGAATTGGCGAAAACGTAAACGCTTTAAGCGTTCGACAATTACTTGGAAAATATGCGCTTACAACGCTCACGCTGACGTTCCAAATCGAACGATATGACAGCGCCATCAGCGCTGCAATTTAAAAGTGACAGTTGCTTAACCTATAAAATATTCAAACAATCTGAAATAATAATTGTTTTAAATGCGATTACATTTTAGCCATTTTTTCACAAATTAATAACTATAATTTCACACAACAATTTATTTTGGGTCAATTAATTTCATTTAAAATTTTGTTACTAATTTTTTATAAAAATTGAGCGGTTAAAACAAGGGCAATAAATTATTGAAGTAATAATTAATATAGGACAACTAATTTTATGTTTAAATTTAAATATTGAAGTTAAATAGTAAACCTAAAATATTTAGGTTAACTTTAGCTTTCAAATAAATTCAAAAATCGGATGTGGCCATGCCCATGACTTCATCATATTTTTATTAAATATTAAAAATAAGTTTCAATAAAAAAAAGAAAAAATATTTTCCATTAACCAATGTGACCAAAATCTAATCAGCTCTAAGTCTAAATATAAAGATACAAAATACCAACTTTAGTTTTGAAATTCTCATTAGTTTTAAAATATTTAATAAAACTAATGTTAAATAAAAGATTTAAAAAATTACTTCTATGAACCAATTTTATCCAAAATTTAATCAGCTCTAATTCCTGCCATAAACATAACAAATCTCAACTTCAGTTTTGAAAATCGTTTTAGTTTTAAAATATTAAATAAAGGTTAATATTAAATAATAAAATTTAAAATAATAAAAACAATAGTTTTTATAAACAAATTTTAACTAAAATTTAATCAGTTGTAAATATTGATTAAAATATGAAAACCGAATTTTTGTTTAGAAATTGCATTACTTTTCTAAATATTAATTAAAACTAATATTAAATAATAATATTTAAAAATTAAAAAATAGTTTACATGACCCAATTTTAACCAAAATTTAAATAACTTTAACTCCAGCTATAAAGATAGGAAATCTCAAATTTGGATTTGAAAATTCTGTTAGTTTTTAAAATATTAAATAAAGACTAATATTAAATAATAAAACCTAAAAAAATAAAAAACAATAGTTTTCATAAAACAATTTTAACTAAAATTTAATGAGTTTTAAATCTCGACATAAGTATGCTAAATCCTAAATTTTGTTTTGAAATTCCTATTAGTTTTGAAATATTAATTAAAAACTAATATTAAATAATAAAATTTAAAAAAAAAAAAAAATAGTTTCCGTGAACCAATTTTTACCAAAATCTAATCAGCTCTAAGTCTCAATAAAAGGATACAAAATCCAAAATTTTGTTTGAATATTCCTATTAGTTTTTGCTGTGGGTCGCACACAAAATTTGACCACACACAGACACACACACATACACACACACACAGACATTTTTGAAATGGTCTTATTTTACTCAGGGACCTCAAAAGTGTAAATCCATCAAAATCTCAAATTTTTTTCTGCACGAAAACAATACTTTCTCATATTACATATGATAAAGTAAAATAGTTACAATTTTACCACTACAGCGCCGCGCTTACGCTGCCCTACCTAAATGAAATTTGCGTTGCGAGCGTGAAAATGGCAAATCCATGACGTCACGGTTGCGTTTACACGGTGGTGTAAGCGCCAACATTTCCAAGTCGAACGCTTAAAGCGTTTGACGTTTGCGCCAGTTCGTACTAACAGCGCTGTAAGCGTCCAAGTCGAACACGGTCTTCATCGTTCAAGCATAGGCCCTGTTATGTTTTGAGTAATTTGCACTTATTTTATGTGCAAAATAGAAAGATATTTCCTTAAATATTCCAATTAACCGAAAAATTTACAAAATAAGGAAATTTGTTGGATCGCAAAACCTGACCTGTCACAAAAGCTGACACTGAACTAATGCGAAGTATTTGACCAAAGAGGTTAGGTGGGCATCGTTCACGTTTCTCCTATATTATGGTTCAACTACTGTTTGTTTATCGTCTATTTAAAGAAGTCGAGTTACAATTACAAAACGTGTAGGGGTTCCTTTTGACGATCACGATCTTAGGTCAAGTTTATCTACGTTTGGATTCGAAGTGTGTGGCGCGAATTTCGAAAAATGGGATCACATATAATAGTTAATAATTCTTCGGAAAATCTTGCTATTTTAATTAATTTGTATTGGAATCATAAAAACTACACTAGAAATACAAATCTGCTGAAAAATTAAAAAAGTCTTCAAAAGGTACAATTTACATTGATAACATATGACTGTCCGAGAACTTTTCCGAGTAACAGTATGTTCTTACCGTATATTACGGAGTACTTTTATTTTTCATATGGCAATTTTCAAATTTGACTTCACCAACGTCGGGCAGTTTATTATCAAAACAATCACTCGTTACATTATAAATTGACGCCCAACGTGGGGCAGTTCTCTATTATATTTGTCTCTCGTTACATAAGAATATATTGCAATGTTACGATTGCATAGCTTCCAAATTTGGTCACTTCATGACAAAACGGGGTACATTGAAAGCCTAAAAAAGAGATAAAAAGATCCAAATGTTGTAGTCAAGAGTTAAAATGCTGCGTGTTGAACTGTATTTGCACTGTGGTATGTGAGTTGGCCATTACGCTAACTTCGAAGAATGAAATTGCATCTTCGAAGGAAAACCAGTAACCTCGGTGAATAAAATTGTATCTCGGATGAGAATTTGTGTAACGGTTTGATAATATTTGTCATGTAGCAGTTGTAATAGGTTCATGGAATGCCATTAGAGCCATTTTGAATACAAAATTTCATTTTATAAGCTGTCGGAAGCAGTTAGCATTCTAAAAGTTAAATTTCATTCTACGGGTATCACAGATTAAAGTTGGAATTGTTTTGCAGATTGAATAGTAGCGTATACATTTCTTGGTATTTTGCACATGAATCCAAAAGCTAAAAGATTCAAATAATGCCAATATGAGCAAAAGTAAAATTCATCCTACGGGAAACCTAAAAAAGAAAAATTTATGTAATAAAAAATTGTAATTGGGTCAAGTTATATACCAAAAGAACCGCAGTAATTTGTAGAACGATTTGCTATCCAAGTGAGGATGGTAGATGCAAAAGTGAATCTTCTACATTGAAAAATGTGAAATTGTAACCTGCAAATATGTCAAAAATTTAGTTTTAGTAATAATTTTGTTAATAGGATAAGGATTTAAGTGAGATTAGTAGTGAAGGATGAGGTATTAAAAACTAAGTGTTATGCAAGTGGTTAGGATAGACGAGGTGTAAGAAAATTAACATGGGGTGCAAAGAAAGATTTCGTACTTTGACAGTCAATTATGAAGAAACCGCTGTAGTTAGAATTTTTCTAACAATTTTGTGGGGACGGTTTTGAAGACTTTAATTTTCGTGAAAGTTTAAAGAAGATCCAGTAGATAAGTTCACCCAGCCAATTGGAATCGATTTTTTTTGGAAAACCCAGATGTAAAGTAGAATTTTCAATTTAATATGCTTCGCGATGCGAAAAATACGTTTAAGTAGGTCCATTTCACTTGCCGAGTGAACATGTGAAAATTTCGTTCCTAAAAAAATTAAAATTATGAACGTTAACCTAGAAAAATAATTTTTCGACATGAAATGTGCAATCACTAGTGACGTTATGGATAATCTAAATAAATAAAAGTGTATTGAAGAAAGTGCATCGAAAAAAAGAAAAAGCAAATAAGGAAAATTTTGTATTTACCTGTGAAATGTCAAGGAAGAATTACAACGAGCTCACGTTTTTTTGGTACCACTGTACGCGAAGTCGAGTCGATGACCTACGCATGCAACAGCTGATATTGCACAAGTTAGTTGGTATAATATTTGAACAATTATGTATTGCACCGTTGTTTATTATAATTAGTTTTAAGTAATTTTAGTTCATTCACGCACTTGACAATTTAGTTTTAAAGAATTACACCATTCAACACTACACCTTACTGTTAAATGACAAAGATCATTGTAAGTTTGACCTGCTTAATAGAACCAAAAGATACCAACAGATGTCTTTCCTTTTATAATTAACAGTTTAAACATAAAATTTCACAAGCAGGATCACCATCTAGGATACGAGTTTAGTGGAATAATTCATAGCCATCAGGTGAGTACGGTTCAACACACATAAATAAGTTGAAAAAAATAAAGGCTCGATTCAATTAAAACATTATTTAAAATATTTAATAATTTAATTTCATAAAAAAATAAATAGCTTTCATTACAGTATATATATATATATATATTATTGTGGTTTTTCGTGAAAGGGCCCCTTCAGAAATTCCGTTGCAACACCATAAAAAATTTAACCCAGTTGTCTAGGGTTAATCAGCGGAGAGCTATGAGACTTACCCAGTAGTGAGTTCTAAGGTTCGCAGCTCTGAAAATGAATAAATGTTCGGCGACCACAGCGCAATTAAAACTCGAATATTGAAACGTGATTTCAAAATTTGCTTTATTGCCAAACCGATTTTGGGACAAAATTCCAAATATGCCAGGTGGTGTAATTGTGTTTTGTTGGTAATTGAAATTTAAATTTAAATTGAAATCATTTGCTGAAATTTAAGGGCAATATCAGTTAAAGTTAAAACTCGATTTCTTTTGTTGCTTAAATAGATAGTTTTGGCCTTTAAGAATATGCCTACAAATTTTCAAAACAATATTCAGCTTAGAAGTATTCGAAATTGGCGCAAAGCGTCGACGCTCTTAGAGCCTCTTATACGGCCAGACGCTTTTCTCGAAACCACGTTTTTTGACCTGGTTGACAGCATAACTCTGTCAAATTTTGTCCGATCGACTTTATTCAAAAAGGATTCTCTTCAGAAAACTTATCACTATCGCAGCATCGTAGAGTTTTTTATAAAGTATTTACTTTTTTATTAACAATTTACCGCAAAATTTTTTGTAAAATTTGACTTTTTTCAAATGGCCGCCATTTTGGTTCTAATCAAAATTTTGAAATTTCCTACGATGCTGCGATAGTGATAAGTTTTCTGAAGAGAATCCTTTTGAATAAAGTCGATCGGACAAAATTTGACAGAGTTATGCTGTCAACCAGGTCAAAAACGTGGTTTCGAGAAAAGCGTCTGGCCGTATAAGAGGCTCTAAGAGCGTCGACGCTTGCGCCAATTTCGAATACTTCTAAGCTGAATATTGTTTTGAAAATTTGTAGGCATATTCTTAAAGGCCAAAACTATCTATTTAAGCAACAAAAGAAATCGATGTTTTTTAACTTTACACTGATATTGCCCTTAAACCACCAAACAATTCTGTGTCTTGTGTAAATCTTTACAATGGTAATAATTTTTAAAGTAATTATTCAAAATGTTTTAACACAAATAAAATTTTATTAAACTAGCGCACAAATGTTCAACGACTGACCTTATTAACACTCCAGGTGTTGCCTAATGCTGCGCCTTCAATTATCCAATTCACATCCAAAACTCGTTGACTCGTACAAGTAAAACTTTGATAATTCCAAAATAGCTCCTCTTTTCGACTCCAATACAAACTTATTGACTCGCTGCACAAATCAAACTTGAATAACTCCAAAAATGGCTCCTCTATAAAATTTTTCATTTGCTATCTTTGCAGATTCGATAAATCCAACCAAAAACTTTGATCAACTCGCAAAATAAAACAGACGACCCCGTCTTCAGAAAGCACTATCACAAACTCAAAAATTTACCGCTTTCACGGCAACGCAAATCAAAAATCTCAAAATTCACGTCCTCCAACTGACGTGCATTCGGTCTCGAGTTCTCAGACCAACTCTCTTTCTTTCTTTTTCAAATTGCCAACATTCAAAAACATTCTTTTCGTTTCCAAATTTTAAATTTCATCTTGCCATAAACAAGCGGCGCACAAATCACACTAATGTCAAATAATCACACTGTCAAATTCATCAAAACAAATCATGATTTTGTGTAAAAGGTGTTGAAAGTAACAATTTTTGTGCATTCTTGTTGGCAAAATAAAGCAAATTCATTTTGTTGATCTTCAAATTGATCAACAAATCGAAATTCTTAAAAAAAACATTTATTCCTTCTCGCAGTGGCGAGAAACCTAAAACTACTGGTAAGAAACTAGTAAAAAAACCATTTTATAGTATTTCTGAAGTCTAATTTCAGAAATATCACCACAATATAATACAATATTTATCAACATACATTTTGAATATTTAAAGAAATGTACTATGTGCACTTGAAATTCAATATTTAATAGAATAATTCTTACATATTTGCATGTTTATGTTATTGTTACCAATTTAAATTGAATTAGTAAATAGTAATTTTTGTTAAAAAACAAAATTAATAAAACCAAAAATAAATTATTTATAAATAATACATTGTTACAGTATACTAAATTTATGGTTTCCTACAGAAAAGGTTGAATGTGGCACAGGATACATAAAAAGCTAGTTACGGGACTGACAAAAGTCATTTCAATGTTGGTTAGTAAACAAGAAAAATTATTACTATCGACAAGAAAATATTGATAAAACACTAACTGCACTGATTGGCCCAATACACATTATTCAAGTTCCGGTTAAATTCAAAATTCTGTTTACCCTCACAAGAGATTTCCAACAAAATAAAGTAGGTTTCACTACAAAGAATGTTTAAAACACTTCGATTCCATCTATCTGCGAGCGATCAAGTAAGGTTTTAGGGCAAGGCATTCTACAAAAGAGAGATTGCCGGCAATATTTATGCTCTCTGCTTTCAAGGGTCATGTCTATCATTTTTCTTAGGGTTCCCATGAAAAGTGGGAAATGCATTTTTGGCGATACAGTGATCTGGTTAGGTAATTGTCTTTAAGGGTAATTAAAATTTTTTAAGATAAGTGGTATGAAGAGGCACTTGGTAATTAAACCATCGATCATAGGGATATTACGCTTACGTTTATCTCATATTCGATTTTTGGTCAAAATTTATATTAAAAAAAAGGTTATGATGTCAGCATGAATTATTGTTAGCAACAACATTAATTTAACAATCTAAATATATATCCGAAAAATTACGAAATATTTTGGTTTATTAATTTTAAGTGGGCTCTTGCATATTATAGCAAGACCACTGAAGGTTAAATTATAACTTGGATTTCGGTGGTTTGGTACAGCATCCCTCGTTTCTTTTCAATTGATGGTTACCAACTGCAAACTGCTACACTTATGTCGCACGAGATCCAAAGTTAATTTTCTGGCTGGTGTGAGTCTTTAAATGCCGTGTTAAATTTACTTTTTGTGAAAATTTGTACTCGCAAATTTCACAAACAAACGGTTTCTCACCGGTATGAGTCCTTAAATGCTGTGTTAAATGTCCTTTATGTAAACATCTGTGCTCGCAAATTTCACAAACAAACGGTTTTTCACCGGTGTGGGTTTTTAAATGCTGTGTTAAATGTCCTTTATGTAAACATCTGTGCTCGCAAATTTCACAAACAAACGGTTTTTCACCGGTGTGGGTTTTTAAATGCTGTGTTAAATTTGATTTATTGGAACATTTGTACTCACACATTTCACAAACATACGGTTTCTCACCGGTGTGAGTCCTTAAATGCACAGTTAAATGTCCTTTTTGTAAAAATTTGTACTTACAAATTTCACAAACGTACGATTTCTTAGCGTTGCGAGTTCTTAAATGCTGTGTTAAATTTGATTTCCGTGAAGATTTGTTCTCCCGAATTGTACAAGCGAAGGTGTTCTCACCTGTATGAGTTTTTAAATGCCGTTTTAAAACGTTTTTACTTGCAGCGATATACCCACAAACTGCACATTCAAATTTGCTTAAGCCGTTGAATTTCCTTGGTGGTGTCTTCGATGGTAACGGTTCTTCTTTAATGTCAATCGAATGATGCAAATCGTCTACATTATATTTTACATCTTCTGGCACTTCTTGTTTTATTTCATTATTGCTGTTTGATTCACATGGAGTGTTCGAATCTTGACCCATATTCGTCATAATTTGGAACCCTTCTGAAGGGATCACTTGGGTCATATCTGTAGAGATGTTATTAAGATAACATAATAGTGCATTATGAGAGAGTATAATTACCGATATTTGTAAATTTTACAGTTTAAAAGGCGCAAATAACAGTAAGCACTGTAATATAAACAACTTGAATGCACTGGGGTGAAGAACAGATTACTGTAGCGCTACAACTTGCAAATGGTGACAATTTTCCATTTTGTATAATGATGGTATGGTGGCGCCATCTTCCAACAATTTGTAACAACATAATACGATGGATTAGTGCAGTGTCAATTTTTGTGACAGTTCAGGATTTGCGATCTAAACAAGACTATTTTAACCTGGGAAATTTTTTATTTTGTGAATTTTTCGGTTAATTGGAATATTTTTCAACGATAGGATACCTGTATGTATTAGAAACATCGCACATTCGTTTTAAGCATGATTTATAAGCGATGACGTTAGTAATTCGCTTCTGAAAAAGTTAAGGTTATGACACCTAATTACTTGGATTTTTATTTTTAGATGTATTTTTGTGTTTCTCTGTGCATTAAACGACTTAAAAGTAACGTTCGAAAGTAGAACGAAGCTGGATTGAGATTCTGAATGTAGTTTTGATAAAATTACCCAATTTGTTATAATCGGAGTAACATTCCAGTGTAGATAACTACAAACGTCTTCGTGTAAGTAATTATTTATGTAGCTCTTTATTTTTAGATCTTAATGTGATTACGATGGGTCCCATACTCTGAACATTATTATTGCCAAAATAACGTACATTAGTAACAAAACAGAACAATGCAAATTCTGTACATTTCCTAGAGATGAAAAGTTGGAGTCAAAGGTGGAAAAACCTAAGGATAGAATTGTTGAGCTAGAACATACCTTCATTTACTTTTTGTGGTTAATTTACACCATAAATACCTGTTTTAGATTAAACCAGAAACCTGGCGTGAAGCACGAGTTTGTAGTTGCAATTTTAAAGACGCAATAAGGAAAAGTGGACTAGCAATATTTTAACATAACAAAGCGACAAGGTTTATTATTTCTTCTATGAAATAACTGACTTAACTGAGTGTATACATGAAAGGACTAACCAGGTTGAAATGAGTTAGATCGACCTAACGGCTGCATGTATACATGCTAATGGCAGGGGAAGACATTTTCTGTGATACTGGTTTGTAAAGTTGCTTTTTTAGGTATTGCTGCGTTGCGTTATTTTATCCTTGAGGAATGCCGGATTTATTAAATTTAACGTTGTGGTACTAATTAGGTCAGGTCTGGGGTTTACAATATTGAGGTTGATGTTTAATAAAATATTCAAACCTAACATATAGGTGTTTTATTTTTCTGATAAAGTTATTTGTGTTTTATTTAAGTTTCGGAAGGTCAATTCAAACCATAAAGCAATCTTCGTTTATTTTATGTGTTCCGCTTATCTGTTTAATTAACTATAGACGCCACTGGATGAGTAGATTTGGGTATTAGTGACGCGACTGGTTTTTGTTTGGTAATTAACAAAAGAAATTGTGGGATCGGTCAGTTTTTCCTGTATTAGTTCAACTATTACGATGTTCTGCCTACTATTCAAATAAGTTGGTTTACTAATTAATACGTGTGGAGTTTCTTTTGACGATCACGATCTTAGGCCAGGTTTATCGTACGTTTCGATTCGAAATTTGTGGCGCTAATTTCGAATTGGGTTTTCATCTAGTATTAAAGTTTAGATTTGAAATTTTAGACGAATACACCAATGCACATTTATCAAATTTATTACCTTAGAACCAACAATAGTTCTGATGATACTACATTCGTTAGCAATATTTACATTGTTTATACCTAATACATCAAATCGAAAATAGCTGATTTACCTAGAAATTACATTTGGCATATACATTTGCTTTTTGAAGGAATGGGCTATTCTTTATTAAATACATTAAATATAATTAATTAATTTATATTACATTGACTAATTACGGATGTACAATAATTTATTGAATCGTAGGATTAAATACGACTTTGATCAAATCCCGACATGATGAGTAGTATTTATAAAATATTTTGGTTTATTAATAATTTTAAGTAGGCTCTTAAGCGCTTTCACAAGTCTTTCCAAGATTCAAATTTAATTTTCTGATACAATGTTTTCTAGCGGGTATGAGTATTTAAGTGCCTAATTAACTTTCTTTTTTGTGAAAATTTGAAGCCACAAATTTCACAAGCTAACGCTTTCTCACTGGTATGAGTTCTTAAATGCCTAACTAAATTTAATTTATCTACAGATTTGTATTCACAAATTTCGCAAGCAAACGGCTTTTCACCGGTGTGATTTCTTAAATGAGCTTCCAAACTTGCTTTACGTGTACATTTTTGCCCACAAATTTGACACACAAACGGTTTTTCCCCGTTGTGGGTTCTTAAATGGCTTTTTAAATTTGTTTTTCGTGAGCATTTGTAGTCACATATTTTACAAACAAACGGTTTCTCACCGGTGTGAGTTCTTAAATGCACAGTTAAGTCTCGTTTTTGTAAACATTTATAGTCGCAAATTTCACAAACAAACGGTTTCTCACCAGTGTGAGTCTTTATATGATCCCTTAAGTGTGATTTATGTGAACACCTGAACTTACAAATGTCACAAACAAAAGGTTTCTCACCGGTGTGAGTTCTTTCATGCATTTTTAAATCGGATTTTCGTATACATTTGTACTTACAAATTTCACAAACATACGGTTTGTCACCGCTATGAATCATTAAATGCTCTATTAAATGTGATTTCCTTGAGGAACTGTAATCACAAGTTTTACAAACAAACGGTTTCTCACCTGTGTGTGTTTTTAAATGCATTTTTAAAGTTGTTTTTCGTGAATATTTTAATTCACAAATTTCACATACGAACGGTTTCTCACCAGTATGGGTTCTTAAATGCCGTGTGAAATGTGATTTACTTGATGATTTGTACCCACAAATATCACAAACAAACGGTTTCTCAATTGTGTGAGTTTTTAAATGCACTTTTAAAGCATATTTACTTGTAACGATATACTCACAAACTGTACATTCAAATTTGCTTGAGCTATTTAATTTACTTGGTGGTTCCTCCGGTGGTAATGGTTCTTCTTTAATGTCAATCGAGTGATGCAAATCGTCTATATTAAATTTCACGTCTTCTTGCACTTCTTGTTTTATAATTAATGCTTCATAATTGCTGCTTAATTTGCATGGAGTCATCGAATCTTGATCCATATTGGCCATAATTTCTAACTCTTCTGGAGGGATGACTCCGGTCATATCTGCAGAGATTTTATTAGGATAACATAATACTCCATTATGAGAAAATATAATTACCGATATTTGTAAATTGTAAAGTTTAAGAGGCGCAGAAAACAGAAAGCTCTGTAATATAACCGACTTCAATGAACTTGGGTGAAGAAAACATTACTTCATGAGTATAATTGCACAACTTGCAAATGGTGTATATCTACCATTTTGTATTTTAGATAAATTGCGTATAATATTTGTCTGTTAGTGGCGCCACCTTCCGACAATTTATTACACTTTACAAGACAATTTCTTAATTGTTTTTCTTTAGGTCGCTTATTCGAGTTTTTGGAAAGCGGAAAGCAGGTAATTGGTAATTTTCCGATTTCACTGATTGCGTTTGTAGATACATATCACGTTCAAAGAAGTTGACACCTTAAAATAATTCAAATTACGCTGTTGAATCCATCCTTTTCCATTGCGGACAGAAAAATTATCAGAATGTACTAATGCATTGTTGATTTTTCATTCATATTTAACTGCAGATTAGCGAACTTTCGGTTAAATTGACGTAATAACCAATCAGATTATTGATGTATTTGTTTTGCTGTGATCTGATTGGTTATTTCATCAATTTAACCTGTAGTTCGCTAACTTGAAGATAAATATGAGTGAAGAAATCGGGCATTAATGTTACCATATTGTAATATTATATTTTACTATTCAAATATTCGCGAGATTTAAGATTAAAATTCAGTTAAATTGTACAGTTCACGCCATCTCGGTACGAAGGGAAATAAGTATTATCAGAGATCATTATAATTCACTGTATTAGTAGGAGTCTTTTGTCAATTTTGGTTATTACCCCAGAGGGCGTAGAAAGAGATGCGCGATGATGCTAGAGATAACGGTCCTTCAGACCTGAACCTTTGAACGAGTCAGTCGACTAGATTAACCGTTGCAAATTATCAGTGTGAAATAAATTTAATCAGATTTGTAAGTTTCAGTAATAATTGATAACGATTTAATATCTAAATTTGTGAAAATCTACAAGTAAGTAATTTTGTTTATTTTATATGATTTAAAATCAATAACTTCGACCATCCGTTTTCATCCCTTTGTTCGATAGGCCATATTGGTTTGGTGGCGTGGGTAAAAAGGGTACTTTGTCTTATATTTGGGTTTAACAATTTACTAAGAGCTTGGTTTTGTGTTTGTCGGTCATAATTAATTTAATATTATTTAATTAATTTATATTTAATTCGGGTGTTTGATAATTTATGTTATTTCCTGGTAAATTTTATAAAATGACTTTGGTACACTTTTCGATCGTAACTAGGTATTTATTTATTTATATTTAAGGTATTGTGGTAATTTTCCTTTGTGGTTTATAGGTAATTATTTGATTTGTGTAAACTTAGTATTTAAGGGGTTGTAAATTTTATTCAAGATGGCCGGGGACGCGCACTTTTCAGTACCGGCTTTGGGTAGTTTCAAAATGGCCACTCACCACTAGATGTTGTAATTTGATTAATTTGGTTGCCAATTAAATGTGATTTGTATGTATGGGCTACTGGTTCTCAAAGCAGGTGACTAGCCCGAAACAAGGGTTACAGTCATGTCCATGGAATCGTCCCGAAGGTTTTCAGCGGAGGTTAGTTAGCTAAGGTGGGGAGCTTGAGGTTGTGTACGTGCCCTTCCTTGTTGTATGTGATTTGGGGTATGTTTCTGATCCTTGGGGTTACTGGGTGAATTAAATACAATGTTTTGTGGTGATTGGGTCATTCCTAGGTATTTATCATGTCAATTTATTTTATTTAGATTATTGTCATAATTAATTGGTTTAAAAGATTCAGCGTTTATTTAGTCGCACTGTCGATTTACCAATCAGACCAGATTGAGTAATTTTAATTATATATGCTAAAGCACAATATTAAAACAAAGACAAATGAAAAGTCTAATAATGAATTGTAGCATCTACAATGACAAAGCAAACAAATGGTGCTTCCTACAGTAACCAATAACAATTGAAATTCTAGCTGAATGCTTACTATTTAACGATATGTTGTTTTCACGTTTATCCGATACCTAATTACGATCCGAAATACTAGAGATCCATTTATAAAATTAAGTCCATATTGACACTATTTAATTAATGAAATAACCGGTCTCACAAATGAGCATCAAGGCTTTTCTAGAATTCTGAAGTTGCTCGAATTACCGTGAGGTTGATATTTAATAAATATTCAAACCTAACAGTCCTGTGTTTTATTTCCTGATGGAGTATTTGGTGTTTATGAAGGTTTCCGAGAAGGTCATGTCAAATATAAAGCTCTTAGTTATTTCTGTAGTTTGCTTATAGGTTTAGGTATGTGGAGACGCCACTGGGTGAGTAAATGGGTTAGTGGTGACGCCACTGGATTTTCAGAAGAGGTTAGGTTGGTCATGTTCACGTCTTCCTATATTAGGGTTCAACTACTATGTGTTTTCCGTCTATTTAAGAATTTTACGAACACGATTTGGGGCATGTTACAATCATGAAAATAAATACTGTAATATACGGCAAATAATATACGTTACTCGGAAAAGTCTTCGGACAATCATATGTTATCAATGTAAATTGTACCTTTTGAAGACTTTTTTTTAATTATGAAATTTTTCAGGAAATATGTACCTTTAGTGTAGTTTTTTTGTTTTCAATACAAATTTATTACAATGACAAATTTTTCCAAAGAATTATTACCTATTATAATATGTGAACCTATTATTCGAAATTCGCGCCACAAACATGATCAAGGTTGGAACTCCGAAACCTGGCTGGCTAACGGATACCATCAAACTCATGATCAAGCTTCGGGAACAAGCTCACATGAAGTTTGTTAGAACTAAGAATGTGAACCATTTTGCATCGTATAAAGAGCTTCGTAATTTAGTGTCCCAAGCCATAAAAAATGAGAAAAAAGCATTTTATAAATACGAAATCGAAGCCTGCGAAAAGAATCCCAAGAAATTATGGAAGTTCTTTGAACGTGGCAATATCCATCGCAAACCTATGAACAAAGTTGATTTGGACAAGGCGGATCTTAATGCTCTGAACAAGCATTTCGTTAATGTTGCTCTTTCTACTAAAGTTGATCAAACGTACATTGACTTCTACACCACCAATAAATACCCGCTAACTACCAAGGAACTGGTCTTCCACCATGTTTCTCCGGAGGAAGTAGCCAATGCAGTTTGCAAAATGAAGTTAACAGCTGCTGGTGTGGATAACATCAATGCCAGAATGTTAAAGCTGATTCTTCCCTACTGTCTAGACAGTTTAACCGACCTTATTAACGCATGCATGGCAAACTCAGCTGTACCAGGGGTGTGGAAAAAATCTACCATTCTTCCCATACCTAAAGTGCCCAACGCCAGCAAATTTGATGAACTACGGCCTATCAACATCTTGCCTGCCCTCTCTAAAGTGTTAGAAAAGATTATGTATCGTCAACTCCTTGAACACGTAACAGCCAATAAAGTGTTACCAGAGCACCAGTCAGGATTCCGGAAAAAGCATAGCACCGCCACTGCTCTGTCGAAAATAACAAATGATATCTGCACCAACATTGATGACTCGAAGGTAACAGTAGCCTCGCTCCTCGACTTTAGTAAGGCTTTTGACATTATTAACCATAAATTATTAATTGCTAAGCTATCCTACTATGGTTGTGGCACGTCAGCACTGAACCTCTTGGCTAACTATTTATCGGATAGAACTCAACGGGTTAAATGGAATAACTTCATCTCCGATCAACTCACGTGTAACAAAGGTGTTCCGCAAGGTAGTCTTCTAGGTCCACTGCTTTTCTCAATTTACACTGCTGATCTTCCTTCTGTTCTTACCAAGGAGTGCAGCTTCCACATGTATGCAGATGATACTCAACTATACGTATCCGACTATCCCAGCAACATTAACGAAATCATTGGAACCCTAAACCACAATCTGGATTCAGTGCTCAAGTGGTCAACAAAGAACGGACTGATTCTGAACCCCACCAAAACCCAATGTATTTGCTTTGGTAGTCCCAATGGATACAAAACGGCAATGGATAATCGAAGACTCGATGTCAAACTCAATGGGCAAGTGGTGAACTTCTGTTCTAAAGTGAAAAATCTGGGCATGATATTGGACAACCATCTCTCCTTCACTGATCACATCAATAAAATTTCTAGTACATGTTTCTTTAAACTGAAATCCTTGTACAGATTTAAAAACCTTCTTCCATCTGATGTCAAGTGGAACCTTACAGTTATGCTGGTATTATGTCACATTGACTACTGCATGACTGTCTACCATGGTTACCTTACCGAACAGGCGAAGCACAGACTACAGACCATTCAAAATGCGTGCCTTCGATTTGCACATAACATTGATTATAGGGAACATGTGACTCCCTACTATAACTCACTAGGATTACTTAAAATGGAAGAGCGGTTTGAATTGCAGTTTGCCTTGCAACTATTCACAATTTATAACACCTCACTTCCAATCTACCTTAAGGGCCTAACAACCAGAAGAGGTGATTGCCACAACCGGGAATTGAGAAGCAACCAGTGCTTGTCAACTCCGATACACAGAACGTCTAAATTTCAAGGATCATTCCAATTCACGGCGTGTACCATCTATAACAGACACCTGGAACTGTTCCTGAAATCAAAACCAAGTCCACTTTTAAATCAAATTTAGTGGAACTTCTTCAGAAAGGCCAATGATCTTTCCCTGTTATCTTAGGTATCTGTCGAAAACCAGCTTTGCTGAACAGTTACCTTTTACTTTAGTTACTAATTATGTTTGTTGTAATTAATCTACTGATGTAATAAATTATTATTATTATTATTAAAACATAAAGTGGGCCTAAGATGGTGATCGTCAAAAGGAAACCCTGTACGTTGTGTAAATGTAACCTAATCCTATATTATGTGATGTAACCCAACTTCTTGAAATAGACGGAAAACAATCGGTAGTTGCAGTACTGAGTTAAAAGTTGAACGATGTCCACATGGCCTCCTCTGTCAAATTACCAAACAACAACCAGTGGCGTCACAAATACCCCAATCTACTCACTCAGTGTCGTCTCTAGTTGATTTTCCAAATCTTTGAAAGCGCTCAAATTGTGATGATTCCCAAACCAGGCAAGAAACTGAACGATGTTAAATCATATCGACCTATTAGCCTGCTTCCGGTACTGTCAAAAATATTTGAAAGGCTCTTGCTACTACGACTAAAACCTGTAATAGAAGAACGAAATATAATTCCTAATCATCAGTTTGGTTTCCGTAATCAACATGGAACGATAGAACAGGTTCACAGAATAGTTAGACACATCACCGGTGACTTGAAGGTAAGAGATACTGCTCGGCGGCATTTCTAGACATCAGCCAGGCTTTTGATAAGATGTGGCACCCTGGACTGCTATATAAATTGAAAAAAATCTACCCTACCATTATTATCTGATTTTAAAATCATATCTTAGTACAGTAACCTCCCGGTTAAGTACGCATATTGAATCAAAGGGTATTGTGCGTACTTAACCGGGAGGTGCGTACTACGTATTTTAAGGCTCGCCCTTTCTTTTCTGCACCTCCCCCATTTACATTAAAAATATGGTGCAATATGGTAAATATGATGCAATAAGGTATAAATATTGCGGCTTACGGCTACCACTAGTTACTTCTTGTCTGCACATAATTATCATCGTTAACACAAGTGAATCATCTCAACGTAAGTTTACACATGTCATTATCAATATTTTATCTTTATTTATTTGGACCATCTTTTTTAGATGAAACGTCTAAATGAAGCAGAACGAAATGAAATTATTTTTAAGCTCGGTATGGAAAACCTCAAAGCAAACGATCTCTGGCAAGAAATTATGGTGTTACTGAAGGTGCTATCAGAAAATTTGGCTAAACAAAGATAATATACAAAGCCGTTCAGCTCTGATGTCTGAAAATACTAAAAAGAAAACATTTCGCTCTTCAGTCGGTCATCACCCAGAACTTGAAGACAAGTTGTTTCTATGGATAGATGGGATGCGAAGAGTTCCGCTTCCAGTTCCACCCATATTGGTAATTGCAAAAGCCAAATCTATTGCAGCTGATATGTCCATTGAATCATTCAAGGCATCTTGGCAGTGGTTGAAAAAATTTCGTCAAAGAAAAGGGATACAATCAATGATGTTACACGGAGAAGGTGCAGAAGTTGATAAAGAAAAAAGAAGTTAATTGTTATCTTAACTGTTTTCCATTTTATAAAATAATTGTGTTCAGTTTTCTTTAATTTTTTGCATAATAAATATTGATACAAGTTTTTTGCCATTTATCATGCGTACTTAACCGGGATGCGTACCACATTTTTTGCGTACTTAAGCGGGAGGCTACTGTAATAGATACTTTCAAATCAAACATCAGAACGAATACACAAAACTTTATGAAATATATTCTGGAGTGCCCCAAGGAAGTATCCTCGGTCCTGTTCTGTACCTGCTGTTCACTTCTGACCTACCAACTACTGAATATACCATGGTCGGAACCTTTGCTGATGATCTTCTCCCCAATCCAACTGTAGCATCAAGAAACCTCCAAGATGGTTTAAGCAAGATCCAGGACTGGTTTAAGAAGTGGCGAATAAAAGCAAATGAGACAAAGTCAACGCACGTGACTTTCACCTTGAGAAGAGGCAATTGTCCACCGGTGAAACTAAATGGCTGTCAGTTACCACAAGGCGAGGATGCGAAATACTTAGGAATGCATCTTGACAAACGACTTACCTGGCGAAAACATTTATTTGCGAAGCGGAAACAACTTTATGAAATATATTCTGGAGTGCCCCAAGGAAGTATCCTCGGTCCTGTTCTGTACCTGCTGTTCACTTCTGACCTACCAACTACTGAATATACCATGGTCGGAACCTTTGCTGATGATCTTCTCCCAATCCAACTGTAGCATCAAGAAACCTCCAAGATGGTTTAAGCAAGATCCAGGACTGGTTTAAGAAGTGGCGAATAAAGGCAAATGAGACAAAGTCAACGCACGTGACTTTCACCTTGAGAAGAGGCAATTGTCCACCGGTGAAACTAAATGGCTGTCAGTTACCACAAGGCGAGGATGCGAAATACTTAGGAATGCATCTTGACAAACGACTTACCTGGCGAAAACATTTATTTGCGAAGCGGAAACAACTTGGGTTAAAATTAACCCAGATGTATTGGATCATTGGACGAAACTCCCAGCTCTCCATCGAGAATAAGATTCTCATTTATAAAGCCATACTTAAGCCGATATGGACCTACGGATTCAACTCTGGGGCTCAGCAGCGGAGTCAAACCTCGAGATTGTTCAGAGATTCCAAAATAAAGTGCTTCGTATTATAACAGATGCGCCTAGATACATTCCGAATAGTGTAATACAACGCGACATCCCAATGGCTACTGTCAAGGAAGTAATTCATCAGTTCAGTGCGAGATATCACCAAAGACTTACGATGCACCCAAATGTACTTGCCAATAAATTAATAACGCCGAGCGAAGAACTACGCAGACTCAAAAGATATCATCCGGAAGACCTTATGACCAGATTCGATAGTTGATACTACTGTAGTGAAGAGGCCCTAAGATAAATAACGTAAAGGCAGAATGTTCACTGGAACACTATGCGCAAGTTGTGATAGATTCTATTTTATTATTTATGATATAAGTTGTCAACAAATACGCTTATTGTCCTAGGACAGATTGCAATGTACATAGGAGTTAAATAAAAAAAAAAAATGTTATTGTTACCAATTTAAATTGAATTAGTAAATAGTAATTTTTGAAAAAAAACAAAATTAATAAAACCAAAAATAAATTATTTATAAATAATACATTGTTACAGTATACTAAATTTATGGTTTCCTACAGAAAAGGTTGAATGTGGCACAAGATACATAAAAAGCTAGTTACGGGACTGATAAAAGTCATTTCAATGTTGGTTAGTAAACAAGAAAAATTATTACTATTGACAAGAAAATATTGATAAAACACTAACTGCACTGATTGGCCCAATACACATTATTCAAGTTCCGGTTAAATTCAAAATTCTGTTTACCCTCACAAGAGATTTCCAACAAAATAAAGTAGGTTTCACTACAAAGAATGTTTAAAACACTTCGATTCCATCTACCTGCGAGCGCTCAAGTAAGGTTTTAGGGCAAGGCATTCTACAAAAGAGAGATTGCCGGCAATATTTATGTTCTCTGCTTTCAAGGGTCATGTCTATCATTTTTCTTAGGGTTCACATGAAAAGTGGGAAATTCATTTTTGGACCAGATCAAACAGGAAATGCAACCAGATACAGTGGATCTGGTTAGGTAAATGTCTTTAAGGGTAATTAAAATTTTTTAAGATAAGTGGTATGAAGAGGCACTTGGTAATTAAACCATCGATCATAGGGATATTACGCTTACGTTTATCTCATATTCGATTTTTGGTCAAAATTTATATTAAAAAAAAGGTTATGATGTCAGCATGAATTATTGTTAGCAACAACATGAATTTAACAATCTAAATATATATCCGAAAAATTACGAAATACTTTGGTTTATTAATTTTAAGTGGGCTCTTGCATATAATAGCAAGACCACTGCAAGTTGAATTATAACTTGGGTTTTAATAAATTTACTTTAGTTGAATTTGGCAAAAAATGGTGATTTCAAACTTTTTGGATTTCGGTGGTTTGGTACAGCATCCCTCGTTTCTTTTCAATTGATGGTTACCAACTGCAAACTGCTACACTTATGTCGCACGAGATCCAAAGTTAATTTTCTGGCCGGTGTGAGTCTTTAAATGCCGTGTTAAATTTGATTTTTTTGAACATTTGTACTCGCAAATTTCACAAACAAACGGTTTCTCACCAGTGTGAGTTTTTAAATGCTGTTTTAAATGTACTTTTTGTGAACATCTGTGCTCGCAAATTTCACAAACAAACGGTTTCTCACCGGTATGAGTCTTTAAATGCAGTGTTAAATGTTCTTTTTGTGAAAATTTGTACTCGCAAATTTCACAAATAAACGGTTTCTCACCTGTATGAATCCGTATGTGCTTCATTAAGGATCCTTTGTGTAAAAATTTTTGCTGACATATTTCACAAACAAACGGTTTCTCACCAGTGTGAGTTTTTAAATGCTGTTTTAAATTTGTTTTTTGTGAAAATTTATACTCACAAATTTCACAAACAAACGTTTTCTCACCGGTGTGAGTCTTTAAATGCTGTGTTAAATGTCCTTTTTGTGAACATCTGTGCTCGCAAATTTCACAAACAAACGGTTTTTCACCGGTGTGGGTTTTTAAATGCTGTGTTAAATTTGATTTTTGTGAAAATTTGTAATCGCAAATTTCACAAACAAACGGTTTCTCACCTGTATGAATCCGTATGTGCTTCATTAAGGATCCTTTGTGTAAAAATTTTTGCTGACATATTTCACAAACAAACGGTTTCTCACCAGTGTGAGTTTTTAAATGCTGTTTTAAATTTGTTTTTTGTGAAAATTTATACTCACAAATTTCACAAACAAACGTTTTCTCACCGGTGTGAGTCTTTAAATGCTGTGTTAAATGTACTTTTTGTGAACATCTGTGCTCGCAAATTTCACAAACAAACGGTTTTTCACCGGTGTGGATTTTTAAATGCTGTGTTAAATTTGATTTCTGTGAAAATTTGTAATCGCAAATTTCACAAACAAACGGTTTCTCACCTGTATGAATCCGTATGTGCTTCATTAAGGATCCTTTGTGTAAAAATTTTTGCTGACATATTTCACAAGCAAACGGTTTTTCACCGGTGTGGGTTTTTAAATGCTGTGTTAAATTTGATTTGTTGGAACATTTGTACTCGCAAATTTCACAAACAAACGGTTTCTCACCGGTATGGGTTCTTAGATGTACTTCAAATTTGATTTCTGTGAAAATTTGTACTGACAAATTTCACACACAAACTTTTTCTTAGCTGTGTGAGTTTTTAAATGCCGTTTTAAAGCATATTTACTTGTACCGATATGCCCACAAACTGCACATTCAAATTTACTTGAGCCGTTGAATTTCCTTGGTGGATTCTTCGGAGCTAATGATTCATCTTTAATGTCAATCGAATGATGCAAATCGTCTACATTAAATTTCACGTCTTCTAGCACTTCTTGTTTTATTTCATAATCGATGCTCGAATTACATGGACCGTTCAAAACTTGACCCACGCTTGCCATCATTTGTAACTCTTCCGGAGGGATAACTTGAGTCATATCTGTAAGAAAGCATATTAAGAAAAATTAATGATGCATTTATACCAGCAGTATAGCGTAAACATACACCGGCCGACTAGAAAGCGGTAGACCGCGGTTCGATTCCTAGTCGCATCGGATACTCTGCAGTGATCAAAGGTCCAATATCAAACGGTGGACCATGGGGAAGCCACCCTATTAATTATATTCCTAGTAAAGTCAGCTTGGCTTCACCTAAGTTGACTCAAACATTCAAAGCGGATGGGCACCGAGAGAAGCAGAATGATGCATTATGATGAAATTACAATTACTCACCTTATCTAGCACATTCCCAAGTGGAAGATCGATATTTGTAATTTCTAAAGTTTAAAAGGTGCCCACAACGAAGTTCTTTAATACAACCGACTTAAATGAACTTGAGTGAAGAAAACATTTCTGCAGCAATACAATTTGACTATAATATAACCACTTGACAATGGTGGCGGTCTTCCATTTTGTATTTTAATATGGTATTATATAATTTGTTATTTTGGTGGCGCCACCTTCCGATAATCTTATTATATTTAATATGTTTTTATTGTAAGATGTAACGTATTGAATCTTGGTTAGCCATCCCATCGACTTTATCTAGTATCCATGCTAAACTATCGATTCTAGTATTTACTAATACTTTAGCATTGAATTATTATAATGGCAAATAAATAGCTTATGCGCTGTTGGTACCGACGAAAGCTAACGCTTATAGCACGCAAATTTTGACGTTCGACTTGTAAAATATGCGGTTACAACGCTTACGCTGACGGTCCAAATCGAACGATATGACAGCACCATCAGCGCTGCAATTTAAAAGTGACAGTTGCTTAACCTATAAAATATTCAAACAATCTGAAATAATAATTGTTTTTAAATGCAACTATGCTTTTAGGTATTTTATTCACAAATTAATAACAATTATTTTATACCAAAATTTATTTTGGTTCAATTAATTTCATTTACGATCTTGTCACTCATTTTTTTTTTATAAAAAATTGAGCGGGTAAAACAAGGGCAATAAATTATTAAAATAATAATTAATATGGGACAAAAATTTTGTTTAAATTTAAATATTGAAGTTAAAAAGTAAACCTAAAATATTAAGGTTAACTTCAGCTTTCAAATAAATTCAAAAATAATTACAATTTTTACCACACAGCGCCGCGCTTACGCTGCCCTAAAGAAATGAAATATGAAATAATAATATGAAATATGAACTCGGAAAAGACTTCAACATCAAAAGGAGCTAGTAAATTTATGTAACTGGTAAATATGAACATTATGTCGAACGATGATGTTAAAATGTGTTTTAGCAAACTGTTATGTCGCGATTTTCGATGGTTGAATAGTAGAAAAATTTCTTGTTAAAATTTATAATTTCTTGGAAACAAATTTTCTTATTTTCAAATAATCTCCAAATTTTCATCTGGCACCCTATTATTTATTTTTTAGAGTTGGAGTTGTGGTTTTTAATTATATACAGTGTCGATAGAGGGCGTAAACACAAACCTCCTCCATTGGAAGGAGGTGTGGTATTTCTAAAATTTACAAAATTATTAGATTTATTAAATATACATATATATTGCAATGTCACGATTGCATAACTTCCAAATAGGTCACTTCATGACAAAGTTGTACACTAAAAAGCCTAAAAAAATAGTGAAATCAAAATTTTGCAGTCAAATAAAAACAGAACTTACCAGGGATTCCTGTAAACATCATTTAGTGAAAACAATTTTATAAAAAATCATAGGACAACCAATATTGCAGTTTGGTTTGTTTCCGAAGAGAAATCGATGGACTTTCACATGTTCTTTCATTGTTCGGAAGAACATACAAATAAAATTACAAACAAAATCAAGAGTTTTAGCTTTGTTTTTGTAATAGTTTAGTTTAATTTAGTTGTTAAAAGGAAAAATGGGTTATCCTTGTATAAGACAGGTGGTAGGAAAGATCCAAACAGCTACAGAGGGTTAAGTGTAACTAGTACGTTAAGTAGACTGTGGGCTAAAATTATCCAAAAACGATTACGAGAAGAGATTGGAAATACCATTGCGGAAGATCAAAGCGGATTCACTCCAGGGCGTTCTTGTGTCGACAATTTTTACTCTACAACAGCTCATTGAAAAGAAAATTAATAAAGGAGAAGAAATCCATATCACATTTATAGATCTCAAAAAGGCGTACGATAATGTTTAGAGAAACAAATTATGGAAAACATTAAAAACAATTAGAGTCAGTAATTATCTCATTAACATTATTCAAGAGCTATATAAAGACAATGTAGCATATGTTAAACAGGGGAGATGCCTATCACAGCCAATATATCCAACTAAAGGCCTGAGGCAGGGATGCGGCTTACCCCTCTGTTATTCAATATTTATGTTGAGGTGGCATTGATGAGCTGGAAACGTTCTTGTGAGGGGATGGGCATCCTAATTGGGGAAACTCATCTATTTACTCTCAGTTTCGCAGACGATCAAGCAGTGATGGCCCAAGATGCATATGATATAGAGTTTATGCTTAGAAGACTCTATAATGAGTATAAAAAACGGGGACTACAAGTAAGTCTACAAAAAACAGAGTACCTGGTGGTGAATTCCGAAGCGAGATTCCAAGTTTTAATTGATGACGACACTAATGTGAAACAAATAGACGAGTTCAAATATCTTGGAGTTCTAGTAGACAAGGATGGTATCGGAAAGCGAGAAATTAGGCAACGAATTTTAAACGCCCGTAAAGTGGTGGGTGCACTCAACTCAATTTGGTGGGATAAACATATTAATAGAAGAAATAAAAAAAGAATCGGACAAGCAATGGTTGAAACAGTGCTGTGCTATGGTAGTGAAGTGTGGGCCATTAGAGAGGAAGATAAGCAAAGAATTGAGGCAGTGGAAATGGACTATTTGCGGAGAAGTGCTGGGGTGCCAAGAATTGAGCGAATTAGAAATGAACAAATAAGAGCTATGATGTCGGTTATAGAACCTGTTAATGGAGAAGAGAGGTTTACGTGGTTGGTCATCTTCTACGAATGGAAGACACGCATTGGCCTAAACGTATATTTACATGGAAACCACCTGGAAGAAATAAGAGGTAGGCCGCGAAAATCTTGGAGTGAATGCATTAAAAAGGCAATGATCGTTCGGAATCTGGATGAAGAGATGGCGAATATTACATTTGTTTCCGAATATAATTTTAATTAATGCCGGTCTTGTACTGTTAAGCACGTTAGAGAGTCTAACAAGTGCGTAAGTCAGCGCGCGCAAACTATGAAAGGTGTGAGGGGAATCCAATTTGAGTTCTCGGCGAGACGGCACATTAAAAATCTACGTTAGATATTTTTGATATAATAATACCGAGCGTAATTTCAATAGTAGGATTATTATTAGTTATTTCGCATGCAGTAGTTAGTGCCGGGCGTTTAATCTCACCGTTTATCGGATTTTAATTGAAATTAATGTGCTATGTGCACTTGGAATTCAATATTTAATACAATAATTCTTACATATTTGCATGTTTATGCTATTGTTGTAATTTTTGTTAAAAAACAAAATTAATATAAACAAAAATTAATTATTTATAAATAATACATTGTTACAGTATAATACATTTATGGTGTCCTACAGAAAAGGTTGAATGTTGCACAGGATATATTAAAAACAAAGTTATGATATCAACATGAATTATTGTTAGCAACAACATTAATTTAACAATCTAAATATTGTAGTGTACTGCCTTTGCGTAAATAATAATTAATAATTTGAAAGATAAATAAACTTGTAATTGAATATAAAATTGCTAATGGTAGATAAAATGTTACCTGGGATGTACTTACTTTTACTGCTCTAGCTGCAATCTTGAAATAAAACTTTGCTCCTGTTAATGTGAATAAATTGTTTTTTTAAATCTTTAAATAAACCGCCACAAATCTTGCCCTTTTGTATTAAACTTTGTATTAAATTGAATAAATTTTTACAAATGACTATAGATGTCTCCAACATAGCCTCTTTCTTGGTACAACTTTCTTTATTAACCTAATGTGTAGAGGTGTGAAGTGTTTGTGATTAAACTAAGAGACAAGTGATCATTCAAAATTAAAATTACTTAAAACTAATTAAATTTAAGTGGTGCAAAATCGTTTATGGTACGAGTTTAAATTAAAGGACAACTAACCGGTGTACAATCAGCTGATTAAAGTAGGTCATCAATCCCTCTTCGATATCCAGTGGCACCAAAACTTCGGGACGTTGTAGTTTTTTGTGTATCATTTACGCAGGTAAATATGAAAATTTTATTTTTATTTCCTTTTTCTCCAATGCACTTTCTTGAAATTCACTTTTTATTACATTAAATATCCATGGCGTCACTAATAGTTGTACATTGCATGTCGACAAAATTATTTTATAGGTTATCGTTCATTTTATTAATTTTTCAGGAACGAAATTTTACATGTTCACTGGACTAGTGAAATGGGTCGACTAAACGTATTTTTCGCATCGCGAGGCTCATAAAACTGGAAATTCCAACTTTTTATTGTGGGTTTTCCAAAATGCTTGAATGTGATTGGCTGGGTAAACTTATCTAACGGAAGTCCATGAAACTTTCACAAAAATTAAAGTCTTCAAAGCCGTCCCGCACAAAATTAGTAGAAAAATTCTAATTACACCGGTCGTTCTACAATCGTCCGTCAAAGTACGAATTCTTTCTTTACACTTCATGTTAATTTCCACACACTTTGTTTATCCTAACCACTTGCGTAACACTTAGTTTTAATTCCTCATCCTCAATACTAATCTCACTCAAATCCTTATCCTATTAACAATTTTATTACTAAATCTAAAAATCTGACATATTTGCAGGTTACAATTTCACATTTTTCAATGTAGAAGATTCAATTTTGCATCTACCATCCTCACTTGGATAGCAAATCGTTCTACAAATTAATACGCATCTTTTGGTATGCCTCATGATCCAAATACAATTTTTTATGTGACCTAAATCTCTCTTTTTTAGGTTTTCCGAAGGATGAAATTTTCTTTTGCTCATTTTAGCCTTATTTGAATCTTTTGGATTTTGGATTCATTTGCAAAAGTGCCAAGAAATGTGGACGCTGCTATTGGATATGCAAAACAATTCCAACTTTGATTTGTGATACCCGTAGGATGAAATTTAATTTTTAGAATGCTAACTGCTCTCGACAGCTTATGAAATGAAATTTTGTATTTAAAATGGCTCTAATGGCATTCCATGAACCTATTATAACTGCTACATGCCAAATATTATTAACCCGTTACACAAAATTTCCATCCGAGGTTACAACTTTATCTACCGTAGCCGCTGGCTTTCATCTGAGGATGCTATTTTCTTTATTAAGGTTATTTATCTTAGTTTTTAAGTTGCCAACATGACAATATATATCCAAAATATTACGAAATATTTTGGTTTATTAATTTAAGTGGGCTCTTGCATATTATGGTTTCTCACCAGTGTGAGTTTTAAATGCCGCTTTAAATTTGTTTTTGTGAAAATTTATGCTCGCAAATTTTACAAACAAACGGTTTTCACCGGTGTGAGTTCTTAAATGAGCTTCTAAACTTGCTTTACGTGAACATTTTTGTCCACAAATTTGACACACAAACGTTTTTCACCGTTGTGAGTACTTAAATGTGTTTTTAAATTTTTTTTTCGTGAGAATTTGTAGTCGCAAATTTCACAAACAAACGGTTTCTCACCAGTGTGAGTTTTATATGATCCGTTAAGTGTGATTTATGTGAACACCTGAACTCACAAATGTCACAAACAAAAGCTTTCTCACCGGTGTGAGTTCTTTCATGCATTTTAAATCATATTTTCGAGAAGATTTGTACTTACAAATTTCACAAACATACGGTTTCTCACCAGTGTGAGTCTTTATATGATCCGTTAAGTGTGATTTATGTGAACACCTGAACTCACAAATGTCACAAACAAAAGGTTTCTCACCGGTGTGAGTTCTTTCATGCATTTTTAAATCGGATTTTCGTGAACATTTGTACTTACAAATTTCGCAAACATACGGTTTCTCACCGGTGTGGATCATTAAATGCTCTATTAAATGTGATTTCCTTGAGGAACTGTAATCACAAGTTTCACAAACAAACGGTTTCTCACCTGTGTGAGTTTTTAAATGCACTTTTAAAGCATATTTACTTGTACCGATGTATCCACAAACTGTACATTCAAATTTGCTTGAGCCATTCAATTTACTTAGTGCTTTCTCCGGTGGTAATGGGTCTTCTTTAATGTCAATCGAATGATGCAAATCGTCTATATTAAATTTCACGTCTTCTTGCACTTCTTGTTTTATAATTATTCCTTCATAATTGCTGCTTAATTTGCATGGAGTCATCGAATCTTGATCCATATTGGCTATAATTTCTAACTCTTCTTTAGGGATCACTCCGGTCATACCTGCAGAGATTTTATTAGGATAACATAATGGTACATTATGAGAAAATATAATTACCGATATTTGTAAATTGTAAAGTTTAAGAGGCCCAGATAACAGAAAGCTCTGTAATATAACCGACTTCAATGAACTTGGGTGAAGAAAACATTACTTCATGAGTATAATTGCACAACTTGCAAATGGTGTATATCTACCATTTTGTATTTTAGAAATAAGGGCTGCCTATATGTCTGTTAGTGGCGCCACCTTCTGACAACTTATTACACTTTACAAGACAATTTCTTAATTGTTTATTTTTTAGATCGCTTATTCGAGTTTTTGAAAAGCGGAAAGCAGGTAATTGGTAATTTTCCGATTTCACTGATTGCGTTTGTAGATACATATCACGTTCAAGGAAGTTGACACCTGCAAATAATTCGAATTACGCTGTTGAATCCATCCTTTTTCATTGCGGACAGAAAAATTATCAGAATTTACTGCTTTTAGGTAATGGCAACATTAATGCCCGATTTCTTCATTCATATTTAACTGCAGATTAGCGAACTTTCGGTTAAATTGACGTAATAACCAATCAGATTATTGATTTATATGTTTTGCTGGGATCAATGTTTACAGATTACAAGGGGCTGACCACCTGGTATATTTGGTGTACATAATTTTGTAAATGATTTGCAATTGTTTGCAAATTTCGCAAATGCCTGTAAATTTTTGTAAATGTCTGTAAATGTCTTAAATTGTTTGCAAATATATCTGTGTAAATTTTTCCAATTTTTAGCAAATTATTGTAAATTTTGGTCAGTGGTCAACCCCCCAGAAGAAGTATTCCAAGATAAATTGACGAATTGTGAATGGTTACACAAGATCTCCACAAGTGAAGTTGATCTACATGTATACCAACTTGGTCTTGACCAAAATGTGGAGATGATACTAAATGATTTGATTTCCCTCAGGTCAATACCTGTCGTATAACATCATATTGAGAGTTGGTGGTACGATAATAAACGAAAATCTTAACAATTTTAAAAATCTCTTTTGCTCATTGAGTAAAAGCTAGATGAAATCTAATACTCTCATTAATTGCAGTTAATATTAATTTTCATCCCTTTCAATTTTTCTCTAAATTAATTAGAGAAGCAGGAATTTGCATAAATGCGTTTTTACATGCAATTTCCCTATGTATGGGCAAGCCATTCAACACCCGGTATACGAAGATGGCTTTATATTTGACTTAACCTTTCGAAAACTGAATTGAACACAAAATAACCGTACCAATAAAATAAAACACCAGCACCTTAAATTTGAGTATTTACTAAATATGAACCTCACGGAAATCGAACAAACTGCTAATATAGAAATAAACCTCAATCTTCATCTGCGAGATTGGTAATTAAATAATTAAAACAGTGTCGCTATTGACTTGATTTGATTGTTAAACTTGGTATTGCTCTAATCGCAAGTTTCGTATAAAAGTAGGCAAAAGTCGGCTAACCCTGATTCGAAACCACACTTTTTCCTATAGAAATGGCTTTACAAAACGAAAGAACAGAAAAATACAAGCTCTTTAAAGTGAGGATCAATGTTGTCGGACTTGTAATAAAGCCACAATTTAATTTTGAAAATTACAATTTTCCCATAAAAAATACATGTAAGTGTATTTTTGTGTAGTAAAATGCCAAATATGGAAAAATTCTGTAGACGGTACGTGTGCTGTGCCTGGGTTGAAAGCGACTAGTGGCGGGGTGATACCAGTCGCTCTCTGAGATCCGTCGCGTCGACTTCCAAACTTTTCGAGTTGGGGCTACTCGGGGGATGTCTTTAGTAAGTAAAGCGCGTGACAAAACCGCTCGAAGGGTCGCGCGCATTATGGTAAATAAATTTTTCCCAAAATTCGACAAAAACAAATTTTTCAATAACAATTTTGAAAATCAGTGGTGTGGTGTACTTTTAATATTTAACATAACGTAAAACTTTATGTTATATTGAGCATAATATATTAAGTTGGCAATTTTGGTGTGATGTACTTTCATAACGTTTTTCAAATATGTTAACTTTTTACATTTTATGTTAAAATTTTACGAATACCACCCGACTTATAACAGGCAAAGTTTAAGTAATAAATAGAACTGTCATTCGAAAGTTTTTAATTCGATAAAGTGAGGTTAAAAACATGAATTTTGGAAGTATTTTAAATATCGCTCTGTTTGAAGAACTACATAATGCAGTTGAAAGGTACAGTAAAATATAATATAATTGAATATAATCTATGGTGAGGTTATATATGTACTATTTAAATTTGTTTAAAATTTTAGAAATGAAATAAACGTTCAAAGAAGGATTTTACGAGATACTAGTAACCCTTTTGAATTAAGGGAAGAAGAATTTCAGATTGTCACGAGATTTAGTCTGGTATTTAGTACAAATTCTGCGACCACATTTAAAAGAGAGTCAAAGAAGTAATTCTTTGAAACCTGAATTTAAAGTAAGTACAAATATGCTTAAGTACAAAACCCCTAATGAAATTTAAAAATGTGTATAGGTTTTAAGTTAAACGTTCTTCTTAAAC
Organism: Lycocerus yunnanus; assembly: GCA_036346125.1. Classification (NCBI taxonomy): domain Eukaryota; kingdom Metazoa; phylum Arthropoda; class Insecta; order Coleoptera; family Cantharidae; genus Lycocerus; species Lycocerus yunnanus. The sequence continues at coordinate 2,186,269 of JARFIX010000033.1, read as the reverse complement.
ATCGTGTGTTACATTATGCCCCTATCAGAGCTGCAAAAATTGTACTATCATGTGCAATTTTACACAACTTGGCAATTGATGCAGGCTTATCACTAGAAGAACCCAAAAATCTGGACAATAATGAACAAATGGAATGTATTGATAATAATCAAGTTTCACTAAATTCAGGTATATATAATAATTTATTATAGGTAATCAAAATGTAACAAATTTCTTTTTAGTATCACATTTGAATGAAGGTAGAAGAATTCAAGCCCAACTCATACAGAGGCATTTCACATAACAGAATTTAAAGAAAGAAAACTTTCCTTTGTAGACTCCACCCGGGCTCGAACCGAGTGCTTTAGCGGTAGTAGTCGATCGCTCTAACTACTAGGCCAGTGACTGACTGCCTCTTTAAATAAACTTATAAATTAATAAAACTAAATACTAATAAAATGTAACTTTCACTCAAATAAAGTTTCAAAATTTTCAAAAGAACCGAATACTTTAAAATATTCCAATTTTAATTTGGCCCGTTCTAATTTAAAATTTTCACTGGTGTTTTCCCTAACAGCAGCCGCAAAATTGTCCACGGAGGAAGCCAATTGCTGAATTGCATTAGCCTTGGTGAAATTGTGTTCTGCGTTTCTGCAAACATAGAACATGCCGATTGCAAAATTTGCGACGTGTACCGCGAACTGCCAGGTGTTGGAGCTGCGACCTGCTTTTGAATCCCTTTATTGGATTTGTCTGTAAATGAGTTAGTATTATAAACATGGTGAACGCATTGTACTTATACATTTACCTCTGGTATTTTTTTCCTTCCTGCCTTTTTTTTTTTTGTTAGAGGAGGAAATCTTCAAAAGACACCACCCCGATGTTAATGGGGTGGTAGTGTGGGATTCTTACCCACTAAAACCCCCTCCCTATTTCCACGCTTGGGGCACGTGTACCTGTTATTCACACTAACACGTGCCCCGCGTGTGGCCCCAAATGGGGCGCTGCCTCAAATGCAGCCCAGCTACTGCACGGCCCTCTCGGCCCGCTGCAGATCCCGCTCATACTGCTCTTTCCTGGAGAGAATGCTGTTGACGTACAAGTCAACAGCTCTCCAATTCTCGCTGGAGAGCAGCATGAGCCCCACCAAATTTTGGGGAGATAACCTTTCGGAGAGCCTGGCCTCCAATTCGGATCTCTCGGCCACGAACTCGCTACAACGGAGGATGGTATGTTCTGCGGTGTCGATTTCACCGCAGTAAAAGCAGCTGTTGTTTGCTGCTTTTCCCATCCTCTGTAGATACTCGTTGAAGCATCCGTGGCCGGATAGGGCCTGTGAGAGATGAAAATTCATCTCTCCGAAGGTCCTCCCCACCCAAACGTCCAAATCCGGTATGAGGGTGTATGTCCACCTCCCCACGCCGGATTCCCTCCAAACTTCCTGCCACCTCTTGTGAAGGAGGCGCCGGTTTCCAGTTTTTGGGCCTTATCGGCGCCGTGATTGTCTCGGCGCTCCTCGGCCAGCAGATGTATGGGGGCATGGAGGCCACACCAGCGCCGCATCTGTGGAAATAGTGCGATAGGCGCTGATGGTCCTAATGGCCACCTTTCGCTGGATGCGCTGTAACTGTAATCGGTACGAATCGTACCTCAGCGCATCCGCCCACACAGGGGCTCCGTAAAGCGAGATGGAATGGATTACGGAGCCCAAGATCTTCCTACTGCTGGCCTTAGGCCCACCAATGTTAGGCATGAGCCTAGTCAGAGCGCCGAGAACCTCTTCGGCCCTTTTGGCGACCGCGCAGATGTGGGGGCGAAAAGACAGTGCCTTGTCAAAAGTGACACCAAGGCATTTTGCAGTGTCGGCCGGAAAGATGGAAATTCCACCCATCTGGATGACGGCTGGGTCCAGCTTTCTCCTGCCGGAAAACAACAGAAACTCTGTCTTCTCCGGCACGAGTGCGAGGCTTCTTTCCTCCATCCATTCGGAAATTATTTGGATGGAGCGGTTGGCCGAAGATGTAATTTCGGCCACCTCTTTACCGACGACCACGAGCGTAAGATCGTCGGCGAAGCCCACTATGCTGACCCCCTGCGCAAGTGGTAAGCGCAGCACACCGTCGTAAGAGATATTCCAGAGGGTGGGGCCGAGCACCGAGCCCTGCGGCACACCACACGCGATCGCCACCTCCTCCCGAAGCAGTGCTTCTTCTATTTGGAGACTGCGACCCGAGAGATAACTAGTGATTATCTTCCTCAGGTACGCAGCCACCCCCAGTTCTCTCAACGCCTCGTTTATGCGCTCCCACCTGACCGTATTGAACGCGTTCTTTACGTCCAAGGTGATCATCGCGCATAAACGCCGCGTCCTCCACGTCCCTTCCTGGCATCCTCCGCGAGGGCCCTTTTAATGGTCGCGAGGGCGTCCACCGTTGATCTTTTTGTCGAAAGCCGTACTGGCTCGGCGATAGCCGCCGAGCCGTTCTAGCTCGTCCTGTAATCTGGCCAGGATCACCTCTCAAAAGTTTGAGGAGTGATCCAGAAGACATATGGGCCTATAGGACGAAGGGCAATCTAGAGGTTTATTGCCCTTCCTAATCAGGACGAGCCTGGCTTTCTTCCAGCAACTCGGAAAAACGCCGTCCCTCAGGCACTGATTGAAAAGCCCAAGGAACGGCTCCGGGTGCCTGGTGGCCGCTTCCTTCACGACCTCCGCGGGGATGTCATCCGGTCCGGGAGCCTTGTTTGCGGGCGTCTTTTGGACCGCCGCCCGCAACTCTTCCGGGGAGACTAGATGAATTCGTCTCCCCTATCTTCCTGGTCCAGGTGTGGGGGGGATACCGGTCCACCGGTGTCACGGAGATCTTCGGCCGACGTGCCGTGGTGGTTTGGAAAAGAGTACTCACCACGTGTCTAATCCTTTGGGGAGTGAGGCCCGGGATAGTTGTGCGACCCAGTTTTTTTCTCACAATCTTATACCCCACTCCCCACACGTCGGCATCCACATCTTCGATGATTTTCTGCCAAGCTGCGCGCTGGCTACTATTGATCTCGTAGCGCAGCTCTCTTCTGGCGGTCCTCAGGAGCTGTAGATGAGGTTCAGCTCCCTCTTCGCCGTGCCTGGCACGCATGCGCTGGTATTTGCACCTTGCGGCCTGGCACTTTCTTCGCAGCTCGGCGATGTGGTCGTTCCACCAGTAAACCGGGGGCCGCCCGTCGACTCTCTTTGGCATCGACGCATTGCAAGCGCGCGTCAACGCCTCCGTAAGCCCACGGGCGTCCACCGCCCCCAACCCTTCCATTTCTCGATCCAGGGAGGTGTGCAACCTATCCAGGCTCAGTCTGCCGACTGCCCAGCCTCTAGGTGACTTGCTGGGCCTACTCGCCGCCTCCACCACAAAAGATATATAGCGGTGGTCGCTTAGCGATTCGACGTCCAAAACTTGCCAGTCTTGGACGCCTCCGAGTAGGTCGGCAGACGCCACGGTCAGGTCCACGATGGATTCAGACCCTGCACGATTGACCGCGGCCGGCCTGGAGAAAGTTGGGATTGTGCCTAGGTTGCACACCCCCATGTCCAACGCCGAAAAGAATTCTGTGAGGTATTCCCCTCGCGGGCACGTGCGAGGGGACCCCCACTCCGGCGACTTGGCGTTAAAATCGCCCGCCAGGATGGTGCGGCGTGGGGCGGCTCCCATGGTGTCCTGGAGCCGGTCCAGCCTGCTGTGGAGTACTTCCTCCCGAGATTGGGAGAAGTAGCAGCTGTACAGCCGCACGCCGCCCACCTCGACCCAAACAAAACCTTCTCCGCTCCCGCTGTCACTGACTTGCAGCGGGGGGGGCACAAAGATAGCAGCTGTGCCCGTTGTGTCAGCGAACCAATTCGGAAGATCGACGCGATTGGTTCGCTGATTATGGCCACGTCAGTACGCCAATCTCTGACGGTGGCCAGGAGAAGGTCTTGGCCGCTCGCGCATTATTTAGATTTATTTGGAGGACCTTACTATTTTCAATTTAGTAACAGGTCCTCCTCCTGCGCTCACTTCCTTTCCCTTTTGGTAGGTTCAAGGAGACTTGAGACCCGCTTTTCTTCCCCTCCGTTTGCGAGATGGTGGGGGCATTTCGTCGGCCTACCTGCCGGTTCTCGCCTGGGATGTTTGCAGACGTTTGCCACGTGTCCAGGTTGCCAGCAGCGATAGCAATTCCCGGACACGTCTTCGTTGTCAAACCCTCGCAAGATGCCCGAATTGGAGGCATCTGTAGCATTTCTGCTTGAGGGTTCTTTGTAGGCAGCTCGACATCCGCTGATAGGTCCGATGCGTAACCTACCAGCAACGATTTTACCGCCGAGGTCCTCCGGGACCGTGACAACGCCTTCTTCCTCCGGCGACCACGTGTAATACTGATCGCCGTTACCGGCGCCAAGTCGTCGCCCAGAACCTGGCAAATGCCAGCGACGACTTCCTCTTTGTAGCCTCTTCATCGAGGCCCCTGATTTCCAGCGTCGCTCTTGGGGTTAAAAGGCGCGCTGTGAGAGAGGTTTGCAGTGCAAGCTCCTTATGCAACTGCTCCGCACTGCCACCCCTGTTTACCTCGACAAGGAGGTGTCCTTCTTAGTCTTCGAAGCGCGCGTATTCGCGCCTCGCAATTAGGGCGGTTAAAACGCCCCGCACCTTTGATAGTCCCTTTGTAGCTCTCGGGGGTGGTTATTATAAGGACGGCCTCGCATTTAGAGCGAGGCCTTTTTCCGTCCTTCCCCTTAAGCTTAACGGACTGTTGCCGTTGGCTCCCCTTTGCCTTGTTGCCTGCATTGGGGGCCGTCGCTGTCGCCTTCGCGGTTGGCGTCTTACGCCGCTTCTTCCTTTGGACGACTTGAAAGCCGTCCTTGTCAAAGGTACCGCCCCCCTTTTTTTCGGCTTGGGATTTGGCGGCATGCTCAGTTACTCTGACCTCTAGTGACTCTTTAGAGGGGGGATTTCCTTTGGCAGCTGTAGAAGCTGCCGCCGAGCCAGACGCCCCCCGCCGAGTCCCGTCCGCCTTCGATTCAATGAGAGCCGACGCGCCGTTTCCACTTTTTAAAACTTGGAGCGGCGTTTTGGGAATTGGTTTCCCCGATTTCTTCGCCGTACTATTTAGGGGGTCTGCATGCTGCTGAACCCCTCCGGCTACTCTCTCCGTAACTTTGGCCCTAAACGCCCCAACCTGCGCCGCCGCCTCAGTTATCTGAGCTCTATCCTGGACCTCCTGTGGTTTTTGAAGGTCCTTGGAGAGCGCCAACAGCTTTTGATCCAGTCGGCAGAGCGCATCTGTTAGCGCCTCTGCCCTGGTTATCTTCGCGGCCTCAATTCGATCGGCCGCGCGCTGTGAATTTTGGAGCGTTTCTAGGACCAGTTCTAATTGTGTCCTATTCACTCCCACCTCCTGCGCAGAATATCGCTTTGCAGGACCACAGCTTCTCCCAGCCTCTCCATCTCTAGCTGGAGCTCTAGGATCTGCTGGTCCTGCTCCGAGGTGCGCGCATTTACCTCGGCTTGCCGCCGTAAGATTGTAACGGCTTTTTTGGCCGCCGTCCTAATCGAGATCGGCGCTCGGAGGTGCTCGTTGAGAGCTTTAACTAGCTCATCCGCTACCCCCTCTGCCGTCTCAAGTGGGGTTTCGGTTGCGTCCCCCACTCTTCCGCTCGTTTGGGCGTGTCGCTTAAACGCTTCGTCGAAGGGGTTTGGGGTCGCTCCGGATTTAGAATCCCTTCTGGACCCCACCCTCTCGACGGGCGCACTTGCCACTTTGAGATGGGATTTTCTTTTAATCTAAAGAAATCCCCTTGTTCTGCCGGAGTTTACCTTTCTCCTTCACCCCGGAAGTTCCTTCGCCAGTAGCACTACCGGATGCCCCAGCCTGGCTGCTCGCCGGGACATCTGAGCGGTCGCTGGATGACGGTCGGGGGGAGCCCACTCGCTTGCCACCACACCCGACCGGTACTGGGGATCCGGACCCCTGCACCGTAAACGTTTCCTCTTTAACTTCACTCATCATAATGCTACTGAGGTCGCTGAGACGTCCGCTTACTCCCGGACGCCATGCAGTCATCGGCGCGACCTCCCTCACCTTGACTTAGGAGGGGGTCAATGACCCCGTTAAATCAGCCGCCCCTAACATGGGGAACAGACGCTGTTTGCAGCCGCCCAATATGGGACAGACGCTGCGAAGTACCTGTTTGGTCCGCGGGAGCTATTTGATTTCACTCCTACCACTCATATCTGAGAGGCATTCCCTATCCGCCACCTGGGAACGCGCTCTCTAGGGGTTTCAGGCTCCCCGAGAGCTCCTTCCTGCCTATTTGTACCAAGCTCCACCATTGGAATTTTAAACGAATTGCCATTACTTACTTCTTATAAACACGTTTTTTTTAAAAGTTGTAACACGCGAATTAATTTGACAAGAAGAATTTCAAATTTGAAAATTTACATCAAAGAGGGCTTGCGCATTATACTTCATAAGCTTGTTCTCTTTCTAACTTATGACATATCTGTATAGCGTTGTTCTTATCGCATGCAATCTATACTTATTTCTACTTTAACATAAGTGATTTAACATAATAAGCCATAACGTTTATGTTATTTCGGTGATACATCACACCAATTTTATATTTTACCTTATCGGGACAGTTATTATAATATGTATGTTAAGTTAACATAACGTTTTACGTTATGTTAAATATTAATTCAAATTTTTAAAATTATAAGGTTAAATGAACAATAAAACGAAACATTATTTGTAAGCTTTCAGCAATGGTTACTGCTGTCATCAGACATTTAATAATAATAGTGCAATTACATGGAAACGAATATAACGTATTGTCATTTGAGACGATTTCTTGATCCATAAAATTTGAAAGATAATCGCGGGTTAAGGAACAACCTACATAAGAACTCATTAAATAGGAAAAACTTAACCCCAATACGTTATTTGTAGCTTAGATGAGTAGATGGCTGTAGACATTACTTAAACCTTCAATGTGGGTTTTTTCTGTTCATCGCATTTTTTCCTCTTGATGCAAATCATTTCGTGAAGAAGTCGATCTTTGTAATTGGTGACTGATTTGATTATTGTGGCATTAGAAAAGGCAGCATTGTGTCCATCAATTAAAATATGTTTGGCAATCGCAGTGGATTCCGGTTTATTACATCGAATACTTGAAACATGTCCACTCATTCGTTTATGGAGCCATTGGTTAGTTTGGCCAATATATACAAGATTACAATTCTGGCATTCCACTTTGTATATCAGATCTGACTTCTTTTCTTGCGGTACAGGGTCTTTTAGTTTGGCATAAAGTTGTCCAATGTTATTAGTTGATTTGAACGTCATATTAATGTTGTGAGGTTTTAAAACTTTTTTTATCTTTTCACTTAGTCCTCGAACGTATGGCATAACTGTATAGCTAGCAGTTGGACCTTTATTGCACATACTTCCATTATACAATTTGTTTACACGATCTTTTATGATTTTATTTATTAATAACATAGGATATCCGTTCTTGTTTAACGTTTCTTTCACTGTTTTAAAGTACCTTTTCTGTAATCGCCGTGAGTTAATTTTAAGGACCTATCGACTAATCCTATAGCTGTTAATATTAATTTCAAAGGTTAATAATATAAATAATTTCAGTTATGTTAAATATTAAAAGTACATCACACCACTGAATAACGACTCTTTTGTTTTGATCGTATAATCTATATCCTTTAATATTTTCACTGTAGCCTACTAAACGCATTTTTATTGACTTCTTGTCCCATTTTTTGCGTTTTTCCTTAGGTATGTGTACCATCACTTCGCTACCAAAAATACGTAAATTACTTACATCAGGTTTTCTTGACGACCATACTTCAAAAGGAGTTTTATTTAAACCTGTGGCTATCGATCTATTTCGCAGATAAACTGCAGCATTTACTGCTTCTGCCCAAAGATTTTTCTCAAGTTTTGCATCAAAAAGTAAACATCTAGCTTTCTCGACGATGGTCCGGTTCATGCGTTCAAGCATGCCATTCTGCTCTGACGTGTAAGAATTGGTTTTTTGATGTGTAATCCCACTTTTCTTCAAAAAATTTTCAAATTCAGAACTGCAAAATTCTCCACCATTATCTGTTCGAAAAACTTTAATCTTTACGTTTCTTTGATTTTCTACAAAATTTTTGAAATCTTTGAATCGTTCAAACGCCTCACCTTTGGTTTTCAAGAAATATACAAATGTCATTCGACTAAAATCATCTTCGAGTAATAAAAAATATTTTGAACTACCTAATGATTTGGTATCCATGGGTCCACATAAATCGGCATGTACAATTTCCAATGTTGATGTTGCTCTGTTACCTTTGTGGTTAAATGGTAACCTGGTTTGTTTACCTTCACAACAAATTTCACACATTGAACTCTCGTTTCGACCTCCTGTGTAATTCATATCATGAACAATACCATCTTTCATTCGCTCTAAATTTTAGTAAGTTAAATGACCAAAACGCCTGTGCCACACCTCTCTTGAAATTGCTACGAATGCTTTCCTACCTGGCTTCTCCTAATTTAATTTGTAAACATTACCATGCAAATCTGCTGTTGGTACCAAAATGCCAATTTTACAGCCTTTTCTATCAAAAATAACCTTATTATTGTTACTAATCAATTGGCTTACCGATAAAAGATTTGTTGTTAAATCTGGTACGTATTGCACATTGTTTACAACAATTTCAAATCTTGCTTTATCCACAATCGTAGTTATTTCTATATTTCCTGTTGACACTACTGGAATTGATGCTTTGTTGGCGATCGTTATTTCTTTTACTTCAGATGCCACTACATTTTGTAACCAATCACTTCTTGCTGTTAAATGTACACTTGCTCCCGAATCTATGTACCATTCCGTGTTGTCAAAATTATCACATAAGAATGCTGCACTAAATGCACTTTTTGTGTTTGCATTTTATTATTGCCTTCTTTCTTGATATTATTTGTACACCTGTTCATATAATGGCCGGCTTGTTTACATTTAAAACAAATGATTTCATTCTTTTCTTTATTGACGCTCCTCGTGTTGCCCTCTTTCGAATGATGCTTAAAGTTTGCTTTGCTATGCTTTGATACAAAAGCACCTGCTGAACTATTACTGCCATTTACTTGCATATCGAGTAACTTTGTTTTAATGGAATCTGTTGCTATCTCAATACCAGAATGTTCTATTGCCATTATCATCGGCTCAAATTTTTCAGGTAATCCAGCTAACAGCAATGAACCAATCCATTCTTCGTCAATGTTGAATCCTGTTCTGCGTAACTTTTGTGAAGTTTCAATCACCTGATTCACGTAAGATTCCATCGAATCACAATTTTCCAACCGCAACGATATTAACGCACGAAGTAAATTTATTTTCCGCGTGTAACCCGAATCTTCGTACAATCTTTTTAGAATTTTCCAAACTTCTTGTGCTGTTGTTGCTTCCCTAACATGCACAAACAAAGAAGGACTCACCGTTAATACTAATTTAGCTTTTGCCTTGGCAATCAACACTGGATCAGTTTCTGTACCGTCGATGCACTTCGATAAACCTTCTAGCACGAAAACATTTTCAACTGCGAACGACCAATCGCTGAAATTTTCTCTTCCTAGTAGTTTAGGCACACTAACTAAATAATTAACTGCCATCTTAAACTGATTTCAAACACTTATGCCCGGTTTCAGAAAGGTTCACTTTAACAATTGTTAGTTAACAATTGTTAACGGGTAACCTCTTGTTAAATTTTGAATGGGTTGCAGAAACTACCTGAAATCTATGATTAGTTAACCTCTGATTATGTGCCGATTCGTTATGTTGGTACCGCAAAACGCTAACTTCATAGTACGAAATTGACATTTATAAACGTCAGTTACCGACAATAATAAAATTATTAAGGTTATGTACTTCGTATCTATTGTATTTCACATAATTTGTTTTGAATTTTATTGATTATGGATCATATAATTATTATTGCATTGCTAATTTAGTGTTAATGATTTGATATTATTTACGATAAAATCTATGATCGGACCCTTTTTTTTTATTTGTTTTTAACTGCGACGATTACTTTGAAACAGGTTTGTTACGATAATTACTTAATTTGTGATTAATTAATTATTATTTAATATCATCAGTCAATGATATCTATTTGTTCATGAAAAAAATGATGTCTTGCACGGAGGATATGGTTGTATTGCCAGGAGAATCTAGTTTCACCTATTTTATCTCGACCCCCAAGAGCTTGAAGAAGAAACTGCATTTTCAAGCATCACGATGAAAGAAAATATCACCTCTGTCTTTACCGACCACTAATGAATATTATCAATGTTATTCGGTGTCGATATTATTTGACAAAACTTAATCAACACAACTGGAATTAAGTTGTCACCGTAAACTATTATTAGTTAGTAGAAATTAGCAAATTAAGTCATAATTTTTATTCTAATATAAATTTTCAAAAAAAACACTAGTTTATGTCAATTTATATAATTAGGTGATTTATCATAAATAAATATTTTGTATAAATCATTGTAGTATTGCTTTGTAAAACTCCTTAAAGCTGCCGAAGGGATCCCCCGTTGCACAAAATCTAAACGTTAGTAGAAACTGCAACATCTCCAACATGCTATTTATGCGTTCCCTAGTTGATTCTTTATGATTATCACATTTTCTTCATAAAACCTTTATTATATGTAATATAAAATAAATATTATTGAAACTTAAATGATATTGTAATGAATAAAGAATAACACTACATAAGTCGTATCGCAGTTGAAATTTTGCCACCTTATAATATAAAAATCTGATGTGACATCACATGACATTCCCATTCACTCCTAGGTTTATCAAAATAACAATAATTTTAATTTTGTTTAAATTTAAAAATTTTTAATTTTAAAAACATTTGTTTGAATTTATTCGTTATTTTGTTTCTAAGGCCGCTCACATCCGAACATCGTTCCAAATATTGTCTTAAACGACTTCTATGGACTCATAAATCATGGGAAAAATGCTAACTCAAAAATTTTTTTTTACTCGATTACAATTGCACTTTCCTTTACTACGTAAATGAGAAAGTAAAAAGGCTCTCATAACACAATGAATGATCTTGACGATGGTAATTTCTTCCACATTTGAGAAATCACAATCATACAACTCAAAAATGAAAAAAAAACACGTATGAAAGTATACTGGCCGTTTAACATACCGTACTTAGGTAAACTTTTAGGTTAAAAATCGTTTGTTAAGTCACTTTAATCACTGGTTTTCGGGTGATTAAATATTTTGGGTAGTTAACCTGTGTTAAGCGCTGACCATCGTTTGTGAAACCCAAATAGACACTTAACAACAGATTTAACCTCTGATTAAACTAACCGCTTGTTAACTTTTATACCTGGCTTTCTGCAACCGAAATGTGACTTAACCAATGATTATCTTTCTAATCAAAGGTTAAATTCCTTAACAATCGTTTGTGAAACCGGGCATTAACATACCGTTTTAATTATTACCACGTGTTCTGGGCCCATAACCTGTTGAATATTTGGTGGAATCGAATAAGAAAAACAATACGTGTTAACTCGTTTAATCACAACAACATAATAATGTAATATACAAACATAACAAACATGTAGTCCAGTGCTACCAACATAGTACAGTCATACCAACATACATGATCTAAGGTAGCTGGCGCTACGACCTTGTAAGAGATATTTTCAACAAATGCCCGATTTCTTCATTCATATTTAACTGAAGATTAGCAAACTTTCGGTTAAATTGACGCAATAACCAATCAGATTATTGATGTATTTGTTTTGCTGTGATCTGATTGGTTATTTCGTCAATTTAACCTGAAGTTCGCTAACTTGAAGATAAATATGAGTGAAGAAATCGGGTACTAATGTTACCATATGAAAAATAAAAGTACTCGGTAATACACGGTAAGTAACATACCGTTACTCGGAAAAGTTCTCGGACAGTCATACGTTGACCGTGTTCGACTTGGACGCATACGCGCTGTTAGTACGAACTGGCGCAAATGCAAACGCTTTAAGCGTTCGACTTGGGAATGTTGGCGCTTACGGCTCCGTGTAAACGCAACCGTGACGTCATGGATTCGCCATTTTTTCACGCTCACAACACAAATTTCATTTCGGTAGGGCAGCGTAAGCGCGGCGCTGTAGTGGTAAAAATTGTAACTATTTTTGAATTATATTTTCTAGCGGGTATGAGTATTTAAGTGCCTAATTAACTTTCTTTTTTGTGAAAATTTGAAGCCACAAATTTCACAAGCTAACGCTTTCTCACTGGTATGAGTTTTTAAATGCCTAACTAAATTTAATTTATCTACAGATTTGTATTCACAAATTTCACAAGCAAACGGCTTTTCACCGGTGTGATTTCTTAAATGAGCTTCCAAACTTGCTTTACGTGTACATTTTTGCCCTCAAATTTGACACACAAACGGTTTTTCCCCGTTGTGGGTTCTTAAATGGCTTTTTAAAATTGTTTTTCGTGAGCATTTGTAGTCACATATTTTACAAACAAACGGTTTCTCACCGGTGTGAGTTCTTAAATGCACAGTTAAGTCTCGTTTTTGTAAACATTTATAGTCGCAAATTTCACAAACAAACGGTTTCTCACCAGTGTGAGTCTTTATATGATCCCTTAAGTGTGATTTATGTGAACACCTGAACTTACAAATGTCACAAACAAAAGGTTTCTCACCGGTGTGAGTTCTTTCATGCAGTTTTAAATCGGATTTTCGTATACATTTGTACTTACAAATTTCACAAACATACCGTTTGTCACCGTGGTGAATCATTAAATGCTCTATTAAATGTGATTTCCTTGAGGAACTGTAATCACAAGTTTTACAAACAAACGGTTTCTCACCTGTGTGTGTGTTTAAATGCATTTTTAAACTTTCTTTTCGTGAACATTTTAACTCACAAATTTCACATACGAACGGTTTCTCACCAGTATGGGTTCTTAAATGCCGTGTGAAATGTGATTTACGTGATGATTTGTACCCACAAGTCTCACAAACAAACGGTTTCTCAATTGTGTGAGTTTTTAAATGCACTTTTAAAGCATATTTACTTGTAACGATATACCCACAAACTGTACATTCAAATTTGCTTGAGCTATTTAATTTACTTGGTGGTTCCTCCGGTGGTAATGGTTCTTCTTTAATGTCAATCGAGTGATGCAAATCGTCTATATTAAATTTCACGTCTTCTTGCACTTCTTGTTTTATAATTAATGCTTCATAATTGCTGCTTAATTTGCATGGAGTCATCGAATCTTGATCCATATTGGCTATAATTTCTAACTCTTCTTTAGGGAACACTCCGGTCATATCTGGAGAGATTTTATTAGGATAACATAATGGTACATTATGAGAAAATATAATTACCGATATTTGTAAATTGTAAAGTTTAAGAGGCGCAGATAACAAAAAGCACTGTAATATAACCGACTTCAATGAACTTGGGTGAAGAAAACATTACTTCATGAGTATAATTGCGCAACTTGCAAATGGTGTATATCTACCATTTTGTATTATAGAAATGAACCATTAAATTTATGTCTGTTAGTGGCGCCACCTTTACACTTTACAAGACAATTTCTTAATTGTTTTTCTTTTAGCTCGCTTATTCGAGTTTTTGGAAAGCGGAAAGCAGGTAATTAGTAATTTTCCGATTTCACTGATTGCGTTTGTAGATACATATCACGTTCAAAGAAGTTGACACCTTCAAATAATTCAAATTACGCTGTTGAATCCATCCTTTTTCATTGCGGACAGAAAAATTATCAGAAATAGAAGTACTAGGTAATATACGGTAAGTAACATACTGTTACTCGGAAAAGTTCTCGGACTGTCATATGTTATCAATGTAAATTGTACCTTTTGAAGACTTTTTTTTAATTATTAAATTTTTCAGCAAATATGTACCTTCAGTGTAGTTTTTATGTTTTCAATACAAATTTATTACAATGGCAAGTTTTTCCAAAGAATTATTACCTATTAAAATACGTGAACCTATTATTCGAAATTCGCGCCACAAACATAAAGCGGGCCTAAGATGGTGATCGTCAAAAGAAAACCCCGTACGTTGTGTAAATGTAACCTAATCCCACCTAATCCTATATTATGTGATGTAACCCAACTTCTTTAAATAGACGGAAAACAATCGGTAGTTGCAGTACTGAGTTAAAAATTGAACGATATTTTTCTAGCCTCTTCTGTCAAATTACCAAACAAAAACCAGTGGCGTCACAAATACCCCAATCTACTCACTCAGTGTCGTCTCTAGTTAACTAAACAGATAAGCAAAACACATAAAATAAACTAAGATATAGTTGCACCCAGGAAAGATGAGGCTTCGTCACAATTGTCTGAATTTAGAACGGACAATTTGTTTTTTAAATTATTTTAAATTACATTAGTGCGATAAGGATGCATTAAAAAAATTATGTCATTTGCCCTAAATTTAGAAACGTTACACGAGATAAATTACAACATGTCAAATGTATGCATTAGAAAAAGATAGCTGCAATAGTTATTGGGATGCATAGTAATTCTTATTAAAGTAGATTTTATTTTGAATTGACGTTTGTTATTTTGTGTCCAACTTAACCTCAACCAAAGAGTATATATTAGGTGATATTTTTGAAGTTAGACTTCAAAAATACAATAAAATGGTTTTTACTAGTTTCTTACCAGTAGTGTTGGGTTTGTCGCCACTGCGAGAAAGAATAAATGTTTTTTAAGAATTTCGATTTGTTGATCAATTTGAAGATCAACAAAATTAATTTGCTCTATTTTGCCAACAAGAATGCCAAAAATTGTTACTTTCAACACCTTTTACACAAAATCATGATTTGTTTTGATGAATTTGACAGTGTGATTATTTGACATTAGTGTGATTTGTGCGCCGATTGTTTGTGGCAAGATAAAATTTAAAATTTGGAAACGAAAAGAATGTTTTGAATGTTGGCAATTTGAAAAGAAAGAAAAGAGGAGAGTTGGTCTGAGAACTGAGACCGAATGCACGTCAGTTGGAGGACGTGAATTTTGAGATTTTTGATTTGCGTTGCCGTGAAAGCGGTAAATTTTTGAGTTTGTAATAGTGTGCTTTCTGAAGACGGGGTCGTCTGTTTTATTTTGCGAATTGATCAAAGTTTTTGGTTGGATTTATCGAATCTGCAAAGATAGCAAATGAATAATTTTGATAGAGGAGCCATTTTGGAGTTATTCAAGTTTGATTTGTACAGCGAGTCATTAAGTTTGTATTGGAGTCGAAAAGAGGAGCTATTTAAGAATTATCAAAGTTTTATTGTACGAGTCAACGAGTTTTGGATGTGAATTGATAATTGAAGACAGCATTAGGCCAACACCTGGAGTGTCAATAAGGTCAGTCGTTGAACATTTGTGCGCTAGTTTAATAAAATTTTTATTTGTGTTAAAACATTTTTGAAAAATTACTTTAAAAATTATTACCATTGTAAAGATTTACACAAGACACAGAATTGTTTGGTGGTTTAAATTTCAGCAAATGATTTCAAATTTTAAATTTAAATTTCAATTACCAAGCAAAACACAATTACACCATGGCATATTTGGAATTTTGTCCCAAAATCGGTTTGACAATAAAGCAAATTTTGAAATCACGTTTAAATATTCGAGTTTTAATTGCGCTGTGGTCGCCGAACATTTATTCATTTTCAGAGCTGCGAACCTTAGAACTCACTACTGGGTAAGTCTCATAGCTCTCCGCTGATTAATCCTAGATAACTGGGTTAAATTTATTTTTTTATGGTATTGCAACGGAATTTCTGAAGGGGGCCCTTTCAAAAAAACCACAATAATATATACTCTTTGATATTACCCAGATTATGCATTAACCAAGTGACGTATATGCGCACCAATTACCGAAATGAAATTTTCATCTCTCATATCATTGGTTCAAAATTAGTTATTGCTCAAAATATTACCAGCCACGTGCCGTCATGCCCAAAACGTGCCAAAATAGAACAAAAATATATCATATCTTGTATATTATTGTATCATGGACCTGCCAGTGATCGACACAGGACACAGGTACAGCACCGACTTTACGGAGTTTACTACTTAGCACGGAGACGCTCACAAGAAAGTTATACTCTTCCCAGATTCAAATTTGGAACCTTCGTATTAGCAGTTATGGTATCAAAATGATTGTTAGATCCTAGCCAGTGACATCATCAATTGGAATTAAATATATCATATCTGTTTTATAACACTGTGGTTATAAAAAAGGTAAACGCTACAAGATCACTACGTAGCACGGGACGCACAAGAAAGTTAACCCAATTCAATTTGAACTTTATTGAAATTGGCTAATAAGCAAATTTCAATCTCGTGCATAAAATTGAATATAAATTGCATAAATCTGTCGTGGACAACTAACAATTAGTAATTATTATATAAAAGTAACGCTACAAGAATTATAGCTTTCAGTTTAGCAATTTTGGAAGTATTTTACTTGGGTAACGAAGCGAAGCGCTCTGGCCTTTACATAGTTTTGTTGGTCAAATTTTTCTTCACTTTGCTTTCCTTTTTATCAATAAACGTGAAGAAATAATAAACCTTGTCGCTGTGTTATGTTAAAATATTGCTAATCCACTTTTCCTTATTGCGTTTTAAAACTGCAACTACAAACTCGTACTTCACGCCAGGTTTCTGGTTTAATCTAAAACAGGTATTTATGATGTAAACTAGCCACAAAAAAGTAAATGAAAGTATACCCTAACTCGACAGTTCTTTCCTTAGGTTTTTCCACCTTCAACTCCATCTTTTCATCTTTAGGAAATGTACAGAATTTGCGTTGTTCTCTTTTGTTAATAATGTACGTTATTTTGTTAATAATAATGTTCAGAGTATGAGGTCCATCGTAATCACATTGAGATCTAAAAATAAAGCGCTACATAAATAATTACTTACACGAAGACGTTTGTAGTTATCTACACTGGAATATTACTTCGATTGTAACCAATTGGGTAATTTTATCAAAACTTCATTCACGATCTCAATCCGGCTTCGTTCTACTTTCGAACGTTACTTTTAAGTCGTTTAATGCACAAAGGAATACAAAAATACAGCTAAAAATAAAAATTCAAGTAAGTAGGTGTCATAACCTCATTTTTTCAGAAGCGAATTACTAACGTCATCGCATAAATAGAACTGTCATTCGAAAGTTTTTAATTCGATAAAGTGAGGTTAAAAACATGAATTTTGGAAGTATTTTAAATATCGCTCTGTTTGAAGAACTACATAATGCAGTTGAAAGGTACAGTAAAATATAATATAATTGAATATAATCTATGGTGAGGTTATATTATGTACTATTTAAATTTGTTTAAAATTTTAGAAATGAAATAAACGTTCAAAGAAGGATTTTACGAGATACTAGTAACCCTTTTGAATTAAGGGAAGAAGAATTTCAGATTGTCACGAGATTTAGTCTGGTATTTAGTACAAATTCTGCGACCACATTTAAAAGAGAGTCAAAGTAATTCTTTGAAACCTGAATTTAAAGTAAGTACAAAATCCTAATGAAATTAAAAATGTGTATAGGTTGTTACCAACGTAGTGTAGGCAATAGTATGCATATGAGTGTCGAACGATTCACCGTGAGTAAAATTATTAGTGAAGTAACAGATGCCATGGTGGAACATGTTTTAAATATTCATCCTTTTAAATTTCCACAAACAGAAGTAGAACGTCAGGCAGTAAAACTAAGGTTATATATATAAGTATAGTTGATCGTGTAACAATTTAATCAAATCCGTTTTTTTAGGTTTTACCAAAAATTTGGTTTTCCTGGTGTAGTAGGTGCGATAGATTGCACGCATATAGCGATCATTGCTCCAAAAACAGATGATCCTGTACGACCTGGTCTTGCTTATTATAACCGTAAAGGATTTTACAGTTTAAATGTGCAAATGGTAAATCTTTGTGCATTAATCGTACATAATCTTAAGCAATTTTCTTTTGTCGTTAGATATGTGACGCCAATTTAAAAATTTTAAATTGTAATGCGCGCTTTCCTGGATCTACTCATGATTCGGCTATATGGACAATGAGTGTAGTTAATCGACATTTAGAGGAGAAATATTTCAACAACGAATTAAATTCATCATGGCTAACAGGTTGGTTCATAGAAATCACAGTTATATTTTGAGTTTATGTTACCAGGAGATGCAGGTTATCCACTGCAACCGTGGCTATTAACACCTCTCGAGGGTTATCCAGCAGAGTCTCCAGAAGGACGTTACACGACACCATATTTTTGCTCGAAATACCATTGAACGATGTTTCGGTATATTAAAGTAAAGATTTCGGTGTCTTCTTAAACATCGTGTGTTACATTATGCCCCTGTCAGAGCTGCAAAATTGTACTATCATGTGCAATTTTACACAACAATTGATGCAGGCTTACCACTAGAAGAACCCAAAAATCTGGACAATAATGAACAAATGGAATGTATTGATAATAATCAAGTTTCACTAAATTCAGGTATATATAATAATTTATTATAGGTAATCAAAATGTAACAAATTTCTTTTTAGTATCACATTTGAATGAAGGTAGAAGAGTTCAAGCCCAACTCCTACAGAGGCATTTCACATAACAGAATTTATTATTTCTAATTTAAATATTAAATATTGGGGCTCCCTGGTTACAAGGACGGTCATAGACAGAAAGAGAGTCAGAAAGAAAACTTTCCTTTGTAGACTCCCCCCGGGCTCGAACCGAGTGCTTTAGCGGTAGTAGTCGATCGCTCTAACTACTAGGCCAGTGACTGACTGCCTCTTTAAATAAACTTATAAATTAATAAAACTAAATACTAATAAAATGTAACTTTCACTCAAATAAAGTTTCAAAATTTTCAAAAGAACCAAATACTTTAAAATATTCCAATTTTAATTTGGCCCGTTCTAATTTAAAATTTTCGCTGGTGTTTTCCCTAACAGCAGCCGCAAATTGTCCACGGAGGAAGCCAATTGCTGAATTGCATTAGCCTTGGTGACTTCCATTTCCGAAATTGTGTTCTGCGTTTCTGCAAACACAGAACATGCCGATTGCAAAATTTGCGACGTGTACCGCGAACTGCCAGGTGTTGGAGCTGCGACCTGCTTTTGAATCCCTTTATTGGATTTGTCTGTACATGAGTTAGTATTATAAACATGGTGAACGCATTGTACTTATACATTTACCTCTGGTATTTTTTCTCCTTCCTGCCTATTTGTACCAAGCTCCACCATTGGTGGTACCAATCGTTCAATATCTAAAAATTAAAAACATACACTTCATGTACATATGAGCCGTTGAAAACCATAGTGGTCTAAGTCAAAAATTACCTAACAAAGAATTTAACCTAATAATAGATAAAAGTAAAAATTTGTTAATATGTAATAATGTAACTACTTAAAATTGAATAAATATTATTAATAATAATAAATTTCATTTTAGTGAACATTTATATTCACGAATTTTACAAACAATCGGTTTCTCACCGGTGTGTTTTTAAATGCTTTATCATATGTGCTTTACGTGAAAATTTGTACTCACAAAGTACACAAACAAACGGTTTCTCACCAGAGTGAGTTCTGAAATGTATTATTAAATCTGATTTTCGTGCACACTTATATTCACAAACTTCACAATTAAACGGTTTCTCACCGGTGTGAATTTTTAAATGCTGCGTTAAATTTGCTTTTCGCGTACATCTGTGCTCACAAATTTCACAAACAAACAATTTCTTAGCAGTGTGATTTTTTAAATGCCTATTTAAACTTGGTTTATGTGCAAATTTGTACTCACAAATGTTACAAACAAACGGTTTCTCACTGGGGTGAATTTTCAAATGTGTTTTTACGTGCCTATTTAAATTGATTTATGTGCAAATTTGTACTCACAAATTTCACAAACATATGGTTTTTCACCAGTGTGAGTTCTTAAATGCACAGTCAAGTCTTCTTTTCGTGAACATTTGTACTCACATTTCACAAACATACGGTTTTTCACCGGTGTGAGTCCTTAAATGCATAGTTAAATGTCCTTTTTGTAAAAATTTGTACTCACAAATTTCACAAACATACAATTTCTTAGCGCTGTGAGTTCTTAAATGCTGCGTAAAATTTGATTTCCGTGAAGATTTGTTCTCCCGAATTGTACAAGCGAAGGTTTTCTCACCTGTATGAGTTTTTAAATGCCGTTTTAAAACGTTTTTACTTGCAGCGATATACCCACAAACTGCACATTCAAATTTGCTTAAGCCGTTGAATTTCCTTGGTGGTGTCTTCGGTGGTAACGGTTCTTCTTTAATGTCAATCGAATGATGCAAATCGTCTACATTAAATTTTACGTCTTCTAGCACTTCTTGTTTTATTTCATTATTACTGTTTGATTCACATGGAGTGTTCGAATCTTGATCCATATTGGTCATAATGTGGAGCTCTTCTGAAGGGATCACTTGGGTCATATCTGTAGAGATGTTATTAAGATAACATAATAGTGCATTATGAGAGAGTATAATTACCGATATTTGTAAATTTTACAGTTTAAGAGGCGCAAATAACAGTAACCACTGTAATATAAACAACTTGAATGCACTGGGGTGAAGAACAGATTACTGCAGCACTACAACTTGCAAATGGTGACAATTTTCCATTTTGTATATTATTGATTGTCTTTTGGTGGCGCCATCTTCCGATAATTTCTAACAACATAAATACGATGGGATGGATTAGTGCATTGTCAATTTTTGTGACAGTTCAGGATTTGCGATCCAAACAAGGCTATTTAACCTGGGAAATTTTCTTATTTTGTGAATTTTTCGGTTAATTGGAATATTTTTCCACGATAAGGTACCTGTATGCATTAGAAACATCACACATTCGTTTTAAGCATGATTTATAAGCGATGACGTTAGTAATTCGCTTCTGAAAAAGTTAAGGTTATGACACCTAATTACTCGGATTTTTATTTTTAGATGTATTTTTGTGTTTCTCTGTGCATTAAACGACTTAAAGGTTACGTTCGAAAGTAGAAGGAAGCCGGATTGAGATTCTGAATGTAGTTTTGATAAAATTACCCAATTTGTTATAATCGGAGTAACATACCAGTGTAGATAACTACAAACGTCTTCGTGTAAGTAAAATTATTTATGTAGCTCTTTAGTTTTAGATTTTAATGTGATTACGATGGACCCCATACTCTGAACATTATTATTAACAAAATAACGTACATAATTAACAAAAGAGAACAATGCAAATTCTGTACATTTCCTAAAGATGAAAAGTTGGAGTCGAAGGTGGAAAAACCTAAGGATAGAACTGTTGAGTTAGGTTATACTTTATTTACTTTTTTGTGGTTAGTTTACATCATAAATACCTGTTTTAGATTAAACCAGAAACCTGGTGTGAAGCACGAGTTTGTAGTTGATGTTTAATAAAATATTTAAAACCTAACATACAGGTACTTTATTTTTCTGATAGAGTTTGTTGTGTTTTATATAGGTTTCAGAAGCTCAATTCAAGGCATAAAGCAATCTTCGTTTATTTTATGTGTTCTGCTCATCTGTTTAGTTAACTATAGACGCCACTGAATGAGTAGATTTGGGTATTAGTGACGCCACTAGTTTTTGTTTGGTAAATTGACAAAAGAAATTAGGTGGGCATCGGTCACGTTTTTCCTGTATTAGTTCAATTACTTACTGATGTTTTCTGCCTATTCAAAGAAGTTGGTTTACTAATTACACTACGTGTGGGAGTTTCTTTTGACGATCACGATCTTAGGCCAGGTTTATCTACGTTTCGATTCGAAATTTGTGGCGCTAATTTCGAATTGCGGGTTTTCCATATTACAAAGTTGAGATTTGAAAAGCAAAATACGAATACACCAATGCACATTTATCGAATTTATTACCTTAGAACCGACAATAGTCCTGGCGATACTACATTCATTAGCAATATTTACATTGTTTATACCTACTACATCAAATCGAAAATAGCTTATTTACCTAGAAATTACATTTGGCATATACATTTTGATTATTTGAAGGAATGGGCTATTTTTTATTAAATACATTAAATATAATTAATGTAATTTAAATTACATGGACTATCTACGGGATGTACAATAAGTTATTGAATCGTAGGATTAAATACGACTTTGATCAAATCCGACATGATGAGTAGTAATTATAAAATATTTTGTTTATTAATAATTTTAGTAGGCTCTTAAGCGCTTTCACAAGTCTTCGAGATTCAAATTTGATTTTTGATACAATGTTTTCTAGTGGGTATGAGTATTTAAGTGCTTTATTAACTTTTTTTTTTGTGAAAATTTGAAGCCGCAAATATGACAAACCAACGCTTGCTCACTGGTATGAGTTTTTAAATGCCTAACTAAATGTAATTTATCCACAGATTTGTATTCACAAATTTCACAAGCAAACGGCTTTTCACCGGTGTGTGTTCTTAAATGAGCTTCTAAACTTGCTTTACGTGTACATTTTTGTCCACAAATTTGACACACAAACGCATTTTCACCGTTGTGAGTACTTAAATGTCTTTTTAAATTTGTTTTTCGTAAGCATTTGTAGTCACAAATTTTACAAACAAACGGTTTCTCACCAGTATGAGTCTTTTTATGTTGTGTTAATTGTGATTTATGTAAACAGGTGAACTCACAAATGTCACAAACGAAAGGTTTCTTACCAGTGTGAGTTCTTCTATGCATTTTTAAATCGAACTTTCTTAAACATCTGTAGCCACAAGTTTTACAAACAAACGGTTTGTCACCGTTGTGATTTCTTATATGTATTTTTAAATATGATTTTCGTGAACATTTGTACTTACAAATTTCACAAACATACGGTTTGTTACCGCTGTGATTCTTTAAATGCTCCATTAAATGTGATTTACTTGATGAACCGTAATCACAAGTATCACAAACAAACGGTCTCTCACCTGTGTGAGTTTTTAAATGCACATTTAAAGCATATTTACTTGTACCGATACACCCATAAATTGTACATTCAAATTTGTTAAGCCATTAAATTTAGTTGGTGCTTTCTCCGGTGGTAATGGGTCTTCTTTAATGTCAATCGAATGATGTAAAACGTCTATATTAAAGTTCATGTCTTCTTGCACTTCTTGTTTTGTAATTATTCCTTCATAATTGCTGTTTAATTTGCATGGAGTCATCGAATCTTGATCCATATTGGCCCTAATTTCTAACTCTTCTGGAGGGATCACTTGGGTCATATCTGCAGAGATTTTATTAGGATAACATAATGCTACATTATGAGAAAATATAATTATCGATATTTGTAAATTGTAAAGTTTAAGAGGCGTAGATAACAAAAAGCACTGTAATATAACCGACTTCAATGAACTTGGGTGAAGAAAACATTACTTCATGAGTATAATAGCACAACTTGCAAATGGTGTATATCTAACATTTTTTATTTTAGAAATAATGAATCAATAATTTGTCTGTTATTGGCGCCACCTTCCGACAATTTATTACACTTTACAAGACAATTTCTTGATTGTTTATGTATTAGACCGCTTATTCGAGTTTTTGGAAAGCGGAAAGCAGGTAATTGGTAATTTTCCGATTTCACTGATATGTATATACTCTATATGTATATTTTGTATATTTTTGACTGTATATTTTCATTCAATTTGTTTACTTGAATTGGCTGTAAGTAAATTTCAACCTCGGCCATAAAAGAAACATGTTACATATAAATCTTGTCGTGGACAACTAAAATAGTAAATATTATATAAAACACTGCTTTCAGTTTGCAATTTTTGTAAGTAACTTACTTCGGTAACGAAGCGAAGCGCTCTGGCCTTTACATAGTTTTGCTTGGTTAAATTTTTCTTCACTTTACTTTCCTTTTTTATCAATAAACGTGAAGAAATAATAAACCTTTTCGCTGTGTTATGTTAAAATATTGTTAATCCACTTTTCCTTATTGCGTCTTTAAAACTGCAACTACAAACTCGTACTTCACGCCAGGTTTCTGGTTTAATCTAAAACAGGTATTTATGATGTAAACTAACCACAAAAAAGTAAATGAAAGTATACCCTAACTCAACAGTTCTTTCCTTAGGTTTTTCCACCTTCGACTCCATCTTTTCATCTTTAGGAAATGTACAGAATTTGCATTGTTCTCTTTTGTTAATAATGTACGTTATTTTGTTAATAATAATGTTCAGAGTATGGGGTCCATCGTAATCACATTGAGATCTAAAAATAAAGCGCTACATAAATAATTACTTACACGAAGACGTTTGTAGTTATCTACACTGGAATGTTACTTCGATTATAACAAATTGGGTAATTTTATCAAAACTTCATTCACGATCTCAATCCGGCTTCGTTCTACTTTCGAACGTTACTTTTAAGTCGTTTAATGCACAAAGGAATACAAAAATACAGCTAAAATTAAAATTCAAGTAATTAGGTGTCATAACCTCATTTTTTTCAGAAGCGAATTACTAACGTCATCGCTTATAAATCATGCTTAAAACGAATGTGTAATCTTTCTAATGCATACAGGTACCTTATCGTAGAAAAATATTCCTTAAATATTCCAATTAACCGAAAAATTCACAAAATAAGGAAATTTCCATGTTAAAATCCAATTGTTTGGATCCAAACAAACTGACCTGTCACAATAGCTGACGGTACACTAATGCGAATTATTGACAAGCATTATGAATTTACACCACTTTTATGTGGTGTATGTCAACAATACTACAATGTCTAACAAATTGTCGGAAGGTGGCGCCATTAACAGACAATATAATATTTCTAAAATACAAAATGATAGATATTCACCATTTGCAAGTTGTGGAATTATCCTCCTGAAGTAATGTTTTCTTCACCCAAGTTCATTGAAGTCGGTTATAATACAGTGCTTTTTGTTATCTGCGCCTCTTAAACTTTACAATTTACAAGTATCGGTAATTGTATTCTCTCATAATGTACTATTATGTTATCCTAATAAAATTTCTGCAGATATGACCGGAGCGATCCTTCCAGAAGAGTTAGACATTATGGCCAATATGGATCAAGATTCGATGACTCCATGCAAATTAAACAGCAATTATGAAGCAATAATTATAAAACAAGAAGTGCAAGAAGACGTGAAATTTAATATAGACGATTTGCATCATTCGATTGACATTAAAGAAGACCCATTACCACCGGAGAAACCACCAAGTAAATTTAATGGCTTAAACAAATTTGAATGTACAGTTTGTGGGTATATCGGTACAAGTAAATATGCTTTGAAAGTGCATTTAAAAACTCATGCAGGTGAGAAACCGTTCGTTTGTGAGACTTGTGATTACACTTCTTCAAGGAAATCTCATTTAATGGAGCATTTAATGATTCACAGCGGTGAGAAACCTTATGTTTGTGAAATTTGTAATTACAAATACTCACGAAAATCAAATTTAGAAAGACATTTAAGAAATCACCACGGTGGGAATCCGTTTGCTTGTGAAACTTGTGAGTACAGTTCTTCATGTAAATCACATGTAATAGAGCATTCAACGATTCACAGCGGTGACAAACCGTATGCTTGTGAAATTTGTAGTACAAATGTTCACTAAAATCAAATTTAAAAACATTTAAGAAACACAACGGTGGAAACCGTTTGATTGTGAAACTTGTGATTACAGTTCTTCAAGTAAAGCACATTTAATAGAGCATTCAATGATTCACAGCGGTGACAAACCGTATGTTTGTGAAATTTGTAAGTACAAATGTTCACGAAAATCAAATTTAAAGAGACATTTAAGAAATCACAACGGTGAGAAACCGTTTATGTGTAATACTTGTGGGTATAGATGTTTACGAAAGTCAGATTTAAAAAATGCATGAGAGAACTCACACTGGTGAGAAACCGCATGTTTGTGACATTTGTGAGTTCACCTGTTCACATAAATCACACTTAACGGAACACATAAAAACTCACACTGGTGAGAAACCGTTTGTTTGTGAAATTTGTGAGTTCAAATGCTCACGAAAAACAAATTTAAAAAGCCATTTAAGAACCCACAACGGGGAAAAACCGTTTGTGTGTCAAATTTGTGGGCAAAAATGTACACGTAAAGCAAGTTTAGAAGCTCATTTAAGAAATCACACCGGTGAAAAGCCGTTTGCTTGCGAAATTTGTGAATACAAATCTGTAGATAAATTACATTTAGTTAGGCATTTAAAAACTCATAACAGTGAGAAAGCGTTAGCTTGTGAAATTTGTGGCTTCAAATTTTCACAAAAAAGAAAGTTAATTAGGCACTTAAATACTCATACCCGCTAGAAAACATTGTATCGGAAAATTAAATTTGAATCTTGGAGAAGACTTGTGGAAGCGCTTAAGAGCCTACTTAAAATTATTAATAAACCAAAATATTTTATAATTACTACTCATCATGTCGGGATTTGTCAAAGTCGTATTTAATCCTACGATTCAATAACATCTCGTAGATATGTAATGTAATTTAAATTACATTAATTGTATTTAATATATTTAATAAAAAATAGTCCATTTCTTCAAATAATTAAAATGTATATGCCAAAGTAATTTCTGGGTAAATCCGCTATTTTCGATTTGATATAGTAGGTATAAACAATGTTAATATTACTAATAAATGTAGTGTCGCTCGGACTATTGTTATTTCTAAGGTAATAAATTAGATAATTGTGCATTGGTGTATTTGTATTTTGCTTTTCAAATCTAAACTTTGTAATATGGAAAATTCGAAATTCGCGCCACGAATTTCGTGGTGCCAATTTACCAAACAAAAACTAGTGGCGTCACTAATACCCAAATTTACTCACCCAGTGGCGTCTATAGAGTAGATGAATTTCCACCCAGCGCCAAAAGTGGTGATAATTTAAATCAGCGGTGGGCTTATTTAAGTTATCTATATTATCGACACCGATCAGCTGTCAGCTACGTTACGATGAACGTTGAATGTAAATAGTGACATAATAATAGTGTTTTATCATTCATACAGGGTCAATTATTGCAACACAACATTAACGTAAATATTATGTCGAAAGTGAAAGGACCACGAGTGATGTTCAAGGTGTCCGCATAGGGTCGCGGTTTTATCATATTCTCTCGGACTCTATAGTTAACTAAACAAATAAACAGAACACATAAAATAAACGAAGATTGATACATCGCCCCACGTTGGATGCCATTGTTACAGTTATCTTGTCAAAATCGCCGCCGTACGGATCACGAATGAAGTCTATGCTGAACTACGACTAGAATGACAGTATCTGATCTACCAATATGGTGACAACTGCGTCAATTACCTTTTCTAAATCACAACCGTACAAATCAAGAATTAATTTTAAGCTTGTAAAAACCAATAATTTGTCATTAACTGAGCGTTGTCATATTTTAAAAGTCATTAATACAAAACACGATACAAACGAATATTCTTGTCGTTGCATTTTTTTAAAAGATATTTATTTTTACCCCATAAGGAGCAATTGAGGAACTTAACTCAAAAACAAAAGCTATGCGAGAAGATATTTATCCTGTCGATTATTTCATTTTCATCAATATTTTTTGAAAACATTGTGATACCATTCTTATTGCTCAGATCTCAAGGAATCTTATCAAACCGGTCGACTAGTTTTTTAGAAACTAGTTTTTGATTAATCGATTGTTTCACTTAATCGTTTGTGAAATTTCAAATCACCCAGCCAAATACATAGATGTATGCAATGTTTATTTTATTCTAACCAAAATGTTGGCTTTCTGTCGTTAGTAGTGGGGCTATGCGATCAATAGCTTGAAAAAATTCTGATGTGAACATGAAAATATCACAAAATATTTTTGAGTGCTCTTATTTTTATTTCTGCTTGGAAACCAGTGGTTTTCAACCGCCCTGGGTATTGAAGAGATCTAACAAAGTGTTTAATCCGAGACAAATTTGGGAGACGTTGAACTTCAGCGTTTGTGGTATTTACCGCCTACGGTAAGTGTTGTAACAAGAAAACTCACATTTCAAAATTTGCGCCACTAATTTCAAATTCAAACGTAGATAAACCTAGCCTAAGATCGTGATATTCAACAGGAACCCCACATGTTGTGTAAATCGTAACCTAACTTCTTTAAATAGACGGAGAACAAACAGTAGTTGAACCATAAAACGAAAACCAGTGGCATTCTTAATATCCAAATCTACTCTCCCAGTGGTGCCTCCAGTTAACTAAACAAATATGGAAAACATATAAAATAAACAAAGATGGGTTGGTGCTTGAATTAACCTTTCGAAATCTAAATTAAATACCAAATCACTCCATCAATAATAAAACACAAGTCGGTTAGGTTTTGGATATTCTTTATTAAATATCGACCTCACAGAAATTCGAACAAACTGCTGAGATAGCAACAAACCTCAATCTTCATCTGCGAGATTGGTTATTAATTCATGAAAACAGTGTCGTTATTGACTTGATTTAATTGTTATATTTGGTATTGCTTTGATCGCAAGTTTCGGTTGAAGGTATATAATATGAGAACAACCTGTCCTTAAATAATAATCACATTATGATTTTTGTTAATATTACTTAAATGTACTTACAGTAAATTTATTCTCAGCAGTTTAACTGAGATAATAAGTATTTTAAATATTAATAATTGCAAAATCTTTGTAACTTGAGTTTAAACACTATCAAAAATTTTCAAGTGCACCCATAATCGTCACACTCGGCCGAAAACCAAACACCAATTGAATTGAACCGAAAAATGCCATCCGCGTGATAAATACATCCCATCGTACCGAGATGGCGTAACCTATCGAAGTTTGAAAAACGCGCTAAATTTAAATCAACTAGATTTTATTTACAATTTGAAAATGTGAAAACTAAAGTTACTAACATATCGGATGTTCATTTTAAAACTTCCAGCAATTAATATCTCAAAACCAAAAGTCAGATGAAAAATGTTTCGAACGAAAGTTGTATGATAGCGAGGGGGACAGAATATGGCATAATTGTTTTCTTAATTTATTGACCTTTTCAAGGTCATTTGAAGGTCAACTTTGGTTTTTTAAATGGCACCTTAATTTTTTTAGCAGATTCATATTTTGCATGAAAAAATAAACAACTTTTGTTGGAAATTTTTTTTTATCCCACATTAGGATTTTCGAGTAAGATGCGTTGAAACAAAATAAAACATTTTAATAAACTGCAGCTGATTATATCGAAATTTATTTTTTTAAAAGTTAGAAGGCTGTTATTGCTTTTGTTATTATTCAACTTGAATAATTTTAGGACAATGAAAACAAAACACTGTCAAAACAAATAAATTGACATTAGTTTCTTCAACTATTGTTAGTTTTGTGATTTTCAGTGAGTTTTTATTTTTTCCGTTCGCTTTAGATCTGATAAAAGTTCGCAATTAGATCATTAAAATGGTTTATACTGTAGAAGAAAGAATCGAATTAATTTTCTTGTACGGAGCTCAAATGAAAATGCTGCAAGAACTGCAGAATCTTATAACGCGTGACAACCTGGTAGAAATGTCTCTCATAGGTATGTTATAGACCTTGTTTCAAAATTTCGGGAAACAGGATCCGTCAAAATAAAACACGCAAGAATTCTACTAGAATATTGGATGACTTAGCTCAAATTGAAGTTATAGGCCATTATGCTTCAAATCCTAATAGTTCGGTGCGTGAAGTTTCTGCTATTAGTGGTCTATCAGTGGGCACTGTTCATAAGGCGCTAAAATTGCATAAATTTCACCCATATAAAATGCAGATTCATCAAACTTTGACCGAGGATGATCCAGACAGACGAATGGAGTTTAATGAAGAAATGCTTCAATTATTAACTACACATCCACATTTATTGAAATCGACTTGTTTTTCTGATGAGTCAACCTTTTTTAAATGGATTTGTCAATAAACACAACTGTCGATATTGGTTGATGAAAATCCTCATGTGTTTACTGATGGACATACACAGTGGCCGCAGAAGGTAAACGTGTGGGCTGGTATACTTGGTGATACAATTATTGGACCATTATTTATTGATGGAAATTTAACAGGTCAAAAATATCTAGAAATGCTTGAAGATACAATCTATCCTTTAATAGTTGATGCGTTAGAAAGTCAAAGTGACGAAGAAGGACACCTGGAGCTCGATGAAACTGTTTTGCATTTTCAACAAGATGGCGCACCTCCTCACTATACTATTCCTGTTCGAAACTGGTTAGATGATAAATTTCCAGGGCAGTGGATCGGCAGACGAGGACCGATAGAATGGCCAGCTAGGTCCCCTGACTTAACTCCTCTTGATTTCTTTTTATGGGGACATTTAAAATCTGTAATTTATGATACAATACCAGCTAATATTGAAGAGTTAAAATTTCGAATCACAGTGGCTTGCAAAATTTTACAAAGAAACTTTTGAAAATGTTAGAAACGAGTTTCAACAAAGGCTGTATCATTGTTTAGCTGTAAATGGGGAACATTTTGAAAACTTGTTATAAAACACTCGCTTACAAACATTTTTCTCTGTTTAATACTAATAAATAGCCTTCTAAAACATGTAAATATTAAATTTTGATTAACAATGGTTAGTTGATAATAATGTTTTTATTTTGTTTCAACGCATCTTACTCGAAAATCCTAATGTGGGATAAAAAATTTTCCTACAAAGTTGTTTATTTTTATGCAAAATATGAATCTGCTAAAAAATTAAGGTGCCATTTAAAAACCAAAGTTGACCTTCAAATGACCTTGAAAAGGTCAATAAATTAAGAAAACAATTATGCCATACTCTGTCCCTTCGCTATCATATAACTTTCATTCGAAACATTTTTCATTTGACTTTTGGTTTTGAGATATTAATTGCTGGAAGTTTTAAAATGAACACCCGGTATAATATTTCAGTGTCCTGCCAAATTTTCTAATTAATTGACTATAGTTAGCGGTGTTTTGATTTTAGTGACTATAACAAATTTCCTCTTCTAAATGATGACAAAACAAAGACCAAAGGTATTTTTGATTTGACATTAAAATGGACACGGAGCAAAATTAACTTAACGCAGCGCAGTAGTAACCACAAGCAGACGGGAGTTGGTGAAAATTCTTACAACAAAGGTGAGGTTGTGACAAACAATTCATCTCCGTAGTCCGCTTTGATGCTTCGAGTCTTCACCATAGTTTCTGCGAATAATTTTAGCAGCCTTTGGAATAGCGTAGCTAACATTGCTTCAAGGAGAACGAATAACTAAAATTTAAACTTTACAAAATGAGTTTTTGTAATTTAATGGTTAATAATTTATTTTTGTCCTGGCAGATATCCTAATATTTCAAGCAGTCCTATATACTAATTAACTGACGTCATCAAAGATTTGCAAAAATGTTAAAATTGAACTTAAAGAATGAATATCGAGAATTTTAGCTTGGAGCTACGGAACTATCAAAGTGCGGGAGGTGCAGGCACACGTTCTCCCTCCTAAAAGTGCCTCTCGGTTCTACAACTAAAGTAGTTGTACTAGGGACTTCTGGCTCAATTTTTTGTTATTAATTTGATATCTAATCAGTCTTGGGTGGTAACCTAAAAACCTCAAAAAATGTATTATCAGTTATGCGGTATGACTTTTTGCAACCAAAACATTTAAAATAATGATTTAAAGATGTTCCTTATCAGGAAAAACAAAGAGGACAACAATGAAATTTAACAATAAGCACTTTATTTAGTTAAAGAACATAATAATCGTTTATTATTATAAGATATTTTTCATTATAAAATTTAGTTTAAGAATTTATTTTGCTTATATACAAGAGATTGCATGAAGGTTACGTATGTGCTTTAGAGATAAGAAATATTTAAGTATTTTGCTATCCCAATCATACTTTTTTTTTTAACTCCCAAAATACATTGTAATCAACTCGGAGGTGTTCAGTAATTTTTTATGTGATACAATTTTTAAGGAGCGGAGCGGAGCGATTTTAAATTTTTAAGTCGTTTTTTTTCAAAATTTGTGGATCGACCGCAAATTTTATTTTTTTAATGTGTATAGAACGATGTCCTCTTTCACAATTCATTTCAAAAATGATGAAAATCCTAATTCGGGTTTCTTGATCGTCCCCATAATTTCTTCTGTTAACCCTTCACACCTGTTCTTAGTTGCTATGAGAGGGGATTTAAGCCAGAAGTCTTTCAACTTACTTTGTTTACTTGGTCTGCCGGTGGAATGCTCAGGACTATTTCTTGATTTCATCCTATTTCCCTTATCCTGCTATGGTTGTCTCCTTTCAACCTCATCTTCACTCTGCAAAGACATTAAGTGTCATTATTGCTAGTGGTCGCAGTGACTGTGGTATCATTTAAGGTTATGTCTCCTACACCACATTTATGACAAATCCACTTTTCGATCTTTCCGTTATTTACCAATTTGTGTAACGTATCAATGCTCATCCGGATGCAATCTATGTGGTAGCTGGCTTTACATTTTATTTTACATTGTATTAAGTTTTTAAATTTTGTTAAAACTCGCTCGCAAATCCCACACATTATTCCAATCATACTTATGCCCGATTTCTTCACCTAGAGATATCTATTAGATAAATTAACGAAGTAACCAATCAGACAGCAGTAAAACAAAATAATCAGAAATGTGATTGGCTACTTCGTTAATTTATCTTATAAATAGATTATTTAGTCGCAACCGTTGGTACCCCTTTTTAAAGCAATTTTTTGAATTACTGCTTTCAAACGACCATATCACCGTAACTATTAATTTTATAGTATTAATAAATTAGTGATTTTTACTTTATCATATGTAATATGAGAAAGTATTGTTTTCGTGCAGAAAAAAAAATTTGAGATTTTGATGGATTTACACTTTTTGAGGTCCCTTGAGTAAAATAAGGCCATTTCAAAAATGTCTGTGTGTGTGTGTATGTATGTGTGTATGTGGTCAAATTTTGTGTGGCTTACAGCAAAACTAATAGGGTTTTCAAACAAAACTTTGGATTTTGTATCCTTATATTGAGACTTAGAGCTGATTAGATTTTGGCTAAAATTCATTCACGGGAACTATTTTTTTATTTTTTAATTTTATTATTTAGTATTAGTTTTAATTAATATTTCAAAACTAATAAAATTTCAAAACGAAATTTAGGATTTAACATACTTATGTCAAGATTTAAAAAGATTAAATTTTAGTTAAAATTGTTTTATAAAACTATTGTTTTTTTTTTAAGTTTTATTATTTAATATTAGTCTTTATTTAATATTTTAAAACTAACAGAATTTTTAAACCAAATTTGATATTTCCTAGCTTTATGAAGGGAGTTAAAGTTATTTAAATTTTGGTTAAAATTGGTTCATGGAAACTATTTTTTTAATTTTTAAATCTTATTATTTAATATTAGTTTTAATTAATATTTCAAAAGTAATAGTAATTTCAAACTAAATTTAGGTTTTGCATACTTCCATCGATATTTAGAACTTATATAATTTTAGTTAAAATTTGTTTATAAAAACTATCGTTTTTTATTATTTTAAATTTTATTATTTAATATTAGCCTTTATTTAATATTTTAAAAACTAAAAGGATTTTCAAAACTAAAGTTGAGATTTGTTATGTTTATGGCAGGAATTAGAGATGATTAAATATTGGATAAAATTGGTTCATGGACGCAGTTTTTTTTAAATCTTTTTATTTATTATTAGTTTTTATTAAATATTTCAAAAACTAATGAGAATTTCAAAACTAAACAATATTATTTCATATTTTATAAAAATTTTGCATGGAGGTAGTACTGGAGTAATAATTAATAAACAATAATATTTTTTGATAATTTTTATCCATTTGCCTTATATTTATTTCGGTGTTTTTATATATTATTTCTTATATATTTTTATTATTGTGATTATTACTATTAATCTAAAATTGAAAAGCATATTGTTAGTATAAATTCGTGAAAATTACAAAATACTTTTAAAATTACAAGAAAATTGAGAACAGTTAATTCTCTGCAATAATCATGTCGGTAAGTTTTTGAATTTTTTTTTATTGTGCGTTTGATTTTTTTTTTGAAATTATTTATTAGACAGGTAACAAGCAATACCACGAAAACCACAAAATCCTTTCCCGAAATATCCTTGCTGGTATAAAGAAATCGGAGAGGAAGTTCTCAACTCCATCAAGAATGTGGATCAAACATATTGGAATAAAATGATTCCGTCGTTGTTGAATCATTTAATCTTCGATCTTCAGGTTGCAGTGCACCACTTCCAACAAATTGAGGTAACAGTAACCTTAATTTCGATAAAAATAATTTTATTAAATTTTTCAGATTAAAGCTAAAGCAGAGAAATCTGTAAAAGCGGATTTGCGAAATATTATCAATATTTTCAGCAAAATTGCGTATGAATTGCAACAGGAATTGGGCAAAGATTTGGATATTCCAAAATCTTTTCTGGAATCCCACATTCCGCAGATAACGGATGCGGCTCAAACGTTGTTGGGCGTTATTGAAGACGACAAACTTCATGGTATTTTTGAAAATTTAAGTTTAAAATAAATCTAATGTTTTTGTTTATAGAATATAAAGCGGAACAAGTTGAATTATTAAATGGAATATTGGTAGCTTTGAATCAAATTTCTACTACATTTCAAATGGAACAGGCGGAAAAAATTAGGAATTCCGTTGAAAGAAAAGCAGAACAGCTCAATCGAGTTCTCGATGGTATTGACTTTAATAACCCACATACTTTCGAAACTCTGAAGCAAAACGCCAAACGTGCAAACGTGCAAACTCCCAAGATAATTCACCATCTTTTTAAACAGGTGAAGTTGAATTAACTTTAGGCCCAATCGGGAATTTAATGGTTTTATTATATTTTTAGAGCAATAATTACGATGGGAAAATAAAATTTGAAATATTGAAAACTGCTGATTTAATACATCTTGCATGTGGCAAAATAGCCTTTGATCTGGAAGAATCAAGAGATGCAAGAGAGGCGGAACTTCATATAAGATATATTTATAATTATTTTTTCAGTATAATGATAAGATTAATTGGTTATTTGGTTGCTGAGAGTAAAAAATTACAGGGTAAAGTTTTCAAGGTCACAACTGTGTGTACATATTTTAATCAAATTTTTAGTTCCGGATAATGTCATCACATTAGCCAGATATTTGGGTAATCAAACCATTGGTATTTTGACCAGGGACATTGAATATATTCGTTCAGATTCTGTGATTTCGGAAAAAAATTAAGGAAATATGATAATCTGCAAAGAATTTGGCCATAAATAAAAATGCGAAGAATAATTATTTTTTGTATTAGTTAGTGGGTATTAGGATTTGAAATAGAAAATAATACATTCTTGAAATTATATTTATGCATTATCATTTCTAAAAAGAAAATTTGTAGCTTATGGATTTAAAAACAATTATAAAATTATAAAATAAACTGATTTTAAATATACAACTTTACATTTTAAATATAAAGCTTGTTTAATTTTGATTTGATTAAATGAGTTGTAAAGAAATAAAATAAAAAGAAGTTGCCATGGCCCGAGACGGCGACATATTTGAAAGAAAAAAAAGTTGCCGAGCTCAACCGCTCCCATACCTGCTACTACTTACTCATCCACCATAAATCGAAAAACTTTAAAGTAAATTCTTTCGATTTATAAAAAATAACATTTTAATTTTGAAAAACATAAAATAATAATAAATCTGCTTATTTTACTGCAGATATCGGCGCAACTAAATATATATGATTACAAAATCGTAAATATAAATAAAAAATGTTGTTTACAATTTAATGTATAATTGATAAACATTACAAAAATTTCCAGATTTGTAAACAATATGAAAGTCGTTATCATTCATTGCATAAATACGATAATACTGAAACAAATTCAGTCAAATTTTATTAATATAAATGTTTTTCTTTTGAATACGTTGTTAATTTGGACGTACATCTTATCTTACGTCATATAAAAAATATAATATAAGAAGTCTGTGCCCAAAATTGCAACCGATCTGACCTTTAGCGCAAATTTAAAATATTAAAAATAATGTTTAAAATCAAGTGTAAAATTGATAGGATTGAACGCAAAACTAAAATTGTCCCCATTCTGGGGAGAGTAATTTTTTTGACGTTACTTTTAAAAAAATAAAACCAGAAAAGAGTTAATCAACTCTGATTGTGATTTTCACTTTTTTTTTAAATTATAAAAGATAATAATAAAATAGGCGCATTTAAAAGATAAAATTAGCGGTCGGTTCACAAATTTTGGAAAAAACTGACTTTAAAAATAAATTTGCGGATGGCGTTAAAGGTAGAGACGAGACCCAACGATCAGGAAAACTTTGTGTTCCGTAGATGTTTGAGTGATGGTCGGAGTTAAAGGTTCGTTATTTAATTGGCGACTAATACCAAAGAGATCAGTAATTAACCGTGATATACCGACAAAAATAATTGTAGCAGCTGATGTCTGCTGTTTGTTTACGCAGTCAAATATCACTAAAGCAGGGTCACCAACAGTGATCGCGGACCTTGACTTACAAGGAGAAACCGGCAACTTTCCTTCACTGAATTGATTCATTTTCAATGTGCGTGTAGGTATTGTATTTGACTTCACGGTGTAAGTATAAGGGCACGCTTCTTTGCCAATTTCAAAAAATTGAATTTGAATAATTACATAACTGATAAACCGCATAAACTTAACATAAATTTGGTAAGTTGTTAATAAAATTGCGTAAGGTTACACATATGCTAATACGGGATAGCATCAACTCGCCAATTTTTTTATTTATTTGGTTATTGAGGTGCTCCACACCCCAGACCCCGGTCACGACAACTTTGGCTTATTGGGATATTAGTTACTTAAGTGTGACTTGTTAAAGTTAGGATTAATTAATATTTTAGATATTTTCTAGATTGATTATGCTGATATCTTCAATTTATTACTAAAAAAAATAAACTGCACAAACCGGGGGGTCTGGGGGGTGTGGAACACCCTCCAGTTCCTCACTGCTGAAAAGTAAAACATTCAGTGCTTATAGATTATGAGTAGGGTTTATTAAGGGCTTTGGTTTTATTGAAAACAATGACATATTATACTGGGAGAAATTCATAATTCTCACCCTCCCCGAATTCTTGGTCTTTGCTTTATATTTTTGTGCTAAAAGCTTTCACCATTATCGCTTAATACTGATAAGCATAGGGTTGCAAATTTATCTATCACAGTTTGAGTGTTCCTGGGGGGTGCTCCACACCCCCCAGACCCCCCGGTCTCTACAACTTTGGTTTATAATTTGGACTAATTGGGATATTAGTTACTTGAGTGTGACTTGTTAAAATTAAGATTACTTAGTATTTCTAGATATGTTTTCTAGATCGATTATGCTGATATCTTCAATTTATTACTAATAAAAAATAAACTGCTCTAACCGGGGGTCTGGGGGGGTGTGGAACACCCTCCAGTGCCTCTCTGCTGAAAAGTAAAACATTCAGTGTTTATTGATTATGATAGGGTTTATTATAGCGCTTTGGTTTTATTGAGAACGATTACATATTGTATCATCATCTACTTCATGGATTAGGCCTGTTGGCCTGTTCCGACTCAAGTCGCCATCTTGACAGGGTCTTCCCACGTCTCTCCTGCCTCTGGGTTTGTAGTGGAGCAGTTTTCTGGGAATTCTTGAAGAGTCCATTCTCTGTAGGTGCTCTTCCCACCTTTGTCTGCGTTGTTTTATTCTTCCTTGCAGAGGAGTCGTTTTCAGCTCTTCTCGTATGTCATCGTTGCGAATTCTGTCGGCTCTTGTGCAACCCTTTACGGCGCGGAGAAATCTCATTTCTGCTGCTTGGACTCTTGATCTGTCCTTGTTAGACATTGTCCATAGTTCACATCCAAACATCAACGTTGGTATAGCCATTGTGTTATAGAATTTCATTTGAGTTTCACGTCTGGTTTTGTTGCCAATTGATCTTTTTATGGTGCCGCACATTAATTGGAAGAGATTCAGTTTGTTGGTCAGGTCGTTTCTCTACAGTATGTAATATCGAACCCAAGGTATTTGAAATGTGAGACTTGTTCGTATATGCGGTTGTCTATTACTATCTTTGATCTCACCGGCTTCTTTCCCCTAAAAGCCATTCCTTTAGTTTTTTCCGTGGAAATTTTGCAGTTATAAATCTGCGATATCTTGTTCAGTTGGTATATTGCTATTTGCAACTCATCCTCGTTTGGTGCGATTAAAACTTGGTCGTCAGCGTATAATAATGTATTTATAGAGGTATCTCTGTTGATGTATATTCCTGGCGGTGTGTTTAACTTCCATTCGTCAATCATTTCGTCAATATACAGATTAAAAAGCGTGGGCGACAGTCCGCACCCTTGTCTAACTCCTTGATTGGTTTCTATGTAGTTTTTCTGAGGTGTGTTTTCACCTGTGTCAATTGTTATTTTTGTGTTTCTATATAGACTTTTTATAACCTGTATTATGTGGTGGGGTATGCCCTTGTTTTTCATGATTTGCCATAGTTTGGGGCGGTTTATTCTGTCGAACGCTTTTTGATAGTCTACAAATGCGAGGTGGGTCTCCAGGTTGAATTCACGTCGGCTTTCTATTAGTAACTTGAGGGATAGACTTCCATCGGAACACGAACGTCCTTTTCGAAAACCATTTTGTTCTTCATTTATTAATGTTTCTGCAATTGGGCGGAGTCTTGATGTAAGGACACTCGAGTATATTTTGTAGCCTGCAGTTAGAATGCTGATACCTCTGTAGTTCTCGCAGCAGTCTCTTTTTCCTTTTTTAAAAAGTGGGCGGACTTTAGCAATTGTCCATTCTTCTGGAATTTTTAAATTATTCCAACACATATTTATTAGATGCAGCAGTCGGAACTTCAGTAGCAGCCCTCCATATTTTATAAGTTCTATATTTATTCCATCTACGCCTACCGCTTTTCGGTTCTTTGCGGTTCTAATTGCGGCTTCCAGCTCTTGTATGGTTATTTGATCGACTTCATCAATATTCTTTCGTTCTGGAGCGTTTTCTTCTTGAGTATTTTGGTCGTACCATAAGTTCTTGTAGTGCTCCTCCCATTTGGATCTTTCGATTACGTTTAGCCGTGCCGATTCTTTTCATTCTTATTGAGATGTTTCATGATTTTGAACGCTCGTACTTGTTCTCCGTGTACATCTTTTTCTATTCCTTCAATATATCTGTCCCAGCTCTCTCTTTGGATTTTCCTCACCTCTCTTTTCGCTATGGCGCATTTGTGCTTGTAATTTATTTCGGCTTCTATTGTTCTTTTCTGCAATAGGTTTTTGTATGCTATTGTTTTTTCTTTTATAATCTGTGCTATATCTTTGTTCCATGTTTTCAGGCCTTTTTCCTTTGGTTTCTCTTTCTTAGCCCAAGCGTTTCTGTCGCTGTACGATGTATTGCTGTTCGAATGTTAGTCCATTCTACTTCAATATCTTTTTCTGTATTAATGCAGCTTAGGTATTGTGACAGTTTGCATTCATATATCATCTTGTCTTGTGCGTTTCTTAGTTTGTAAACTTTGTAGCTCTGTTCAGCAATTCCCATACTTGTTTTGGTTTTTACCCATCGATGTGGGATGGTAAAGTTACTCTCTACGAGGAAGTGGTCTGTGCTTATATCGTATCCTCTATAGACATGGACGTTTGTAATTAAAGGGTTTAGTTTTTTGTTAATTATTATGTAGTCTATTAGCGATCTTTGACCTCTCGCACTCCATGTATACTTATTGATATCCTTTTTCCTGTAGAAGGTGTTTGCTACTTTAAGTTCGTTGAACGCTGCGAACTGCCTTAGTTGTTCTCCATTATAGTTTATAATGCATTCCCCGTAGGGTCCCACTATATTATCTATTGTTGTATTACCAATTCGCGCATTAAAATCACCGGCGAGGATTATGTAGTTGTTTTTGTTGAGTTTGCTGTATTCAGCATTTAATATCTTGTAGAATTCTATGGTTTCATCTCTCTTTCCTTCATCCGGTGCATATATCGCAAAGATAACCAATGGACCTCTTTCAGTTCTGAACTTAACCTGTAGTATTCTCTCATTAATGTATTGGTAACTTTGTATAGCATCCCGCCATTTATTATTAACTATCACTGCGACACCTGCACGGGCTCTTTCATTCTGTTCCACCCCACTCCAGATTATCACGCTATCGTCAATATCTTGCGTTCCTTTTAATTTTTTCTTTGTTTCGGTTAGTATTAGAATATCTGTCTTTCGTATATTCATTATTTTAAAATTTCGCTTTCTTTTGTGTTGATACCTCTAACATTCCAAGTTGATACATTCATAGAGTTCGCTATCCATTCTCGTTTTCCAGTGTTCTTGCCAGTTTCGTCTTTGTGAAATCCGTCCGAATATCCGAGGCGACTTTTGAGTTTTCGAGTAATTTAAATTTACATATTGTACTGGGGAAATTCATAATCCCCGAATTCTTGGTC
Source organism: Lycocerus yunnanus (assembly GCA_036346125.1). Lineage (NCBI taxonomy): Eukaryota > Metazoa > Arthropoda > Insecta > Coleoptera > Cantharidae > Lycocerus > Lycocerus yunnanus. The sequence goes on along the minus strand of JARFIX010000033.1, from coordinate 2,145,664 downwards.
ACTGTTTTATATTTTTGTAACAACTAAAACTTTTCACCGGTCTCCCTTGTTAGATATTTTGAGCGGAGAACACATGTATCTTCCGAAATTTGATCAAAGTGACGATCGAAACTTTCAACTAAGTTAATTTTACTGTGAAATCCGATAAAAGGTAAAATTAAACGCCCGGCACTAACTACTGCACGCGAAATACTAAATAATAATCCTACTATCAAAATTACGTTCTGAATTATTATATCAAAAAATCTAACGTAAATTTTTAACGTGCGGTATCACCAAAAACTCAAATTGGACTCCCCTCACACCTTTTCCAGCTTGCGCGCGCCGACTTACGCACGTGTCAGTGTGCCTTACGTGCTTAACAGTACAGGACCAGCAATAATTAAAATGATATTCGGAAACAATGTAATATTTCCGTAACATACGAAGAATTTGACTAGAGGTGCAGTGCTCTGTTGAAGAGCAGCAAATCCTTTAACATTACCTGCCTTATCGGTGGGTGAACACAGAATGAGCTTATTTATGGTGCCTAGGCTACATTATATCGGTTGCTAAGCACGTCTCCGAACGGGAGAAGGACTTTGTCTGCATTTGTTAGAACACGGTGCCTCGTCAATGCCTGCCACGATTCCTTTGCAGAGTTTCAGTGTCTACCATACGACCAGGGTTAGTGTCTAACCCTTATCACCTACGGTCAGGCCTGGTAACTCTCATGGTACCAGATTCCGACTAACAGGTCGGTGCCGGAGCTGTTGCACAGCTCACACTCAAAAGGTACGGGTTAGGCATCCTCGGACCAGTGGTCCCACCACAGCCGCCACGTGACGGCGGAAAGACATATCTTTCCGAGGATTCCGTACTGTGGACTTAATTTACAAATACAAGTGTAGGAGTTGCCAACCTCTTCAGGCTATGCGATACAGAAAACCCCGAGACAAATCGCTTGCGCGTGTTCGGCTTGGCATCCATGCACAATCACCCTCTGCTCCAAAGACCGACTATGCTTTCAGGGGTTTGGCCCTTTGGTGCGAATTCCTTGGGCATAACCGACAACTAGTTTCTGGCCGCCGTGAACGAGGTTAAACTTTTCGACAGAGCATGTCCCCAGAGCGGGCAGCACCCAGTTTAAGGTGAAGCTGCCGACCATTTTGCGTGTGCGTATTTGCCGAAAACTCATTTTTCATTCACCGTTTTCATTGTCTAGGCTCGCCTCCTGGAGGCTCGCACTCTACTTGCAGGTTTCTTGCATCTGACGATACCCTGCCATTACCACACTCCTAGCTAAGCATCCTGTATCCTCTAACCACATGTCGGAAGAAGATATCGCTGAGCAAGGAGGTCCTCTGAACCCCGTTAGGTAGACAATCAGGATCCATTTATTGTAGTTTCTGTCTTAGGAATACACTGGTTTAACAGTTTTGTATCAATTTTCCTAGCCTTAGAAAGGGCCCTTTGGGGGAAATTGGCAACAATTTAGTGCCACGTGGCACTAAAAGAGATTAAACTTATTAAAAATATCCCAGGGTATGAAAAACTCAAAATTTTGGATCCTTAAAGCGACAGATGCGAGAAGTGACTGGTACCTCGTCGACTGCTGTTTGTAACAGCTCAGGCTCAGGAATAAATTTTTTCATATGCTTATTATGGGAATTTTGTGAATCTAAAATTAAATTGTGGGTTTATTCTTATAGGACCCACCAAATTCATCCTCACCTTAAAAGTCTTGTAATAATGTCTCTTTTGTTTAATAAAGCGATTTCTATAAGAAAAGTGTACTTTTGAATCAGGGTTAGTTAACTCTTGCCAAAACTAGGTAACCATAATCTACATACGTAGTCCAGTCAATGGAGACATAAATTAGGGTTTACCTTACAAAAGATCAGGAAAAGTTCTAATTTAGCAAACTCGCATGTCTTCATCATTATACTAAGTTTGCGACCTTGAGCGGACCTTGAGCGGACGCCGCTCGCGCCATCGTTTTGCTAAAAGACACAAAGGAAGCTTTTCGTATATATCTCCTCTCTGATGCTATGTATAGGCTAAAAATAGTTATTACAAGAATTTTAGGAAATAACATTATTTACAACTTTTCTCTAAAACTTTTGAGATGAATAGTTATTCATCTGGTAAAAATCTATTCATCTGGAAGAAAAAATTTTAGACAAAAGTTGTAAGCAATTTAGACTTCGACCCCATGGTAAATCCCCAAGTTGGAGGGCTAAAGAGAGCAGAGTTTCTCTGCAATGAAAAAAAAACCGCTTAAAACAGGAACGTAGAGCTACTACAAAGCACTCAAAGGCAAATGGAGGTGCTGACCAAAGTGGTTGTTAAGCAACAGGTCGCCATTGATACACTGGTAGAGGAATCACGCCAGAAATAATCGAAAGCTCCTACGCCCGGACTGGCAAAGCGGTCGAGCAATTAACCGAAAAGTGAAACAACTCCGGGTCGAGGTGAAACAGACTAGAAAAATTTCCGAAAACGGCGCAGCAAGGTTCGGGGAGGCGGTGGAAAAACTTGCCTACATGCCGCAGATGACGGAGGGCGTTGCGTGGTGAACCGAGGTCCTACAAGCCGAAATAGCAAAAAGCGCCAAGCTGATGAATACAGCAACGTATTCGTTCTGAGTTGTATTCGAACAACTGCTGATAAGAAGAAAAGCTTCAATCTTCATCTGTTACAACGTTTACATGCAGCCGTTAGTTCAACCTGGTTAGTCCATTCATGTAGACGCTCAGGTAAAGCGACTTAATCCGCTGGATCGACCATAATTAGATGAAGCGAAGTACATGGACTAGCGGATCTAGTCGATCTTAAAATTGAATGTTGGAACTCTACGCAGTGCTGCCACCCACGTGTGATATTTTAGGTTAGGTTAACAATGAATTGAATGATTAATTGAATTGAATGGTGAAATTTAATCATGGTATCGTGTTAACCTAAAATTTAACAGTCAACACAAAGTTTATGTTAGGACGATTACTTTCAGTTTGAATTGAAACTAACTAGCTTAGATCGAACTAAGATTAGTTCAAACTAACGACCACATGTAAACGTGGTAAAAATTAAAAGCGAGCCAGCTGGGATCGAACTAAGGTTAATTCGAACTAACGACTGCATGTAAACATAGTATGTGAGATTGTCTGAGCATTGTCACATTTTAAAAGTCAATAATACAAAACACGATTTAAACGAATATTCTTGTAATTGCATTTTTTTTAAAAGTATTTATTTTTACCTCATAAGGAGCAATTGAGGAGCTTAACATACAGATTCCTGAGGTTAAGAAAAGCTGTGTGAGAAGATATCCTGTAGTCCAAAGCTTGTGGTAGTTTTACGGGTTAGTAAAATTAAAGTATCCAAAGTGAATTTGATAAATCGATAAAAACATCGATCGATTATTTCACTTTTATCAATATTTTTTGAAAATGTTGCCATAACATTAATAGCCTATCCTATTCTTCAGATCTTAAGGCATCTTATCAACCCAAACCAATACTTTTTTAGAAACTATTTTTCGATTAATCGATTTTTGATCAGTACTAAGAGAGTAATAGATTGTTTGATCAATCGATTACTTGATTGATCGATTGTTTCATTTAATCGATTATGAAATTTCAAATCGCTCAGCCAAATTGATGTATGCAATATTTATTTTATCCTAACCTAAATATTGACTTTCTGTCGTAGTCGGCCATTGGTAGTGGGCTATGCGATCAATAGCATTTATTAAACAGTAACGACATGCACCCATTTTTTGTGAAGCAAACAATAACACAAACAAAGTTTGTTATCCTTTTGACGGTGTATCACAGGTTGCATACCGTACAGGTAATAACCAATAAAGTTTGTTGTCTTTTGACGGTGTATCACAGATTGCATACCGTACAGGGTCGCTATAATATACAAACATGTTTACACTGTTACAATATCACCAACTTACAATTATTAATTAATTCCTATTAAAATTTGAATATAACACACAATTTTTCGTTTGTTTATTGTTTCAAACCGCTTTCAAACGAATATTTTGTTTATGTTACAAAATTGACAACGTATACAAAATATTCTTCCGTGTATATGCAGTTGCAGCTGTTGTAGGTGCTAACCTAAAAGAAAACATTCCAGGCACACCCCACCCCAACACATCTGTGCTTCAAAGCAACCTGCTTGTAGGATACAGGTATGTTTTAGCTATTTAATAAAAGATGGATGGGAATATCAAAGAATATTTTTGAGTGCTTTTGTTTTTATTTCCGTTTTGTTTTGTTTTGTTTTTATTTCACACCCCCACCCCAACACATCTGTGCTTCAAAGCAACCTGCTTGTAGGATACAGGTATGTTTTAGCTATTTAATAAAAGATCGATGGGAATATCAAAGAATATTTTTGAGTGCTCTTGTTTTTATTTCTGTTTTGTTTTGTTTTGTTTTTATTTCACACCCCCACCCCAACACATCTGTGCTTCAAAGCAACCTGCTTGTAGGATACAGGTATGTTTTAGCTATTTAATAAAAGATCGATGGGAATATCAAAGAATATTTTTGAGTGCTCTTGTTTTTATTTCTGTTTTGTTTTGTTTTTATTTCACACCCCGACCCCAACACATCTGTGCTTCAAAGCAACCTGCTTGTAGGATACAGGTATGTTTTAGCTATTTAATAAAAGATCGATGGGAATATCAAAGAATATTTTGAGTGCTTTTGTTTTATTTCTGTTTTGTTTTGTTTTGTTTTTATTTCACACCCCCACCCCAACACATCTGTGCTTCAAAGCAACCTGCTTGTAGGATACAGGTATGTTTTAGCTATTTAATAAAAGATCGATGGGAATATCAAAGAATATTTTTGAGTGCTCTTGTTTTTATTTCTGCATGGAAACTAGTGGTTCTCAACCGCCCCTGGTGGGTATTAAAGAGATCTAATAAAACATATTTAGGGGGCACTGAACTACCTTTTCCCTAACATTACTCGCTTACGGTAAGTGTGCTGCCAAGGTTTTTAATTAGTTGAGCATAATTAACGGTGTTTTGATTTTAGTGACTATAACAAATTTCCTGCTCTAAATGATGACAAAAGCCGAAAAACAAATGGTTTTTGATTTGACATTATAAATGGACACGTGGCAAAATTAACTTAACGCAGTGGAGTAGTAACAAGAAGCGGACGGGCGTTGGTGTTCTTACAACCAAGTTAGGTTTGTGACGTACAATTCATCGCCGTACTCGGTTTTGATGCTTCGAGTCTTCACCGTAGTTTCTGCGAATAATTTTAGCAACCCTCGGAATAACGGAGTTAACATTATTTCCAGGAGAGCTCCCGGCTAAAGGACCTCTCGATTCTACAACTAAAGTAGTTGTACTAGGGGACTTCTGGCTCAATTTTTTTGATATCAAATTAATTGAGATTTTGATACGATAGTGACTTGATTCGCGGTTTTTACGTTTTATTAAAAAATTCGCAGTTTTGGGTGTAGGTTTCTGTTGTATTATCTGATTTGATTACAATAATTGAGTGATTTTTGACATGCAAATTTTTTTAAATAAGCGAATGCAATTAGAGGTGATTGGGTGATTATTGATGAAATCTTATTTGTCAGTTATTGTGACGTCATATTATGTAAATGTCATAAATTTCATTGAATAAATAAGTTAATCATACAATTTTAGATGGCATTGGCATTGGCTATGGCATTGGCTGAATGAATTTAAAAAAAAACTGGTAGAATGAAAGATCATGAGCAATAAATTAAATTAATAAGTACAAAATATTAAAAATTAATTAATTTTAAAAGTAAAATACAGTTTGAAAAGCACATATATGAATTTTGATGTTTTGTTGAATAAATATTTACTTAATTAGTATAAATTACAAAATTCGGATTTCCTTAACAACAACAAAATATAACAATAAACATATTATTTAATCGGAATAAAAACATATTTATGTAATAATCATTAATTATTTTACGATATTTCTCATTATAAAATTTATTTTAAGAATTTATTTTGTTTATATGCATAAGATTGCATTTCCTTTAGAGATAAAAAAAACATTCAAGATTTAATTTTGTTGGATACATCTTATATACAGGGTATGTCACATTTCAGGATAATACAAATAATAATTTTTCTTAATTTTATTTTTTAGGACAAATCTTTCTTTAATTATTGATTCCTATACTTTGTTTCTGAAATGTCACTCTTTTGACGTGAATACGTCTTTAAAATCGGTAACGTGTAACGAAAAGTGTAACGGAGGGTGGTGTCCGGATGTCCGGACTAAATAAAGTCGGTAACATGTTGATAAATTTAAAAGAAACATGTAACGAAAAGTGTAACGGAGGGTGGTGTCCGGATGTCCGGACTAAATAAAGTCGGTAGCATGTTGATAAATTTAAAAGAAACATGTAACGAAAAGTGTTTTCTGCGTAATTATAATTTAAAATGCTTGAAGCTCGATTGGTTAGCAACTAGATTACAATATTATTTCATATTTTATAAAAATTCTGCATGTAAATAGAATTGGAAGTAATAAATAGAAAACAATAATATTTACTGATAATTTTTATTTATTTACTTTAATATATTTAGTTCGGTGCTTTATATAATATTATTTCCTATATATTTTTATTATTGTAATTATTACTATTAATCTACAATAAAATAGCATATCGCTGGTATAAATTCATGAAAATTACAAAATACTTTTAATATTACAAGAAAATCAAGAACAGTCAATAGTCTGCAAAAATCATGTCGGTAAGTTTTGAAAATTTTTCGTTGGAATTTTCTATTTTAAAATTATTTATTAGACAGGTGAAAAGCAATACCACGAAAATCACAAAATCCTTTCCCAAAAAATCCTTGCTGGTATAAAGGAAACCGGAGATGGTGTTCTTAATTCCATCAAGAATGTGGATCAAACATATTGGGATAAAATGATTTCGTCATTGTTGAATCATTTAATCTTCGATCTTCAAGTTGCCGTGCACAACTTCCAACAAATTGAGGTAACAGATAACCATACTTTCGATAAAAATGATTTTGTTGTATTTTTCAGATTAAAGCTAAAGCAGAGAAATCTGTAAAAGCGGATTTGCAAAATATTATCAATATTTTCAGCAAAATTGCGTACGAATTGCAACAGGAATTGGGCAAAGATTTGGATATTCCAAAATCTTTTCTGGAATCCTACATTCCGCAAATAACGGATGCGGCTCAAACGTTGTTGGGCGTTATTGAAGACGACAAACTTCATGGTATTTTTGAAAATCTAAGTTTAAAATAAATCTAATGTTGTTGTTTATAGAATATAAAGCGGAACAAGTTGAATTATTAAATGGAATATTAATAGCTTTGAATCAAGTTTCCACTACACTCCAAATGGAACAGACGGAAGCAATTAAGAATTCCGTTGAAAGAAAAGTAGAGCAGTTCAACCGAGTTCTCGATGATATTGATTTTAACAACCCAAATGCTTTGGAAAATCTTAAGCGACACGTCAAACGTGCAAACGTGCAAACTCCCAGGATAGTTCACCATCTTTTTAAACAAGTGAAGTTGAATTAACTTTAGGCCCAATCGGAATTTAATGTTTTATTTTATTTTTAGAGCAATAATTACGATGGGAAATTAAAAGTTGAAATATTGAGAACTGCTGATTTAATACATCTTGCATGTAGCAAAATAACCGTTGATCTGGAAGAATCGAGAGATGCAAGAGAAGCGGAAGTTCATATCAGATATATTTATAATCATTTTTGCAGTATAATGATCAGGCTAATTGAATATTTGGTTGCTGAGAGTAAAAAATTACGTGGTAAAGTCTTCAAGGTCATAAATGTGTATACATATTTTAATCAAAAATTTTAGTTCCTGATAATGTCATCACATTAGCCAGATATTTGGGTAACCAAACCATTGCTATTTTGACCAGGGACATTGAATATATTCGTTCAGATACCGTGGTTTCGGCAAAAAATTAAGGAAATATGAAAATCTGCAAGGAATTTGGCGATAAATGAAAATGAGAATAATAATTATTTTTGTTTTAGTGGGTTAGTTTATCAGAATTAGAAATAGAAAATAATAAATTCTTGAAATTATATTTATGCATTATCATTTCTAAGATGAGAAGGTAGAAGAAAACATACAGGGTGTCCTTCTGAGAGATATTTTTAAGTAACATTTATGTCCTAGTCCAAACCCTTGAGGTACCCCTCTTTAAAGCAATTTTTTGAATTTCTGCCTTCAAACGGCTATAGCACCGTAACTATTGATTTTATAGTATTAATAGATTAGTGATTTTTTCAAGATCACTTGATCATCGATGAAAATATTTGATGAATATATTTTTTGTACCGACCTTTGGGATTTTCTGTGGAATGGGTTGATTTCCTATAAATTTTTACTAGACCAAAGTTATAGGCCGTTAAATTTTATATCAAAATTGAACATTAGTTCTTTTGTGAGTAGTTTCATTTAAAAGATAGAGGATTAGCAACAAAAACCAAAAAATAAAACTTGGGTTTCTTCAACATTTCTTTTCTTAATTTAATTCATAACTTAAAATCCGTTGATTTTAAAAGAAAAGAAGTTATAAACTAGATTGTAGAAAATCAAATTATCTTTAAAAAATTACTTTTCTATTAATACCATAAAATAAATAGTTACAGAGTTATAGGCGTTTGAAAGCAAAAATTTAAAAAATTGTTTTAAAGAAGGGTACCCCCAAGGGCTTGGGCTGGGAGAAAAGTTTATTTAAAAATATCTCTTAGAAAAGTGTATTCTATTACCACCTCAGAGCTTCTTCATAGTCACGAAAACACCCATTAAAAAGAAGAGAAAAGCGTTTTCAACTCCCAAAGCTGATTTTTCAATTACTTTAGTGGTAAAAATTAAAAATACAGTTTTTATTTCTAATTTTTGTTTATTTAATTTAATAAAAATAAATCAACTGCGATCAGTGCTGAAATTACAATAGAAGAGCAAATCAATTACTAAAACCTGACGTACAGAATCTCTTTAACCTATTAAGTCAATATTGTAAAATTGGGATCAGCGTTGAAGGTTTGCTCTATTTGAAAGTTAAAATTCCAGTTTAGTAAATTATGTTGATAATTTTAGTCAATAAAAAGCAAGCAATTTAATATAACATAAAACCTACAAACAATAATTTAACAAGGGGAGACCGGCAGCTTTCCCTCACTGAATTGTTTCATTTTCTTTGCCAATTTTGAGAAAATTGAATTTCAATAATTATATATGACTGATCAACCGCGTAAAACTTAACATAGATTTAGAAAGTTGTTAATGGAATTGCGTAAGATTGCAAAAAAATAACAACATATGCGAAGAGTACTGGAATCGCATCCAGCTCCTGCCCATTTGTTTTTTTATTTATTTGATTATTAATTCCCCCAGTATAATTTATGGCATCGTTCGCAAGAAAACCAAAGCGCTATAATAAATCGTACTCATAATCTGTAAACATTGAATGTTTTGCCTTTCAACAGTGAGGCACTGGAGGGTGTTCCACACCCCCCAGACCCCCGGTTTGTGCAGTTTATTTTTATTAGTAATAAATTAAAAACATTAGTATAACCGATTTAGAAAAATCTCTACAAAAACTAATTAATGCTAACTTTAACAAGTCCCACTCAAGTAACAAATATCCCAATTAGCTCAAATGATAAACCAAAGTTTTCGGGACCGGGGGGTCTGGGGGTGTGGAGCACCCCCCAGGTACACTAAAACTGTGATAGATAAGTTGCAAACTTATGGTCTTCAGCTTTAAGCAATTAATAGTGAAAGCTTTTAGCATAAGAAATATAAAGCAGTGACCGAGAATCTAGGCAGAAAAGGATTATAAATCCCCAGTATAATATGTCATCGTTCTCAAAACAATCAAAGCGCTATAATAAACCTTACTCATAAATTGTAAGCATTGAATGTATTGCCTTTCAACAGAGAGGCACTGGAGGGTGTTCCACACCCCCCAGACCCCCGGTTTGTGCAGTTTATTTTTATTTAAAATAAATTGAAGATATCAGCATAAATGATCTAGAAAAAATCGCTAGAAAAGCTAATTAATCCTAACTTTTACAAATTACATTCAAGTACCTAATATTACATTTAGTCCGAATTATAAACCAAAGTCGTAGTGACTGGGGTCTGGGGGTGTGTGGGGCACCCACAGGTACACTCAAACTGTGAAGTTTAAATTTGCAAACTTATTGTTATCAGTATTAAGTAAAAATGGTGAAAGTGTTTAGCACGAAAAATATAAAGCAGTGACCAAGAATCGGGGGGGGGGGGCTTATAAATTCCCCCCAGTATAATATGTCACTTTTTTCAAGAAAACCAAAGCGCTATAATAAACCCAACTTATAATCTGTAAACTTTCAATGTTTTGCCTTTCAACGGTGAGGCACTGGAGGGTGTTCCACACCCCCCAGACCCCCGGTTTGTGCAGTTTATTTTTTATTAGTAATAAATAGAAGACATCAGCATAACCAATCTAGAAAAAATCTATAGAAAAACTAATTAATCCTAACTTTAACAAGTCCCACTCAAGTAACTAATATCCCAATTAGCCCAAATTATAAACCAAAGTTTTCGTGACCGGGGGGTCTGGGGGGTGTGGAGCACCCCCCAGGAACACTCAAACTGTGAAGTTTAAATTAGCAAACTTATTGTTATCAGTATTAAGCAAAAATGGTAAAAGTGTTTAGCACGAAAAATATAAAGCAGTGACCAAGAATCGGGGAGGGGCTTATAAATTCCCCAGTATAATATGTCACTTTTTTCAAGAAAACCAAAGCGCTATAATAAACCCAACTTATAATCTGTAAACTTTCAATGTTTTGCCTTTCAAGAAGATATCAGTATAACCGATCTAGAAAAATCGCTAGAAAAACTAATTAATCCTAACTTTTACAAATTACATTTAAGTACCTAATATTCCAATTAGCCCAAATTATAAACCAAACTCGTCGTGACCGGGGGTCTGCCGGGTGTGGAGCACTCCCAGGAACACTCAAACTGTGATAGATAAATTTGCAAACTTATGGTTATCAGTATTAAGCGATAATGGTGAAAGTGTTTGGCACCAAAATGTAAAGCAGTGACCAAGAATCGGGGAGGGAGGTGATTATGAATTCACCCTGTATAATATGTCAATTTTCTTAAGAAAACCAAAGCGCTGTAATAAAGCCAACTTATAATCTGTAAACATTGAATGTTTAGCCTTTCAACAGTGAGGCACTGGAGGATGTTTCACACCCCCAGACCCCCGGTTTGTGAAGTTTATTTTTGTTAGTAATAAATTGAAGACATCAGTATAACCAATCTAAATAAAATCTCTAAAAAAGTTACACTCAAGTAACTAATATCCTAATAGCCAAAGTTGTTGAGACTTGGGGATGTGGAGGTGTGGAACACCTACTAGTGCTTCACTGCTAAAAGGCAAAACATTCAATGTTTGCAGATTATAAGTAGAGTTTATTATAGCGCTTTGGTTTTCTCGAGAACGATGAAATATTATACTGGAAGGAATTAATAATCAAATAAATAAAAACAAGTTGGCAGGAGCTGGATGCAAATCCAGTACCCTCCGCATATGTTTTTATTTTTTGTAATTTTACGCAATTCCATTAACAACTTACCAAATTTATGTTAATTTTATGCAGTTCATCTGTAATTTATAATTATTCAAATTCAATTTTCTCAAAATTGGCATAGAAGCATGTTTTTATACATCTACCTATTGAAGTCCAATACAAGACCTATACGTACAATTAAAATGAATCAATTCAGTAAGGAGAAGTTGCCGATCTCCCCTTGTAAGATTGCGAAGATGAGTATGGCATAATATTACGTCAATAACCAAAATTAAAAAATTTTGGAATGCAGAGTTACTCATCGAAAAACTTTAAAATAAATTCTTCGCATTTATAAAAAATAACATGATAATTTTGAAAAATATAAAATAAAGCCGAAAATAATTTTGAAATAATCTGCTTGTTTTATTGCATTATCAGCTTAACTAAATATATATGATTACAAAATCGTAAATATAAATAAAAATTGTTGACAAATGTACAATTTATAAACATTGCAAAAATCTTCAGATTTGTAAACAATATAAAAGTAATTATTATTCATTGTATAAATACGATAATGCTGAAAGAAATTCAGTAAAATTTGATTAACATAAATGTTTTTTTTTCGAATACCTTGTTAATTCGGACGTACACCTTACGTTAATCTCATATAAAAAATATGATCTAAGAAGGCCATGAAAACAAAAGGCATAAAGAAATAAAATTTGCCGTCGGTCTGCAAATTTAAAAAAAACTGGCTTTAAAAATTAAATTTAACATGCAATTATCTCATTGGCTCTTTTGAAACTGTAACTCCGCCCTCGATAACTAAAATTTGTTTTTAGCGCTAAAAGTAATTTAAAATAAGTATTTTATATTTCTAATGTAATTGCGAAAGGAGCGAAGCCTTCGGCTTCGGAAAAATGTCCCTTAGCGCGGCATAACCAGAAATTGTTCAATTTGACTCGGCAGATCTAAAGGCCTACTAGTAAAAGAGTAAAATTAATTAAAAGTAGCCTGCATTCGTCCGCTCCTGGATATAGACCTCTATCAGTTTCCCCAAACTTTTCTCTAAAGGATTGGTTTAGTTTTCCTTAGAAGGAACTAAAGGTATGTTGGGGCCAAAATTAACCTAGAAAATAATAAATCTTTGAGCTACTCGGTCCTAAAAGAGGTTAAACCTAAGCTCGCCTCACACGAAGCTTGCTTTTGTTGATGGTTTTTCAGCAGCGAGTGGGTATTGTTATCCACAAACACGCTTGTAACCAGATAGCAGACGATCAACTTTGAAGCAACGAAACTATAGCAAAAATTAACAATCCAATAAAGTCAATAATAATTCCATAATAATTAATTATTAACTAATCTCAAATATGAAAATTGACTCTTATCTCTTCATCAGCAGTTGGTTCGAATTTACTCTCAGATTGATTAATCCAAGATGGTCGTAAAAATTAAAACAAATAAACCGATTCCACTTCCGAAGTTTGCACTGTTATTCTGCCGGCAGAGAAAACTAGCGGTAACGGCGGCACTTTAATATTTCTGTATTTCAAAATGGCTGCCTACCAAATACATATTTATTATAACTACCTGTGTTGGTTCTGTTTAGCAGGTCGTTTTAACGTTTTATATAGCGAATAATTTAATACAAAGAGAATAAATATATTGTGCAATAGGCGAATAATAAAATGTAATACAATTACAGTAAGATATCGAACATAACCTCACAAAATTTCAATTCTCTTGAAATTAGTAAATTATTTTTGTCAAAATGGAATTATCAGAAGAATTGCAAAGCATACGGCATATTTCATGCGGGGAAGTTAAAATGGAAGACACGGAAATTAAGCTGGAGTATCTGCACCATTCCATTGATATCAAAGAAGAACCCACGATCGAGGAGTTGAATCAAGATTTTAAAACAGAAATAATAAAAGAATTTGAATGTGAGGTATGTAATGCTGTATTTCATAATAATTTGCAGCTTAAAAGCATGAAGAAATTCACCCGGGCCGAAACAATTTTTTTGTGACATTTGCGATTATAAATCTACGAAGAAGGAATATTTAAAACAGCATTTAGTTACACATACTGGAGAAAAACGGTTTGGGTGCGAATTGTGCGATTTTAAATGTTCCCGAAAGACATCTTTAAAAAGGCATTTGGTAACTCATACCCACGATAAACCATTTGCATGTGATCTTTGCGATTTTAAAAGTTCTCGAAAAGGTGTTTTAAAAAATCATATAATGACTCATAATGATGCGAAACCTTTTACGTGTGAAATTTGTGGATGTGGATTTTGTAAAAAATATTCATTTGGTATGCATTTAAGGACCCATACGGGAGAAAAACCATTTGCTTGTACAGTATGTAACTTTAAATGTTCTCGACAATCATATTTAAAAATTCATTTAGAGACCCATACTGGCAAGAAACCATTTTCTTGCACAGTTTGCGACTTTAAATGTTCACGGAAAGAAAATTTAAAAAATCACTTATTGATTCACACTGGTGACAAATCGTTGGCTTGTACATTTTGTGATTTTAAATGTTCTCGTAAGGCATATTTGAATAATCATTTAATGACTCATACGAACACAAAACCGTTTGCTTGTTCTGTTTGTGACTTTAAATGTTCTCGGAAGGCAAATTTAAAAAACCATTTAATGACTCATACTGATAATAAACCGTTTTCTTGTACAATTTGTGACTTTAAGTGTTCTCGTAAGGAATATTTGAAAATTCACTTAAAAACTCACACTGACGAGAAACCATTTGCATGTACAGTTTGTGACTTTAAATGCTCGCAAAAAAAATATCTGACATGTCATTTGATGATTCATTCTGATAATAAACCATTTGTTTGCACAGTTTGTGACTTTAAATGTTCTCGAAAAAAATATTTAAAAATTCATTTAATGACTCATAGTGGTACGAAACCGTTTGCTTGTACGGTTTGTGATTTCAAATGCTCTCGGAAGGAATACTTAAAAATTCACTTAATGGCGCATGCTGGCAAGAAGCAGTTCACCTGTGAAGTTTGTAAACGTGGATTTTATCAAAAGGACGGGTTAAATGTGCACCTAAGGACCCATACTGGAGAGAAGCCGTTTCAATGTGAAATTTGTGACTTTAAGGCTGCTAAAAAAGAAGATTTGATTAGACATTTTAGAACTCATACCGGCGAGAAGCCGTTTACATGTGAAGTTTGTGGGTTTCGATGCTCTCGAAAGGGAAATTTAAAAGTTCATTTAAAAAAGCACATCGACAAGAAATTGCATGCCTGTACGATGTGTGACTTTAAATGTTCTCGAAAGGTAATTTGAAAGTTCACTTAGTTACTCATGGTAACCAATAACTGTGTGCAATTTCATTTATTTAAAATAGCAGCGCCAAAATTGAATTTGGAGAAATTAGAAAAATTAATTAAAAAATTAAATTGAAAAAAAATTCAATTTATAATTTATTTAATACTAAAAATTAAGAGCATCGCAAAGATTCTAAAATATTTTTGCCGACAAGAACACATTGGTTCTAGAAAAATTGCGAAAATGTAGTTGGAGCCTACGATTGCAAAAAGTATTTGAATATTTTGGATTTTTAAGTAAATAAAATTTGTATTTTGGAAAAAATAATTTTTTAATATAAAAATGGAATGCACTCTGACTTTTTCAAAATTTTAAAAATAATCTTTATGTAATTAATGGATCCTCCTTTAATTATAAATAAGGACATAAACCCATTATGTACAAAATTTTGTTTTTTTTTGTTTCATAAAAACTATGAGGGACGCACCGGGACAATAGGTGCGTTCTTTTTAATTTAGTAGTTATATAAACTAATAATTTACTTTTAATTATATTTTTTAACTTTTTCAGGAAGGGGTGAGTCAAATATTGTATCTTTTAATTATTGTAAATACATCAAAATTGTTCTAATTTTAAGTTAATAATAAGAAAAAAAGGCGAGAGTCGATTAACCTTGATTGCGATTTTCTCCATTATTTTTATAAATTATGAAAGATAATAATGCCAAATACAGATAAAAAAAAATAAAATTTGCGGATGATTCACAAATTTGGTTAAAAAACGGCTTTAAATATTAATTTGGAATGCAATTTTATCATTGGCTCTTGTGAAGTGTAACCCGCCCATCGAAATTAAAATGGGTTGTAGCAACATTTAAGATACCAGAATCACGTTTTTTACAACGAATTATGAAGGAGGAGGGTCTAATTAACTAATAAAAAAATAAAATTTGTGATTTGTGTCTTGAATTTGTGTGAATCTGTTTCTTGATGTAGTTGTTCCGGGTCGCTTCGGGCGCAACGAGCCTTTTTGACACACGCTTTACTTACTAAAAACATCCCCCAAGTACCTCCAACTCAAAGTATGGAAGTTGACGCGACAGACCTCACGTAGCGACTGGTATCTCCCCACCACTAGTCATTGTCAACCCAGGCACAGCACACATACCGTCAACAGAATGTTTTCCATATTTGGCGTTTTATTGCTCAATAATACACTTACATGTATTTCTTATGGGAAAATTGTAATTTTTAAAATTAAATTGTGGCCTTATTACTTGTATTTTTGTGTTCTTTCGTTTTGTAAAACTATTTCTATAGGAAAAAGTGTGTTTTCGAATCAGGGTTAGCCGATTCTTGCCGAAAAAAATATGAATTGAAATATAATAAAATATTATGTTAAATTGCGTGTATAAATTTATATAAAAAAATTCAGAGAAATTTAAGGGTGATTGTTACAACGCAAAATACACTTGCCTGTTAAAGTCGGAGTTAAATAAATGTTTGACATTAATAATAAAATCAACGTGTTTCATTTACTTTACTATTTTTGATAGTCCACCTCTCCTCTTAGTAGTCTTCCTCCTGATCTTCCCTCTGGTTATCTTCATCATAACTTCGTCGGCCCTTTCGAGACTTTTTTCTTCCTTCGTCTTGCAGTGGCTTGTCCTAACCTCTGCGCTTCTCTTTTCCGAAGATAACGTTTTCTCCTTTGTTTTCTTTATAATCTTTGTCATAGCGATGGATCCTTCTCCAGTTCCTCTCGTCAGCAAGCATGTGTTGCACCATATTCTCTGAGGTGAGCATTTCCTCTATTCCGATGCGATGGGCTGTTTTTCCCACCTTTGACCATTTCGGGATTTTCGTCTTACTAGAATCGGCGCCCAAAAACGAAGTCCGAGGGCGTCGATCGCGGAAACTGTTCGAACGGAGAAAACCTTCCAGAAGGCGCGACAGAGTTCCATCGCGTCTCGGTGGAAACCCAGAAATCGCGAGCTGGATGATGCTCGTTGGTCGACCCTCCCGGAAACCTGGTCGCAAGATTTCAACTGTTCGAACGGAAATTCCCGAGAACTCGTCTCGGAGGCAGCGGTTTGAGCGGTAACTGACCGACGAGAAATCCTTCCGGAGGCGCGACAGAGTTCCGTTGCGTCTCGTTGGAAGCCCAGAAATAGCGAGCTGGATGACACTCGTCGGTCCACTCTCCTGGAAGCCAATTGTACATACAAAAGTCCGTAAAAATTTGCCGTCGCCTTCCGACTCCGAGAGGACGTCGAAGTCCCCGGTCGGTGGGACGTAAAAATCCTCAGTCTGAGCTTACCCGAAAGGATTCAATACCGCGCTGGAGGCGCGGTATTAAACACAGATTGGATTTTCGTCGGCCCCTAAAGCCGTACTGTAAATCGGACGCGGTAGTTATCCCCCGAGGGCGTGAGATAAAATGCGCGATATAGGTGATGTAGGTGCATGGACAAACCCCTCGGTTTAGACTTCGGCCTGAGAGGACGTAAAAATCCCCGGTCGAATCTTCTCCGGGTTTTACTTCCCTAAGATTTTGCTCCGGGCAACATCCCATCAGTGGTAACAGTTTCCCGCGGAAATGAAACAGTTTCCCGTCAAAAGTGGGGCCCAGATTCGAGGATTGGAAAATGGGCGAGTGTCCGGTGGTAAAATGGGGTAATTTTCCTTGTCTCCGATTTGTTCGGAGGTCAGTTACTGGGGAAAACCGCCCGACGAAAGAGTTCCGAGAGATTGTAGTGAGAACAGTTTTCCGCGTAAACTGTTCGAACGGAAATTTCCGAGGACTCGGCTCGGAGGCAGCGGTTTGAGCGATAACTGACTGACGAGAAATCCTTTCGGAGGCGCGACAGAGTTCCGTCGCGTTTCGTTGGAAGCCCAGAAATAGGGAGCTGAATGACGCTCGTCGGTCCACGCTAGATTCGACCCGAGAGGACGTAAAAATCCCCGGTCGTTCCTAACTCAACAGAGTTCTAAATCTCAGGTTGTAAGATAAAATTCGCGATAAGATCCCGAAGGTATCTCGACCCGTGCGGTCGTAAAATCCCCGGTCTGAGCTTACCGGAAAGGAATCAATATTCAGATTGGATTTTGTCGGCCCTAAAGCCGTACTGTAAATCGGACGCGCTAGTTATTCCTCGCGGGTGTGAGATAAAATGCGCGATAGGATCCCGAAGGTGTCTCGACCCGTGCGGACGTAAAATCCCCGGTCGTAACTTACCTGTCAAGAAATTATAGATAAAACAGGTCTGTGTATTGTACGCGATAGTTATCCCCGCGGGCATGAGGTAAAATGCGCTATAGGATCCGGAAGGTTTCTTGACTTGTGCGGACGTAAAATCCCCAGTCTGAGCTTACCGGAGAGGAACCAATACCGCGCCGGAGGCGCGGTATTAAACACAGATTGGAATTTTGTCGGCCCCTAAAGCCGTTCTGTAAATCGGACGCGCTAGTTATTTCCGCGGGCGTGAGATAAAATGCCCAATATAGGTGATGAAGGTGCATGGACAAACCTCCCGGTTTAGACTTCCTCCTGAGAGGACTTAAAATCCCCGGTCGAATCTTCTCCGAGTTTTACTTCCGGAAGATTTTGCTCCGGGCAACATCCCATCAGTGGTAACAGTTTCCCGCGGAAATGAAACAGTTTTCCGTCAAAGTGGGGCCCAGATCCGAGGATCGGAAAATGGGTGAGGTCCGGTGGCAAATGGGTAATTTGCCTTGTCTCCGATTTGTTCGGAGGTCAGTTACTGGGGAAAACTGCCCGACGAAAGAGTTCCGAGAGATTGTAGTGAGAACAGTTTTCCGCGTAAACTGTTCGAACGGAAATTTCCGAGGACTCGGCTCGGAGGCAGCGGTTTGAGCGATAACTGACTGACGAGAAATCCTTTCGGAGGCGCGACAGAGTTCCGTCGCGTTTTGTTGGAAGCCCAGAAATAGGGAGCTGGATGACGCTCGTCGGTCCACGCTAGATTCGACCCGAGAGGACGTAAAATTCCCCGGTCGTTCCTAACTCAACAGAGTTCTAAATCTCAGGTTGTAAGATAAAATGCGCGATAAGATCCCGAAGGTATCTCGACCCGTGCAGTCGTAAAAATTCCCGATCGTAGCTTACCTATCAAGAATTCCTAGCAAAAACGGATCTGTAAATCGTACGCGAAAGTTATCCGTAGGCGGAGGCGCAGTATTAAACTGAGACGTAATTTTCGCCGTCTCGTAAAGCGTGATATTTATTCCCCGCGGGCGTGAGATAAAATGCGTGATATAGGTGATGTAGGTGCAAGGACAAATCTCCCAGTTTTGGGCCGAGAGGACGTAAAATTCCCCTGTCGAGTATTCTTCGGAGGCGATAGGTGATGTGGGTGCATGGACAAACCCCCCGGTATCGATTTCGGCCTGAGAGGACGTGAAAATCTCCGGTCGAATCATATCCGGGGGGGGGGGGGGCCGATAGGTGAATGTGGGTGCATGGAAAAACCGCCCGGTTTTGATTTTGGCCTGAGAGGACGTAAAATTACCAAATATTCTCCGGAAGAAATGACTTAAAATACGCATATTAAATTAAAATTTTCGTTTTAAGTTTTTCTTTCCTGAGATTTAGTTCCGAGAAACATACAATAAGTAGTAATAACATTTTCCCCGCGAAAATGAAACAGTTTCCCGCAACAATGAAACAGTTTCCCGCGAAAAATAGGGGCCGGATCCGAGAATTGGAAATTGGGTGTGTTTCTGGTGGCAAAATGAGGTATTTTTCCTTGTCTTCGATTTGTTTGGAGGTCAGTTACTAGGGAAAACCGCCCGACGAATAAGTTCCGCGTGATTTGTAGTGGAACAGTTTCGCGTAATCGGCGCCGAAGACGAAGTCCGTGGGCGTCGACCGCGAAAACTGTTCGAACGGAGAAAACCTTCCGGAAGGCGCGACAGAGTTCCATCGCGTCCCGGTGGAAGCCCAGAAATCGCGAGCTGGATTGTTAGCTCGTTGGTCGACCCTCCCGGAAACCTGGTCGCCAGATTTCAATTGTACAAATGTCTGTAAAATTTACTAAATTCGCCGTCGCCTTCCCACGCCGAGAAGACGTCGAAGTCCTCGGTCGGTGGGCGAACGGTGCAAATTTCTAGCGGTCGGGCTAGATTCAAACCGAGATGACGTAAAAATACCCGGTAGTTTCTTACTCGACCGGATTAAATTCTTATACATGTCCGGAAATTGCGCGATAGTTATTCCCCACGACCGTGAAATAAAATGCGCGATAGGATTCCGAAGGTATCTCAACCCGGGCGGACGTAAAATTCCCCGGTCGAATTTTCTCCGCGGGCCGATAGATGATGTAGGTGCATGTACATATCCCCCGCTTTCGATTTCGGCCTAATAGGACTTAAAAATCGTAAGAACGGGGGGGGGGGTAAAATGACTTAAAATACCAGTATTAACTTACGAAATTTTTCGTCTTCGCAGTTTTTCCTTCTCTCGAGATTTTCCTCCGAGCAACATACAATAAGTAATAACAGTTTCCCGCGAAAAGCGGGGGTTGGATCCGAGAATTGAAAAGTGAGTGAGTGAACGGTTGCAAAATGGGGTATTTCTCATTGTCTCCAATTTGTTTAGAGGTTAATTATTTCGCCCTCCGGGCTGCTTTCCGCCAAAACAAGCTTCCCTCGGAAAATGGTCGGATGGGTAGTTTCCTCTAGAAGCTGCCCCGCGTTTCATTCGTTTGTTTTTCGCGGTACACCTATCTCCGAATTGCCTTTTTTTTATAGTTATATATAATTATATTTTTATATTATACATTATTTTATATCATCAAGTGCGGGAGATCAGGAGCGCGCGCAGCACGCTTACGGACCACGCAATGTGTGTATACGCGTGCGTTACCTAAGTGCGGCAGATGTTGAGTACGTAAGGCGGCGCATTCCAAATAATCACTGGACTTTGTTCAGAACGCCAGCCAAGGCACACACCGAACTAGAAAGTTCTCATTTCTGATTACTCTGGAAAGGTGACAGTAAATCTCAAATTAGGTCAGACTTGGTGCGCTTGCGCTAATTTAAAGACACACCTCTCATTTTTGTTTTAAAAATTTAAAAAACGTCATGTTAAACCGCGTTTTTCTACTCCACTTTTTAGGTGATTAAAATTTTTTTTAAAATTTAAATTTTAATAATTTGATTATCCAATAAATATAACAACGAATAATTGCTGTGTTAATTTATAACAATATATTATTGATATAAATTAAAATGGGCAAAGAAAATTTTCAACCGCCTAATAGCACGAAGCAAAAGTGCGGATAAACCTTCAGAAAAATTTGTTAAGATAGAAGAGGTGGTGTCTATGATAACGCAAGCGCACTTAGGTCCGGACGTTATGTGATTTAATGTCACCTCTTAACTAAAATTACGTATATGTACAGACCACCCTGTAATGCAAATTATTATTAGTTTGCGTCATAGATTAAAAAAAAATATAATATTAAATACTGGAAATCACGATTTACCAGTTTTTAATTAGTGTCAATTATTTTTTTATAATAATTCAAGGTATATCTATGCATAGCAGAATTTAATAATAACACAATGAACATCTTAACGGTGGTGATTTTCTTTGCAACAATCTCATTTTCTTGCCAGAATGCTGAGGTAAGTGCTAAAATAATTTGCATTGATAGATTATCATATTGGTGACTCCTGAATTTACTAATTATGCAAATAAGCCTCTTAGCTTAACATCCATCGATGTCAAATTAATATTGTTTTAGAAACTGCAATTAGCCGTCAATACTTTTTTCGAGACGGGACATCCATTCGAAGATAATTGTATGAAGGAAACCAATACATCCGAAGAACTCGTGCGTACAATTCGTAACAGTGGCCAAATAGCAGAAGATGACAAAAATTTAAAATGTTATATACAATGTATGTTAATGCAAACCAAGATAATTGATGACAAAGGATTAATATCAATAAATTCATGGAAGTCGGTGATGAAAATTTCCGATCAAAACATTTTAGATGAAGGTCGTACAAAATGTGAAAAAATCACCAATCGGGATTTGTGTGAATCTGCTTTTCTGCAGAACGCTTGTTTACTTCAAATTATTCTGGCAAATTAATAAAATTGGCTTCACGCCAGGTTTCTGGTTTAATCTAAAACAGGTATTTATGATGTAAACTAACCACAAAAAAGTAAATGAAAGTATACCCTAACTCAACAGTTCTTTCCTTAGGTTTTTCCACCTTCGACTCCAACTTTTCATCTCTAGGAAATGTACAGAATTTGCATTGTTCTCTTTTGTTAATAATGTACGTTATTTTGTTAATAATAATGTTCAGAGTATGGGGCCCATCGTAATCACATTGAGATCTAAAAATAAAGCGCTACATAAATAATTACTTACACGAAGACGTTTGTAGTTATCTACACTGGAATGTTACTCCGATTATAACAAATTGGGTAATTTTATCAAAACTACATTCACGATCTCAATCCGGCTTCGTTCTACTTTCGAACGTTACTTTTAAGTCGTTTAATGCACAGAGGAATACAAAAATACATCTAAAAATAAAAATCCAAGTAATTAGGTGTCATAACCTCAACTTTTTCAGAAGCGAATTACTAACGTCATCGCTTATAAATCATGTTTAAAACGAATGTGAGATGTTTCTAATGCATTCAGGTACCTTATCGTTGAAAAATATTCCAATTAACCGAAAAATTCACAAAATAAGAAAATTTCCCATGTTAAAACGCCCTTGTTTGCATCGCAAAACCTGACCTGTCAAAATCTGACATTGCACTAATGCGACGTATGGAACGCACTCATAAATATTAGTTTTACATTCATTACATTAGATGGCGCTGTATTGCATAAAAAATGGGCGCTGACAGTAAATTGACGTTGTTCAGCTTCTAATTGTGTGGTCGTAGTTTTGCAAAACAAAGACTTGTAATCAACTTAAAATAAGGTAAAAAGAAGAATGTACTTTATAATCATCGCATTCGAATTGTAAACTCTTTCCGACTCTCAATAATTTACAGATATACCCCAAGTTCAAGTTGTCGAAAGTAATGGAAATCACAGCGGTAATACATAATTCAAAGGAGCATTTTGAAATAAAAAAAGAGGAACTGGAAGACATAAAATTTAATTTGGAAACTTTGCATCATTCGATTGAAATTAAAGAAGAGAGCGATGCAGAACTATTAGTACGGGAAAAATCTACCAAGGACCCAAATATATTGGAATGTGCAATTTGTGGATATGTTTCTACACGTAAGCACACATTCAAACTGCACGTAAGGACTCACACCAGCGACAAACTGTTTGCTTGTGAATTGGTTAACTATAAATCTGAAAAGTCAAATTTAAAAATTTCCAACTGCGAGAAATTATTTGCTTGCAAACTTTGTGACTATAAATGTGCAAGAAAATCAAATCTAAACAGACATTTCAAAATTCACACCGGCGAGAAACCTCTTGCCTGTGAAATTTGTGGCTATAAATTTGCAGACAAATCAAATTTGAGCAGGCATTTAAAAACTCACACCAACGAAAAATCGTTTACCTGTTTTATTTGTGACTGTAAATTTACACATAAAGCAGTTTTCAAATCCATTTAAAAACTCACTCCGGTGAGAAATATCTTTCGTGTGGAATTTGTAACTTTAAATGTGCACACAAATCGAATTTAAATAGGCATTTAAAAACTCATTCCGGCGAAAAACCGTTTTCTTGTGAAATTTGCGACTTTAAATGTACACGGAAATCGTATTAACAATTCATTTAAAAAGTCACACAGACGAGAAACCATTTGCTTGTGTATTGTGTAATTATAAATCTGCTCAAAAATCTAATTTAGAAGTTCACTTAATAACTCACACTGGCGAGAAATCGTTTGCTTGTGAAATTTGTGACTATAAATGTGCACACAAATCAAGTTTAAAAATTCATTTAAAAACCCTTATGTTGCAAAATTTGTGACTACAAATCGGTACAAATATCAAATTTAAAGAGGCATTTGAGAATTCATACGGGTGAAAAGCCGTTTTCATGTGAAATTTGTGAATATAAATGCGCGTACAAGGAAAGCTTGAGAAATCACTTAAAAATTCACACCGGCGAAAAGCCATTTATGTGTGAATTTTGCGATTATAAATGTGCGTATAAATCAGATTTACAAAGGCATTTAACAACTCACACGGGCGAGAAACTCCTGTCTTGTGAAATTTGCGACTATAAATGTGCACACAAATTATACTTGAAAAGACATTTAAAAGCCCACATCGGCTTGAAACCGTTTTCTTGTGAAATATGTGATTATAAATTTGCACAGAGATCACTTTTAAAAAGGCATTTAAAAACTCACACCGGTGAGAAGCCTCTGTGTTGTGAAATTTGTAACTATAAATGTGTAGAAAAATCAAATTTGAAAACTCATTTAAAAACTCACACCGGTGAAAAACCTCTTTCTTGTGAGTTTTGTGAATATAAGAGTGCATACAAAGCTAATTTGAAGAGACATTTAAAAAACTCACACCCATGAGAAAAGTGCATAGAAAGGACATTAACAAATTTGAACAGGGGGGACCCAAAGTAATATTTGCTTTTCTAAAATCAATTGTAGCGAGTCGAAATATGAGGACAACTATCATGATTTCACAGTTAGTGTGATCAACTGTTAATACCACGAGGGAGTCTAACTTTCTTATGATTTTCTCCGTGCTTTGGGCATCATCAATAAAAACGAAGTCGTAAGCATATTTTCCAACTTGGTTTCAGCAACCGTGGGGTCTTAACGCCAAAACCGTTTTCTAGATATAGAGACTGAGTGGTCAGGAGAAGATGGAAAGAAATCTTGAAAGTGAACAAATCTGTAGATAATAAATCTTGTAACTTGCTGTATCCTGCCTGTTCCTTACTAAGAAAGTCAACAATTCAATATATATATTGGTGCTCTAATACCTAAGGAAGTAATCAGACAGCAAAAACTTTGACTTAAGGAAAACCGAATATGAAACGCTGAGTCCTGATCTGCACAAATGATTCAACCGTGCCAAGCCCGACTTCAACAAAAGCAACTAAATGTTCCCTTATAGAACCAGGTTTTTATTTAATATTTATTTTAGAGATCGTGGCCAACAGATACAATCCCGACTTCAACATACTCCGATACTACCATACCAACGTAGTTGTAAACATTGAACCGTTCAATGGGTGCAAATTACCAACTCTTGCCGCTGTAAACAGATCCGTAATCGGAGGGGTGCCAGCGAGGCTTGGCACCCCCTAGGGAAGTCGGTGCACCTCTTGAAAAAATTTTCAATTAATTGTTTTTCTATGTTCTAATGTCAGGATGTATTTCGTTTGGTAGTTTATTTTTAAATTTAACCAAATATTGAAAAGTTAGCTAAATTATAAATTTTACTTGTAGAAGACCTGGAGAAGTCAGAGAATTTGTATTGAGAAATTCGGTGGAATGTCTGTTTAATTGTTTTTGATTTACTGTAACAACAATGTAACTAAACTCCAAAAATGCAACTCTTTTGTTAAGTATTTCAACAATTCAAATATTTTTTGTTTGATAATTTCATTGGTTTTGCATTAATAATTCGGTCGGTTTTGGTTCCACAACTCAACTGTTTTGTTGAATAATTTAACTGTTCTGTTAAATAATTCAACTGCTTTGTTCAACATTTTAATAATTTTTAGTTTAATAATTCAATTGTTTTGATTTAACACTTTAATTTTTCGTGATTCAACAAATCAATTGTTTCTTTCATCAACATATTTTTCAATAATTTTACTGTTTTTTCCAACAATTGAACGCTTTCTTGAAAGAATTTAATTTCTTGTGATTCAACAATTCAATTGTTTCTTTAATAATTCAACAGATTTTTCAACAATTCTACTGTTTTTCCTTCAACAATTCAACACAGTTTCATTCAAAAAAGCTACCATTTAGTCAAAAATGCAACTGTTTTGTTAAAAAAATCAAATGTTTTGGTAAAAAACTCGTTTGTTGAATAATTCAATTGTTTTTTGATTCGACAATTTAATTATCTTTGATATAACAATTTAATTTTTTGCGATTTAACAATTCAATTGTTTCTTTAATTATTTAACACATTTTTAACAATTTAACTGTTTTTTCCAACAATTCAACACAGTTTTATTCAAAAAAGCTACTATTTAGTAAAAAATGCAACTGTTTTGTTAAAATAATCAAATATTTGTTAAAAAACAGCTTTGTAAAATAAATTTAGCGGTTTTGTTTAATAAATTTTTAGGTCAATAATTTAATTGTTTTTGTTGAATTATTTAATTGTTTTTAGTTCAACAATTCAATTATTCTTGATTGAATAATTTAATTGTCCGTTATTCAACAATTCAATTGTTTCTTTAATAATTCAGCAGATTTTTCAAGAATTTTACTGTTTTCTTTCCAATAATTTAACACAGTTTTATTCAAAAAAGCTACTATTAAGTCAAAAATGCAACTGTTTTGTTAAAATAATCAAATATTTTGTTAAAAAACTGCTTTGTCAAATAAATAGAATTGTTTTGTTAAATAAATTTAGTTGTTTTGTTTATTACCTTTTTAGTTTAATAATTCAATTGTTTTTTGTTGAATAATTTAATTGTTTTTTGATTCAACAATTCAGTATTATCTTTGATTCAACAATATAATTTTTTGTGATTCAACAATTGCTAATATTTCTTTAATCGACAGATTTTTCAACAATTCTACTGTTTTCTTTCAACAATTCAACACAGTTTTATTTAAAAAGCTACCTCTTAGTCAAAAATGCAACTTTTTGTTAAAAATCAAATGTTGTGTTAAAAACGGCTTTGTTGAATAATACAATTGTTTTTTGATTCAAAAATTTAATTATCCTTGATGCAACAATTTAATTTTTCGTGATTTAACAATTCAATTGTTTCTATAATAATTCAACAGATTTTTTAATAATTTTACTGTTTTTTCCAACAATTCAATACATTTTTATTCAAAAAAACTACTACTTATTGTTAGTCAAAAATGCAACTGTTTTTTTTTTAATCAAATATTTTGTTAAAAATCTGCTTTGTCAAATAAATTTAATTGTTTTAGTAAATAAATTTACTAGTTTTGATTAATAACTTTTAATTTATTAATTTAATTGTTTTTTGATTCAACAATTGTTCTTGATTGAACAATTTAATTGCCCGTTATTCAACAATTTAATTGTATCTTTAATCAACAGATTTTTCAACAATTGCACTGTTTTTTTTTCAATAATTTAACACAGTTTTATTCAAAAAGACTAACAGTCAAAAATGCAATTGTTTTGTTAAAAAATCAAATATTTTGTTAAAAAACTGTTTTGTTGAATAAATTTAGCAGTTTTTTTAAATAAATTTTTCGATTAATAATCCAAAAATTCTTGATTGAATAATTTAATTGTCCGTTATTCAACAATTCAATTGTTTCTTTAATAATTCAACAGATTTTTCAACAATTTTACTGTTTTCTTTCCAACAATTCAACACAGTTTTATTCAAAAAAGCTGCTATTTAGTCATAAATGCAACTGTTTTTTTAATCAAATATTTTGATAAAAACTGCTTTCTCAAATAAGTTGAATTGCTTTGTTAAATAAATTTAGTTCTTTTGATTATTACCTTTTTAGTTTAATAATTCAATTGTTTTTTGTTGAATAATTCAATTGCTTTTTGATTCAACAATTTAATTTCTCGTGATTCAACAATTTAATTATTTCTTTAATCTACCGATTTTCAACAATTGTACTGTTTTCTTTCAACAATTCAACACAGTTTTATTTAAAAAGCTACCACTTAGTCAAAAATCCAACTCTTTTGTTATAAAAATCAAGTGCTGTGTTAAAACGGCTTTGTTGAATAATTCAATTGTTTTTGATTCAACAATTTAATTATCCTTGATGCAACAATTTAATTTTTTGCGATTTAACAATTCAATTGTTTCTTTAATAATTCAACAGATTTTTCAACAATTTTACTGTTTTCTTTCCAACAATTCAACACAGTTTTATTCAAAAAGCTACTACTTATTGTTAGTCAAAAATGCAACTGTTTTTTTAAATCAAATACTTTGTTAAAAAATGCTTTGTCAAATAATTTAATTGTTTTAGTAAATAAATTTACTTGTTTTGTTTAATAACTTAATTTAATAATTCAATTGTTTTTTGATTCAATAATTTAATTATTCTTGATTGAACAATTTAATTGCCCGTTATTGAATAATTGTTTTGTTTATTACCTTTAGTTTAATAATTTAATTGTTTTTTGTTGAATAATTGAATTGTTTTTAGTTGAATAATTCAATTGTTTTTTGATTCAACAATTTAATTTCTCGTGATTCATCAATTCAATTGTTTCTGTAATCAACAGATTTTATCAACAATTGTACTGTTTTTTTTTCAACAATTTAACACAGTTTTATTCAAAAAAGTTACTAATTATTGTTAGTCAAAAATGCAACTATTTTTTTTTAAATCAATTATTTTGTTAAAAAACTGCTTTGTCAAATAATTTAATTGTTTTAGTAAATAAATTTACTTGTTTTGTTTAATAACTTTTAATTTAATAATTCAATTGTTTTTTGATTCAACAATTTAGTTATTCTTGATTGAACAATGTAATTGTCCGTTATTCAACAATTCAAACAACAGATTTTTCAACAATTGTACTGTTTTTTTAACAATTCAACACAGTTTTATTCAAAAAGCTACCACAGTCAAAAATGCAATTGTTTTGTTAAAAAATCAAATATTTTGTTAAAAACTGCTTTGTTGAATAATTCAATTGTTTTTGATTCAACAATTTGACTATTCTTGATGCAACAATTTAATTTCTCGTGATTCAACAATTTTTATTGTATTTTTAATCAACATATTTTTCAACAATTGTACTGTTTTGGTTTTCAACAATTCAAAACAGGTTTATTTAAAAAAGCTACCACTTGGTCAAAAATGCAACTGTTTTGATAAAAATTCAAACGTTTTGTAAAAAATCAAATGTTTTGTTAAAAAACTGCGTTGTAAAATAAATTTAGCGGTTTTGTTTAATAAATTTTTAGATTAATAATAATTCAATAGGCTTTTGTTGAATAATTTAATTGCTTTTAGTTGAACAATTCAATTACTCTTGATTGGACAATAATTGTCCGTTATTCAACA
The DNA here is from genome assembly GCA_036346125.1 of Lycocerus yunnanus. NCBI lineage: Eukaryota > Metazoa > Arthropoda > Insecta > Coleoptera > Cantharidae > Lycocerus > Lycocerus yunnanus. Next base: position 2,116,539 of record JARFIX010000033.1, on the reverse strand, counting down.
AATCAATTGTTTCTTTAATAATTCAACAGTTTTTTCAATAATTTCACTGTTTTTTCTACAATTCAACACAGTTTTATTCAGAAAAACGCAACAGTTTTTTAAATCAAATATTTTATTAAAAAACTGCTTTGTTGAATAAATTGAATTGTTTTATTAAATAAATTTAGTTGTTTTGTTTATTACCGTTTTAGTTTAATAATTCAATTGTTTATTAATTCAACAATTTAATTATCTTTGATTCAACAATTTAATTTCTTGTGATTCAACAATTCAATTGTTTCTGTAATCAACAGTAATTGTACTGTTTTTTTTCAGCAATTCAACACAATTTAATTCAAAAAGCTACTATTTAGTCATAAATGCATCTGTTTTGTTTTAGTAGTAGTATTTAATTGTTTTTAGTACAACAATTTAATTATACGTGATTCAACAATTTAATTGGTTTTTTAATAATTCTACAAATTAATCAATAATTTCACAGTTGTTTGGAAAAAGAGCAACTGCTTTGTCAAAAATCAACTGTTTTGTTAAAAAATCAACTGATTTGATAATAAGCTCTTTAGTTTAAAAATTCGCTTGATTGATTCAAAAATGTGTTTAATACTTAAATTATCTTTAGTTTAATAATTCAACTGTTTTATGTTGAATAATTTAATTGTTTTAGCTCAACAATTCAATTATACGTAATTCAACATATCAATTGTTTCTTTAACAATTCAACTGATTTTTAATAATTTTACAGGTTTTGTCAACAATTTATGCAATTGCTTTTGTTTTAACAATTCTACGGTTTTTCAACTATTGTTGAATAATTCAATTACTTTTAGTTTAACAATTCAACAATTCTACTGTGTATTCAAAACTGAACTATTTTATGTAAAAGAACTATTACTTTCTCAAATGCAACTGTTTGTTAAATAAATCAACATTTTGTTCAATAATTTAACTGATTTGTTTAATAATAATTTAATTTTATGTTTAACAATTCAACTATTTTTGGATATAACAGCCATGTTAGGTCAGTTTTATGCAAAAAAAAACTACTACTTTGTAAAACTGCAATAATTATTTGGTTAAATAATTTAGTTGTTTTGTTTAATAAATTCGGCTGACTAATTCAATAATTTAACTGCTTTGTTGCACCCTTTAGTTTTTTTGTGTTTAATAATTCAATTCTTTTGATTCAACAATTTAATTATCCTTAATTCAATAATTTGATTCTTTAATAATTCAACAATTTTACTGTATTTTCAACAATTCAACATTGTTTTATGCAAAAAAGCTATTGTTTTGTCAAAAAATTAACTGTTTTGTTAAATAAATTTAGCTGCGTTGTTTTATAAAGTTGGCTGATTGATTCAATAAATTTAACAACTTTTCAATTTAACACTTGAATTATTTTAAGTTTAATAACTCAATTGTTTTTTTTTAAATAATGCAATTGTTTTTACTTCAGCAATTTAATTATCTTTGATTCAACAATTTAATTTTTCGTGATTCAAAAATTCAGTTGTTTCTTTAATACTCCCAACAACTTTTTCAACAATTTTACTGTTTTGTTACTGTCAAAAAATGCAATTGTTTTGCCAAAAGATGTTTTCTTTTATAATCTATTTGATTTTTGTTCAACATTTTAATTAGTATTTCTATGTTAATAATTCATTTGTCTTTTGTTATAATTCAATTTATTTTTAGTTCAACAATCCAATTATCTTTGATTCAACAATTTAATTTTTTATATTTTAACAATTCAATTGTTTTGTTAAAAAAAGATGTTTGCTTCAATAATCTATGAGTTTTTTGTTTAACATTTTAATTATTTCTTGGTTAATAATTCAATTGTCTTTTGTTACTATTTAATTTATTTTTAATTCAATAGTTCAATTATCTGTGATTCAACAATTCACTTTTTTGTATTTTAACAATTCAACTGTTTTATGCGAAATAAGTACCTCTCTGTCAAAAAATACAACTTATTGTTTTGTTAAAAAAGATGTTGGCATCAAAATCTATCAGCTTCTTGCTTAACATGTTAATTATTTCTTGGTTAATAATTCAATTGTCTTTCGTTATAATTCAATTTTTTTGTTCAACAATCCAATTATCTGTGATTCAACAATTCACTTTTTTGTATTTTAACTATTCAATTGTTTTTGGCGAATTAGCTACAACTCTGTCAAAAAATGCAATTGTTTTGTTAAAAAGATGTTTGTTTCAATAATCTAGCAGCTCTTTTCTTAACATTTTAATTATGTCTTGGTTTCATTCAATTGTCAATTCAATTGTCTTTTGTTATAATTAAATTTATTTTTAGTTCAACAATTCAATTATCTTTGATTCAACAATGAACGTTTTTGTATTTTAATAATACAACTGTTTTATACAAAAAGCTACTACTTTGTCAAAAATGCAATTGTTTTGTTATAAAACGATGTTTGCTTCAATAATCTAGCAGTTTTTTGCTTAACATTTTAATTATTTCTTGGTTAATAATTCAATTGCCTTTTGTTATAATTCAATTTATTTTTGGTTCAACAATCCAATTATCCGTGATTCAACAATTCGCTCTTTTGTATTTTAACAATTCAATTGTTTTTGGCGAAATAGCTACCACTCTGTCAAAAAATGCAATTGTTTTGTTAATAAAAGATGTTTGTTTCAATAATCTAGCAGTTTTTGCTTAACATTTTAATTATTTCTTGGTTAATAATTCAATTGTCTTTTGTTATAATTCAATTTATTTTTGGTTCAACAATCCAATTATCTGTGATTCAACAATTCGCTATTTTGTATTTTAACAATTCAATTGTTTTTGGCGAAATAGCTACCACTCTGTCAAAAAATGCAATTGTTTTGTTAATAAAAGATGTTTGATTTAATAATCTAGCAGGTTTTGCTTAACATTTTAATTATTTCTAGATTTATAATTCAATTCTCTTTTGTTATAATTCAATTTATTTTTGGTTCAACAATCCAATTATCCGTGATTCAACAATTCGCTATTTTGTATTTTAACAATTCAATTGTTTTTGGCGAAATAGCTACCACTCTGTCAAAAAATGCAATTGTTTTGTTAATAAAAGATGTTTGTTTCAATAACCTAGCAGTTTTTTTGCTTAACATTTACATTATTTCTTGATTAAGAATTTAATTGTGTTTGGTTCAACAATCCAATTATCTTTGATTCTACAATTCAAGTTTTTGTATTTTAATACCTAATTGAAATGTTTTATGCAAAAAGCTATCACTTTGTCCAAAAATGCAATTGTTTTGAAAAGAATAGATGTTTACTTCAATAATAATGTATCTGATTTTTGCTCAACATTTTAATTATTTCTAAGTTAATAATTCAATTGTATTTTGTTATACATAATTCAATTGTTTCTGGTTCAACAATCCAATCATCTTTGATTCAGCAATTGAATATTTTGTATTTGAACAAATCAATTGTTTTATGCAAAAAAGCTACCATTTTGTCAAAAAATCCAGTTGGTGTGTTAAAAATAGATGTTTACTTCAATAATCTATCTGATTTTTGTTATAAATCAATTGTTTTTGGTTCAATAATTCAATTATGTTTGATTTAATAATTTTAATTTTTTGTATTTTAATAATTGAAATGTTTTATGCAAAAAAGCTACCACTTTGTCAAAAAATGCAATTGTTTTTGCTTTGTTAAAAAAATCAACAGTTTTATTCAATAAATTTACCTGTTCTGTATAACAAATTCAATTGTTTATGGTTCGATAGTGTAACTTCTTTGTTTAACATTTGAACTAATTTTATTTTAATAATTCAATTGTTTTTTGTTTAATAATTTAATGATTTCTGATTTATACATTAAACAGTTCTACTGTTTTTTCCAACAATTCAACTGTTTTATTCAAAAGGCAAATACATTGTTTAAAAATGCAATTGTTTTGTCCAATTATTTAACAATTGAACTACATAGTACATAATTGTGGATATAGCAGTATCGTTGGGTCCGAGGCGATGATTTTGCTTCGAGACATACAATTAGATTGTTTCCGGCCACCAAAATATTTAATTTTTGTTTTAGGAAAATAATCAATTTTAATTAGGTTAAACCTGAAAAAAACAGATTTTGTTTTAGAAAATTTAGTGGGAACCCTAGGTAGAAGAATGGTTATCTAAAAGTATAGGTGGTTCACAGAAATATATAAAATTAAAATAATTCATAACTTTTTCTTTAATATTTTTAATTTTTCAAAATAATTATTATGTACTTACATTGTAGATAATTTGGAACAATGATAATATCAATTTCTAAACATAAAACCTCCTAAATCGCCTTCACGGATAGCTTTGAGCAGCCCAGTTCTTTCCAGGTAATTCTCCTAATTTCTATATGGATTTTAAAACTAAAACACTAAAAAGTCTTAATATTTATTCTAATGCCCTTATGTCGCTGGTTTCTTAACAGCATGAGTTTGTATATGCCTTTTTAAATTTTCTCTTCGAGAACACTTATAATCGCAAATATTACATTCAAACAATTTCTCGCCAGTATGAATTAGCAAATGTACTTTCAAACTTTGTTTACGAGAACTTTTCAGGTTGCAAATTGAACATAAAAACGGTTTCTCGCCGGTATGAGTTCGGATATGATGCTTCAAATCTCCTTTTTGGCAACACTTGTAATCGCAAATTTTACACTTGTAGGGTTTTTCGCCGGTATGAGTTCGTAAATGTCCTTTCAAGTGTTCCTTTTGAGAACATTTATAATCGCACATTGTACACTGAAACGGTCTCTCGCCCGTATGAATTAATAAATGACTTTGCAAAGTTTGCTTATGACAACATTTAAAGTGACAAATATGGCACTCAAATGGTTTCTCGCCAGTATGGGTTCGAAAATGACTTTTCAGGTCTCCTTTTCGGGAAGATTTATAATCGCAAAGTGAACACTGAAATAGTTTCTCCCCAGTATGAATTTTAGCATGCTTTCCCAATTGCAATTTATTGCTAAGCATTATGTTACATACCCGACATTTAAATTTACAATCCGGTTGAGTTTCCTTGGAAGTCTCTTCTTTAATGTCAATCGTATGATGTAGGTCTTCCAACTCTTCGCCATCATTTTTTTCTCTCGGTGAAAATACTCTTCCGTGAATTGAAGTGTTATCTTTAATATCAATGAAATGATCTAATACCTCTAGTTTAATATTCATGTCTTTCATTTCTTCTATTTTAATCTCTTTCTTACCATTTTCTGTTCTCTCGGAAAAAATTGCCTTGTTAATCGCAGTATCATCTTGACTATCAGTGGATTGATTGAAGGCTTCTTGCTTGATATTCACGTATTCCATTTCTACGGTTTAATTTCTTTATTAGCATTTTCTAATTTTTGTCAAAATATGATTTTCTTATTCATATCGATCGATTAATTAATTTTGGTAGACTGACAATCACTGACAATAATTATTAAATAGTAGGTACTTACGTTACCGGCTGATTTAGAGCGACTCACTGCAATAAGTAGATGGCGCTAATAAAGGTAAGTATTTTGATTGGTTAGAAAAATAAGAATCGGGAAAATTAAAATTTGAAGCTAAGGAAACTTTCACACTTGAAAATGTTTTTGTTTTGTTTTTGGTTTAACAATTCAACAATTTATGGTTCAACAATAAAACTGATTTATCTAGAAATGCATTTGTTTTGATTAATAATTAATTGTATTATTTTTGGTTCAGTAATTTAATTGTTTAATTAATTCGATTGTTTTTGTTCAAAATTAAATTATTTTTGTTCAACAATTAAATTGTTTTGTTTAACAATTCAACTATTTTATGCAAAGAAGCTACTATTTTGCTCGAAATGCAACTGTTTTGTTCAATAATTCAACAATTCAATTATTTTTGGTTTAATACTTTAAATGTTTTTGATTCAACCACTCAACTGTTGTATTTAAGAATTCGACTGCTATTTCAAAAATTCAACTGTTTTGTAAAATAATTCCGCTATTTAGTTGTTCAATAATTGAATAATTTATAAGAAGATGTTTTGTTAAATGAATTTAATTATCTTGTTCAACAATTCAATTGTTTTAGATTTAATATTTCCATTGTTTTTGTTTCAACAAGTATTTTTTAGCAATATAACTGTTTTGCTCAATAATTTAATTAGTTGCTTCAGCAATTCAATTGTTTTGTTTCCATTACGCTTTTGTTTTAAGAATCAACTGCGTCCCAATTTCTTAAAAAAAATTTGAGTGTTTTTCTTAACAATAAAACTGTTCTGTTAAATAATTCAACTGTTTTGCTTAATAATTCAGCTGTTTAGTTCAATAATTCAACTAGTTCGTTCAACAATTCAATTGTTTTTAATTTAGTAATTCCATTTTTTTGTTTAATCTATAATGCAATTATTGTGTTCCTTAACTGTTTTTTCAACATTAATATGCAATCATTTCTAATTTAATACTTAGAATGTTTTTGATTCAACAATTCAATTGTTATATCTAAGAACTCCAAACTGCTACTACAAAAATTTAACATTTTTTTTCCATAATTCAGCTGTTTTGTTTAATAATTCAACTAGTTTATTCAACAATTCAATTCTTTTATTTCGATGTTTTTGTTTCAAGAATCAACTGTTTTTTTTAAATGATATTGTTCTTCTTAACAGTAAAACAATTCAATTGTTTTTAATTTAGGAATTCAATTGTATTTGTTTCATCGATGCAATTATTATGTTGTTCAACTGTTTTTTCATCAATTCAACTGTTTTGTTCAATGTTCACTTATTTTTGATTTAATACGTCAATTGTTTTAGATTAAACAATGCAATTATTTTTATTTAATAACTTAATTGTTATATATCTAAGAATCCGACTGCAATTTCAACAATTCAACTGTTTTGTAAAATTTTACTGTTGTTTAGTTCAACAACTGTAATGTTTTACAAAATAATTTATAAATGTTTTGTTTAATAAATTTAGCTATTTTGTTCAATATATTGTAATTCTACAAGTTTGTTCAACAATTCAATTGTTTCAGATTTAATTATTTCATTGTTTTTTAATAATTCTGATTTAATAATTTAACTAGTTTGTTTGGCAACCCATTTGTTTTGTTCTGATGTTATTGTTTCAAGAATCAACTGGTTTCCCAATTTTCTCAAAAAAGTTTGAGTGTTGTAATTTAGTAACTCAATTTTTTTTGTTTCATCAATAATGCAAATATTATGTTTTTCAACAATTCAAATGTTTTTTGTTCAATATTCAATTGTTTTTGATTCAACCGTGCAATTGGTATATGTAAGAATTCTGGACTGCTACTTCAACAATTCAACTGTTTTGTAAAATAATTCTGCTGTATAGTTCAATAATTTACAGATGTTTTGTTTAATAAATTCAGCTATTTTGACCAATACACATAATTCTACTTTGTACAACAATTCAATTGTTTCAGATTTAATAATTTCATTATTTTTGTCAATATTGGCAAATATCGGATTCACCCTAAACGAATAAATGATTAGAAAGAGCCAAACAGACTACCACATGACATCATATGAACTTTAAAGCCGTTTTTTTCTTAAAATTTGTGAAACGACCGCAAATTTTATTTTTTTTATCTGTTAATTAGACCCCCACCCTTCATAATCAGATTTCAAATTAGTAAAAATTCTGATTCGGGTATCTTAACTGTAACCCTGTTTTGCTCAATAATTCAACTAGTTTGTTTAGCAATTCAATTGTTTTGTGTCGATGTTTTTGTTTCAAGAATCAACTGATTCCACAATTTCCTTAAAAAAATTTAAGTGTTTTCTTTACAATTAAACTGTTCTGTTAAGTAATTCAATTGTTTTGTTCAACCTCAGGTAGCACACAATCTCGCCGCAATATTGGATTAACATTGGAACAATATTGTACATTGACGCAAGATTGTCAATCTACAGCCAATATTGGTGCAATATATTTCAGTAAATTCAGTTGTTTTGTTCAACTATTCGGTTTCGGAACGGGCACTGAATCGTGGCGCAATATTGGACTAAAATTAAAGCAATATTGTAGATTGGCGCAATATTGCCAATCTACAGCCAATATTAGTGCAATATATTTCAGTAAATTCAGTTGTTTTGTTTAACAATTCGGTAGTTTTGTTGAATAATGTTGCTATTTTGTTTTAAAAGTTCAATTGTTCTTAATTTAGTAATTCAATATTATGTTTTTCAAGAGTTTTTTCAACAATTCAATTGTTATACCTAAGAATTCTAAAGTGCTACTTCAACAATTCAACTGTTTTGTTTCATAATTCAGGTGTTTTGTTCAACGATTTTGCGGTTTTGTTGAATAATTTAGTTATTTATTTAATAAATTCAATTGTTCAATAATTCAACTAGTTCGTTCAATAATTCAATTGTTTTTGGTTTAATAATTTCACTGTTTTTGTTGCAAAAAAAAATTCTTAAGAATATTTTACCAATATAACTGTGTCGTTCAATAATTCAACTAGTTTGTTTTCACAATTCACAAACAATTCAATTATTTTGTTTTTGTTTTGTTGGTTGTGTTTCAGGAATCAACTGTTTCCTCAAAAATGGAAGTGTTTTTCTTAACTATTTAACTGTTGTTAAATAATTCAACTGTTTCGTTGCGTAATTCAGCTGTTTTGTTCAATAATTCAACTAGTTCGTTCAACAATGTAATGGTTTTTAATTTATTAATTCAATTTTTTTTGTTTCATCAATATTGCAATTATTATGCTCTTCAACTGTTTTTTCAACAATTAAAATGTTTTGTTCAGTATTCAATTATTTTTTATTTAATACTTAGATTGTTTTTGTTTCTGATTCAACAATTCAATTGTTATATGTATTTAAGAATTCTAAACTGCTACTTCAACAATTCAACTGTTTTGTTTCATAATTCAGGTCTTTTGTTCAGCGATTCTAGCGTTTTGTTGAATAATTTAGATATTTTCTGTAATAAATTAAATTGTTTTGTTCAATAATTCAATTATTGATTTTGGTTTAATAATTCCATTGTTTTTATAGAAAAAAACATTTTAAAGAATATTTTAGCAATATAACTGTTTTTTTCAATAATTCAACTTGTTTTTTCAACAATTCAATTATTTTATTTTTGTTTTGTTGATTGTGTTTTAAGAATCAACTGTTCCCTCAAAAATGGAAGTGTTTTTCTTAACTATATAACTGTTGTTAAATAATTCAACTGTTTCGTTCCACAATTCAGCTGTTTTGTTCAATAATTCAGTAATTTAATTTTTTTTGTTTTATTAATATTGCAATTATTAAGTTCTTCAACTACTTGTTCCATACAATTACAATGTTTTGATCAGTATTCAATTATTTTTTATTTAATACTCAGATTGTTTTTGTTTCTGATTCAACAATTTAATTGTTATATTTAAGAATTCTGAACTACTACTTCAATAATTCAACTGCTTTTAAAAATAATTCTGCTATTGAGTTCAACAATTCTAATATTTTGTTGAATAATTTAAGGATGTTCTGTTTAATAAATTTAGCTGCTTTGTTCACTGCGTAATTCTACTAGTTTGTGCAACAATTCAATTGTTTTAGATTTAATAATTCCATTGTTTTGTTTTAACAAAAACATTAAATTGTTTTGTTTAATAATTCAACTACTTCGTTCAACAATTCAACAGTTTTTAATTTGGTAATTAATTTTTTTTGTATTATCAATATTGCAATTGGTATGTTCATCAACTGTTTTTCAACAATTAAAATGTTTGTTCAGTATTCAATTATTTTTTATTTAATACTCAGATTGTTTTTGTTTCTGATTCAACAATTTAATTGTTATATCTAAGAATTCTGAACTACTACTTCAATAATTCAACTGTTTTTTTATTAAATTCTGCTATTCAGTTCAACAATTCTAATATTTTGTTGAATAATTTAAGGATGTTCTGTTTAATAAATTTAGCTGCTTTGTTCACTGCGTAATTCTACTAGTTTGTGCAACAATTCAATTGTTTTAGATTTAATAATTCCATTGTTTTTGTTTTAACAAAACCATTAAATTGTTTTGTTTAATAATTCAACTACTTCGTTCAACAATTCAACAGTTTTTAATTTAGTAATTCAATTTCTTTTGTTTCATTGATGCAATTATTATGTTCTTCAACTGTTTTTTCAACAATTAAAATGTTTTGTTCATTATTCACTTGTTTTTTTATTTAATGCTCAGATTGTTTTTGTTTCTGATTCAACAATTCAATTGTTATATCTAAGAATTCAAAACTGCTACTTCAACAATTTAACTGTTTTGTTTCATAATTCAGCTCTTTTGTTCAGCGATTCTAGCGTTTTGTTGAATAATTTAGATATTTTCTGTAATACATTAAGTTGATTTGTTCAATAATTCAACTAATTCGTTCAATAATTTAATTATTGATTTTGGTTTAATAATTCCACTGTTTTTATAAAAAAAACATTTTAAAGAACAAAAACATTTTGTTTTTGTTTCTGATTCAACAATTCAATTGTTATATCTAAGAATTCTGAACTACCACTTCAATAATTCAACTGTTTTGTAAAAAAATTCTCCTATTTAGTTCAACAATTCCAATGTTTTGCTGAATAATTTATAGATTTTCTGTTTAATAAATTTAGCTGTTTTGTTCACTACGTAATTCTACTAGTTTGAACAACAATTCAATTGTTTTAGATTTAATAATTCTATTGTTTTTGTTTTAACAAAAAACATTAAATTGTTTTGTTCAATCGTTCAACTACTTCGTTCAACAATTTAGTTTTTTATTTAACAATTTTTTTGTTTTATCAATATTGCAATTATTAAGTTCTTCAACTGTTTGTTAAACAATTCAATTGTTATATCTAAGAATCCTGAACTACTACCTTAACAATTCAACTGTTTTGAAAAATCATTCTGCTATTTAGTTCAACAATTCCTATGTTTTGTTGAATAATTTATAGATTTTCTGTTTAATAAAGTTCTCTATGTAATTCTACTAGTTTGTGCAACAATTCAATTGTTTTAGGTTTGATAATTCCATTGTTTTTGTTTTAACAAAAACACATTAAATTATTTTGTTCAATAATTTAACTACTTCGTTGAACAATTCAATAGTTTTTAATTTAGTAATTCAATTTTTTTTTGTTTTATCAATATTGCAATTGGTATGCTCTTCAACTGTTTTTTCAACAATAAAAATGTTTGTTCAGTATTCAATTATTATTTTTTTAATACTCAAATTGTTTTTGTTTCTGATTCAACACTTCGTAACAGTAAAACAATTTATGCAATTGTTTTAATTTAGGAATCCAATTGTTTTTGTTTCATCGATGCAATTATTATGTTGTTCAACTGTTTTTTCATCAATTCAAATGTTTTGTTCAATAATTCAATTGTTATATCTAAGAATTCTGGACTATCACTTTAACAATTCAACTGTTTTGTAAAACAATTTTGCTATTTAGATTAAAAATTCAGATTTGGGAATCTTAACTGTCACCCTTTTTGTTCAATAATTGAATTAGTTTATTCAGTTATTCAATTGTTTTGTTTCAATGTTTTACTTCAAGAATCAACTGTTTTCCTAACTTTCTCAAACAAATTTGAGTGTTTTTCTTAACAATAAAATTGTTCAGTTAAATAATTTAACTGCTTTGTTCAACAATTCAACTGTTTTGTTCAACAATTATGCCCTTTTGTTGAATAATCTTGCTATTTAGTTTAATAAATTCAGCTGTTTTGTTCAATAATTCAACTAGTTCGTTCAACAGTTCAATTGTTTTATTTAGTAATTCAATTTTTCTATTTCATCATTTATTATGATCTTCAACTGGTTTTTCAACAATTCAAATGTTTTCATGACCTATACCGTTTTGGCATTAGCAGTGGCGCCCTCTATAACCCAATATTGTTTATCGTCACGATTTCGACTATTCCGGCGCATAAGGTAGAATTGAGGGATATGACGCACCTTTTGAAATTTATCAATTTTTCAGTTATTACTCACAAGTGTCTCATGGTGGTAAGATTTTTTTGTACCTACAACCCTAACGTATCTTAAGCAGGAAGTATAGGTGATTCTGATTGTGCTAACTGTTATTAATTACATTAATTCTGAAAATTGAATTTTGCGTCATATCCCCGATGGGGTTGGGGATATGACGCTTCGAGGGTTGTGAATATTGCTTATGGCGATTTACATGTAATTGATTAAAAAATAATAAAATACAATTTTATTTGAAAAAGTATAATAGTCAGATAAAAAACTCAAAAAACAATGAACACTTAAACTACGGTAATGGTTTTAGGAAATATAACATTAAATGTAAAGTGGCCACGACGTACTGTTGGAGGTGGCAGAATTTTTTTGATGGTCTCCATTTGAACTATTGATTCATCTTTTGCTTGAGGAAAAATAAACTGCAATTTTCCCCTCTTCATAAAATTAACAGTGACGTCTTGACTTTCGCATTTCATGACAATACCAACATAGTACAGTGGCTTCACCTTTCCGGCGAACTCTACGAGAACATAATCGCCTACAGCAACGATTCCGACCTTTTCGAAAAATTCGTTTTCATCGATTTCATATTCATCGTGAGATGAATCTTCATCCCATTCACCTCCCGATGACAAATGCAGTTCTTCTTCGAAAGCAATTCGTTTCTTGAAAGGCTTGCGAACCAACTTAAACACCGACTTTTTCTGCTTCTCAGTTTTTAGTTCCCTCTTGGCTTTTTTGTTGGCGATATTCTCAGCACTGGTCAGCACTTGAGCATGTTGCTTCCTTTTGACTTCTGAGGGATAAGCTATTGGTATTGGAGATACGACATCAAGTAGTTTTGATGGCGTTAATGCAGGAACTTCAGGGTTCTTTGGTGTTTTCTTAGAAGTACCAGAAGTGCTAGGGCTTGTAAGTTCATGATGAATATCACTTTCGGCCATTAGATAGGCATGCTCCGGAATTGCTGATGGTGAAAATGGAAATATTCCACAGGCTCGAAAGCCTGCTGTTCCGGTTGATGTTGTTGAAGCTTGAGACCAGGCTTTTTCTAAAAGTTGACCAAAATGTCTACGCTCTAATTTCTTCCCAGGATTTGCAACTCCCCCACTCAATAGCTGCGTTTCGGTAATCTAGCCACACTTGCTGCTTGTTCACGCCCTTGAATATAATGTAGGGAGGTAGAAAAGTCCCTTCGGCATTGCAACAAGCAACGACTGTTATGGTTTCCCCTTGCTCTGCTGTTTGTAGAGCTTGAACAGATTTGCTTCCTTTCGCAGCTATAACGTGTTGTGGTGGGTTGTTCAGTTGGAGACCCGATTCGTCTACATTATATATATTAGCAGGTTTATCAAATAAGCTGTATTTTGCGAGAGTACTTTCTAAAAGGACAAAATAATCGGCGACCTCTTGTTTGTTCATTCCGTCTGCTCGGGCCTTAGACACCCCTTGCGCTTTTCTTATCGACAGGGTAGGGTTCCGATTAAGAAAAGCTTGAAGCCACCCCTTCCCTGCAGTGCGGTTTGTTTCACAGAACTGTGTGGACGAGAGTATGCCCATTCTTTCTGCCAAATTATAAGCCATCTTGCGCAAAGCAGTTTTTGTCGGGGCGTATCCAGCCTTTTGCAGTCTCGTCACGTGTACAACGATTTTTTTCTCTGCATTCCAGCCAAGGACTGGTGGTTGTCCTAGTTTTCCCTTAACAAAATTGTTTGATTTTAAACGGTGGCGCAGAGTTTTTTCAGGTATTCCATTAGCTTTTGCTGCTCCTCTAAAGGATGATCCATCGGCAACCGCTTGTGCAGCAGTAAGAAGACTTTCCTCCGACCAGGTCCCTCGCAGCCCCATCGATTTGTAGTTTGGCATTTCTGAAAAAGTTAAAAAATAGATAGGTACTTAAGTTCTTAAGATAAGACGGGGATATGACGCGCGTCATATCACTATCTCACAGTATGCGTCATATCACTATGCACTATTTTATTTATAAAATAATTAAATCATAACAAAGCCTATTATGACTAAATTCACTATTTATAATTAATTTTAGACGGCGTACAATGCCATAAAATTCAGAAAACGAATTAAAAATCTATGAGGAAACATAATATAGAACTTTCAAAATAATGTAATAAAACTTTTTGCATGTACTCACCTGATTCAGACGAAGAAAATGCGTTCTCTCATGAAAACGATTCGTTCAACACTGGGTTTCTTGTTTTATATCTGGTTGTATGCAATGTAACTAAAGGATATTTAGGTAATAAGGATCATAGATAACAACATAACAGAGATCTTGCAATTGCGTCATATCCCCTACCGCGTCATATCCGTCGGTTTTACCTTACCTAACCAACATTTACTCTCATCTGACCCTGACCTCACGGCGAGTTAGTCGGCAATTTTAGGCCTTGTGACAGGTGTGTGTGCCGACGAAATTAAACTGTAACAGAATCAACTGTTTCCTCAAAAATGTAAGTGTTTTTCTTAACTATAAAACTGTTGTTCAATAATTCAACTGTATAATTCAGCTATTTTGATTAATAATTCAACTAGTTTGTTCTACAATTCAACTGTTTTAATTTTTTTTGTTTCATCAATATTGCAATTATTATGTTCTTCAACTGTTTTTTCAGCAATTGAAATGTTTTTTTCAATATTTAATTATTTCTAATTTAATACTTACATTGCTTTTAATTCAACAATTCAATTGTTTTTATTCAACAATTCAATTGTTATATCTACGTCTACTTCAATAATTCAACTGTTTTGTAAAATAATTCTGCTGTTTAGTTTATCAATTCTAATGTTTTGTTGAATAATTTATAGATGTTTTGTTTAATAAATTCAGCTGTTTTGATCACTACATTGTTTTTAATTTAGGAATCCAATTGGTTTTGTTTTATCGATGCAATTATTATGTTGTTCAACTGTTTTCCATCAATTCAAATGTTTTGTTTAATATTCAATTTTTTATTAAACAATTCAATTGTTTTTGATTCAACAATTTAATTGTTTTGAATTCGACTTAAGAATTTTGAACTGCTACTTCCAGAATTCAACTATTTTGAGAAATAATTTTGTTGTTTAGCTCAACAACTGACAGTTCAACAAATGTTTTGTTAAACAATTTATAGATGTTTTGTTTAATAAATTCAGCTGTTTTGATCACTACATTGTTTTTAATTTAGGAATCCAATTGGTTTTGTTTTATCGATGCAATTATTATGTTGTTCAACTGTTTTCCATCAATTCAAATGTTTTGTTCAATATTCAATTTTTTTGATTAAACAATTCAATTGTTTTTGATTAAACAATTTAATTGTTTTTGATTCAACAATTCAATTGTTTTGAATTCGACTTAAGAATTTTGAACTGCTACTTCCAGAATTCAACTATTTTGTGAAATAATTTTGTTGTTTAACTCAACAACTGACAGTTCAA
Source organism: Lycocerus yunnanus (assembly GCA_036346125.1). NCBI lineage: Eukaryota > Metazoa > Arthropoda > Insecta > Coleoptera > Cantharidae > Lycocerus > Lycocerus yunnanus. The sequence goes on along the minus strand of JARFIX010000033.1, from coordinate 2,101,108 downwards.
CAAATGTTTTGTTAAACAATTTATAGATGTTTTGTTTAATAAATTCAGCCATTTTGTTCAACAATTCAATTGTTTTAGATTTAATAATTCTATTACTTATGTATATGTATTATTTTTATTTCAACAGAAAAACATTGTTAAGTATTTTTAGCAATGTTATGTTCAATAATTCAATTATTTTGATGTTTTTATTTTAAGAATCAACTGTTTCGCCAATTTTTGAGCGTTTTTCTTTAACATAAAACTGTTTTTAAATAATTCAACCTTTTTGTTTTATAATTCAGCTATTTTGTTCAACGACTGCCGTTTTGTTCGATAATTTAGGTATTTTGTTGAATAAATTCAGTTGTTTTGTTCAATCATTCAACTAGTTTGTTCAACAATTCAATTGTTGGGTCGCGTCGGTAACCCGAACTCGAAAATACACTTTTTCCTATAAAAATAACTTCACCAAACGAAAGAGCATTAAAATACAAGACTTTTGAGGTGAGGTAGATTTCGATAGCTTTAGATAGATTTCGAAGCCCACAATTTAAATTATTATACATGTAATTATATTATTGCGCAATATTGAACATATTCTATCATTAGTGCATGCGTCGTAGGTGGGTCGACACCCATAACCGGTAATCGTTCTCTGTACTACCCCTACAAGGGGATAATTTTAATGCGTAAAACGGCTTAAACCAGCCAGAGCGCAGCGGAGATTGTGGAAAGTCAGTTTTGACTAACGCAACCACGGCCAATGTTTTCAATGTGCAGAGATCGATGTTGTCTTTTATAATTTACTTAAAAAATCATGAAAATCTAAATTCGGGCTTCGTGACTGTCCCTCAATTGTTTAATAATTCTGTTGTTTTTGTTTCAACAAAAACATTCATTGACTCTATTGGGAAGGAGTCTATTTAATTAGATTCCTTGCTTTCACTAATGTACATTTTTAATACCAAATTTGGGGATAAAAAAGATAAGTAAAAAGAAAATTGATTTACCATACGATATGTTTTTGTTGGCGAACAGTTTTTGTTGTTGCGTATCTTGGAACGATAGTTGAAATTTAGTTTTAACTTACCCTCTTAAGCCATTAGTAGCCAGGTCTCTTTTAAAAGAAATAAAACAAAACACTTACGTGGACTAACTGACTTAGCTCCGAGGAGCTCGGAAGAGATTATTATAGCCCTTTTTTTTTATTTCCTCGAAGATCGAAACATAAAAATATACATTACCCTGTGAGCCTAACTTCCAGCTACCTGGAGTCAAATTTTTCAAAATTACTAAAGAAAGTCATTGATTTAGCCGCAAGCAATGAATTTTTTCTAAATGTCACGTCACCATGGCAACGGCCAAGCAAAGTACATATTCAATTTACTTAAAATTAACATAAACCACTAGACTGGAATCCTGTGCATTGGTAACAGAAAACAAAACTACTAAACTTTAACAGGCTTCCACAGCAAATTTTGACGAAGAGGTTTATTTTCTACTTGCGTGTTCATGTGAAAAAACTTGTTTCTTACTTTACTACAATAACTTTTTATAATAATTATGACATGACAATAAGAAAACAACAAATTATTAACAAACCAAAATATTGGTGGTCACATAATACTGAAAAAACCCCCTATGCACAATAATTGCGGTTTCTCATAACTACGTTAGCTGTTTATTAATAAACCAATCGTAGATGCATTACAACCACAGCTAAAAGTACTTCAAATATTTAAAAGTAATTGAAGACTAATCTAAAAGTACTTGGTATTTTAAGTACTTCAATGAAGTATTTGAGTATTTGCAAATAGTAAGTGGTGGAAATTTTCACGCCAAGGTCTCCGCTTGCGGGAAAAATTTACCTCTCCCTTAGGGCTTGGAACTTTTTACTACGTTTGTCACAGCTGCAAGAAAAAAAGTTTTCGTTAAGTTCTAAGTTTTATTTTGTCCCACAGTACACACAACCACTTAAAAAAAGGATTTTAAAATTTATTCTCAAAAATATAATATCGTTCGTTGTTCATAACATGCGATAAGACAAGTATATTGTTCTACGTTGATGTTTTAATTAGTGCAGTAAGTAACTTGCGGTTGTGCTTTTTGCAATGTTCTTCCAACTTATCTTTGAGTAAACCTTTGTAGTCGCACAGTGCACAAGAGAAGCGTTTGATCTTTGTGGGTGGTACTTAGATGTCGACGTAAATTACTCCTGCGGGAGGTTTTATAATTACATACCTCACACTCAAAAGGTTTCTCGCCGGTGTGAGTAGTAAAATGTCTTTGTAAGCCGCTTTTTGATGAAGATTTATAGTTACACAGTTCACAGGCGAACGGCTTTTCGCCTGTGTGAATTTTTAAATGTCTAAAAAAGTCACTTTTGGTTGCAGATTTGTAACCACAAACTTCACAAGCAAATGGCTTCCCGTGAATGTGAATTCTTAGATGTCGCTGGAAGTAACGCTTAGAAGCGGATTTATATTCGCAAATTTCACATTCAAGTAATTTATCGCCTGTGTGAACACTTATATGTCGCTGCAAGTCACTACTAGATGCAAATTTATGGTCACAAGTAGGACACACGTATGGCTTTTCGCCAGTATGAATACTCGAATGTCGAGTTAAGTTGCTCTTGCGTGCAGATTTATAATCGCACATTTTACACGCAAATGGCTTATCGCCCGTATGAACAGTCAAATGTCGCTGAAAGTCATATTTGGTTGCACACTTGTACGGGCACATATCGCAAGCAAAGGGTTTCTCACACGTGCAATCTTGAAATAGGGCGTTGCAGTGGTAACAATATAACTTTTTAGGTTGATAATCATACAAAACATCATTACTTGGTTGCACTTGATCCTCCACTTTGATGTCTATCGTAGTAGTTTCTCCTTCGTCTTGGTCTGCCCGGAATTCGTCTGCTATTTCCAACTTAATATTTACTTCTTCGTAACCACAGTTTTCAAATTCAAAGTTCCCAGATTCGTGTGGATATTCCGTCCCTATAAATAGTAGTCATTATAAAATTGACCATTAACTTGGTCAAGGTGAAGCTGTGAAAGGGAAATTTATTGCACCAACCTGTCACTTCCGATTCATCGTCAATTTGTTCCAATTTCGGTTGGATTTCTTCAAAAATTATAGTTGTGTCTTGATCCATAATAATTAAATAAGTTATTGCATCGGTTGAATTGATTAAAATTAAAATTTGATTAAAGTCGATAAAGTGTCACTGTCACACCATTACGTCTTAAACGCCCCAAACGGCCATAAGCTGAACTAAAATATCTATTTTTACGGCGACTGTTAATTCCGCTGCTAGGCATCAAAGACACAAAAACAAGCAAAAATTAAAATTAAAAATTTAAAAAGAAAACTTCAGTGATCAAATGAAAATAAATTAACAACATTTAATCATAATTGCAGTTATTGAAGGTTATCACAACTTAAAAATTTTTATTTTTAATTTGAAGTTAAGTAACAAAGCCGAGGACATAAATAAGAAAGGAAATTTTATTTGTTTGTGTGCCATGTTGTATAACAACTTGTGCCAATTTTGTGTTTTATGGAGATATTCGATAATTGCACGAATCCCTATGGACTATAAAAAATTAAGAAGTAGATTTACGGCAATTTCGCTTACGCCAGTCAATTTGAAGGAACAATTTATATAGAAAGCAAGTGTCACAGTATTTCATTTGTATGTGTGCCATGCTGTAAGGCAAACGTGTGTCAATTTTGTGGTTTCTGGATGTATTTGATGATTGCACGAATATTTAGCGATCCATAAAAAAACAGTGGGATTATCGCAATTTTGCTACGGTCAGTCAATTTGAAGCGACAAATTGTATAGAAAGCAAGTTTACAGCATTTATCTGCATATGTTCCATGCAGTGTGGTAAAATTTTGCCAATTTGTGGTTTCTTGAAGTATTAGATAATTGCACAAATCTTTGGTTTTCCTTAAAAATTAACCGGTAGACTTACGGCAATTTTGCTTCCGTCAGTCAATTTGATGCGACAAACTGTATAGAAAGCAAGTTTACAGCATTTATCTGCATATGTGCCTAGCTGTGTAGAAAAATTTTCTCAATTTGTGGTTTCTCGAGGTATTAGATAATTTCACAAATTTTTGGCTTTCCTTAAAAAATTAACCGGTGGACTTACGGCAATTTTGCATGAGCCAGTCAATTTGATGCGACGAATTGTATAGAAAGCAAGTTTACAGCATGTTATCTGCATATGTGCCATGCAGTGTGTAAAATTTTGCTAATTTTGGTTCCTCGAGGTATTAGATGATTGCACGAATCTTTAGCGCTCTATAAAAATTAACCGGTGGACTTACGCCAATTTTGTTTACGCCAGGTAATTTGATGCGACAAATATTACTCTAAAATTAAATTAGTGAAATTTTCACTAATTCAGCTAGTGAAAATTTTTCACTGTAAAGTTAGTTATTTTACTTGATTAATTAGTGAATTTTCACTACCGCAATTAGTAACTTTAAATTTCATTAATTCTAAAGTCGTTTTATCAATTAGTAGTTACTTTATCACTAATTCGACTAGTGGTTTCAGAATTCACTAATTACGCAGTTGTTCTTACTCATTTGTCAGTGATTTTGTCACTAATTGTATTAATGACTTCAATCTTCACTAATTTAATAGTGATTGTTATGAAATCATAAAGGAATAATGCACTAATGTTATTTGTGATTTGGTTTTTTCACTAATTTAGAAGTGCTTCCACTTAATTTATTAGTGGAATTTTCACTTATTTTCTAGTATTATTTGATATCGCTAATTACAAGTTGAAAACTACAATATAATCAACGAAATTAGATGTTTCCAAATTAAGTAGTGAATTTCATTGAAGATTTAGTAAAGTTTTTACTGCTTGTAGTGGTATCAATCAATCAATATATATATATATATATCCATACTACGGTCTATGTGACCTCCAAAGCAGATACTTCCAGTACGTTGTCACCTCATATATAACGTAGTGACCTCCAATTTCGGAAGTCACAACGTTTTCGCTTGAAATTCAGAATTTGAGCTAATAGGTGTCGTACCATGTCGCTCCCGAAAATTTTGCTGGAGGTCACATCGAACATATATTATCTTCATTACAATCTTTTAGTTCAAGCATATACCGTTGGCACTGGCATCGCTTTTCGTCGTTATATGCGTAGTACGATGCCACTTCCCATACTACAGAAGGTATCTTGTGACCTCTGTTTTACTTTTAGTGGCAACGTTGCAGACCTAGTGACGTGTAGTCACGTAGGCGATAACAATTCTAAAATTAATGCTTGCATATTTTGCAGTAACTCATTTAGAAGTTACTTAAAATATTATAATAAATACCTTAAACCAAAAAGACATTTATTTATATTTTAATAAGTAATATGCCCAAAACACTAATTTTTCTACATTATCCAAAATATTGTCAATATTTTTTTTCTTGATGAAAATGACCTTCCTTAACTACAAATTTTGGCAGATTATTAGAAAATAGGATCCGCACCAACACGTTTGGTAATCGCGATGTCTAATTGCCAAACCCTCCTAGGAGGACCTTCATCCGAATGGATTGAAAAGGAAATAGTAAATAGTATTTGAAAATAATCAGTAATAATGTAAATTTTGCATTTATAGTTTTTATTTATTAGGTACCATATTTTACGGGCTATAAGACGCACTTTTTTTCAAAAATTGCATCCACAATTCTGGTGCGTATTATAATCGAAATTAATATAATGCTATATTTGAAAAATATATAATGTACGTCTTATAGTTCGTAAAATGCGGCATATAAAACTGATTAAATTAACTATTTTGATATTCCTAGCCGCAACTTACTCGGACGGTACGGTGTTATAAAATTTTCAATAATTTGCATGTAATGCAATGATTAAATAACTAATCGGTTACAACACGTTTTCAAACAAAATGGGTATCCCACTAAATACTAAAATTTGCATTAAATTTAAAATTTTGGAAAATTAATGTTATATGAGCGCCTTATCTTAGCAGTTGATCGCTTAACAACCAGGTCAATGTCCGTCTCTTTTAAACTTTCAAATTTAAAATTAATAAATTTTTGTTTCATTTTATTCAGTTATCTAAAAGGAACACTAAATTAAATACCTTATTGTCGTCAACATGCGGCTCGTGGCATTGTTTTCTCTCGCCTTTTAGTTTTTTTTATTAAAATTGATTTTTCACATTTTAATTCTTTCTTATAATCTTAAATCTTTATCTTCGTGGTTCTCTTAACTTAACTTTCTTCATTCCTAGAAGTCTTTCTCTCTGCCAACTGTTTATATTTTTCTTAAATTTAATACTCCCCAGCCATACTCAACATAGGAACTATTTAAAACAACATAAAATACAAAATAGCAACGAGAGGGGAGCATGAAGTACCTCGCAGTATATTATGTCATCATGCTCAAAAGAATTACGGCAGTAACATATAGTTTCTTCATAATTTTAAACATTTAATGTTGTGTTTACCAATTTTGAAGAACTTGGAAGGAGTACTCCGTACTCCAGTCTCACAAATTGTAATACAGTAGAGCGTTGATTATCTGACCTAATTGGGGACAAGGGTGTTTGGATAACCGATTTATTCGGATAATGGAACTATATGGCAATGGGAATCTCGTTAACCCATTCATGCGCGTCCGAACTTTTATCAGTTCAGTTAAGCAGTTATTAACGCTTAAAAACTTGGTCTGTCAAAGCAAGCCTACCCGCTTACGAACAGCTAAATCACGCACTGTTTCAGGACGGATATCTGATACGGTCCCTTTCATCTAAAACTTCAAACTATCCCAAAACAGTATCTAAGCATGTAAACGCTTCAGAAGCAGCAGGTATTGGCCTTTCAACACTGGTCTTAAATCTTCAATTCACTACTCAAAAAATATATTGTATAAACCGGTGAGTCTGTAATATCCTCCAGTGGGCCCAGTACCGGGAGGTAAAATATTAAATGCTTAAAATTATGCAAAAACTTTATGATGCCACTTTACTGTTCTATAAAGCGATAACAGTGGAGGGTATACTCCCCAGTTTTATTTTTATATTTTTATTGTTAAAAATCCAATTCTTCAATCAAGTATTCAAAATACCTTTCAGCCGAGCCGCGTTGGTGGTTAAATTTTTCTAACTTATTTGGTGATTTGGTGGACGTAATAATCAATTTATCTGATGATAAGTTAGTTAACATTGCTATTTTCTTTTAAATAATTGAATTACATGCAAATTATTGAAATTTTATTGTTTCGAATCATTTATTTTTACAATGTAAGTTGCGGCTGGTCATCACTTTCTGTATATGGAGTTTTGCAATATTGCTGTTTTCGCCCTACTGCGTCATTTAAACCACCTACATACTACTAAGGATAAATCATCCTTGTTACTTCCTTATTATTTTCACAAAAGTTATCGCTTGTGCTTCATGTGAACGTTACGACTTCTACTAAAATATTTAATATGGCAATTCGACAATTTGGTTCAAGGGGTCATTCTCTAGTCGCGATGGCTATTCAGAAAGATGTAACTAGCATCCTCCAATATAACACCTCCATAAATTGGTAGCATCTAGCTTTTTTTTCATTGTCGATTCTCGCTATATTTTTGATTTGTGGCTGGAGCTTTTCCACCTTGTTACGATGTCGTATATAATATAATCTGCATCGCTAATAACTTGCACATTTAAAGAATAAAATCTTTTTCTGCACCTGTGTCGACCTAGCTCTCTCCCAGGATTTTTAATTTTGACCTGAGTGAGTCGATCACTCCAACACATTGTGGAAATCTTGTAATTTGATAAAACTTTTGGTTCAAACATTGTATAAAGGCGGGATAACTTATAAAAGATATCATACTACGGGCCCAAGCAGTAATTACATTTCTCATGATTCCGATCATTATTTTGCGTTAAACTTAATAATTATTCCTAATAAGTTGAATTTCTCAAATGCATTTAATTGAAATACTTTATTTAATAAGATAACTTAAAGCTTTACAATACGATTTATTTTCATTTTATAAATACATAATATAAATTAATTTATAACGCCGCTAGAACAGCAAACTAGCTAAAAGCAAATAATATTATCACATATTGCCTCAGACTCGTGAGTCATACACACTGTTGCCAGATAACTTGTGGTATATATGTGCCTAGAAGTCACTTCGTATCTTATTTAACTGTTTCTTATTAACAGGTCGCCTGTTTCATGTACCGGAGGTCACAGCTTACCATGCGTACATATATATATATATATATATATATCCATACTACGGTCTATGTGACCTCCAAAGCAGATACTTCCAGTACGTTGTCACCTCATATATAACGTAGTGACCTCCAATTTCGGAAGTCACAACGTTTTCGCTTGAAATTCAGAATTTGAGCTAATAGGTGTCGTACCATGTCGCTCCCGAAAATTTTGCTGGAGGTCACATCGAACATATATTATCTTCATTACAATCTTTTAGTTCAAGCATATACCGTTGGCACTGGCATCGCTTTTCGTCGTTATATGCGTAGTACGATGCCACTTCCCATACTACAGAAGGTATCTTGTGACCTCTGTTTTACTTTTAGTGGCAACGTTGCAGACCTAGTGACGTGTAGTCACGTAGGCGATAACAATTCTAAAATTAATGCTTGCATATTTTGCAGTAATTCATTTAGAAGTTACTTAAAATATTATAATAAATACCTTAAACCAAAAAGACATTTATTTATATTTTAATAAGTAATATGCCCAAAACACTAATTTTTCTACATTATACAAAATATTGTCAATATTTTTTTTCTTGATGAAAATGACCTTCCTTAACTACAAATTTTGGCAGATTATTAGAAAATAGGATCCGCACCAACACGTTTGGTAATCGCGATGTCTAATTGCCAAACCCTCCTAGGAGGACCTTCATCCGAATGGATTGAAAAGGGAAATAGTAAATAGTATTTGAAAATAATCAGTAATAATGTAAATTTTTGCATTTATAGTTTTTATTTATTAGGTACCATATTTTACGGGCTATAAGACGCACTTTTTTTTTTAAATTGCATCCACAATTCTGGTGCGTATTATAATCGAAATTAATATAATGCTATATTTGAAAAATATATAATGTACGTCTTATAGTTCGTAAAATGCGGCATATAAAACTGATTAAATTAACTATTTTGATATTCCTAGCCGCAACTTACTCGGACGGTACGGTGTTATAAAATTTTCAATAATTTGCATGTAATGCAATGATTAAATAACTAATCGGTTACAACACGTTTTCAAACAAAATGGGTATCCCATTAAATACTAAAATTTGCATTAAATTTAAAATTTTGGAAAATTAATGTTATATGAGCGCCTTATCTTAGCAGTTGATCGCTTAACAACCAGGTCAATGTCCGTCTCTTTTAAACTTTCAAATTTAAAATTAATAAATTTTGTTTCATTTTTATTCAGTTATCAAAAAGGAACACTAAATTAAATACCTTATTGTCGTCAACATGCGGCTCGTGGCATTGTTTTCTCTCGCCTTTTAGTTTTTTTATTAAAATTGATTTTCACATTTTTAATTCTTTCTTATAATCTTAAATCTTTATCTTCGTGGTTCTCTTAACTTAACTTTCTTCATTCCTAGAAGTCTTTCTCTCTGCCAACTGTTTATATTTTTCTTAAATTTAATACTCCCAGCCATACTCAACATAGGAACTTTTTAAAAACAACATAAAATACAAAATAGCAACGAGAGAGGGGGGGAGCATGAAGTACCTCGCAGTATATTATGTCATCATGCTCAAAAGAATTACGGCAGTAACATATAGTTTCTTCATAATTTTTAAACATTTAATGTTGTGTTTACCAATTTTGAAGAACTTGGAAGGAGTACTCCGTACTCCAGTCTCACAAATTGTAATACAGTAGAGCGTTGATTATCTGACCTAATTGGGGACAAGGGTGTTTGGATAACCGATTTATTCGGATAATGGAACTATATGGCAATGGGAATCTCGTTAACCCATTCATGCGCGTCCGAACTTTATCAGTTCAGTTAAGCAGTTATTAACGCTTAAAAAACTTGGTCTGTCCAAGCAAGCCTACCCGCTTACGAACAGCTAAATCACGCACTGTTTCAGGACGGATATCTGATACGGTCCCTTTCATCTAAAACTTCAAACTACCCCAAAAACAGTATCTAAGCATGTAAACGCTTCAGAAGCAGCAGGTACAGTAGCGTGCAATCGAATTAGGGCCACTCACAATTTTTTAGTTTTTTTAATGCAATTTGTTATATTTGATAAATTTTGAATTTATACTAAGTAATAACTATTCAAAAACAATTAAAAACTCACTTTTTAAAAGCAGGTATCAAATTTCACCCTAACAGTTATAAAACGGCTTAAATATCAAAACTCGAGGTATATGGGTATTTAACGTCGGGTAGTTTTGTCCGTTGTTGGTCATTGTTTAAGGGACTGGCGAATATAACTGTGCTGTATTTTGGTTAAATCTACCCTACAAATGTTGTGAAGAAGTTGATTTTGTGTATTTTGACTTTGAGTAATATTTTATTCAACCACGTGTTAATTTAAAATTTCAAGTTTTAAAATTAATTTTACGTAATGGGTAAAAATAAGGACCTTAAATAGGATAAAAAGTTAAGATTGAGGGTCTTTTGAGATCAGAAAATCACAGGAATCGTGAAATTGCCAAAATGGAACGAATTTTGCGTCAATCAGTCAATCGGATTGCAAAATCAATTAAGGAAAATATTCCTACAACGTCAACCAGGCGATCAAATTGTAGGGGTAGAATAAAAACTACCACTCCAGAAGATTGGTTAATAGTTCGAAGGACATTAGAAAATCGAAAATGGACTGTGAAAAAAATTAATCGAGTCCTACACCAAGATGAAATTTCAATTTCTGAACGTGTGCTTAAATCGCGAATCTCCGAAGCTGGAATAAAAAGTCGACAACCAGCAAAGAAGCCAAAATTGACTTCAAAAATGAAAATTGCTCGACTTAAATGGGCCAGAGAGCATAAAAATTTGACTGGAGCAGATTGGTCAGAGGTATTTACCCATAAAATTTATAATTATTCATAATTCATTAATTACTAAAAATTAATAGTTTTTATAGGTTATTTTCAGCGACGAGACACGGCTTGGGTGTGTAACTGAAAAAGGTGCAATATGTGAAGAGAAGATCATCTGAACGTTTAAAGAGTGCTGCATTGTAAAACAATCAAGGACCCACGGGCAGTGATGATTTGGTCGGACATTACTGCTGATGCACTTGGACCACTTCATTTTGTTACCAAAACCATGAACCAAATTCAGTATAAAGAAGTGGTTGAAACGGTTTTGGTACTTTATATGGGTACTTTAGGTAGTTACCGTAAAAGCTACACTGTCATGCAGGATGGAGCACCCTGTCATAAGGCTAAAACACTCATGGACACATTCAAACGGTTGGATATCAATGTGTTGCCTTGGGCAAGTAATTTTACGACCAAAATCTCATAGAAAATGTTTGAAAACATTCAAGTTGTTAGTTTACAAACGAAACAACTCCACAATAGCAACTTTAAAAAAATATTCGCTTAGTATGGAAAACAGATGAGCATTTAAAAAGTAGCTTAAGCTTGTATTAGGAGTATGCCGAAAAGGGTGGCTGCAGTAATTAAAGCTAGGGTAGTACCACGAAATATTAATCAAAAGGTGTTAAAATAATAGAAATAAAGATTTGTTCGAAATATAGTTGTATTCTTGCATTAAATTATAGGTAAATTTAAAAATCAATTTTTAATGGGTGGCCCTAATTCGATTGCACGGTACTGTATTGGCCTTTCAACACTGGTCTTAAATCTTCAATTCACTACTCAAAAATATATTGTATAAACCGGTGAGTCTGTAATATCCTCCAGTGGGCCCAGTACCGGGAGGTAAAATATTAAATGCTTAAAATTATGCAAAAACTTTATGATGCCACTTTACTGTTCTATAAAGCGATAACAGTGGAGGGTATACTCCCAGTCTTATTTTTATATTTTTATTGTTAAAAATCCAATTCTTCAATCAAGTATTCAAAAATACCTTTCAGCCGAGCCGCGTTGGTGGTTAAATTTTTCTAACTTATTTGGTGATTTGGTGGACGTAATAATCAATTTATCTGATGATAAGTTAGTTAACATTGCTATTTTCTTTTAAATAATTGAATTACATGCAAATTATTGAAATTTTATTGTTTCCGAATCATTTATTTTTACAATGTAAGTTGCGGCTTTTTTGCACCTGTCTTTTTCTTTTCTGCACCTATGTCGACCTAGCTCTCTCCCAGGATTTTAATTTTGACCTGAGTAGAGTCGATCACTCCAACACATTGTGGAAATCTTGTAATTTGATAAAACTTTTGGTTTAAACATTGTATAGAGGCGGGATAACTTATAAAAGATATCATACTACGGGCCCAAGCAGTAATTACATTTCTCATGATTCCGATCATTATTTTGCGTTAAACTTAATAATTATTCCTAATAAGTTGAATTTCTCAAATGCATTTAATTGAAATACTTTATTTAATAAGATAACTTAAAGCTTTACAATACGATTTATTTTCATTTTAGAAATACATAATATAAATTAATTTATAACGCCGCTAGAACAGCAAACTAGCTAAAAGCAAATAATATTATCACATATTGCCTCAGACTCGTGAGTCATACACACTGTTGCCAGATAACTTATGGTATATATGTGCCTAGCAGTCACTTCGTATCTTATTTAACTGTTCTATATATATGAAATTTTTAAAAAATTGCTTCCCTCTTTAGATAAACGCAATGTTAAGGTTCCCCTCAAGGCAAATAGTAAATTATATATAACAAAAATGAGAGGGGATGTGGATGTCAGGTCGCCTGTTTCATGTACCGGAGGTCACAGCTACCATGCGTACATATATATATATATATTGTAATGATATGCCCTGCTGAATAATTATCGAGCCACGTTGGTGAAGCCAAATTTGTAATGATAAGCTCCGACGTAAATAATAATTGATAATTGCAAAATAAACCAACCTGAATTGCATGTAAAATTGCCAACGGTAGATGAAATGCCACCTGTGATGTACTTACGTTTGCTGCTTCTTTAACTGCAATCTTGAAAATAAAACTTCGCTCCTGTTACTGTGAATAAACTGTTTTGAATTTTAAATAAACTCCCGCAAAACTTGGCCTTTTGTATTGAAATCTGTATTAACTTGAATAAAATTTTACAAAAATGACTAAAGATGTCACCAAAGTAGCTTCTTTCTTTATTAATCTATTGTGTAGTGATGTGTTCGTGTTAGGAATTATACTAAGAAAACAAGTGGCCATTTAAAATTAAAATTACTTAAAACTAATTAAACTAAAGCGTTGCAAAATCGTTCATGTTATACGTTTTTAATATTAAAGAAATAACAAACCGGTGCACGATCAGCTGATTACCAGGTCATTGATTCCTCTTCAATACGCAGTGGTTCCAAACATGTAATCTTGTTGGAAATCGTCATCAACATTCTCACAGGTAAATACGAAATTTTTCTTTAATAACTTTTTCTCCGTTGCACTTTCTTTAAATCACTTTTTGTTACATAAAATATCTATAGCGTCACTAGTAGTTGCATGTTGTATGTCGACAAAATTATTTTATAGTTTATTGTTCATTTTTGAAATTTTTCAGGAACGAAATTTTTACGTCCTAACTGGGCAAGTGAAAAAGGTCGACTGATCGTATTTTTCGCATCGCGAAGCCTATTAAATTGAGGATTTCTACTTTATAACTGGGTTTTTCCAACAAAAACTCGATTCCAATTGGCTGTAAATTCTTATCAAACGGATCTTCTTGAAACTTTCACGAAAATTAAAGACTACTAAGCAGTTCCACACAAAATTGTTAGAAAAATTCCAAGTTCACTGGTCGTTCCACAATCGACTGTCAAAGTACGAATTCTTTCTTTTGCACCCCATGTTTATTTTCACACACTTTCCCTATCCTAACCACTTGCGTAACACTTAGTTTTTAATTCCTCATCTTACAATACTAATCTCACTTAAATCCTTATCCTATTAACAAAATTATCACTAAATCTAACATTTTTGACATTTCTGCAGGTAACAGTTTCACATTTTTCAATGTAGAAGAGTCAATTTTGCATCTACCATCCTCACTTGTGTGGCAAATCGTTCTACAAATTAATCCTCAACTTTTGGTATGCCTTATGATGTAATTACAATTTTTTATGTTATCTAAATCTCTCTTTTTTAGATTTTCCGAAGGATGAAATTTTCTTTTGCTCATTTTAGCTTTATTTGAATCTTTTGAATTTTGGATTCACTTACAATAGTGCCAAGAAATGCGGACGCTGCTATTGGATATGCAAAACAATTCCAACTTTATCTGTGACACCCGTAGGATAGATTTTAATTTTAGAATGCTAACTGCTCTGGCCAGCTTATGAAATGAAATTTTGTATTCAAAATGGCTTCAATGGTATGCCATGAACCTTCTATAAATGCTACATGCCAAAATTAACAACCCGTTCCAACAAAAGTTCCATCCGAGGTTACACTTCATCTATCGAAGCTGCGGTTTTTAACCGGACGATGCAATTTACTTTATTAAGGTTATTTATCTTAGTTTTAAGTTGATAACATGACAATATATATATATACATATATATATATATATCATATATATATATATATGTATATATATACAAAACCCTGGCTTCTGTAAATTATATAGTCGATTCTTTTAATTATAGTTACTTTTAGATAAAACAGAAATTTATCAAAAAACAACGACATTATTATTTTAATTATTTTATATCATTAATGTAATTATTTTATATCATTAAATATAAGTAATGTTGTTGAAAAATTGGATAAATTTTTGGATATTTATTAAGGACAAGCAGTTTTGGAAATTTAGAAATTTTAGTTCATTATAATATTTAAGCCGATAGTTTTTGGCTTTATTGCTAGAGACGAAGGTCACTGTAGGTTACGGGAAAAAATATGAAGTGCAGCTTAGACATTATTGCAGGATTAAATTTAGGTATAACTGTAGGTATTATACCCTTCGGTATAATTCCTCTAGCATCATAAATTGTAGACTTTCTTGTCGTTTTACAAATTGACAACTCAAATATGCTGTTTCTACTATTTTTAATCATACTAATTCATTTATTTAATAATACAAATAGTTTACAAATATGTCAGTGTGAAGTTTAATCTGAAGTTTCTGATTTTACGTGATTTCGTATTTTAAAATTTTGACATAGGGTAAGTAAGATTACAGATTACCTTACACAGTAATCATAACTAATATTAAAAAAATTTGTATATTTATATGAATATTTACGTATAAAATATATTAACGTATAAAATTTAGTTTAAGTTAATCACAAGTACCGAAGAAACATGATCTTTCTGTCAACAGAGATAAATACTTCTATATTAAATGCACGCATGAGTAATACTCAGAACAAGAGGTGTCTATCTGGTATTGTTTATGCTGTATGAAATAGGGCTTATTTTATATAACAGAATTCCGAATATATATTTTGTTACATTTAAAAATTAATTTTGAAAATCAAAAGCAAATGATCAGGATTTTGATATTATTAATCCTAAAAATACTTCAAGTTATAAATAAAATTATTTTTTATTAACTACAATTTTCTATTATTTCTTAAAACTCACGAAAAATAATATTTCTTTTTTAAATCATTCTATGTTAAATTTTTAACTCAAAAAATAAGTGAAGAAAATCGTAACCACTCTTAACTACACCAGGGTCTCGATTTGCGTCGGGGATACGTTCTGTAAAAGTGCTACGCAATTCAAATCGACTCAAATCGAATCACATTTTTCCATTAGATTCCATAGTAATTCACGAGATGCGTTCTACAATCATCAAAACCTTTTTTCACAATGGTAATAAAATCACATATTATGCTAACAAAAATTTATTTTTTAGTAAAATATCGGTAAAAAACGATAAAACAAGTTATAATTAACTTTATAATTTAAAGCTTCTCTGACGGTTGCTTTAAACTAAATAATGAAAAATGTAATTGCATGTAGAAAACGCATCGTACACAATTATTCATAATATTATGTAGTAGTATGTATACATTACAAGACTTACAAACTTTGCAAGTGGCATGGCGGCGCGATTCATGCAGATATTAATTCTACTTGCAGATAAAAACTATTAAATTACAGTCGTTAGAATTTTACGCATGAAGCAAAAAATTGAATTTGTATTATTTTAAAAGACGCAAATTGAATTATGTGACGCATATAAGATTTTCGGTCCTATATTCGTGTTATTAAGCAAATCGAATCGACGCAAATCGATGCGACGCAAAACGAGACCCTGGTGTACATGTGTCACTATTTACTTCAAGGTTGCTATATCATAAATCATAAGATTATGTAGCCGGCATGCTGTTCTGCTTTCTTCCGTTCAAGAAATTCGACACTAAAATAAACACTTTTGGATACAATATTCTGTTAAACAGTCTCATGTCGTATAAGTTTTCCTTTTTATTTTGAGTATGCTTTTGTATAAACAGAGACATAAACAGTGTAGTATCAGAATATTGTAGTCTTATGACCTACGATCCTTTCGTTACTTCAACAGTTTTAAGTGATCTTTCGTGCAAGTAAGACGGTCAAAATTCGAGTTTAAAATTTAAAGTTTAAGTTTAAGTTTAAATATTTATCCGGGGTAAGTGCATTTTTTTTATTGATTAAACTGCAATTTTTTCAAGAATACATTTGTTCGTTTGTATTATTCTAATTTCATTGTTATTGTATTACAGGAAAATAATTGATTGAAATAACTGATATGGAGGAATATGCTAAATTAACTGTTGAAGAATTATGTTCAAAATTAGAATCAGTTGTGACCGAAGAGACTATAACAGTTTTAAAAGTGAGTAAAACTATACAATTTTTATACGCGATTTAATATAAAATTCATGATACAACCTATCAACAATATTTATAAGTGAATTTTGAAAGTATTAAGTGTTTTATATTATAATTATGCCGCGATTCAACTGCTATCTTTGTCAATACAAAATACAAGGAGCTTTAACCGACTTAACTAATCATTTTGTTATGGTCCATGGACTGACTGTCCATCGGGGTGTTGGAAATGATGGGTTTGAATGTGGCCAAGATGGATGCCGCCGTAGATTTTCACTTTATTCTTCTTTCACAAGACACATAAAAAGGGCTCATTTAGACTATATACGAAACGACGCTGAAGAACATAATATTGAAGAGATAGTTTTAAACAATAATATTGTTAATAATGATAATCATGAAGAAGTAAATAACGCTAATAACTACAACAACAATAATGACAACAATAATGACAACAAATGACAACAACAATGACAACAACATCAATGACAATTATAATTTTGACTTGAGGACTTACATAATTAGAATGATCGCGAGGTTTCAATGTAAAGGAAATATGACTACAAGAACTATAATAGAAATTTTAGATGAATATGAAGAACTATTGCTCCACACCGGGATTTTTAAGAAATAAAGTCTCCAATTTTTTACTCGGCGGGATTAAATGATGAAGATGCAAATAATGTTTTGATGGCATTTGATTTTAACAACCCATTCGATGGTTAAAAGTGAGTAAAACTATACAATTTTATACGCGATTTAATATAAAATTCATGATACAACCTATCAACAATATTTATAAGTGAATTTTGAAAGTATTAAGTGTTTTTATATTATAATTATGCCGCGATTCAACTGCTATCTTTGTCAATACAAAATACAAGGAGCTTTAACCGACTTAACTAATCATTTTGTTATGGTCCATGGACTGACTGTCCATCGGGGTGTTGGAAATGATGGGTTTGAATGTGGCCAAGATGGATGCCGCCGTAGATTTTCACTTTATTCTTCTTTCACAAGACACATAAAAAGGGCTCATTTAGACTATATACGAAACGACGCTGAAGAACATAATATTGAAGAGATAGTTTTAAACAATAATATTGTTAATAATGATAATCATGAAGAAGTAAATAACGCTAATAACTACAACAACAATAATGACAACAATAATGACAACAACAATGACAACAACAATGACAACAACATCAATGACAATTATAATTTTGACTTGAGGACTTACATAATTAGAATGATCGCGAGGTTTCAATGTAAAGGAAATATGACTACAAGAACTATAATAGAAATTTTAGATGAATATGAAGAACTATTGCTCCACACCCGGGATTTTTTAAGAAATAAAGTCTCCAATTTTTTTACTCGGCGGGGATTAAATGATGAAGATGCAAATAATGTTTTGATGGCATTTGATTTTAACAACCCATTCGATGGATTGAGAACGCTTAATAATCAAATTGATGCTTTAAAGACTCATTGCCAATACATTGATCCGGAAGAAATCAAGTGAACGAGAGAATAGTTTAAAAAATAATTTTAACGATGACACATGTACTTCCGTAGTAACGTATAGTAATGCTGCTACTACTAGTTATGTAATGGATGATGATTGAAGCTAATAAAATTTGATGAAATTAATGTATTGTTTTCCTTTTGATTAAAAAAAATGTTTTTATTTCAATACAACTTTTAACTGGAGAATTAGTGAATTCTGATAGTTCATAATGATTAATGAAATAGTGAATTCTCTTAATGTAAATAATGGCTTTCACTATTTCTGTCAATAGTTTTAAGTAACTAATTAATTAGTGAATAGCAATGTCACTATTAAATTAGTCAATATTACTTTGACTTATGAATTAGTGATTTTATTTTTCACTTATAAATTAGTGAAATATACTCAATGTAATATGAATTTATTTTACTGATAATTAGTATTTTACTAATTTTAATGAATTCAATTTATGGAATTTCAGAATAAATTTAGAATGATATTTACACATTTATAGAACCTTAAATTATTGAATTTCACTAATATATGAATTATTAATCATGAAAATTTAAAATAATTTTAGAGAAATATATCTGATATTTTATAATTTATGATCATATTTTCAAAATGAAGTGAAAAAATGTTATAAATATTTTTACATTATTAATATGTTAATTATCAACTTTACTGAGAATGAATCTGAGTTAGAATATTATAAAAAATTTTTATTAAATATGATTACAATGTTTTATTCCTTAAGTTAACTAAATTAGTGAATGCTTAATATAATGTTATGTATCTTTTCTTTTTAACTGAATCATTTAGTGAATTTTCACTAATTCTAAGTTGCTCGAATTCAACTGCTAGAATTAGTGAAATTTCACTGTGATTTAGTGAAATTTCACTAATTTTATTTTAGAGGTAAAGAATTGATTAATTTTATAATTTAATCGATTCATATATTTTCAAAATGGAAGTGGAACCCAAAAATGTTATCTCAGCTATTCACATAACTATATGTAATTCATTGCAATCAAGTGAACGAGAGAATAGTTTAAAAAATAATTTTAACGATGACACATGTACTTCCGTAGTAACGTATAGTAATGCTGCTACTACTAGTTATGTAATGGATGATGATTGAAGCTAATAAAATTTGATGAAATTAATGTATTTTTTTCCCTTTTTGATTAAAAAAATGTTTTTATTTCAATACAACTTTTAACTGGAGAATTAGTGAATTCTGATAGTTCATAATGATTAATGAAATAGTGAATTCTCTTAATGTAAATAATGGCTTTCACTATTTCTGTCAATAGTTTTAAGTAACTAATTAATTAGTGAATAGCAATGTCACTATTAAATTAGTCAATATTACTTTGACTTATGAATTAGTGATTTTATTTTCACTTATAAATTAGTGAAATATACTTCAATTTGGTAATCAGTGAATTTCATTTTCACTGATGAATTAGTCTTTTCTTTTTTAACTGAATCATTTAGTGAATTTTCACTAATTCTAAGTTGCTCGAATTCAACTGCTAGAATTAGTGAAATTTCACTGTGATTTAGTGAAATTTCACTAATTTTATTTTAGAGAGTAAAGAATTGATTAATTTTTATAATTTAATCGATTCATATATTTTCAAAATGGAAGTGGAACCCAAAAATGTTATCTCAGCTATTCACATAACTATATGTAATTCATTGCAATCAAGTGAACGAGAGAATAGTTTAAAAAATAATTTTAACGATGACACATGTACTTCCGTAGTAACGTATAGTAATGCTGCTACTACTAGTTATGTAATGGATGATGATTGAAGCTAATAAAATTTGATGAAATTAATGTATTGTTTTCCTTTTGATTAAAAAAAATGTTTTTATTTCAATACAACTTTTAACTGGAGAATTAGTGAATTCTGATAGTTCATAATGATTAATGAAATAGTGAATTCTCTTAATGTAAATAATGGCTTTCACTATTTCTGTCAATAGTTTTAAGTAACTAATTAATTAGTGAATAGCAATGTCACTATTAAATTAGTCAATATTACTTTGACTTATGAATTAGTGATTTTATTTTTCACTTATAAATTAGTGAAATATACTTCAATTTGGTAATCAGTGAATTTCATTTTCACTGATGAATTAGTCTTTTCTTTTTTAACTGAATCATTTAGTGAATTTTCACTAATTCTAAGTTGCTCGAATTCAACTGCTAGAATTAGTGAAATTTCACTGTGATTTAGTGAAATTTCACTAATTTTATTTTAGAGTATAGAAAGCAAGTTTACAGCATTTATCTGCATATGTGCCATGCTGTGTGGTAAAATTTTGCCAATATGGTGTTTTTTCGAGGTATTAGATAATTGCACGAAACTTAAGCGGTCCATAAAATGAACCAGTGGACTTACGGCAATTATGCATCTACAAATTAATATGAAGCGACGAATTGTATAGAAAGCAAGTTTACAGCATGTTATCTGCATATGTGCCATGCAGTGTGTAAAATTTTGCTAATTTTGGTTTCTCGAGATATTAGATGATTGCACGAATCTTTAGCTGCCAATAAAAATTAACTAGTGGACTTACCCCAATTTTGTTTACGCCAGGCAATTTGATACGATAAATTGTATAGAAAGCAAGTTTACAGCATTTATCTGCATATGTGCCATGCAGTGTGGTAAAATTTTGCCAATTTGTTGTTTCTCGAGGTATTGTATGATTGCACGAATCTTTAACGGTCAATAAAAAATTAACTAGTGGACTTACTCCAATTTTGTTTACGCCAGGCAATTTAATACGACAAACTGTATAGAAAGCAAGTTTACAGCATTTATCTGCATATGTGCCTAGCTGTGTAGAAAAATTTTCTCAATTTGTGGTTTCTCGAGGTATTAGATAATTTCACAAATTTTGACTTTCCTAAAAAATTAACCGGTGGACTTACGGCAATTTTGCTTCCATCAGCCAATTTGCTGCGACGAATTGTATAGAAAGCAAGTTTACAGCATGTTATCTGCATATGTGACACGCAGTGTGTAAAATTTTACTAACCGGTGGACTTACACCAATTTTGTTTACGCCAGGCAATTTGATACGACAAATATAGTAGAAAGCAAGTTTACAGCATTTATCTGCATATGTGCCATGCTGTGTGGTAAAATTTTGCCAATATGGTGGTTTTTCGAGGTATTAGATAATTGCACGAAACTTAAGCGGTCCATAAAAATGAACCAGTGTAATTATGGCAATTTTGCATCTACAAATCAATATGAAGCGACAAATTGTATAGAAAGCAAGTTTACAGCATATTATCTGCATATGTGCCATGCAGTGTGTAAAATTTTGTTAATTTTAGTTCCTCGAGGTATTAGATGATTGCACGAATCTTTAGCGCTCTATAAAAAATTAACCGGTGGACTTACGCCAATTTTGTTTACGCCAGGCAATTTAATACGACAAATATTATAGAAAGCAAGTTTACAGCATTTATCTGCATATGTGCCATGCTGTGTGGTAAAATTTTGCCAATATGGTGGTTTTTCGAGGTATTACATAATTGCACGAAACTTAAGCGGTCCATAAAAAATGAACCAGTGGAATTATGACAATTTTGCATCTACAAATCAATATGAGGCGACAAATTGTATAGAAAGCAAGTTTACAGCATATTATCTGCATATGTGCCATGCAGTGTGTAAAATTTTGCTAATTTTGGTTCCTCGAGGTATTAGATGATTGCACGAATCTTTAGCGCTCTATAAAAAATTAACCGGTGGACTTACGCCAATTTTGTTTACGCCAGGCAATTTAATACGACAAATTGTATAGAAAGCAAGTTTACAGCATTTATCTGCATATCTGCCATGCTGTGTAGTAAAATTTTGCAAATATTGTGGTTTCTCGAGGCATTGGATGCATGAACGAAACTTTAGCTATCCATAAAAATTAACTAGTGGACTTAGTTTGTGAGTGGTTGTAGTGGCAAGTTTACTTCCGTTAGATCATTTGATGCAACAAATTGAATAGCAAGCAAGTTTATAGTATTTTATCTGCATTTGTGCCATGATGTGAGGTAAAATTTTGCTAATCTTATGGTTCCTCAATGCATTTGATGATTGCACGTACTTTTAGCGGTCCATAAAGATTAACTAGTGGACTTACGGCAATTTTATTTACGTCAGTCAATTTGATGCAACAAATTGTATAGAAAGCAAGTTTACAGCATTTACTTGCATATGTGCGATACTGTGTGGTAAAATTTTGCCAATATTGTGGTTTTTCGAGGTATTAGATGATTGCACGAATTTTTAGCGATTCACCAAAAATTAATTGGTTGACTTACGGCAATTTTGAATAGGCCAGTCGATTTGAAGCAACAAATTGTATAGAAAGCAATTTTACAGCATTTATCAGTATAAGTGCCATGCAATGTGGTAAAATTTTGCTAATTTGTGGTTTCTTGAAGTATTAACTAATAATTTGTGGTTTCTTGAGGTATTAGATGATTGCACAAATCTTTAGCGGTCTATAAAAAATTAATTAGTGGACTTATGGCAATTTTGCATGAGCCAGTCAATTTGAAGCGACAAATTGTATAGAAGGCAAGTTTACAGCAATTTATTTGCATATGTGCCATACAGTGTGGTAAAATTGTGACAATTTGTGGTTTTCGATTACATGATTGCCCGAATCTTTAGCGATCCATAAAAATTTATCAGCGGACTTACGGCAATTTTGCATGATTCAATTGAATTGATGAGATAAATTGTAAAAAAGCAAATATCGCAGTATTTTATTTGCATATGTGACAGGCTGTGTAGCCAACTTGTGGGATATTTGTCAAGGTATTAGATAATTGCACAAATTTGGCCACAAATAGTAAAAATTAACCAGTGGACTTACGGCAATTTTGCATAAGCCAGCAATTTTAAGAGACAAATTGTATAGAAAGCAAGTTTACAGCATTTATCTGCTTATGTGCTACGAGTGTGGTAAATAATTGGAAATATTGAGGTTTTTCGAGGTATTAGATGCATGCACAAAACTTTAGCGATCTATAAAAATTAACTAGTTGACTTACTGCAAGTTAACTTCCTTCAATCAATTTGATGCGACAAATTGTATAGAAAGCAAGTTTACAGCATTTATCTGCATAAGTGCCATGCAATGTGGTAAAATTTTGAAACTTTAGTGGTCCGTAAAAATTAATTAGTGGACTTATGGCAATTTTGCACCTACCAATCAATTTGATGCGACAAATTGTAAAGAAAGCAAGTTTACAGCATTTTATTTGTATATGTGCCATGCTGTGTGGAAAAATTTTGCCAATTTTGTGGTCCATCGAGGTATTAGATGATTGCACAAATCTTTAGCGCTGTATAAAAAATTAACCGGTGGACTTACGCCAATTTTGTTTACGCCAGGCAATTTGATACGACAAATATTATAGAAAGCAAGTTTACAGCATTTTATCTGCATATGTGCCATGCTGTGTGGTAAAATTTTGCCAATTTTGAGGTTTTTCGAGGTATTAGATAATTGCACGAATCTTTAGCGGTCTATAAAAAATTAACCAGTGGACTTACGGCAACTTTGCTTCCACCAGTCAATTTGAAGCTTAAATTGTATAAAAAGCGTTTTACAGCATTATATCTTCATATGTGTCATGCTGTGAGGGAAAATTTTGCCAATTCTGGGTTCATCGATGTATTAGATGATTGCACGAATCTTTAGCGCTCTATAAAAAATTAACTGGTGGACCTACGCCAATTTTGTTTACGCCAGGCAATTTGATACGATAAATATTATAGAAAGCAAGTTTACAGCATTTATCTGCATATGTGCCATGCTGTGTGGTAAAATTTTGCCAATATTGTGTTTTTCGAGGTATTAGATGATTGCACGAAACTTTTGCGGTCCATAAAAATGTAACCAGTGGACGTACGGCAATTTTGCATCTACCAATCCATTTGATGCGATAAATTGTATAGAAAGCAAGTTTACAGCATTTTATCTGTATATGTGCCATGCTGTATGAAAATTTTTTGGCAATTTTGAGGTTTCTCGAGGTATTAGAAGATTGCACAAATTTTTAGCTGTTCCTAGAAAATTAAGCAGTGGACTTACGGCAATTTTGTTTCCGTCAGTTAATTTGATGCGACGAATGGTATAGAAAGCAAGTTTACAGCATTTTATCTGTATATGTGCCATGCTTTGTGGTAAAATTTTGCCAATCTGTGGTTTCTCAATGTATTAGATAATTACACGAATCTTTGATGGTTCTAAAAATTAACCAGTGGACTTACGGCAATTTTGTTTCCGTCAGTTAATTTGATGCGACGAATGGTATAGAAAGCAAGTTTACAGCATTTTATCTGAATATGTGCCATGCTGTGTGGTAAAATTTTGGCAATTTTGAGGTTTCTCGTGGTATTAGAAGATTGGGGTCGAGGTAAGAAACCCGTCTTCGAAAATACACTTTTCCTATAAAATGGTTCAACCAAACGAAAGAGCATAAAAATACGAATCTTTTAAGGTGAGGATGAAAGTTGTCGGACTTGTAATAAGGCCACAATTTAATTTTGAAAATTGCAATTTTCCCATAAGAAATACATGTAAGTGTATTAAAATGAAAAGGTATCATTCATTCTGTTGGCGGTACGTGTGCTGTGCCTGGGTCGACAGTGACTAGTGGTGGGAGATACCAGTCGCTCTCTGAGATCCGTCGCGTCAACTTTCAAACTTTTCGAGTTGGAGCCGCTTAAGGGATGTTTTAATGAGTTTAGCACGTGTCAAAACCGCTCGTAGCCCGCACGAGCCCCGGAGGGCGAGGGCGGGTGCGAGAGTAGGTTTTGAAGTGCAATCACCTCAGAAACGAATTCACACAAAAGTGATTTTTTCGGAAATTTGTTGTCCGATCACAAATTTAATTCTTTTATTAGCTAATTACACCATTATCTATCATAATTCGTCGTGAAAACCGAGATTCTGGTATATTTACTGTCGCCACATCCTCTTTCAACTTTGGGGCGGGGTTACAGTTCAAAAGAGCCAATGAGTAATTTGCATTGTTAATAAATTTTAAAGCCGTTTTTTCAAAATTGTGTGAATAATCCGCAAATTTTATTTTTTATGCGTTAATTAGACCATCATCTTTCATAATCCACTTTAAAATGGTCAAAATCGGATGACGGGTTTCTTACCCGTCCCCGAAGATTGCTCAAATTTTTAGCGGTTCTTAAAAATTAAGCAGTGGACTTACGGCAAGTTTACTTCTGTCAGTCAATTTGATAAGATAAATTGTATAGAAAGCAAGTTTACAGCATTTTACCTGTATATGTGCCATGCTTTGTGGTAAAATGTTGCCAATTTGTAGTTTCTCGAGGTGTTAGATAATTATACAAATGTTTGGCGGTCCTTAAAAAAATAACCAGTGGACTTACGGCAATTTTGCTACCGGCAGTTAATTTGAATGGTATAGAAAGCAAGTTTACAGCATTTGTGGTAAAATTTTGCCAATTTTGTAGTTTCGCGAGGTATTAGATGGTTCCACAAATCTTTAGCGGTGCATAAAAAATTAATCAGTAGACTTACGCCAATTTTGTTTACGCCAATTAATTTCATGCGATAAATTGTATAGAAAACAAGTTTACAGCATTTTATCTGCATATGTGCCATGTTGTGTAATAAAATTTTGACAATTTTGTGGTTTCTCAAGGTATTAGATGATTCCACAAATCTTTAGCGGCCTATAAAGAATTAACCAGTGGACTTACGCCAATTTTGTCTACGGCAGTCAATTTGATGCGACAAATTGTATAGAAAGCAAGTTTACAGCATTTTATCTGCATATGTGCCATGCTGTGTGGTAAAATTTTGCCAATTTTGTGGTTTCTCAAGGTATTAAATGATTGCATGAAACTTTAGCGATGCATAAAAAGTTAACTAGTGGACTTACGTCAATTTTGTTTGCGCCAGTCAATTTGATGATACAAGTTGTATAGAAAGCAAGTTCATAGCATTTTATCTGCACATCTGCCCGGTTGTGGTGCAAACTTGTGCGAATTTTATGGA
This sequence comes from Lycocerus yunnanus, assembly GCA_036346125.1. Classification (NCBI taxonomy): domain Eukaryota; kingdom Metazoa; phylum Arthropoda; class Insecta; order Coleoptera; family Cantharidae; genus Lycocerus; species Lycocerus yunnanus. The sequence goes on along the minus strand of JARFIX010000033.1, from coordinate 2,074,512 downwards.
TATTCGGAGTATTCGATGATTACACGAATCTTTAAAGATCCATAAAAAATTAAGTAGCACAAAGCTGCTGAATGTATCAATTGACTTAACTCCCTGCATTCCGTAGTCCCCATCAGCGCCCAACCTATCAGGTTAACCAATAACTAAATTCAAACCGGATAACGAGCTCTAACCGGATATCCGTTATCCTAACAACTATACTGGCATCGATTTATACAAAATTGGTGGTAAAAATGGCTTTGACTTGACTTGGGTAACTGGATGTATTGCTATGGTTCGTTTGTGTTGCTGTTGTATTTAAATTAAAATGGGCGCCAGAACCAAATTTACACTAATATCTGTGGATTTTCTAGCTTTTGTTGATCAATCTTTCAGTTTAGTTTTTAGTAGCATGTACTTTTAATAAAAATTGCTTTTTATTGTGAGAAAAACTTAAAATCTCTTTATTAAATTTTATTTTAATTTTCTGTTTTAATTAAAATCAACAAACGTCTGAAAAAAAAATAAAAAAGCTGCTTCTGGATCCGAATAATGACGTATGGTGATAAAACAATTGTCAAAGAGAGACGTCGCAAATAAAATGAAAAGTATATTTAAAAAAATCCTTACGACCGTCTGAACTACCCAGGCACAGACTGAAAAACTAAGATGACAACAGAAAACCAGACAAAGCTAACGTTTGTTAACGGAAGGACTTCCACCAAATTCGTTTTGGGGGCAGGACTTGGTGGTCGAGTTTATTACGCTGTACGAAGCCCCAATTAGGGCCAACGCACTGAAGAAAAAGAGTACTAGTGAAAAACAAGACAGAGCACAGAAGAAAAATACTAAAAAAAACGCAAGAGGAAATTAACTGGAAAATGGCAGTTAAGAGAACGGGAGGGGGTCTATCCTTTATACAAAATCTGCGAAGTGGTACAACAGGATTCCGCGAGTAGTACATAACATAATGAACTCGCCCAAGAGCCAATTATTAGAGCCTTCCTGATTCTTGAAAATTTACTAAATGAAGAGCTGGGAAACGCTATCTGTCCTGGCGAGATAAATAGTAAGAACAGCGTGAAAGACAAAAAAACAAAATAATTAAATTTAAAGGTAATTTATTTATCTATGCAAAAAGATCTTCATCTATTAGGGTTCAGAAAAGTGTCCTTAAAAAACAGTGACCTGTGTTCTAGACAAAAGTAACTCAAATAATTTTATTTCTGCATGCGCCAAGCACGAAAACAACAATTTATTTTATAATTTTTACAAAATAAATGCAAAAACAACTATTTCTTCTTTTGACGGGGTTCGAGTGACGGGGTTCCAAAACAGATTGTAACTTTTTCAGGTTATCCTCGATTAAAATAGATAGTTTTGTCCTAAATCCTAAATTTGGTTTTGAATTTCGTATTAGTTTTTGAAATATAATTTAAAAACTAATATTAAATAATAAAATTTAAAAAAATAGTTCCCATGAACCAATTTTAACCAAAATCTAATCAGCTCTAAGTCTTAATATGAGGATACAAAATCCAAAATTTTGTTTGAAAATTCCTATTAGTTTTTGCTGTAGGTCGCACACAAAACTTGACCACAGACATTTTTTGAAAATCGTCTTATTTTACTCAAGGAACCTCAAAAAGTGTAAATCCATCAAAATCTCAAATTTTTTTCTGCATGAAAACAATACTTTTTCATATTACATATGATAAAGTAAAAAGTTACTACTTTGTCCAAAAATACAATTTCTTTGCTGTTTTGTTTCAAACAATTCACCTAATATTTTTGGTATAATAATTATAATTCAACTATTTTTGGTAATTGTTACCAAAGTTGAATTAATAAACAAACCAGTAAAATTGTTTAACAAAGCAGTTGCTTTTTTGGACAAAGTAGTAACTTTTTTGCATAAAACAGTTGAATTAATTGAACCAAACAGCAGAATTACTGAACAAATCTTGAATAAAAAATAATTGAATTGTTCCATCAGAAACAATTGAATTATTCAACCAAAAACAATTATTATACTAAAAATAATTAAAATGTTAAACAAAACAGTTGAATTATTTCACCAAACAGCTGAATTTTATTATTGTTATTATTCAATGTCAAGAAAGTTGAGGACATTTCCTGTACATTCTACAAGTAACCAATTCCAATTGGATCATAGCATAATAATTGAATTGTTGAACCAAAAACAATTTATTGTATTATTCAACCAAAACAATTAAAATTAATATTTGATTCAAATTTTTTTAAATTATAAGGTTAAATGAACAATATAACGAAACATTATTTGTGAGCTTTCAGCAATGGTTACTGCTGTCATCAGACGATTAATAAAATTTTAATTTAATTAAAAATTTGAATCAAATACAAAACAATTAAATAATTGAAATGCTGAACAAAACTGTTGAATTATTGAACAAAACAGTTGAATTACTGAATCACACAACTGAATTATTGTAATGACCATTTTTTGAGAAGAGAAAATATCAACGGGTGGCGCAAAAATAGAAAAACAACAATTTGCAAACAAATAGTTTGTCAAATTATTACCCATTCTTTTGAATTTACATTGCAAAATACAAATTTCACAAAAAAATTACAAAATGTGTTATTAAATTCCATGCAAGTATTTTTTTGAAAAATTTTCTAAACAAAATCAACTTTTTTATTAATTTAAATTTCAAAAAAAAAAGTTTGCTTTCACTAAGGTCAAGTTTTTCGATTCTAAACCTAAAATACATCTACAGAACCTAAGGAAAAAAATATTTTTTAATTGAAAGTAAAGTTACATATTATATTGTTAGGCATGCAACAAGTTCATTTTTCTACGGTGAATTTTTAATTAATGCACTATATAATTTAAGTTTGTGCATTTGGCAATGTTCCTCCAATTTCTTTTTCAGTACACTTTTGTAGTTGCACAAAGCACAAGAAAGTATCGTTTGGCCTTTGTGAGTGGTTTTTAAATGTCGGCGTAAGTCGCTCCTACGGGCGGTTTTATAATCACACACTTCGCATTCAAAAGGTTTTTCGCCGGTATGAGTATTTAAATGTCTTTGTAAGCCGCTTTTAGATGAAAATTTAAAGTTGCATAGGTCACAAGAGAACGGTTTTTCGCCTGTATGAATTTTTAAGTGTCGAAAAAGGTCACTTTTAGTTGCCGACTTATAACCACATTCTTCACATGCAAATGGCTTCCCGTTAGCGTGAATTCTGCAATGTCGCTGGAAGTAGCGCTTGAAGTAGATTTATAGTCACAAATTTCACATTCAAACAATTTATCGTTTGTGTGAACACTTACATGGCGCCGCAAGTCACTGCTCGATGCAAATTTATGATCACACGTAGGACATACGTATGGTTTCTCGCCAGTATGAATACTTGAATGTCTCATTAAGTCTCTCTTGCGGGCCGACTTGTAATCGCACATTTTACACGCGAATGGCTTGTCGCCAGGAGGAACGGCAGAATACCGCTGTACGCCATTTTTGGTTGCACATTTATACGGCCCCATTTCACAAGCAAACGGTTTTGCACACGTGCAATCTTGAAATAAAGCGTTGCAGTGATAACAATACAATTTTTGAGGCTGATATTCAAACAAACTACTCGGCTGGACCTGCTGCTCGACTTTGACGTCTGCTATTGCAGTTTGTTTCTTCTCTTCCTCTGCTCGAATTTCATCTGCTATTTCAACTTTGATATTTATTTCATTATAACCGCAGTCTCTAAATTCAAAGGTCTCGGTTTCGTTCAGTAATAGGGGATCTGAAAATTAGGTGTGAACTATAATTTGGTCAAGGTGAAGCAGTGAAAGGGAAAACTATTGCACCAACCTGTCATTTCGGTTTCTTCGTCGATTTGTTCCAATTTTGGTTTGATATCTTCAAAAAGGATATCTGTTTCGTTATCCATGTTTATTAAATAAATTTTTACACTTTTTACTTGATTATTAAATACAATTTACTATAATTGCCACTGTCCCACCATTATCACCATAGAAATGATTATCATTAAACACTCTGGTGAGCGTAACTTCAACTAAAATGTATATTTATTGGGCGATTGTCAATTCCTGCTGCTTAGCTAGTAATAAGTTTAGATTCGGCTACGAAAGAAAACGAGTTTGTTTCGATCGCGTATAATAATTATTGTTTATCACCTTAAATTATCAGGTAAATCACAATATTTTCTAAATGTTTTGACGCCTTGTTCAGGTGTTAATGTGATCGGACAACAAATTTTGAAAAAATCACTTTTTTGTGAATCCGACTCTTGACGTAGTTGCGTTTATCAAAACCTACTTTCCGCACCCTGCACGTCGCTCCGGGCGTTGCAAGCGGTTTCTATAAACGCTTTACTTACTAAAAACATCCCCCAAGAGAATCCAACTCGAAAAAGTATGGATATTGACGCGACGGATCTCAGGGAGCGACTGACTCCTTTCTAACGCTGCTCTAGTCAACCCCGCCTTATGGCTGATTCATGCATATGAAATCACACGCACCGATTATACCATGGATAAAATTATTGCGTAATATTGCGCAATAATACATTTACATGTATTCTTATGGGAAAATTTTGAATTTAAAATTGTTACAGTTTTAGTTGGGGCGATGGAATGCCCAGATGTAAAAAGACTAAAACCTCGCAGCCGCTAATCTCAGGGGCGGCTGGCAAAAAAGACTTGCCCCTTTGCTAGCTCGTGAGCAGGAGACGCCAACGGTAAAGCACCGAGCCGGTTCCTCCTTTCGATGGTGTGGGATACAGGGAGTGCCAAGCGATACGCTACAAAGAGCAGGCTGTGAAGATGTGGTTTGGGCGCCACGCAGTTTACAACCACCCTGTATACTAATAAACACGGCAGGTACCAAACCAACTGCGAAGTTGGTTCCTGAGAGAAGGAAAGGACCGAGTCTGGTGCCGCAAGTATCAACGTGTTGGTCCGTTTTAAGATTTAATTTATAAAAAAAATACAGTGAGCGCAATATTGGGTTACCCTTCAGATTCAAAATATGGTTGCTATGTAACGTGATTATAATACTATGTCAAAAATAATTACCCCGTATACGTATACTAGGCGCACACGAATTGTAACAAAATCACCGCTTTTAGATGAAATAAATATGTCCACAAGAACGACCCAATATAGATAACCCGCGCAATAATAATCAAAAGGTAACAAATTAAATCGGACGGCACAAACAAAAATCTTAACTTGCTGGAGTCTTCGTCCTTGACAGCTGGACGAGTTTGATAGTAACGGGGAGTAGGATTTGAGCGGACCTCGTATTGACGAGTTGTGATGGATCCAAAAAAAAGGCTTTGGCCAGGCTTCCTTTCGTCGATAACTCAAGAACTCGATCGGTAATGTAAAGATATGGTTTCGCACACGTAAGAAACCAAAACGGGTACAAAAAAAAAACCCTAAAACTCGAAATTAGCATAATGCGATAATAATAGTTATTAAATATACCTCGAAGATGTTATTGGAGGGTTTCACCAATTTCAGCGATGATTCTAATTCTTCCAGGATGTTAAAATTTGGACGAATAAATCCTTCAAACGAAGTACGGATAATTTCCTCAAAATTGCTTACAAAAGCCGGTACAGAAAATATATCCAAAACAATGACCAATATAAATCCCAAACAACTTGGATTGAAAAAACTCAAAGTTCAATCAACAATTGGATCACTGTAACGTCCAAAAACTAGATTTTGTGCAAAATTGCAATACGCACAACTTTCAGAATTCGAAATCAACAGCTGATAATTTTCAATCTAACACTTGGCGATAACTAATATTTAGAAAATTAAATTTAAAATTTAAACTGTGTTGCCGCATATTGAGTTTTATAAAATTACTATAAAGGAATCTTCAAAGTAATAAAAGTATCCTGGCAAAACAGGACCGTAACAAAATGTGGGCTTAGTAAAGGACCTAGCAAAACCTACCTTACCTCAAAAGTCTTGTATTTTAGTGTTCTTTTGTGTGGTCAAGCCATTTTTATAGAAAAGTGTACTTTTAAGTTCGGGATTTTTGACTCTACCCCAATCAGGGCCATCTTTGTAGTATGACGTTGCGGATCAAAACAATTTTTGCATTAATGTAATCTACTGGGTGTAGATATTAATTACAGGTATTACTTAGAGCTTTCTGTTTGGCAGATGTTTGATAAAACGGATATACAATCTTTCTGTTTTATATATTAAGATAAGTTGGTCTTATAATTGCTTTCATACTACAAAACTTACAATCAGAAAATATACCAGAATATAAAGGGTCTACCAATCAGGGGTTTGTTTTAAATTTTAAAAGAAACACATATTTTGTATGAAAATTTTCTAATTCTCTACTGAAATATGTTGTAGGGGCTTGAACATTTATGAATGGAAAACAATATCCGGTAAATGTCCTCCACGACTACGTTTGCAGACGTCGATTCTTTTAACAAAATTTTCGAATACATTTTGCATAATTGCGAACTTATTTCTCGGATGACGGCTTCGATATTTGTTTTAGTTCTGAAATTGTTTGTGGATTATTCGCGTAAACATTATCTTTCACATAGCCCCACAAAAGAAGTCCAATGGCGTTAAATCACAGGATCTTGCTGGCCAGTTGACGTCACCTTTTCGCGAAATTAAACGCCCGTTAAATTTAGTTTTCAATAGTTGGATTGTTTCTCGCGCTGTATGGCACGTAGCTCCATCCTGTTGAAACCACAAGTCTTCCACACCCATATCATCCAAAATAGGCCATAAAAATTGGTTACCATATCCCTATAGCGAACTCCATTGACAGTAACGAAAGCACCAGCCTCATTTTCGAAAAATAGGGACCAATGATGCCCCTACCCATAAACCACACCATACAGTGACACGAGATGGATGTAGTGGTTGTTCAACAACTGCTTTTGGATTTTCAGAAGCCCAAATTCGACAATTTTGCTTGTTAACATACCCGTTTAAGTGAAAATGTGCTTCGTCCGAAAAGATGATTTTTTCTGAAAAACAAGCACCACGTTCAATGATCCAATCAGCAAATCTAAGACGTTGAGAATGATCTGCTGGCTTTAATTCTTGTACCAGTTGTATCTTATAAGGCTTTAGAGCTAAATCCTTCCGTAAAATTCGCCATGTGGTCATTGTGGACAGGCCTAATTGTTGAGAACGTCGTGAAACCGATAAATTTGGGTCCTCTGTGACACTTTCACGTACTGCAGCAATATTTTCGATTGAACGACATGGACGAGCACATATTTTTGTGCTTACGTTTACTACTGAACCGGTGGACTCAAATTTTCGCACTAAATTCGCAATTGTAGTCTCAGATGGACGATCGTTACAAATAAAAATATCGCGAATTTTGCGAAATGTAGTCTTCACGGATCGACCATTTTCATAATGGATTTGAATTATCTTAACACGATTTTCGAGCGAAATCAAAGGCATTATATTAAATGTTGACCTTTATTATACATATGATAAAAACTGAATAACAGAACTGCCTACTTGACCTATTTCAACCAAATTTAAAACAAACCCTGATTGGTAGACCCTTTATTATAAATTAAACAAAGTTAATGCTGACGTTACATTATTCATTAACTAATCTCAAATACGAAGATTGATTCTTATCGCTTTATCAGCAGTTGTTCAAATTTATCGTGAGGTTCTGAATGTTTTAATAAAAATATCCAAACCGAACATATTTGTAATTTATTTTTCTTGCGGATTTATCTTGTGGTGAATTTAAGGTATCGAGAGGTTTATTTAAAGAATAAAGCCACCCTAGTTTATTTATTGCGTTTTGCTTAATTGTTTAAAGTAAATGAAGACGGTACGAGCGAAATCAAAGGCATTATATTAAATGTTGACCTTTATTATACATATGATAAAAACTGAATAACAGAACTGCCTACTTGACCTATTTCAACCAAATTTAAAACAAACCCTGATTGGTAGACCCTTTATTATAAATTAAACAAAGTTAATGCTGACGTTACATTATTCATTAACTAATCTCAAATACGAAGATTGATTCTTACCGCTTTTTCAGCAGTTGTTCGAATTTATCGTAAGGTTCTGAATGTTTTAATAAAAATATCCAAACCGAACATATCTGTAATTTATTTTTCTTGCGGATTCATCTTGTGATTAATTTAAGGTATCGAGAGGTTTATTTAAAGAATAAAGCCACCCTAGTTTATTTATTGCGTTTTGCTTAATTGTTTAAAGTAAATGGAGACGCTACTGGATATATTTGTGTTAGCTACTTAGTTATTTAATTGGTTAACGAACAGGTAGAGGTTATGTTAGCACAGTGTAGTTTACTCTCATGTTGTTCAGTTAGTCTTTTTTCCGTCTACTGAAAGAAGACCTAGCTTGCTAACCTAATGATCTAATTTTCTGGCTCTTCATCATTAATATGAACATTTTTATCATAAATATGAATGTAATCATTAATTTGATAATCTACTACTTCAAATCAATGAATTTATTCCTTATATTGATGAACACGTTCATCATAATTATAAATGCAATCATCAATATGATGATCGACTACGTCAAATCAATGATTTTATTCAACATATTGATGAACACCTCCATCATAATTATGAATGCAATCATCAATATGATGATCGACTACGTCAAATCAATGATTTTATTCATCATATTGATAAACACGTTCATCATAATTATGAATGCAATCATCAATATAATGATAGCTTACGTCAAATCAATAATTTTAAATGTAATTATTAATTTGATGATCTACTACTTGAAATCAATGATTCTATTCGTCATATTGATAAACACGTTCATCATAATTATGAATGCAATCATAAATTTGATAATCGACATTTTCAAATCAATGAATTTATTCATCACATTGATAAACATGGTCATCATAATTATGAATGCAATCATCAATATGATGATCGACTAAGTCAAATCAATGATTTTATTCAACATATTGATGAACACCTCCATCATAATTATGAATGCAATCATCAATATGATGATCGACTACGTCAAATCAATGATTTTATTCATCATATTGATAAACACGTTCATCATAATGATAAACACGTTCATCATAATTATGAATGCAATCATGAATATGATGATCGACTACGTCAAATCAATGATTTTATTCATCATATTGATAAACACGTTCATCATAATTATGAATGCAATTATTAATATGATGATCGAATCCGTCAAATCAATAATTTTTTTCATCATATTGATAAACACCTCTATCATAATTATGAATGCAATCATCAATATGATGATTAACTACGTCAAGTCAATGATTTTATTTAACATATTGATGAACACCTCCATTATAATTATGAATGCAATCAACAATATGATGATCAACTAAGTCAAATCAATGATTTTTTTCATCATATTGATAAACACCTCTATCATAATTATGAATGCAATTATCAATATGATGATCTACTCCTTCAAATCAATGAATTTATTAAACATATTAATGAACACGTTCACCATAAATATTAATTCAATCATCAATATGATGATCTACTACTTGAAATCAATGATTCTATTCGTCATATTGATAAACACGTTCATCATAATTATGCATGCAATCATCAATTTGATAATGGACAACTTCAAATCAATTAAATTATTCATCACATTGATAAACATGTTAATCATAATTGTGCATGCAATCATCAATATGATGATCGACTAAGTCAAATCAATGATTTTATTCAACATATTGATGAACACCTTCATCATAATTATTATGCAAACAACAATATGATGATTGACTAAGTCAAATCAAAAATTTTTTTTCATCATATTGATAAACACCTATATCATAATTATGAATGCAATTATCAATATGATGATCTACTACTTCAAATCAATGTATTTATTCAACATATTGATGAACACGTTTACCATAAATTTGAATTTAATCATCAGTATGACGATCTACTACTTCAAATCAATGATTTTATTCATCATATTGATAAACACGTTTATCATAATTATGAATGCAATTATCAATTTGATACTTAACAACTTCAAATCAATGAATTTATTCATCACATTGATAAACATATTCATCATAATTATGAATGCAATCATCAATATGATGATTGACTAAGTCAAATTAATGATTTTATTTAACATATTGATAAACACCTTCATCATAATTATTATGCAAACAACAATATGATGATCGACTAAGTCAAATCAATAATTTTTTTATCATATTGATTAACACCTCTATCATAATTATGAATGCAATTATGAATAATGATGATCTACTGCTTCAAATCAATGAATTTATTCAACACATTGATAAACATGTTCATCATAATTGTGAATGCAATCATCAATATGGTGATCGACTAAGTCAAATCAATGATTTTATTAAACATATTGATGAACACCTTCATCATAATTATTATGCAAACAACAATATGATGACTGACTAACTCAATTCAATAATTTTTTCATCATATTGATAAACACCTATATCATAATTATGAATGCAATTATCAATATGATGATCGACTACGTCAAATGAATGATTTTTTTCAACATATTGATGAACATCTTGATCATAATTATGAATGCAATTATCAATATGATGATTTACTACGTCAAGTCAATGATTTTATTCAACATATTGATGAACACCTCCATCATAATTTTGAATGCAATCATCAATATGATTATCTACTACTTCAAATCATTGAATTCATTCATCATATTGATGAACACGTTTATCGTATTTATGTACATGATCATCCGCACTATACAAATTTTTAAAAAAAGTGACATTCTATTAATGTTCATATTAATTCATATTAAAAGTACATGTCATCGGAAAATTTTGAAAACAGAGCCAGAAAGCTAAATAATTAGGTTAATAAGCTAGGTCTTCTTTCAGTAGACGAAAAAAAAAAGTAACTGAGCAACATGAGAGCAACCTGCACTGTGCTAACATAATCTCTACCTGTCCATATACAGGGTGTCCTCGTAACCATCGGGAACCTTTGAGGTGGTGATAAGGACACTTTTCCAAGACAAACTTTCAAATAAAATTTTTTGTTTAAGTCAAAACCCTTGAGGGGTACCTCTCTTTAAAGCAATTTTTTGAATTTCTACCTTCAAACGGCCATATCACCGTCACTATTAATTTTATGGTATTAATAGATTAATAATTTTTTAAAGACAATTTACTTATCTACAAATTAATTTATAACCTTCTATTGCTTAGAATGAACGTATTTTAAGTTATGAATTAAATTAAGAGAAGAAATGTAAAAAAATTCCAAGTTTTATGTTTTCGTTTTTGTTGCAAACCTTGTATCTTTAAAACTAAACTACTAATAAAAAAATTAACACACCAATTCGGATAGCAAATTTAATGGACTATAACTTTAGTTTATTAAAATTTTTTGGAAAACCAACCTATTTTACAGAAAATTCCAAAATAATGAATAAGGTCGGTACAAAAAATATAATAGTCATACAGGATGTCTCCGTGTACATGGTAAACCTTTGAGGTTATAATAAAAGGCACTAGTTTTTTGTGATTAGTTTTTTGTAAATAGTTTCGTTTAAAAGATACAGGATTCGCAAGAAAAAAGAAAAAAGAAAAATTACAACATTTTTGACATTTTTTCTTTTAATTTAATTCATAACTCGAAATTTGTTCATCCTAGACAATAGGAGGTTATAACCTAAGTTGTAGATAAGCAAGTGATTTTTAAAAAAGCTCTAGTCTATTAAGCCTAAAAAATTAATAGTATTGGAGCTATAACCGTTTGAAATCATAAATTAAAAAAATTACTTTAAAGGGAGGTATCCCCCAAGGGTTAGGACATGGACAAAAAATTTTATTTTTAAATTTGTCTTAGAAAAGTGTGATTCAAAAGTTCTTTACGGACAAATACATTTTACTGCGAAACGGTTCATTTTAATAGTTGTAGTTTGTTTACCATCTTCAGGAGCAAATTACTTGTTTTATTTTGATTTTTGTTTTAATTAAACTGTCAATTTATACATACATAAACACTTGCCGTGCACAAATCGTACCCCGACGAAACGTACCCAACCCAAAATAAGTACAGCATCTAATGTAGCTAATAAAAGATTTTATTACCAACTCAATCTTGAAAAGTAACTCTAAATCGGAAATTCGAAATTAAAATCAATAAACCATTTTGTGTTTCGGTGGTCTGGGAACAGGACGATATACTTTCATATAGAGCGCTGACGTAGCAAGTATTTCATCATTATACATGAGGTCCTGTTGAAATTTGTATTCACCACTTGGTGTGAAAGGTGGAAGTCGAGATTCGTCTAGATAAACATTACACGTTGTGTAGGTGGTATCCTATAAAATAAATTATTTAAGAAATTACATTATAATATATAAAAAATGTTACTTGAATTATTTGACATGAGGTCCAATTTCCACATTTAAAAAAACTTCGTATTCCCGCAATGTTAAATGCAAAACTCTTACATACATTTATTTGAAATCTTGATCCGTAGAGTTCTCGATATTCGTTACTTAGAAATTTATAAAATTGCACTACCACCTAAAATAATTATTTCAGTAATATGGAAAAATAATTTTTCTCGGAGTGGGTACCTCCATTTCAGTACTTATGTTCACTCTTGAGTTCATCGTAAAATTTGCAACTGCTAACGTTCGATTATATTTAAATGTTTTAATTTCCATGAAATTCATTAGAGATTTATTGTAGTCAATCAAATCCCATCTTTGAAACTCGATCTTATAGTCTTTTTGATGAAACTAAAAGATAAAATGCCCAAAGAATAATGATTAGCAATCACACGAAAAATACGTACCCTTGAATAAAAATCACTTACTGAGTTTGCACGTACATAAATAATTAGAGCAATGATTGTAAAATTGAATTTGTTATTCAACATTTCGGAGAGAAATGGCATTCTGTTGGAAGTGCATCAGTTTTAATTATTGTATCTTGTTCAGAAATCTAGTCCCGAACGACATTAAAAAATGCAAAGTTTATACAAATCGATAAATAATGATGGCCTAATTATTGTAAACAGGAACTGTACTTGGTAATTTTTTATAATAATAGAAAATGTAACAGATTGCACCGTAAAGTAATCTAAAATACATAAAATTATTGTGTTAGATTAAAATTTTTAAATTATTGTGCACCTCAGGGTCGTAGGATTTTATTACTAAATAAAGGTGGTACAGGAAGTAAAATCAGGAAAATTTTGCTCTTAAGGTGGCAAAAAGTATTAATTATTTTCAAAAACTACTGGTAGATGACTCTGTTATCGATTGATCACTAGATAATGCGAGCAGCAAAATTTATTGACGCCTGTATTAGTTTGTACTTTTTTTCCGCTTACCTATTCAGAAAATAGTTTTGAGCACAAAAAATACTTATATTCACAACTTAAATTGTAAATCTTTTTGACGTAAAATAAGATAATATACTGTACCACGCGCGTGACATCTATGAAACATTTTCCAAACTGCAAATAGCATAAGCAGGATAGGGACTAGAAGAACCACGATTAATTTCGTTACTAATGAGGTTAATAACAGATTTTTAAACTGCAAACTCTCAAATAGATAATTTGTAATGACATACTGTAAATACAGCATGATTACTTTACTATTTTCACTACAATAAATAAAAGAACTGAACCGTTCCGCAGGCATGTTTTGTTTATTTATTTATTTATTAACTATAAATGTTTTTTACTAGTAATTATAATATATTATCGACAAATGTTCAAATATATCATGTTGCAAATTTGAGCACGGTACGTTATATATACTCGGTTTTTAATTGTGGTTTGTTCTTATGGCCAAATAACATTGATATTTGCCACCTTAAACTTAAAAAAAAATGGTGTATATTATAAAAATCCATGAATATATTTTTCTATTTTATCCAAAAATAAATTGGTGAAATATCTACTTATATTATACAAATCATTGAAATTAAATTTCTAATAATTATAGAATGCTATTGAATGAATCAATGACAATGATTTATTAAAATAACTATATCCTATAATTGATTTAACTAAAGTTGAAATGTTGTATCATCTATTTTAAATTAGATGAAAAAAACCGATTATCGTACATAAAGCCTAAGAGAAACAAAGTTTGCGAGTCGTTTTGAATTGTTTTTTTTATATAAATCCCTGATATAATTGATTTTTGTGTCATAAAAGGCATATATAGTATATAAAACAATTCAGAATAAAATCATCACTAGACATGTCATCATTCTAAAATCTTCTGCAAAAAAAACAACCCTCACTATATAGTAAAAATACCAACTGGGAAAACTTTAAAACAACATTGGATTTTGCAGCTGACAGCTTTTGTAACATTCATTAAGGAGCCAACTCCAATAATAATCAAACAAAAAATTGAGGAAAAAAAAGAAGCTCGTAAAGAGTGGAAAATTACAAAAACACCAGAAGACAAAAATATATTTAATAGAAAAGCTGCAGAACTTAGGGCACTGCTTCTTGGCCTTTAAAATTAATTATTTAATGATTATGTTGTTAACTTGTCACCTAAAGAGTTAAACGACTACTCTCTCGGAAGGGCTACAAAGAGATTAAAGCGTCTTCGACAACAAGTAACACCATATAAAGATAATAATGGAAAATGACCAAGAAGTAACACAGAAAAAGCTAACCTTTTCACTACTCTTACAGCAGAGGAAACTTCTGAAGTTTCTGGAAACACCCTCTCAGATGGATTTCCCTATAAAAAATTTTAAAGTAAAAAAAGATCAAAATTAAATTTTAAGGAAATAAATCCAAAAAAGGTTCCTAGATTTGATTACCAAGTTGCAACAACTATCACCTAAAAGCATAAATTTTTAATATTCATCTGCAATGCAGTTTTACGGTTGAAACACTTCTCCAACCAACGGAAAGCAGCCCAAATTATCGTCATCCCAAAACAAGAGCAAAAGGTTGAAGAAGTAACATCCTATAAATTATTTGTGGGCTACTGATTTTACATATACAGGGTGGTCTTTAAACTTCGTGGCGCCCAGATATTATCTTTAGAGCTTTTCAGAGCGTAACTTTTAGCTTTCCCCGTGTATAATTTTTTTTACGTTCTCAAAGAAGTACCAGCTCATTGGTTTTAACGTTTAACCTATTTTTTGTAGCTCTTACCTTTACGAGCTAGCCAAGAGGGCAATCCCTTCATCTTTTCGGCCAAACATAATTTATTTGCACGGTAACACAATTAAAAATGCACAATTTAAAAAAAAAACGGCTTTAAAAATTTATTAACAGTGCAATTTACTCATTGGCTCTTTTGAATTGTAACCCCGCCTACCAAAGTTGAAATAGGTTCTGGCGATAGTAAATATACCAGAATCTTGGTTTTTACAACGAATTATGAAAGATAATGGTGTAATTAGCTAATAAAAAAAATTAAATTTGTGAAAAATAATCACTTTTTGTGTGAATTCGTTTCTGATGTGGTTGCGCTGTTAAAACCTACTCTCTGCATCCCTACGCGACTCTCTCGGTCACTTCGGAGGCTCCGAGTGGTTTTGACACGCGCTTTACTTACTAAAACATTCCCCTAGTAGCTCCAACTCAAAAAGTTTGGAAGTTGACACGACGGATGGCAGTGACGGACTGACTCTTTCCTAACGCTGCTCTAGTTAGCTCCGCCTTATGGTTTACTCACGTATATTAAAGCACAAGTACTGTTAATAGAATGCATAAAATTATTGCCTAATATTACGCAATAATACACTTACATGCATTTTCTATGGGAAAATTGAAACTTTAAAAATTAAATTGTGGCCTTTCGACAACTTTCATCCTCATCTTAACAGATTCCTATTTTTATGATCTTTCGTTTGGTTGAACCATTTTTATAGAGAAAAGTGTATTTTCGAAGATGGTTTTCTTACTTCGCACCACATAAAGCTATTGCTTGCGAAAATAGTGCAAACTGCAAACAGTGTGGTCAAGATATACACAAAGGTGAGTGTTTAAGCTCTGAATGCAAAAACTGTGTAAATGCTGTGTTTTAGTAATTTTAATGACTTCCTTCATTCTATTCAATTTAAGTCAAAGTTATTATTTAATTAAAATTTTTAAAATTAAAATTAATAAAAATTAAAATAAATAACAAAATTATTCAAAATAATTCAATTTAAAGAATTGAATTATAACTTAAATCATTTTGATAAATTATTAGATCTGGTTTCTTCAAACGTTGGTTGTAATGTGAAACTTACAAGGGGAGACCGGCAACTTTCCCTCACTAAATAGATTCATTTTCATTGTGCGTGTAGGTCTTGTATTGAACTTCAACGTGCAAGTATAAAGGCACGCTTCTTTACCAATTTTGAGAAAATTGAATTTGAATAATTATATATTTCTGATGAACTTAAGCTTAAAATTAACCTAAATTTTGTAAGTTGTTAATAGAATTGCGTAAGATTGCAAAAAATTAAAAACGCATGCGAAGGGTCTGGGATCGCATCCAGCTCCCGCCAATTTTTTTTATTTATTTGATTATTAATTCCCCCAGTATGCCATATGTCATCGATCTCAAGAAAACCAAAGCGCTATAATAAACCCTACTCATAATCTGTAAACATTGAATGTTTTACCTTTTAGCAGTAAGGCACTGGAGGGTGTTCCACACCCCAGACCCCGGTTTCTACAAATTTGGCTTATTGGGATATTAGTTATTCGAGTGTGACTCGTTAAAGTAAGGATTAATTAGTATTTTTAGAGATTTTTTGGGATTGGTTAAAAATAAACAGCACAAACCGGGGGTCTGGGGGTGTGGAGGGTCTTCCACCTATATTTTTGTGCTAAAACTTTCAGCATTATTGCTTAATACTGATAACCATAAGTTTGCAAATTTATATATCACAGTTTGAGTATTTCTGGGAATGCTCCACACCTGCAGACCCCCGGTCTTGACAATTTTGGTTTATAATTTGGGCTAATTGGAATATTAGTTACTTAAGTGCGACTTATTAAAGTTAGGAATAATTAGTTTTCTCGAAATTTTTCTAGATTGATTATGCTGAATCTTCAATTTATTACTAATAAAAATAAACTGCACAAACCGGGGGTCGGGGGGTGTGGAACACCCTCCAGTGCCTCACTGCTGAAAGGTAAAACATTCAGTGTTTATAGATTATGAGTAGGGTTTATTACAGCGTTTTGGTTTCCTTGAGAACGATGACATAAATTATACTGGTGGGAATTAATAATAAAATAAATAAAAACAAATTGGTAGGAGCTGGATGCGATTCCAGTACCCTTCGCATATATTTTAATTTTTTGTTTAAAGAAATTAAAGGTACAATACAGAAAGAAATTAAATTTAAAAAAGCCCCTGGATTTGACCTAATTACAAGAAAAATTTTACTAATGCAAATTATACGGATACGATATTTCCCAAACTTGTAAAAGGTGGCTCAAATAATCATGATACTGAAACCTGGAAACCGGAAGAAGTTAAATCATATAGACCCATAAGCCTGCTACTAATATTCTCAAAACTTTTGAAAAATTTATCTCAAAAATTAAAACCTCTACTCGAACAACAAGACATCATATCATACCTAATCACCAGTTTGGATTTAGGGACAAGCACGGAACTATCGAGCAAGTACACAGACTAGCAAACAACGATTTAGAAAAAAAAATTCTGCTCAGCGGCCTTTTTGGATGTGAGCCAAGAGTACCGGGTCTGAGACCCACATCTCCTTCATCTGGCAGGTCGTTGACCTGGGTCATGGCTTTGGGTTTTGGGATTATCTCCCTTGGATATAGCTTACAAGCTAGTAGGGCTCGAACCATGATCGCTCGTTTACGCGTATGCTAACGCTGACGCCGGTCGTTTTTTTTATTAAGTTATAAAAAAAATGTTTGTACAAAAATACACAAAAAGTTGACGCAGGTCCACGTTCAAGTCCGGGCTTGTTCCTCCTGGTGGTTTGGTCATCTCTGTGGGTGGCGGTGGTCCGTATTTCTTCTTCTTTCTTCTTCATTTCTTCTTTTTCTGGTCCTTGGAGAGAGACCTGAGTTAAAAAATATCAAGGGTCGGGAGTGTGGGAAGGTCTGGGGGTTTTTTTGTAGTCGTGGTTCAAGCGGGGGGCTGCAGGATCATCTTGGGTCTCTTGTACCGCAGGAAATCTTCAAGCTGGTAATTTCCCAACTCGTGAATTAGCGGGTTTTCGGAAAATTTCCCAAGTTGTCGTAGAACTTTATTACCTTGGCTCGGATAAAGACCACGATGGGCTCCGTGTTGAGTTCTCCTGCAGCTTCGCACTTTGACGTACCATTTGGCTTTCATGGCACGTCGAAGGGCTACGTTTTGTGTCGTCTGGAGTTTGTTAATGTGGCTTTTGGCCGCATATCCCCAGGTAACCGCAGCGTAAGTCATTGTCGGGCGGACTATCGTCTTGTAGAGAAGAAGTTGGTTTGAGGTTGAGAGGCTGCTGTTGTGGTTGTGGAAGAGGTACAGAGCTGCCATTGCGCCCCTTGCCTTTTGATTGATCGTTTTGATGTGGCGGCCCTACCGGAGTCCTTTGTCCAGTATTACCCCCAAGTATTTGGAGGTATTTGTACATGGGATGGGGGTGCCAAAGATTTGTAGGGAAATGGTCGGAAGTCTGAGAGACTTTAATGCCGATTTCTTCTTGTTGGGGTCCTTGGCTATGTGGTCCCGCTGTCTGGAGAAGAAGATGGCCGTACTCTTGCTTGGGTTTACCCCGATGCGCCGAGTGCGGAACCACGTTTCCAGATCGTTCAGGGAGGCCTGTAGCCGTTTCACAATTAGGGTTGATCGGAAGGAGCTGCTGAAGTACGTGATGTCGTCCGCATAGCAGCCCCGTTTGGTTTGGTGTTCTCTCGACGGAGGAAAGTCGTGCGTGTATACCGTGAAGAGGGCAGGAGAAAGAATAAAGCCTTGGGGACGCCTGCTAGGACCCTCTTTTCAGAGGAGCGGGTTCCTCAATCTTTATCTGAAATCGCCTGTCCTGTAGGTACGACGCTATCAGGTGCACAATAGCTGGTTATATGTTGCTATTGAAAAGCTTGCAGAGCAGGCCTTGGTACCAAATCTTGTCGAAAGCCTTTGCGACGTCGAGGAAAACGCTCCCGTTGCCTGGTTTTTGTTCCAGTTCAACGTGATGTGTTCGGTTAATCTAAGGATTTGGTGTGTCGTGGAGTGGCCTGGGCAAAACCCGAATTGGTCGTCCGGCACTACTTTGTTTCGGGCGATGGAGGTATTTAGCCTGCTCAGAATAACTCTTTCGGCTACTTTCCCTAGAGACGGGAGCAGGCTAATTGGTCTGTATGACTTTGGGTTTTTTGGGTTCTGGTTTGGTTTGGCGATCATAATCACGTCGGCCAGCTTCCACCGACGAGGAAAATAACCGAGCCAGGAAAATAACCGAGCCGTAAGTGTATTATTGTGTAATAAAATGCCAAATATGGAAAACATTCTGTAGACGGTACGTGTGTTGTGCCTGGGTTGACAGTGACTAGTGGTGGGGAGATACCAGTCGCTCTCTGAGATCTGTCGCGTCAACTTTCAAACTTTTCAAGTTGGGGCTACCCGGGGGATGTTTTTAGTAAGTAAAACGCGTGTCAAAACCGCTTGGAGCGCCTGAAGCGACCCGGAACAGAGCAATCGTCTCTAAGACCGATTCCGGAGAGTACTTATAATTAGGACTGACATTGACCAGCAAACCTAATTTCAAAGCTAACTGCTGATGCAGTATCTTACAAATTTGGTTGTGTCTGTAGAGGTAGTCAATAGTCGCTAAACTAGAACAATCTGCTCTAATGTGTTCCAATGTTTCATTTCGCTTATTACACCTTCTACAGCAGTCTATAATATCCATCTTCATAATAAACATTTTATAAATGTTTGTACCAATAATGCCATCTTGAATGGCACACATAAATCCTTCAGTTTTAGGATAGGTATAATAAACCATTTTTTAGCCAATCTACTGACATCTCCTTGCCTATTTCTTCGGAATCTAAAATTGTCGGGTGTTCACCATGTAATACTATATTTTTCCAATTAATTTTAAAATCCAAATTTTCTTCACAATTTAAATTTTGAGTTTTGAGGTTAAGCCATGTAAAATGATTATCTAAAGCAATTATATCCGAAATAAAAGGAGAGTTAAAAAAATAAAAGTAATCGCGCAATAATTTAGTTTGTGATTTACATAAATGAAATAAGTTTATTAATCCACGTCCTCCATCTTTTCTCTTTGTGTATATTCTTATTATTATTATTATAATTACTAAAAAATGGTACAGAAAATTTCCCAGATTAATTTTGGGCGCCACACAGTTTAAACAATGACCTACCGTAGATAGATGATGTTGTGGAAACTGCAAAACTTTTATTTTCTGAAATCGATTAGCAGGTAAACTCAAAATAAAAAGACGTCCAAATTCCTACTATTCACGATATACTTGACAATGTAGAAAAATTGTACGTATTATTCAACGCTGGATTTAGCCCTCGGTCGATAACGGCTATTGGGAATACGTCAGGATGCCCTTTGGGTTAAAAACTCTCCAGGTGCCTTTCAAAGTGTCATGAACAGAGTTCTACGCGAGTATTTGTACAAGTTTTGTTTCGTGTACATAGATGATATTTTTAAAGTCACTCCACAAACACCTTGTTAATCACAATTTTATCTTTAAAAAATGAGAGCATATAACTTAAAATTATAGTTAGGTAAATCGGAATTCATGGGCAAGGAAGTTGCATTTCTTGGTCAAGTCATTACATCCTAAGATGTCTAACCAATCCCATCAAACGTTTTAAATATATAAAAATATCCCTTCCAAAGTCAGTAAAAACATAAGAGCAATTCTTGAACTAATTATGGTTGTAATTAATTAAGAATAAGAGAACGCAAAAAATTACAAAAAAAAAATAGAAGAAAGAAAGGGAGGAAGGAAAGAAAGCAGGAATATTGCATCTCACATCTTCTTGACCATATTAGTACTTGTTTTTTTATATATATTATTTAACTTTCAACTCATTAAATTAACACCTGACGGCGAATTGTGCCCGACCCAAAATAAGTACACGTAATTTAGCTAATCAAGGGTTTTATTACCAACTCAATCTCAATAAAAATTATTTCGGCGGTCTAGGTACAGGACGATATATTTTCAAATAAAGCGCTACTGTAGCAAATATTTGACCATTATACATGAGCTCCTGTCGAAATTTGTATTCACCACTTGGCATGAAAGGTGGAAATCGAGATTCGTCTAGATAAGCATTGCACATTGTATATGTAGTATCCTATAAAATAAATTGCTTAATAAATTAAGTAATATTATATATTTAAAGAAAATGTTACTTGAATTATTTGACATGAGGTCAAATTGCCACATTTATAAAAATTTTGCAATCCCGCAATGTTTGCTGCAAGACTTTTACATACATTTACTTGAAATCTTGATGCGCGGAGTTCTCGATATTCGTTACTTAGAAATTTATAAAATTGTACTACAACCTAAAATAAATAATTCAGTAATATGACAAAATAATTTTTCACGGTGTGGGTACCTCCATTTCAGTACTCATATTCACTTTTGAGTTAATCGTGGCATTTGTAACTGCTAACGTTCGATTATATTTAAATGTTTTCATTTCCAAGAAATTTATTAGAGATTTATTGTAATCAATCACAGCCCATCTTTGAAATTCTATCTTATAGTCTTTTTGATGAAACTTAAAAACAAAATGTTTAAACAAAAATAAATTAAAATCACACGAAAACTACGTACCCTTAAATAAAAATCAATTGCTGAGTTTAGACGTACACAAATTAGAGCAATGATTGCTAAATATAACTTGTTATTCCACATTTCGGAGAGATATGGCGTTCTGCTAGAAGTGAATCAGTTTTAATTGTTGTATTGTTTCAGAAATCTAGTCCCTAATGACATTTAGAAAATTCAAGGTTTGTATGAATACAAATAAAATAATGTGGTAACAATTATTGTAAACAGGAACTTTGCTTTGTAATTTTTCATAATTATGGATAATTGAATAGATGACAGGAAAAGTAAAAAAGTTATTGTATGTTGAAACATAAAAGTCAGTTAACTCATCCGAATGTTGTGATAATTACAGAATCTATTGGAGCTTCTTGAAATTTAAATAATCGCCTAATTGGTACCCAAGTCTACAATTTTCAGATGTTTTAAAGTGCACGCGGTTCCTCGTTGTTTAACTTGCGCACTTTCAAGACTTTCACTTTGTCCACATCACTTCGCGTAAAATGAGGAATTTGCAAAAATATTAGTAGAATTTAGAAAACTTGAACCTCGTGTAACAAATTTGTTTTCAGCACTAAAACCTGAATACTTTGATATTTTGTTAAAGCAACAAAGCGAATTACAAATTACGATAGTGGAAAAGACACCTACATGTCACTCACATTTGCGATGAATATCGCAACATCAATAAAACAATGTTGCGATATGGCAATGGCACGTGCATAATATAAAGGACACGATTCGCTTTTATCGATATCTTCTGCCGAAACAAAGATATCACTGTTATATTTAAAAGCAATATTTTTGAAGGCCTTTAGAAGAGCACCTATTATTTTTCAAAAGTTGTGTTTTGAATTTATATGTATAATATCAACTGTAAAAAGATGGGGGAGGAGACTCATGGAGCCTACCCTTAAGGTAAATATAAAAAGTCGGATAAAGTTTCTTTTAAAAGTTTTACTGTATTTTTAAAAATTGTGTTATTGTGTTTTAATTAATAATTTTGAATAACTTAATTATTTTAATTAAGTTAAAATTTCAAAGATCATCTAATGTAATGTCCGGCGACCTCTGACCGATTCCTTGACTGTTAATGGTACGTCGTTTACCCGTTCCCCAAAAGGGTACTGGAGCATTTTTAATATTTTAAAGATGTTACCAGCGTCTTGTAAGAGGACCATAGGCATTACGTGCCTTCAAAGCACGGAAAACGGCTACACAAAGTGAGCTTCTATTCGGTGATTCTACTTTTATCCTTTCTTAAATTTGTAATATGAATTACACATTGGAGGCAGTTTTGAAAAAGTCATTAAAGCCTAACCCTAAAAGAGTTTGAACTATATTAAATATTTTATTTGTTCAAAATTGTTCAAAAATAAAATTATAATGAAATTTGCTATTGATAGAGTGTTTGCTACACATTTTCAAATACAAATTTTTTTATTATTTTCCATTTTTTTCTTATTCTGTAACTCCTTCGTTATCACAACAAATTTGCTAGTAAAATTTGGTGTATATCCAAAATTAACCTTAAAATTGAAACTAAAGCGATGAACATTTCGTGTAAACCAAATTTTACAATTTTAACGAATTCGTTAGGATAGCGAAAAGTTACAGAATAGGAGTGTAAATCCGTTAAAAACTAGAAATTTCCATATTTATAATTCAATTTAATTTTATTTTAAGATACCATAAAAGTTAATTTATAAATTATTTCTCATTATGAACAGAATTATTATATAATAATTACCTATAATTCTACTGATAGTAATAAATAATATTCATGCTGTTTTCAGGTTTCTCTGTGTTCTGACTTTTGACGCTAAATTAATTTCTTTCTTTTTTGCTCTTTAAATTTAAAATACTCCCCAATATTTTTATTTTAACTTCCATAAATACACAAAATCTGCTCGTAAGCAATCATCGCCTGTCTTAATTTCAATGTATATACACTATAAAACAAATCACAGCAGGTGGTTAGAGTCTCACATTAGAGACCTAACAAGTTGGGTTACTCTGACATAACCTTAACATTAATCAAGTGGTAAAACAAGATAACAATCGATTTTAAAGACTAATACAATATTACAAAATCTTATTAATTATGCAATACCTATTTTGTTAAGTGGATTTATACGTTTTAATCGTGGTGCTGCACACTTGTTGTCTAGCAGGTTCACTGCAAGAGAGTTTGGGTGTTGTTTGAGCCGCAATCAGTATTTCTCACTCGCGCACTTAGCTTCTTGGCACACGAAAGGAACGTCTAAGTCGTTATGTAATGATTTATTTGTTATGTACCACGGTGCGTCCGCGATTGCTCGTAGTGTTTTGATTGAAATCGTTGAAGTATTTCAATATTCGAAGCACTTGCTGCACCTCACAACTGCACTCCGTAGGTCCATACGGGTTTGAGGATCATCTTATACACGCTCAGCTTGCTTGGCAACGAAAGCTTTGATTTTCTGCCAAGCAGCCAGTAGAGTTCCGTGGTCGAGTCCCATGCCGCTTGATGTATTGTAGTTATGAAATTTTCTACCGCCTAGTCAATGTTTTTGAGGTTTCAAGCGAGATATTATTATTTAACTTTTCATCGATCAATGTCCCAAATAGCTCCCAGTTTGTCAGCTTATTAGTGAGTGATACTGGTTTTGATTTGTTTATAATTTTTGAGCTTATCAATATCAGAATTGGAGAGTGGTCCGACGATAAATCGAGACTTTGTTCGGCTGTGAGATGGTCCGGTGGAATACCTTTGGTAACACAGAAGTCGATGACATCGGGAATTTTGTTTGTATCGCTTGGCCAGTACGTAGGTTTTCCTGTAGATAAAACTCCCAAGTTGTTTTATCAATGCATTTTACCAACTCTCTGCCTTTGGTTGTTGTTAGGCGTGAGCCCCATTTGGAATGTTTTGCATTATAATCTCCGCCTGCAAGAAACCTATTTCCTAGTGTGGCAAAGTAATTATTGTAGTGTTCTTCCTTGACGGCGTGTTTTGGGGGACTGTAGATAGCTGATATGGTTATAGGACCTCGCATGTCTTCGACAACTATTGTTGTAGCCTGGATGTATTCTGTTTCGTATTTAAGTGTTTCATGGTGTTTTATTTTGTTTTTAATAATGATGGCACTACCTCCCCAGCCTTTGTTGTTTGGGTGTTTTGTAACATAAATGTTGTAGTTATTGATCCTTAAATAGCTGCGATTTGTATAGTGTGCTTCCGAGATTAACATAATATCAATGTTGTGTTCTACCAGGAAAGCTTGAACTTCTGGTCCGTGATTGACAAGACCATCGGCGTTCCACACAGCTATTTTTAGGTGTTCTTCCATTATTTTAGCTTATCAAGCAGTTTTGACACGACATTCATCATCGTGTCCATACGTATGGCCAGCTGCTCTACTAGCTTCTCTAGCTTAGAAATTCTACTTTCCGTTTCAACGTTTTGAGATGTTTCTGTAGTGGTAATTTTGAAATTGGCTATATTTTCTTCTTTTCCTTGTGTTACTGAGGCGTAAGAAACACCGTTGTTGACATTATGTTTCCTTGTCGGTATCGATTCTGGAGCATTTGTTGGAGTACTCGTATTTAGTTGTTGCTGGGTCTTTTGTCGTCGGGCTGGATATTGTTTTGTTGTAGTTCTTTGTAAACCCTACAGCCCTTGTAACTGGCCGGGTGGTTCTCGTTACAGAGTGCACATTTTAAATCCCTACGTTCAGTTACTTTACAAGTTTTGTTGTCGTGGAATCCACTGCATTTGACACATCTTGGTTGACGCATGCAGTAGTTTTTAGTGTGCCCCAATCGCTGGCATCTAGCACATTGTGGAATCTGTCTAGTTTGCCGCACCGGCTCTAGATGAATTATAGAACTCTGCAGCTTTGTTATTTTATATATTTCTCCATTGTTTTCCTTGGGTTCCAACTCGACGAAAAATATGGGTAGCGGTTGTTGATCTCTTCTACTTTTAATATTATAAATGCTTTTACTTATGCCCATAGGAGGTTATTTCATCTTTCAAGAGAGTAGTGTTTGCAGAATAGTGGAGTCCTTTGATTACCACTCTAAAACTTCTTTTGTTTTTAATTTGATATGAATAATATTTACGTCTTTTCTTGTTAGAGCTGCGATTGTAGCTTTATAACCAACTTCATCGTTAGTTATTATCTTGACTTTACCTTTTAATAGGACTTTTAGGGAGTACTTTTCTTTAGATTCATTTGAAGAATCTAGTAAGGTTATCAAACCGCTAATGTCTTTAATTTCTGCTACAAAGATTGGAGGGGTTTTGTTTTTCAGGATTAGAAAGTTTGTCTTTATTTGTACTTTCTGTCTGGGGATCATCTGGGACTTCTAGCATTTGAAATTAACAGAACTAAAGTAGAGTATGTTTAATAAAGTATTATAGTATTTTAATCTTTTAAAGATTTTTTTTAAATTTTATTATTTAATATTAGTTTTAATTAATATTTCGAAAGTAATACGAATTTCAAAACCAAATTTAGGATTTCGCATACTTATACCGAGATTTAATAATGATTAAGTTTTGGTTAAAATTATGTTATAAAACTATTGTTTTCTATTTTTTAAATTTTATTATTTAATATTAGTCTTTATTTAATATTTTAAACACGAATAAGAGTTTCAAAATCAAATTTGAGATTGCTTATCTTCAAAGTAAG
This sequence comes from Lycocerus yunnanus, assembly GCA_036346125.1. Classification (NCBI taxonomy): domain Eukaryota; kingdom Metazoa; phylum Arthropoda; class Insecta; order Coleoptera; family Cantharidae; genus Lycocerus; species Lycocerus yunnanus. The sequence goes on along the minus strand of JARFIX010000033.1, from coordinate 2,047,977 downwards.
AGTAAGAGCTAATTAATTTTGATTAAATTGGTTCATGGACACAATTATTTTTAAGCTATTTATTTAATATTCGTTTTACAAAATATTTCAAAAACTAATAAGAATTTTAAAATAAGATTTGGTATGTTGTATGTTTGTATTGAGGCTTAGAGCTGATTAGATTTTAGGTCAAATTTGTTAATAGAAATTTTTTTTATTAAAGTGGCAAGTATCTATTATTTTCAAACACTACTAGTAAATGACTCTGATATCGATTGATCACTAGATAATGCAAGCGGCATTTATTGACGCCTGTGTTAGTTCGTACTTTTTTCCGCTTACCTATTCATAAAATAGTTTTGAGCACAAAAACTGCTTATATTGACAACTTAAAATGTAAATCTTCAGATATGTCATGTACCTGAAAGTGGCCCTTTTTTTCTGGGACAGTGATCAATAGGTAGAAGAATAGAAAACCAGTACTTTCCTGGCAAAACCAGTACGAATAGTCACCGTACTTATGGACTATTTTATTATTATTCACTAGTCGTTTATTAACCATTTTGTAAAAAATTTATATAAATACATAAATACAAAATCTAAAAATAAGAAACGTACAAAGTCTGTAATAAATTTGCATTCTGTGGTTTGGCGAGCCATGCTGATGGATAGGAGGGTTTCGGTAACCTAGCAAAGCTTCGGGATTCGTGAATACATAAATGTTGAGTGATATTTTATATTCCTTACTTTTGCGGCTTTTTCTCTTTTATTTTCTTTTTTATTTATAGAAAACTAAATGATAAAACAATTGAAAAAAAATTATTTATCTCTAGACGAGAGAAAATACTCGACAATGTAGGAAAATTGTACGTATTATTCAACGCTAGATTTAGCCCAGGATATCTATTAGGTAGAATTAGATGGGTAATAAATCAAAAAAACGCGTTTTTGGTCGATAACGGCTATTGGGAATACGTCAGGATGCCCTTTGGGTTAAGAAACGCTCCAGGTGCCTTTCAAAGTGTCATGAACAGAGTTCTACGCGAGTATTTGTGCAAGTTTTGTTTCGTGTACATAGATGATATTTTTAAAGTCACTCCACGAACACCTCGTTAATCTCAATTTTATCTTCAAAAATGAGAGCATATAACTTAAAATTATAGTTAGATAAATGGGAATTCATGCGCAAAGAAGTTGCATTTTTTGGTCAAGTCATTATATCCAAAGGTATCTAACCAAACCCATCAAACGTTTTAAGTATACAAAAATATCGCTTTCCAAAGTCAGTCAAACGAAATAAGAGCATTTCTTGAATTAATTATGGGGTAAAATTTCCACATTTTAGAACATTTTGTAATCCCATAATGTTTGCAGCAAGACTCTTACATACTTGAAATCTTGATGCGCGGAGTATTCGATATTCGTTACTTAAAAATTTATAAAATTGAACTACCACCTAAAGCAATAATTAATTTAATAATATGGTAAAATAATTTTTCTCGGTGTGGGTACCTCCACTTCGGTACTCATGTTCACTTTTGAGTTAATCGTAAAATTTGCAACTGCTAACGTTCGATTATATTTAAATGTTTTAATTTCTAGGAAATTGAAAACAGATTTATTGTAACCAATTAGTTCCCATCTTTGAAATTCCACCTTGTAATCTGTTTGATAAAACTGAAAAGCAAAACATTCCAACAGTAATAATTAGCAATCACACGAAAAATACCTACCCTTGAATAAAAATTATTTTCGGAGCTTAAACATATACAAATTAGAGCAATTAATACAAAACATAATTTATTATTCAGCATTTCGGAGTTATTTGGCATTCTGTTGAAAGCGAATCCGATTTTATTGTTGTATTACAACAATAAGATACTATCTTATTCAGAAAAGCTGTCCCTAACGACATTTAAAAAATTCAATGCTTATACAAATCAAAATGGAATGTGATAATTACTGCAAACAGGAACTCTGCTTTGTAATTTTTCATAATTAAAAATTTAACAAATGGCAGGAAAAGTAAAAACTTAATCTAAGTTGAAATATAAAATTCGTTTAACTAATTCAAATGATGACTGCAGAATCTCCTAGGGCTTTGTTTGCTTTAAATAATAGTTCAGTTGGTGCCCAATTCTTTAATTCTCGGATGCTCGCGGTGCTACGGTTTAACTCCACACTTCCAAGAAACTTTTCAATAGATTCCAGTTTAGAATTTTTGTTTCGGGAAAACCGTAGAGTCTTTATGAGTCATTTTACTTTATCATATGTAATATGAGAAAGTATTGTTTTCGTGCAGAAAAAAATTTGAGATTTTGATGGATTTACACTTTTGAGGTCCCTGAGTAAAATAAGACCATTTCCAAAAATGTCTGTGTGTGTGTATGTGTGTGTGTGTATGTGTGTGTGGGGTCAAATTTTGTGTGCGACCTACAGCAAAAACTAATAGGAATTTTCAAACAAAATTTTGGATTTTGAATCCTTATATTGAGACTTAGAGCTGATTAGATTTTGGCTAAAATTGATTCACGGGAACTATTTTTTTATTGTTTTAAATTTTATTATTTAATATTAGTTTTTAATTAATATTTCAAAAACTAATAAGAATTTCAAAACGAAATTTAGGATTTAGCATACTTATGTCGAGATTTAAAACTGATTAAATTTTAGTTAAAATTGTTTTATGAAAACTATCGTTTTTTAATTTTTTTAAGTTTTATTATTTAATATTAGTCTTTATTTAATATTTTAAAAACTAACAGAATTTTCAAAACCAAATTTGATATTTCTTATCTTTATAGCTGGAGTTAATGTTATTTAAATTTTAGTTAAAATTGGTTTATGGAAACTATTTTTTTATTTTTTTAAATCTTATTATTTAATATTAGTTTTTAATTAATATTTCAAAAAGTAATACGAATTTCTAAACTAAATTTAGGTTTTCGCATATTTTAATCGATATTTAGAACTGATTAAATTTTAGTTAAAATTTGTTTATAAAAACTATTGTTTTTTATTATTTTAAATTTTATTATTTAATATTAGCCTTTATTTAATTTTTTAAAAAACTAAAAGGATTTTCAAAACTAAAGTTGAAATTTGTTATGTTTATGGCAGGAATTAGAGCTGAATAAATTTTGGATAAAATTGGTTCATGGAAGCAATTTTTTAAATCTTTTATTTATTATTAGTTTTATTAAATATTTCAAAACTAATGAGAATTTCAAAACTAAAGTTGGTATTTTGTATCTTTATATTTAGATTTAGAGCTGATTAGATTTTGAATCACATCGGTTAATAGAAAATTTCTTTTTCTTTTTATTATTAAAAATTATTTTTTTAATATTTAATAAACGTATGATAAAGTCATGGGCATGGCCACATCCGATTTTTGCAATATTCTGCATTGTTTGAATTTTTTCTATAAGGGTTTTTATGTTCAGCTTTACTTTACTGGCTAAGGAAGAAACCTAGTGCGACCATAAATTCTTTTGCTTTTTGATGATGGTGTTGACGTGACCCGTAGAGTCTCCTGTTTGGGAGTCTAAATCAATGATTTGGATGTGCTGAAATAGGCCAAAAAGCTTTCAGTCTTTACAAATTACCTGGATGGGACGGAATTTTGCGGACCTACTGCAAAAGGTATGGATTTGATCGCGCCTTCCGTAAAAGTAATATTCAAAGCTAGTTATGCACTGGGATATATACCCACAATATGAAAGAAGGTGAAAGTAGTATTTATACCAAAATTGAGCAGAAAAAGATGCTGCTAAAGAAATAATTGAACATGCCCCATGTTGGGCGCCAAATTGAAATGGAACCTTTCCTTATCCTGTATACGAGCTGTCGTAAAACAGCTGATTGAACCCTTGCTTCAATAAAGCAAAACATTTGTTGATTCCTCGGCAAGAGTTAACTAATCCTGACTGGAAAATACACTTTTTCCTATAAAAATTGCTTTAATTTATCCAATTAAACTTTAAAATTTGACTGTCTAAGTCGATCGAATACGTCTTTTAACCTTTAAATGTGTTCTTGGAGCGACGTGGAAAATACAATTATGTCATCTAGATATACGATACGTTTTCATTTTAATGTTTGGGACGGGTTAAGAATCCCGAATCGGAATTTTTACCATTTTTGAAGTGGATTATGAAAGATGAGGGTCTAATTAGCGTATAAAAAAAATAAAATTTGCGGAATATTCACACAATTTTGAAAAAAACGGCTTTAAAGTTAATTTGGAATGCAATTTTATCATTGGCTCTTTTCAACTATAACCCCGCCCCCAAAATTGAAAGAGGCTGTGGCGACAGTAAATATACCAGAATCTCGGTTTTCACGACGAATTATGATAGATAATGGTGTAATTAGCTAATAAAAAAATTAAAGTTGTGATCGGACAACAAATTTTCGAAAAAAAATCACTTTTTGTGTGAATTCGTTTCGGAGGTGGTTGCACTGTCAAAACCTATTCTCCGCACCCCTACGCGACCCTCCGGGTCGCTCCGGGGGCTCCGAACGGTTTTGACACGTGCTAAACTCATTAAAAACATCCCTTAAGCGGCTCCAACTCGAAAATTTTGAAAGTTGACGCGACGGATCTCTGAGAGCGACTGGTATCACCCCACCACTAGTCACTGTCGACCCAGGCACAGCACACGTACCGCCAACAGAATAAATGATACCTTTTCATTTTAATACACTTACATGTATTTCTTATGGGAAATTTGCAATTTTCAAAATTAAATTGTGGCCTTATTACAACTCCGCCAAAATTGATCCTCACCTTAAAGAGCTTGTATTTTGTGTTCTTTCGTTTGGTATAGCCATTTCTATAGGGAAAAGTGTAGTTTCGAGTTCGGGATTCTTAACTCTAACCTAATGTTTCTCATTATGTTATTTAATATACGTTGAAAAGTTGCAGGTTTCAAATTTGCAAAGTAATAAAAATATGATGTTGATAATAGAATCAGCGGAATGATTGATAATAGAATTCATCTTCTCATGAAGGGGTTCGAAGGGTAGTGAAAGCGTAATACATGGTACGACATAGTACCACAAAGCCTCTACTCAATCTCAACTCTTACCTCCAAGCTGGTAAACCCGGGAACCTGAGTAACCAGACTGGAGATCGGGTAGCCAACCCGGTGGAAAGTCCGGCCTTAGGCTAACGAGCGAGAGATCCCCTCTGAGCAGGGCATCGGTAGATAGATCTATGAGTAAACAACAAATTCACAGAACCAATGATGAAGCCTCGGATACTGGACGGATCACACGGATCAACGACACGGCGAGATTAGGAAAAACGAGCTTGGAAAACAATGATTATACGTATGGGATGCTGGAACATAACATCATGGACAAATAGAGATCAGGAAATAATAATAGAAATGAATAAACACAAAATGGATATGTGTTCTCTTTCGGAAACAAAAAAAGGAAAAGGATCTACCAAATATCAGAATTACATTCTCGTCCACAGTGGAGAGCAAAACCGAGAGAGCTCAGTCGGGGATACTGCATGAGAAGTATGAGCACAGTATCGATGATATACAATATATTAGTGATAGACTACTACAGGTAACCATACAATTTGGAAACGAAAATGGCATATTCTCAGCGTCTACGCCCTGATAGCAACAAGCCCGAGAGGAAAAGGAAGATTCTCAAACTACAGGAAACATTGGACAGTATACCAACTAATGAAAGATATTTCTAATGGGAGACATGAACGCCAGAGTCGGTAATAGCGTCATCGACGGTATAAAACAGAAATACAATGAAGATATACAAAATGAGAATGGCGATATGATTTGTGCGCACAAAACGAGCTACGTATAAACAACACCTTCTACCCACACAAACAACAACATAAATACACATGGGCAAACTCAAGGGGACAGCAATCGACCATAGACTACATCCTAACAAACAGGGTGTACACCCAAGCAAATATTAGATGTTAGAGCCCTCGGTTTGGCTAATGTGGGCACAGATCACAACATGTTATTATGCAAATATCGCACCGCCGCCATCGCAATGCTGTCAAAGAGAAAAAAGCCCATATATATTACAAAATTTAATGTCGAATCGACTGCAGATTATAGTGCACAATATCTATACCAACAAAGATTGAACGAGAAGATAATGAGAGATCCAATAACAGACGACATGAGCGTTGAAAAGTCCTGGAAACACTACGCTCAAATATAATAAGCAGTGCGGAGGAGGCATTTGGAACAAGAAGAGTTAACATAAACGCAAAAATAAACAAAAAACTATGGTTTACGGCAGAAGTAAAGGCATTGGCAGCGGATAAAAGAAAGCCTATCTAGCATATAGAACTAACAAGACCCTAGAGGAATATCAAAATACGTCCAGAAAAGAAACCTGATAAATCACCGAATACGCGAAATAAAGGAAGAATTCTGGGAAAGGTTTTCAAAAAGTATGGAACACGACCTGTATGGAGGGCAAAAAGGTATGGAATATGCTGAGAAGCAGCAAAAGGCCGATTAATGAATACATTCAAAAAAAAACCATACGCGCCATAAATGGGTAAGTACATACTTTAAAACCCTGTACAAAGCGCAACCAACGGAGACAACAGAAGATACTCAGAATGATGGACATACTGAAGAGAATTACCCATATCACACGGTGGAAATTACAGAAGACAGCGTCACATCTACAATAAAGAAACTAAAAATAGAAAATCTCCAGGACCCGATGGAATCGTAAACGAGATGATAAAACTAGGTGGCGATATGCTGATCCGAGAGATAACCACTCTATATAAGAAAATAATCGACACGGGAACTATACCCGAGCAATGACAATTAGCCGAGCAGGCCGAACTGGCATTACAATTCCGATCTTTAAGAAGGAACAAAATTGACCCAAGAAACTATAGAGGTATATGTTTACTTAGTAGCATTTTAAAATTACTGACAAAAATCTTATCAGATGAGATAACAAGTAGGGTAGTAATAAGCAAGGAACAGCAGGGATTTCGTATGAACAGATCCACAATCGACGCAATATACATACTACGTCAAATAATAGAAAAATCCATCGAGTATGACAAACCGGCCTTCTTGTGCTTCATTGACTTGACGCAAGCATTTGATCGTGTAAACCTGAAAGATGCACTAAACATACTGAAAGAGAACTACTTCCACCCAAACATCATAAAGCTCATCACGGCGCTAAACACGAACTGTAAGACCATGATAAGGACAAACGGAGAACTGACTGAAGAGGTTGAGGTGTCCTCCGGGATAAGGCAAGGCGATAGCATTAGTCCTACACTGTTTAATCTAATAATGGACAAAATCATAGGAAGGGTTAAAGAGCAAAATGCTGGATACAAGTTAGGCAATACAACCGTGAACATTGTGTGCTATGCAGACGATGCAGTGATTATCGCGGAGAATGAAGATGACTTACAGCGCCTAGTGTATAGGTTTAAAACAACAGCATATGAATACAATATGGAAATATCGACCAACAAAACCCAATCCATGACGATAAGCAGAGAGCCCATCCGATGCAAACTCGCCGTGGACGACCAGGTGATCAGTCAGGTGATGAGTTTCAATTACCTCAGTGCCCATATTTCAAGCAGTAGGAATATTCAACAAGAAGTGCGCGTCCAAGCTGCTAAGGCCTCCGCTATATCAATCTGCCTACGCAACATAATATGGAAAAATAAATACATGTCAGTAAACAGCAAAGTACGTATATTGTGGTGATATTTCTGAAATTAGACTTCAAAAATACTATAAAATGGTTTTTACTAGTTTCTTACCAGTAGTGTTTTTTTTGTGTTCGTTTTTTTAAGAATTTCGATTTGTTGATCAATTTGAAGATCAACAAAATTAATTTGCTTTATTTTGCCAACAAGAATGCCAAAAATTGTTACTTTCAACACCTTTTACACAAAATCATGATTTGTTTTGATGAATTTGACAGTGTGATTATTTGACATTAGTGTGATTTGTGCGCCGCTTGTTTATGGCAAGATGAAATTTAAAATTTGGAAACGAAAAGAATGTTTTTGAATGTTGGCAATTTGAAAAAAGAAAAAAAAACGAGCAGAGCAGAAAGAAAAAGGAGGGAGAGTTGGGCTGAGAACTCGAGACCGAATGCACGTCAGTTGGAGGACGTGAATTTTGAGATTTTTGATTTGCGTTGCCGTGAAAGCGGTAAATTTTTGAGTTTGTGATGGTGCTTTCTGAAGACGGGGTCGTCTGTTTTATTTTTGCGAGTTGATCAAAGTTTTTGGTTGGATTTATCGAATCTGCAAAGATAGCAAATGAAAAATTTTTATAGAGGAGCCATTTTGGAGTTATTCAAGTTTGATTTGTGCAGCGAGTCAATAAGTTTGTATTGGAGTCGAAAAGAGGAGCTATTTTGGAATTATCAAAGTTTTACTTGTACGAGTCAACGAGTTTTGGATGTGAATTGGATAATTGAAAGCGCCAGCATTCGGGCAACACCTGGAGTGTTAATAAGGTCAGTCGTTGAACATTTGTCCGCTAGTTTAATAAAATTTTTATTTGTGTTAAAACATTTTTTGAATAATTACTTTAAAAATTATTACCATTGTAAAGATTTACACAAGACACAGAATTGTTTGGTGGTTTAAATTTCAGCAAATGATTTCCAATTTTAAATTTAAATTTCAATTACCAAGCAAAACACAATTACACCACCTGGCATATTTGGAATTTTGTCCCAAAATCGGTTTGGCAATAAAGCAAATTTTGAAATCACGTTTCAATATTCGAGTTTTAATTGCGCTGTGGTTTTATTCATTTATTCATTTTCAGAGCTGCGAACCTTAGAACTCACTACTGGGTAAGTCTCATAGCTCTCCGCTGATTAATCCTAGACAACTGGGTTAAATTTTTATGGTGTTGCAACGGAATTTCTGAAGGGGGTCCTTTCACTAAAAACCACAATAATATATAAGACATGCGTTAGACCCATATTAACGTACGCTGCCGAAACACGAGATGAAACCTCCAAGACGAAGCAAATACTCGAAGCACAGAAATGAGCACATTACGAGCAATTGCCGGAGTTACCCTCAGAGATAGAGTAAGAAGCGCTGCTACCCGACAAACGTGCGCGATAGACGACATCGTGAGATGGATAAGAGCAAGACGAAGGCTATGGAGGGACCATGTGGAGAGAATGAATCATGATCGATTAGCAAAAATAACAATGCTAAACAAACCTGACTCTAAAAGACCACCTGGACGACCACCGAAGAGGTGGTATGAAAGTTGGACATCAGTATCCCAAGAAAGGCAGCAGAAATAGTTCCAGGCGACAAAAAATGGATTTTCACAGGACATGTCCTATAATAAAAGAAGAAGAAGAAAAGAGATCTTCCCATGGTTGGACTGTGGGGAACTGGTATTAGAGCTTAATGATATAGTACTTGCTTGCTTCGATGCTATTGTACAATTCAAAATAATTCTACATGCTAACGAATTAAAATCACAAACATTTCTCCGCTTCTGTTTTTGTACGCTCGAGTGTGTAATATTATTTTTACTATTCAAACATTCGCGGGATTTAAGATTAAAATTCAGTTAAATTGTAAAGTTCACGCCATCTCGGTACGACGGGAAATAAGTATTATCAGAGATCATTATAATTCACTGTATTAGTAGGAGTCTTTTGTCAATTTTGGTTATTACCCCAGAGGCGTAGAAAGAGATGCGCAATGATGCTAGAGATAACGGGCATTCAGATCTGAACCTTTGAACGAGTCAGTCGACTAGATTAACCGTTGCAAATAATCAGTGTGAAATAAATTTAATCAGATTTGTAAGTTTCAGTAATAATTGATAACGATTTAAAATCTAAATTTGTGAAAATCTCAAGTAAGTAATTTTATTTATTTTATATGATTTAACATTAATAACTTCGATCAGCCGTTTTCATCCCTTTGTTCGAGAGGCCATATTGGTTTGTTGGCGTCGGTAAAAAGGGTACTTTGTTTTATGTTTGGGTTTAACAATTTACTAAGAGCTTGGTTTTGTGTTTGTCGGTCATAATTAATTTAATATTATTTAATTAATTTATATTTAATTCGGGTGTTTGATAATTTATGTTATTTCCTGGTAAATTTTATAAAATGACTTTGGTACACTTTCCGATCGTAACTAGGTATTTATTTATTTATATTTAAGGTTTTGTGGTAATTTTCCTTTGTGGTTTATAGGTAATTATTTGATTTTGTGTAAACTTAGTATTTAAGGGGTTGTGAATTTTATTCAAGATGGCCGGGGACGCGCACTTTTCAGTACCGGCTTTGGGTAGTTTCAAAATGGCCACTCACCACTAGATGTTGTTATTTGATTAATTTGGTTGCCAATTAAATGTGATTTGTATGTATGGGCTACTGGTTCTCAAAGCAGGTGACTAGCTCCCAACAAGGGTTACAGTCTGTCAATGGAATCATCCCGAAGGTTTTCAGCGGAGACCAGTTAGCTAAGGTAGGGAGCTTGAGGTTGTGTATGAGCCCATTCTTGTTGTATGTGATTTGGGGTATGTTTCTGATCCTTGTGGGTTACCGGGTGAATTAAATACAATGTTTTGTGGTGATTGGGTCATTTCTAGGTATTTATCATGTCAATTTATTTTATTTTAGATTACTGTCATAATTAATTGGTTTAATAAGATTCAGCGTTTATTTAGTCGCACTGTCGATTTACCAATCAGACCAGATTGAGTAATTTTAATTATATGCTAAAGCACAATATTAAAACAAAGACAAATGAAAAGTCAATATTAATCAATTGTAGCATCTACAATGACAAAGCAAACAAATGGTGCTTCCTACAATCACCAATAACAATTGAAATTTATAGCTGAATGCTTACTATTTAACGATATGTTGTTTCATGTTTATCCGATACCTAATTACGATCCGAAATACTAGAGATCCATTTATAAAATTAAGTCCATATTGACACTATTTAATTAATGAAATAACCGGTCTCACAAATGAGCACCGAGGCTTGTCTGTAATTCTATCAGTTGTTCGAATTACCGTGAGGTTGATATTTAATAAATATTCAAACCTAACAGTCCTGTGTTTTATTTCCTGATGGAGTATTTGGTGTTTACGAAGGTTTCCGAGAAGGTCATGTCAAACATCTTAGTTATTTCTGTGTTTTGCTTATAGACTTGGTTCTTTAGAGACGCCACTGGGTGAGTAGATTGGGTTAGTGGTGACGCCACTGGATTTTCAGAAGAGGTTAGGTTGGTCATGTTCACGTCTTTCTATATTTGGGTTCAACTACTATGTGTTTTCCGTCTATTTAAAGAAGTTGGGTTACGATTTACACGACGTTTGGGGAGTTTGTTGACGATCACGATGTTAGGCCAGGGTTATCTAGGTTTGGGATTCGAAATTTGTGGCGCGAATTTCAAAAATAGGGCAAATATTACAAGTGTTTTAACTTGTAGCTAACTCGTTTCTCCCAAAATCAACATTCCAAAAGTACCATCATCTTTGTGGGATTTTGACAAAATTTTGAATAAACTTTGATCTTCCTATGACAATGTGTGGTTGTTTAATTTTCATGACATATTAGCAAAACCGTGATTTTATTCGGTACTTGCCTAGGATGGTGCGCCCAAAAATTTACTTTTTCCGAAATATAAAATAAACATTTTGTTTTGCCGGTTTTCTCTTTTCCGTGGTTTTCTAAAATTCAGATTAAACAAAAGCTGAACAACATTCTGGAGTCATCACAAAATTTGGATGACTTAAGCTACTTTAATAATGTTTCAACTTAGAATAAGTTTTATAATTTTATATGTTATTTTTCCTGTCATCTGTTGCATTTTCCATCATTAGGAAAAATTACCAACCAGAGTTCCTGTTTACGGTAACTACTTTATCATTACATTTCCATTTGTATAAATTTTAAATTTTTTAAACATCGTTAGGGACTAGATTTTTGAAAAAGATACTGCAGAACATTAAACATTGATACACTTCCAACAGAATTGCATATCTTTCCGAAATGTTGGATAACAAATTATGTTTTGCTATCATTGTTCTAATTTGTGTATGTCAAAACTCAGCAAACAATTTTTATTCAAAGGTACGTATTTTTCGTGTAATTAATAATTATTGCTAATTGAACGTTTTGCTTTCAAGTTTCATCAAAGAAACTATAAGGTAGAATTTCAAAGATGGGAGTTAGTTGGTTACAATAAATCGGTTTTCAATATTTTTGAAATGAAAACATTTAAATATAATCGAACGTTAGCAGTTGGAAATGCCACTATTAACTCAAAATTGAACATGAGTACTGAAATGGAGTACCCACACCGCCAAAAATTATTTTACCATTATTATTGAATTAATTATTTTAGGCGGTAGTTCAATTTTATAAATTTCTAAGTAACGAATATCGAGAACTCTACGGATCAAGATTTCAAGTAAATTTATGTAAGAGTCTTGCTGAGAACATTATGGGAGTACAAAGTTTTTTCAAATGTGGAAATTTATCTTCATGTCAATTAATTCAAGTAAATTTTTTTTCAAATCAAGTATGCAATTTCTTAAATTATTTTTTTGTAGGATACTACCTATACAATTTGCAATGTTTATCCGGATGAATCTCGATTTCCACCGTTCGTACCAAATGGTGAATACAAATTTTTACTGGATTTAATGTATAATGATGAAACAATTGCTACAACAGCTACGTATATTAAAATATATGTTCCTGTTCCTAGACCACCAAAACATAAAACCCTTGGGTGATTTTAATTTATATATTCCGATGTAGTGTTACTTTTCATGATTGAGTTGATAATAAAATCTTTGATTTGCTATATTTATTTTGAGTTGGGTCCGTTTCGCCGGGGCACGATTTGGCGCCAGGTGTCAATTTAATGAACTGACAGTTTAAATGAAATGAAAAAACAAAAAAAAAAACAAACTACAACTATTTATTTAAATGAATTCGGAAAATGTAAAAATTTATAATTAATGTTGGATCGTTTCATACAGTTTTTTGCTTGGCGCGCAGATCAACATCGACTGCTGCAACTCTGATAAATGGATTAAACTAACAAATAAGTATGAAAACATAGAGCCACCGACCCAAAAAATTTATTGTAGAAATAAGGAAGAAACTTATGAAAGAGGAAGTCTAAAAAAATGAGCAGCACAAATAAAAAGTTGCAGTTGCTGCACTTTGATAGCGCGTAAAAACAAGAGATACAAAAAAAAAGAAACGGTAAAAGCAATGAGCCAGCACTTTACGATTGTGAATGATCATTCAGGGGAAACTCTAAATATTACGCTCCGAAAAGCAAGTCGGTAAGATAGTATACTGTTTAAAAACTACTGTGTATACTACAGCGGGGCAACTTCCATTGAAAAAATATGGCGATACGCCACCTGGTATTTGCATTAAGAAGTATGGCGTGTTTTTTTATCAAATGAATGACATAAATGGCAGTAAATGTTTGTGACTGGTGTTTCAACTTTAAATAATTTTTGCTTTTGTGAAAATTGGAAAAGTTTCATAATTTTTTATTATTTGCTTTCAGTGGAATCATAATTTAAATGAACAGAAATGTTTATTTACATAACAAGTTCTACTCAATACAAATAATAATAAATTATGAAACATATTTTAATCACATCAACATAACTTCACAAAATTCTAAAATGCAAACATTACAAATGGCGGTCAGCTATTGTTTATATTCCATTAATTTGTTTTAGCTTCATAGTCATCCTTACCATAATTTCTAATTATAAAATGCAACGTCACCTTGTATTAGCACTTTGAAGTTTTCGTCACAAATTCAATTATTTCCATAAGAGAGCCCAGACTGTGGTGTATACATAGGTTAATTAGCAATGAGCAATAAACTGCAAAAGTATGGCTGCTGCAAGAAAAAACGAAGTGACCACGTCAAATTCTGTGAGTAGCAGAGTTTGCGAATTTGTTATGATTTCAGATTCAATAATTAATTATGTCACAAATAAGCGGTTAATAATATATACATATAATTTCAATGTTCTTTGAACATTTTGGGTTACATTTAAGTTTTTAAAAATGCGAAATATATCTAAATGAAAGATTTTCTCTGAAAATAAAAAATTATAAATGATTTTGAGAAACAAAGTCCAAATCTAAAAATTAATAGGTAATTGTGAAAATTAAATTCTTCTCGATGAAGCGATTGTCATTTTCATTGATTTGAAACAACAAAATATATCAAGCTTTTTCAATTGGCTTAAAGAAATTATTCCTCATATGGCTTTATTTATTTAAGAGATTGTGGTTTTATTCTAAAATTAAATTTCTTAAATAACTCTTCTCCCCCGTTCTTTATCATTTCTCCGCAGATTTCATCTAGCCCCGATGCTTTTCCATTTTTTATTCGTTTTGTTGTATCTTCTATTTCCTCGTATAATGGTTTCAATACCAACAGGTCATCCTCTGCCACTTCCATATTTTTCAGTTGTTTTTTCTTGCCATAACTTTTATTTAATAGCTTCTCAAAGTACCTCATCCATATTTCCCTAACTTTCTCTTTACTACATTCCACATTGCCCCTTCGTCTTTTACAGATCTTGATTTTATTTTAGGCCTCCTGTATGTTTTTTGATATTCATGAACATATTTTTTATGCCGTTCCCTCTGCTAATTGCTTCTAGTTCTTCCATCACGTGTTTCATCCATTTGTTCTTTTTTCGCTTGCATATCTTATCTGCGTTTTTCTTGCTTTACTATACTCTTCTCTGTCTTCTTGTTGGTTTGATCTTATCTATTTCTGTCTTGCTTTTTTTTTCTGCTCGATTTTTCGTTCACAATCCTCATCAAACCATTCGTTATTTAGTCTCTTTTCTGCATATCCAACGTTTTTTTCAGTGCATCTCTTTATTAGATTTTTTGTGTTTGTCCACGCCTCGTTAATATTTTCTTGCGCCTTCAGTTTTTTGATTTCACTGTTTATTTCCTGTTTATACTTTTTCTGCACCGTCCTGTCGTTAAATCTTTTTATTTCCCATTTTTTCTTACTATGCAGTTCATTTCTGTTTACAAAATTTGTTTCTTGTTTCATCTTGATTACCACCAGGAAATGGTCCAAATCGATACTTGCACCTCTAAAAGTTCTTCGCCGCGTCAAGCTTACAAAATGCTACAATTTCAAGCTTAAAGTAACCTTGATCTAAGCTTGATACGTCAAGCTTGACGAACATGCGAAAATCAATTCAAAATCAGACTTGCTGTAAGCTTGCGTGCTATCTGGGGTATTTCTAACGTGCTTAATAAGATTTTAGTGCTTTCTTTAGTTTTAGATTTCTACACTTATGCAAAGCCGGAGTTTATTGAAATTGAATCAGAAATGTGGTTTCTTGCTAATGGCAAAGAATATTTTGACGAGATGAATACGATTCTCCTGTACGGAGCTGGGTGAGTTGTAAACTTTAAGAATCTTGAATGCTTGTCATTCAATGGTGAAATCATATAGATAGGCAGTTTGCCATTCATTTTCGGTATCAACTGCATCGTTATGTCGACGAAGCATTTTATTGTTGCTGCGTAGTTTACTTTGATTGTTTGTTTTTCCCCTTCAGAGAAATCAAACTGCATTTTTGGATTTGGGTCGCTTTTCGTCTTCCTTTCCATGGATTATATTTACAAAATTGTCAAAAGGTTACATAAGAAAATGTTTTAGAAAAATACAAGATTAAATTTAAGCAAACAATAATACTTCATATTAATTATTCGGTGCATTTGAGTCGATATCTTTTTGTTTGGATGTTGTCTTTGGTTCTCGTTTCATATTGATGGCTCGCAGTATTGAGTAGGGTCTCCTTGTCGTTTTTAGTTTTGTTGATAGCTGCATATACATATGCGGATGGCAGTGTCATGATGCCGAGAGCTTGAAATATTGGTTTGGCGTGTGTTCTGCTGGAAACTCCTTCTAGTGCTCGAATGGCTTGTTTTTGTAGTACAAAAATTTTCCGTATTTGGGTTTCGTTGCCCCAAATCAAAAGCCCGTATACGGTTCTTGCATGGAATAGTGAAAAGTATACGGTTTTGGCAGCTTGTTTACCTGCAGTTTCCTTTATTCTTCTAATGGCATAAATAGCTGGGCCTAATGATTTAAAAAACCAGCAAGCATGGTCGTTTCAAGTCAATAGTGTATCCAACATTAGTCCTAAGTATTTAGTGGACACTTTGGGTTCCGCTTCAATGTGCCTATTTGTTGTGAGAATCATTTTTTGTGTTTTTTCCGCGTTTAAGATTAGTTTGTTGGACGTAAACCACTTCTTTGCTTCACATATCCGGGCGTCTGCGTTTTGGTCGTTCTGCATTACGAGAGCGGTGTCATCAGCATATAACACGGTTGGACAGTTAACATTCTGCGGGAGATCGTTGATGTAAATAACAAAGAAGAGAGGTCCAAGAATGCTACCTCGCGGTATGCCACACGTCACTGTAGATTGCACACTCATTTTGTCGTTCCACAGAATGTTTTGTTTTCGATTGTGGAGATATGATTTTAACGTAGCCGTAGTGTTGAATTTTAGTAAAATATGTCGTGATCCATCATATCAAATGCTTTCGACAAATCGCAGAATATGGTTCGACATTTTTGTTTGTTCTCCAGTAGGTCTTGTATGTGGAACATCAGGCTTTCCATTGTATCAGTACTGTTTCGGTTTTGTTGAAAACCAAATTGTTGTTTAGTGAGACTATTATGTTTGATTAAAAAGTTTGAGAGCCGGGCGTAGATGACTTTTTCAAAGATTTTAGAAAAAGTAGGTAGAATCGATATCGGACGATAGTTTCCAGGTATGCTCTTGTCTTCCTTTTTGAAAATAGGAATAACCTTGGATACTTTAAGTGAATCTGGAAAAATACCTTCTTGTAAGCAAGTATTTATCATATGGGAGAGTGTAGCTGATATAGTGCGGTGTACCAGTTTCACAATTTTAGCGTTTAGATTATAGATGTCGTATGTGGAAGTGTTTTTCAGGTTTAAGATGTCTTCAATTTCGTATTTAGTTGTAGGTCGTAGAAATATTGAGTCTCTTATGTTGATGCTAGCAGTTTTTAGGTAATGTAGGAGGCTTTTCTGTGGCAATGGAATTTTTTTGTTGAGTTCGTGTGTTATACTTACAAAGTAGCTGGCAAAGTCATTAGTAGTAATTGATACGTCACTGTTTGCTGACTCTTTTTTCCTTCCCACTCTTTTCCCTTCCTTCCCATTTATTGTCAGAATTGGAGATGCGTTGCATGTTTACTTGTTTTCTGTTCTCAGCTGCAGTCCCATTTCTTTCCTTAGCTGAAGCAGCTCTTTGGGAAGGCTCCATTTTGTAACATTGTTTTTATAGGTCTTCATTGGGAATGCAGATTCTGCTTGCTCTGTTATGATTTTGTTGAATAGACTGAACTTTGTAGTGGGATCAGTTTCCTCGTAAATTGGTGTCCAGTTAGTATTTTGAATTAATTCTATGAATTTTTCTCTTGATTTGGGAGAGAAATTTCGTATTTTCCTTGTGTCGAAATTTGTTATTTTGTGTATTTCTACTATTAAGCAGAGTGCTTTATGGTCGGATATGTTTGGCTCAATTACACTTGCAAAGCTAGGTACGATAGTAGTGAAGATGTTGTCGATACAGGTGTGTGCTGCTGTACGTGTCACTTCATTAACTGTTTTTTGTAGGTTAAAGGATTTCATTAGTGTTAGAATTTTTTCACTGTCACTTGAGTGGTCGTTAAAGTTTGTATTGAAATCTCCCGTGACAATTAGCTTGGTTGATATGCTATGGGACTCGGAGACTTCTGAAATAACATCCTCAAGAGTTTTGCGTAATTATTTATGTTACCTGTGGGTGATCGACATGTTGTTATGATTACGGTGTTTAGATTTTTTATTAAGCATGCTGAAAATTCGCCTTCGAGTTCAATCGATTTAGAGCAGATATTGAGAAGAGGTGTGTAAGTCAAATCATCACGTACATATATCGAAACTTCTCCATGTATGTGTTTACTCCTAACGTAGTAAGATGCCAGGCTGTAGCCTGTCATGTTATATAAATGTATGTTATCGGATCTTAGACAGTGTTTGTTAGTACATGCTATGTCAATATTTTCTTCTTGTAGGTATTCTAACTAAGAAATGTTGTTTGTTAAACACAGGATATTGAGATTTAATAGTTTAATGTTACGTTTTTTGATTGGGTTGCGCATTAGTTTGGCTTGCTTGTGGGGTGGTTTATTAGGTGAGCTGGCTTTAATTTGGTTGGAGTGAGCTGCTTTTAGGGTAGCGATGCTGGTTTTCGGCTGCTCTTTAAAAAATGACCGGATTTTCTGAAATCAAATCGGGAATATTTGATGCCCATAGACCAGAAGCTGTTGTTGTATACCTTGTCTGTTGTCTTGAGCATTGTCTGTTGCTTATTTTTGGTTCAGTTTGAAGTAGCTCTACTGTAGTGTCTGCACCATATAGGTTATCCGATACATATTTTTGGATAGTTTCTTCGGTTATGTGTCACATGACTTTGGAAATGAATAGTCAAACTTTGGGATTCGTACCTACAAGATCTAAAGCAGATTGAGTAATGTTATTACCTACCTCAACACTTTTTGATTTGATCGATTTCCTCGGTTTTTTATAGCTGATACGCTTGAAGCCCTCATCCTCGAAATTTAAATTTTGTGTTACGTCAGGTGTTTTATCCAGTTTTGTTGCCCGGTTCTGTGCCATCGTAAGTGCCTCCGAAAGTTGTTTCTGGGTTATTACACGTGCCTTGGGATCGGATTTCACAGGTGTGTTTACTTGACTTAGTTTCACGTTTTTGACATTTGCACTCTCATTGGTAGCGTTCGCATGTTCATATGATGAATGCTTGTTGGTAGGGTTCACTTGTTCATTTGAGGGTTGCTCGTTAGTTGTTAGTTGTTTGGTTGCGTTCAATTTCGTGTCATCGTGCTTGGTTTTTAGGATTGGAGTTACTTTAGCTTCGAGTTTTTCGTTTAATAAACTAATTACCGTAGTCTTTTCGTTGACGAGTTCAAAAGGGTTTTTATTTGTTGTTTTAAGCTATTGTTTAGTTCGTTGTAGAGATTAGTTGAACTTTCCTCACTTTTATCGACACGTGGCACTTCTTCGATGGTAATTTTCAGAGAGCACTCACATTGTTGTAACACGCTGTCTTTTTTTAATCTTTTTGGTTGGAATTTCATTATTGATAATAAATTCGATTAAGTCACCTTTCGATAATTTGTTCAATTCCGTAGTAATTTCTATTGTTAGCTCTGGGGTTAGAACATCCTTTTGTAGATTTCTAGGTTGGTAGTTATAAACAAAACAAAACCTAACCTCAACCCTTATGCGCAACGGGGTCCTAGACCAAAATGTAAGTTGGAAAATTTTCAAATTATTCCCATTTATAAGAGTTACATCACTCAATGTTGATGTGGCCGTCAAACATTTTCAGAATCGTAAGACTGTGTGAAACGGTCCAACGATTAGAAATTTCTACATTTTCCGAATTCATTTTAATAGTTGTAGTTTGCTTGCCATATTCAGGTTTATTCTGATTATATTACTTATTTGATTTTATTTTTTCGTGTTATTTAAATTGTCAGTTTATTAAATTAACACCTGCCGGCAACTCAAAATAAATACAGCATTTAATACGTATAGTTAATCAAAGATTTTATTATCAACTCAATCAAGGAAAGTAACTCCAGATCGGAATATAAAAATTAAAATCAGGCAAAGATTTTGTGTTTTGGTGGTCTTGGAACCGGAACATATATTTTAATATACACCGCTGTTGTAGCAATTATTACATCATTATGCATAAAATCCAGTTGCAATTTGTATTCACCCGTTGGTAGGTAAGGTGGAAATCGAGATTCGTCTGGATAAAAATTGCATATTGTATAGGTGGTATCCTACAAAAAAACTTTATCAAAAGTTACTTGTTTTAAAAAGAATATTACTTTAATTAATTGACAGGAGGTAAAATTTCCACATTTAAAAAAGCTTTGTATTCCTATAATATTTTCAGCAAGGCTCTTACATACATTTACTTGAAATCTTGTTCCGTAGAGTTCTCGATATTCGTTACTTAGAAATTTATAATATTGCACTACCATCTAAAATAATTAATTTAGTAATATGGCTAAATAATTTTTCTCGGTATGGATACCTCCATTTTAGTGCTCATGTTCACCTTTGTGTTAATCGTGGTATTTACAACTGCCAACGTTCGATTATATTTAAATGTTTTAACTTCAAAGATATTAAAAGCAGATTTATCATAACTAATCAATTCCCATCTTTGAAATTCGACTTTGTAGCCTTTTTGATGAAACTTAAATGCAAAACGTTCAAACAGTAAAAATTAGCAATCACACGTAAAATACCTACCTTTGAATAAAGATCATTTACCGAATTTGAATCTACACAAGTTAGAACAATGATTGCAAAATATAATTTGTTATTTGACATTTCGAAGATATATGTCATTCTGTTGGAATGGAATCCGATTTTATTGTGGTATCTTATTCAGAGATCTAATCCCAAACAACATTTATAAAATGCAAGGTCTACACAAATCGAATTATAATGATATTGTAATTACTATGAACAGGAACTCTGCTTGGTAATTTTTTTATAATATTGGAAATTGCAATAGATGACAGGAAAAGTAAAAACTTTTGCTATTGAAATATGGTTTGTTTTAATAAAATATTTTGATTGTCTTTGACCATCACAATATTCGTGGTTCTTTCAGAAAATTTCTAGTTGACAAGAAACAAGAAACAGTGAAAACAATTTTGTATATAATCAACAATTATATAAACGAGCGGCGTAGTTACCGTTTGTAAATAAACAAAGACTAACATTTATAACTGGCAACTAACTGCATTTGCAAAAATACCCATGTTTATCGACGTCAACCAAAAATAACGTGATCTGCGTTTTTAGGGTTGATTACCTCTAAAATTCTGTTTTATCCAAATACTTTGTCTACAGTTTAATGTATTCTACTGAAGGCACGTTCAACACTCTAAATATTTATTAATTATTCACATTAAAATACAATTATTAGATTTAAGCTACATCTACCTCTTTTCGGATAAAAAAGTTTACATATTCTGAATTTAATTGTTTTTGATTTATCAACTAACACATACATACTCTTATTATATCTTAATTTTAAATTGTATGCTAAACTAATTTTTAGTGGTTATTTTATCAATTATTTAAAAAAGTTATTATTATTAATTGAACAAATGTATTATTAACATCTACACAAATTTTTTTTTTTAATGACATCTAAGGTAATTTACAATCTGTTTCACAAAACATTCAGTAAATAGATTAACAAGACTAGTCATAAAAGTTAAAGTCCAATGACTTTACCTTTACAATATCACTCACATTTATATGGTATTATTGAATTTTATACACAGATTAATTCTTTTACTTAAACAAATCGGTTTGGGAGCTCTCGAGGATGATACCTTTTTAATCTGCGAGATGGTACATTGTTCTGTAGAAGATTCGTAGCTAGCTTATTCGGGTGGACACTTAACTTTTTTAAATATTTTTCGCTGTAGGATTTTATTTCACTTTTCACTAGATTTATGTGAAGATCGTTGTGTATAATCTCATTTGGCACGTACCATGGGGCATCAGAAATTGTGCGGAGCACTTTCGATTGGTATCTTTGCAGGATTTCGATGTTAGAATTGCTGGCTGATCCCCACAGCTGGATACCATATGTCCATATGGGCTTAATGATGCACTTATATAAAAGAACTTTGTTTTCCAGGGATAGTTGGGATCTGCGTCCCAGGAGCCAGTACATTTCTCTGAATTTAAGCCCAAGTTGTTTTCTTTTGACCATATGTGCTTACTATATGTGAGCCGCCTGTCTAGGTGTATGCCAAGATACTTTACATCGTCAGCCTGTGGTAACATACAATTGTTTAGAGTTACTGGTGGACAATTTCCCTTCCTCATAGTGAATGTGACATGCACCGATTTGGAGTCGTTTGCTTTAATACGCCACTTTCCCAACCAGCTCTGGATCTGATTTAGGCTCTCCTGCAAGTCCTCTGATGCTTGAGTTGCACTTTTATGTGAGGCAATGACCACAGTGTCATCTGCGAAAGTGGCGGTAGATGTAAATCTTGTTGTTGGTAGATCCGCTGTAAATATGAGGTAGAGCACTGGCCCCAGGATAC
Organism: Lycocerus yunnanus; assembly: GCA_036346125.1. Classification (NCBI taxonomy): domain Eukaryota; kingdom Metazoa; phylum Arthropoda; class Insecta; order Coleoptera; family Cantharidae; genus Lycocerus; species Lycocerus yunnanus. The sequence goes on along the minus strand of JARFIX010000033.1, from coordinate 2,025,709 downwards.
TGCCCTGTGGTACTCCAGAAGCTATTGGAGAAAGACTCGAATATGTTTCCTTACACTTTACTCGAAACATTCTTTCAGTAAGGTATGATTTCAAGAGTAAGTAGTACTCGGGTAATTGTTTTCTTATTTTTATTAGAAGACCCTTGTGCCAGACCTTATCAAACGCCTGAGAGATGTCGATGAATGCAGCCGTACAAAACTTTTTATCTTCGAGGTTTTTTGCTATCACCTCTACAATACGATGCACTTGTTCGATGGTGGAGTGCTGCCTTCTAAAGCCAAACTGATGTTCAGGTATTATATTTTTTTTTGTTATGACAGGTTGCATCCTTTGCAGCAGCATTCTCTCAAAACCTTCGACAGGATGGGCAGAAGGCTAATTGGTCTATACGAGGTGGGATCTTGAGGTGGTTTACCAGGCTTTTGAATTAGAATTATTTCAGCAACCCTCCATTGTGGCGGAAAAACATTCAATCGAAGAATAGCATTGCAAATATAGAGCACAAATCTCACACCTTTATCAGGCAGCTCTTTCAATACTTTCCCAGTAATAAGGTCATACCCGGTGCCTTTTTGGGATTTAGGTTCTTTATTGTTTCTTCGACGTCACCTATCTTAAATGGTTTATTAGTTTGTTGTTTGTTAGGTGGTTCTTCAGCAGTATTTTCATCCTCATCTTGGAATTCTTGTGGAAATGGTTGAAAAACTGTAGTTAGGTGTTCAGCAAAGGTGTCTGCCTTCTCTTGGTCGCTTCTTGCCCAATCTCCATTCGATTTTCTAATCGGGGGTACAAAAGACGTTGGTCGTTTTAGATGTCTAGTGGCTCTCCACAGTGAATAATCGGTCGATTCTGATGGTGATAAATTTGCAAGGTAGTTCTCGAACGATCTGTTTTTAATTCATTTAAAAGTGTTTTAGATCTTCTGTTGAGCGGTTCAGTTTAGTTTTGTCGCTTGGATGCCTAGTTATTTGCCATATTCTTCTGAGTTTTCGTTTTTGGCAAGTGCTTCTTTCACTTTAGGGTAATAGTTTCTTCCTTTGTGGATGAGTGCACGGGGTAGACAACCAGGCAGCACTCTGGATAGTAGTTGTCAGGTGTTCTACGGCTACCATAAGATCCGCTTCTGATTTTAGTGGCAGGGTTAGGTCAATATTCTCATTTAATCAGTGCATTTGTTGCATAACGATGGCGGTTTGTCTCTGCTGCAATTTTGTGTTAAGTTCGATCAAGACTGGAGAGTGATCTGACGATAGGTCCAAACAAGGTTTCGCTTCCAAGTAGTTTTGTTGATACCTTTTGTAATACAGATATCTAGAACATCTGGTTTTTTATTCCTATCTGTAGGCCAGTATGTAGGGTGTCCTGTTGACAGGTGGTTTAGGTTTTACTTATTACTGTTTTAATAATTCTCTACCACGGGGATTCGGGTTTTGGAGCCCCAATGTTGATGTTTGGCGTTATAATCACCCGCCGCAATAAAACGGCTACCGAGTGTTTCGAAGAAATTCGAAGCTATCTTCTTTGATAATGTGCTTTGGGGGCAGTAGATAGCCGATAAGTTTATAGGACCACCTAGCTCTTCAACCATAATACTCGCGGCTTGTAGGTGCTCGTGCTGGTATTTTGGTAGTTCATAATGTTTCAATGCGTTTTTGATAATTATTGCAGCACCGCCGTGGGCCGTGCCATCCGGATGACGTGAGTGATAAATAGAAAATTTGGGATTTTAAATAACTACGGCTAGTAAAGTGTGTTTCGGATATAAACATGATGTCGATTTGTTGGTTTTTAATAAAGGTTAATATCTCTTGTCTATGTTGGGACAAGCCATTGGCGTTCCATAAAGCTAGCTTTAACATTATGGCATTTTCATCACGAGCTTCATTAGAATTGATAACATTTGGTCCATTTTTTGCATTAGGTTGGCCATCATATTTTCTAGAGAGTTGGTGTTTTGGTTTGCGGTCAACTGAGATTGTGGTTGATTGTTAGTTATGTTGTATTCTGTTGTTCCATGTGCCACGTCTGCATACGATACTCTTGAGCGAAAAAATCTTGTTTGTTGTGCGGGGGGAGGATTTGGTATTGATATTTCTGGACCAGTTGCTGATGGTTGATTTTGTTGTTTTGGTCTCAAGGAAGGGTACTTTCTTTCGCGAATTTCTTTATAAACCGAGCAACCCTTATAGTTTGCCGGGTGTTCTTCCTCGCATAACACACATTTGGGCTTTGCTTTATTCTTCTTGCATTCCTTTGTGTAGTGATTTTGGGCACATTTAACGCATCTAGGAGCGCGGCTACAGTAAGTCTTGGTGTGTCCATAGCGCTGGCACCTTAAACATTGAACTACTTCACGCTTCGTGTACGGTGGCTCTACAATAACAACAGAATTTAGCAGTCGGTTAATTTCGTATATGCGAATATGATATGTTAAGTCGTATATTTCGTATTATTTCCATTTGGTTCTAATTCGACAAGGTGCATTGACAAAGGATACTTTGTTGTTTTCTGCAGTATGTTTGTAACACGTGCTACCTTATGTCCCTGTGCCTCGATAGCTGCTTTAATATCACCTAATTTGGTCGAAAAATGGATTCCTTTTATGACTGTGCGAAAGTTTCGTTTTCTTTTAGTTGGAAAGTATGACTTTCAACGTTTTTTTTGTTTAGCGCCTTTAATATGGCTGAATAATTTTCCCCGTTTACTGGTTGGATCTTGGTATTATCCCTTCCAATAATTTTTATACTATACCCATCTTTGGCTACTTCATTCAAGATATCTTCTAACGGACGGATGTCCTGGACATATGGTACAAATATTGGTGGTGGTTTTGTTATCTTTGGCTCCTTTTCGATTGTTTCCTCGTTCTCTATATTTTCAATTGGCTGAAAACGGTTACTGGTGTTAAATTGCATTGTTTGATTTGTAGTTCCGTACTCCGTAATACGCTTTTGACGAACGTTTCTAGCTAATTGGTCCGGTGAGCTCCGCCTATGTTTTTTTGAATTCACCTGTTGCCACGGTGGGTTTTGAACTTCCACTGATGGCTCTAAAATGCGACTTTGGTCAATTAATAGTGGATTTTCGACTACTGGAAGAGTATTTAATAATTGAGCGTTTTCGCTATTGATAGTTTCGCCAGTAACTTGTGGCGAGTTTGAGGTTATGTTTTCCTTACTACATTTAACACAACTCCACTGGTTTATTTCTTCACTGGCTTTTAATTCGCACCATTGATCAATGGTCAATCCGACGCAATGTATATGATAATTACTTCTACATTTCATCTTACACTGGATCAAATCTTCGTATTTAGTTGCATTTCGGTTACACACGCCACACGTCAACATCGTGCAGGCCCGTACTGTAAGTATATATTAATACACAAATAATCATTTAAATAATATTCTTTAATATTTAACATTATTATAACGTGAAAATGGAAGGAATACAAAAATCATGGGCTGAAAATGAAAATAAAAACAATAGATTTGCAACCAAAAATTGAATAATGAAGAAAAAAACAGAAATATATAAAAGCGCTGCAAGAAAAAATGAAAACTAAAAAGCAATGCAAGAACGTGGAAGAAGAGTGGATAAATATTAAAAGTAGTATACTGAACGCAACAGAAAGAATAATAGATCAAGTAGAAAAAGACAAGAAAAGGAATGGTTTGATGACGAATGTGTAACTATGATAGAGGTCAAAAGAGAATCAAGATTAAAATGGATGAAATCCCAAAAAATCAAAGATAGAGAAAAATACAAAGAAAAGAGAAGGCAAACTACGAATATGTGCAAAGATAAAAGAACAAAAATAGTTAGAAATCAATGACACAAATAGAGAATAATCGCAGAAACCTCAACGAATTTTACAAAAAGATAAAACAGTAGAAATTTAACAACAAAGGGAAATGAATGACAAGAGAGGTGGGACTAAATATGAAAACAATGAAATCAGCAACATAAGGATAGAATATTTTTTAAAGAATTACTTACTGATGGATAGAGGAAGACCTATCGCATGAAAAAATAACGGGTCTATCAAAAGAAGAAGCAGTGAGAGAATCAGACTACGAAGAATTCCATAAAACCATTTAATTCCATTAAAGTGATTCAGGAAAATATTGTCCTCCTGTAAATTTTTTGAAGTGGGCTATTTCCATTATTTCCGTAATAAAAAATAATGCATAAGTTAAAATATGTGGTGATTTTCAAGTTACTCTAAATCACAAGTTGCATGTTGACAGGTATCCATTACCAAAATATGAAGATTTATTAGATTACTTGAACAATTGCAAATGTTTCACAAAAAATAGATTTATCACAAGCTTACGCGCAATTAGAGCTGGAGAAAAAGTTCATAGAATTAGTAACGATTAATACTCATAAAGGTTTGTTTCGCTATAGCAGATTACCTTATGGATTTACCTCTAGTCCAAGAATCCTTCAGAAAAAAATGGAAGGTATTTTTGCGGATTAGGAGGGAGTTTAATATTTTTAAATTATATTTTTATATACTCAACCGGTGAGGAATAACAACGAAAATTATTAATAAATGGCAGGAAATGTCATACCACCGAGGTGGAGTTAGCATCTTCAGGTTTACTTTGAATATATTACTTATTTTTGGTTTTTTGTTTTATTTAAATTATTTAGTTCATTAAATTAATACCTATCACCAAATCGTACACTTAAGAAACGTATCTAACTCAAAATATATCTAATACGTATAGTTAATCAAAGATTTTATTATCAACTTAATCGTGGAAAGTAACTTTAAATCGGAAGATAGAGATTACAATCAGGAGAGGATTTTGTGTTGTGATGGTCTAGGAACAGGAACATATATTTTCATATACATCGCAGTTGTAGCAATTACTACATCATTAATCATTAAATCCAGTTGAAATTTGTATTCACCCGTTGGTACATAAGGAGGAAATCGAGATTCGTCTGGATAAACATTGCAAATTGTATAGGTGGTTTCCTACAAAAACATTATATAAAAAGTTACTAGGTTTCAAAAGAATATTACTTTAATTATTCGGCATGAGGTAAAATTTCCACATTTAAAAAAAATTTGTGATCCCATAATGTTTTCAGAGAGACTTTTACATGCATTTACTTGAAATCTTGATCCCCGAGTTCTCGATATTCGTTACTTAGCAATTTATAAAATTGCACTACCACCTGAAAAATAATTAATAGGTACAATAATATGGCAAAATAATTTTTCTCGGTGTGGGTACCTCCACTTCAGTACTCATGTTCACTTTTGAGTTAATAGTAGTATTTAAAACTGCTAACGTGCGATTATATTTAAATGTTTTCATTTCTAAGAAATTGAAAACAGATTTATTGTAACCAATTAATTCCCATCTTTGAAATTCCACCTTATAGTGTGTTTGATGAAACTTAAAAGTAGATATTCAATTAGCCATAATTAGCATCACACGAAAAATACGTACCCTCGAATAAAAATCATTTGCTGAATTTGGGCATGCACCAATGAGAGCAATGATTAAAAAATGTAATTTGTTATTCAACATTTCGGAGAGATATGGCATTCTGTCGGAATGGAATCAGGTATTAGCGTAGTATCTTGTTTAGAAATCTAATTACTAACCACATTAAAAATTCAAGGTTTTAAAAATTCTACAAATCGAAATGTAATTATGTGGTAATTACAATAAACTGGAACTCTGCTTGGTAATTTTACATAATAATGCAAAATGTAACAGATGGCAGGAAATGTAAGTTTAAAGTAAATATTTATTCTAAGTTGAAACTTATTATATAAAAAAATAGTTATTTTAGCTGCTAGGGATGTAAGAACATTATTATCTCTCAAGGAAAGTTAAAATAAACGAAGGCGTTGCTCACTCTGCTATCTGTCGGGTCAACATCCAGACTCTCCCGTGTAGGAGCGGTCTAGGGGGATATTTTCAGTTAGTAAAGCGTTTGTCAAAACGACTTAGAACGCCCGAAGCAAAGAGGATCGAACCTGAGACTGCGGAAAGTCAGTTCTGACTAACGCAACCACGGCCAATTTCGAATTCACTCTAAAAATTATTTTTGTAAAAATACTTCTTAAATCGTCTCGTGTCAATGTTTTATTCAAATAACAGTACACATACGTGACGGCTGCATCAAAAAGTAATAACTTCATGATTTTAAGTAAAATTGCAAAAAAATTAAAATGGGGGATTTGAGGTTTGAATTTAGCCACACGCTTTAGCCACATGCAATTCATGCACACGCTCTTCGTTAATATTTTGGAGATGATAAGTTAAAACTTGTATTTCTGATGTTTTATTATTCGTCCCTTATAGATTACCTGAAGGAATTCATGACCCTCGCATACCGTCGGAACTAGTCAATGCAAGATCAGAGTTTAATATTTTCATCTGGACGACCAAATGGCTTGGAAAGGGAAAAACTGTTATATAAGCGCGACAGAAGAATTATAGAATAAATAATATAAAATTGTTGAAAAACCTGCTGAAATGTTAAATAAAAAACAATTGAATTATTCAATTGATTTATTAAATTAAATTAAAATTGAATTATTGAACCAATCAAATAAATTTATTAAACACAACAGTTGCATTTTTTTACAAATTGGTAGCTTTTTGCGTAAAACAATTGAATTATTGAAAAACTGTTGAACTGATACAGAAACCGTTGAATTACAGAATCAAAATAATTAAATTCTTGAATCGAGGACAATTGAATAGCTGAACCAAAACAACTGAATTATTCGACACAAAAATAATTAAATTAATAAACTATAAATAATTAAAATAGCCATTAATAAAATAGCAAGTAAATCAGCCAAATTTACTAGATAAAATTGTTGAAGTTATTAAACAAAACAGTTGCATGTTTTGAGAAAGTAGTACCTTTTTGCATACAACAGTTAAATTTTGGAAAAAAAAAGTGAAAATGTTGAAAAATCTTTTGAATTCTTCAAGAAACAATTGAAATGCTAAATTTCGGAACATTAAATTATTGAATCAAGAATAATTGAATTATTGAACCAAAAACAATTGAATTATTCAAAAAAAAACCAATTGATTTGCTAAATTAAAAGAATCAATATGTTGAACAAAACAATTGAGTTATTAAACAAAACAGTTTAATTTATTAAACAGTTGCATTTCTTGACAAAGCAGTACCATTTTTGCAAAAAAAACAGTTACATTGTTGAAAATCACAGAAAAATTGTTAAACAATCTGTTAAATTATTTAAAAAATATTAAAATTAGTGAATCAAGGATAATTAAATTGTTGAATTAAGAATAATTGAATTCTTGGTCGAAAAATAATTAAGGTATTTAACAAAAATCAATTGAATTATTAATCTAGAAATAATTACAATTTGAAGTAGCAACTGTATTGCTGTATTTATTAAACAAAACAGCTAAATTTATTGAACAAATCAGTTGCTTCATTTGACAAAATCGTAGTTTTTTGCATAAAACAGATGAATTGTTAAAAAACAGAAAAATTCATGCTTTTCAAACAGACTTATTTTTCTTTTTTAATTTTTCTTTCTATTTTGGGATGTTTGCAGTTTATTTTTTATTAGAAGTGAATTAAAATAACTACCCATCCTAAATTTAACAAGTCAAATTTAAGTAACAAATTCAAATGCTCATACTAGAAAATATGATTTACAACAAAATTAATTTTATAATTCATAAAAATTAATTATAATGTACGCACATAATTAATTATGTTATATTAAAAAAACACTTTTTGAAACTTGCTTTGGTGAGGTACTGCCTACCTTGCCTACTGCGCCAATTTTGGCAAATTTTATGTTAATCAGTGCACGTAAGTTTGTTCGACATGGAACGCAAGTGTTTGACGTTTTAAGTAAATCAAAAATTATCTGACCTTATTGTTTTTTGTTGATTTTCCACAATTTTCTATAGCTTCCAATATACGAGGGTGGTTTGATAATTTGGTAACATTTTGAAAAAAAGATATTAAACAAATTGAAGAAAAAAGTCACGAATACATCGATATTAATATGCTTTTTGTAGATTTTTGACAGCCTTTCGATAGGATTGATAGAACCTAGAACCGAGCTGTTCAAAATTATGAGAGAATGGAAATTGCCACCTAAATTAATAAAAATGATAAAGATGACGCTTAAAAAGACATCAGCTACAGCGAGAACAACAGCGGGAGACAGATAGTTTCAACGTGAACTGTGGAGTGAGCCTATACGCACGTTGCTCTTCTACGGCACTGAGTTGCAGATTGTAAATTACGACCATACGGTTCCAATATTAACTGCATTTGATGGTATTTTGTATTTGATGTTTTAATTTTTTGAAATCCAAACAAATCGAAGTGGCTCCAAAGACGAATTAAACGACGCAGGTAACAAAACATGTAAAATTATCCATAACGAAAATATTTCAAAATAACTTTTCAAGTACTAAGCTCGGTTGTATGTAGTTGGTAAAACAAAGTGAACACAATCAAACGCAATTAGGTAATTCATTCCTTTTGAACCAAAAATTTCAAGTTGTTAAATAAATCTGAATTTGAAGTTGTTAATTGGAAAATCGTAGTTATTAACTTAAAATTCAAAATTTCAAGTTGTTAAAAATCTGAATTTGAAGTTATTAATTTGAAAATCGCAAGTTATTAACTTAAAGTTCAAAACTTCAAGTTCTCAAACAAATTTGAATTTGAAGTTGTTAATTTGAAAATCCTAAATTATTAACTAAAAGTTCAAAACTTTAAGTTCTCAAATAAATTTGAATTTGAAATTGTTAATTTGAAAATCCAAAGTTATTAACTAAAAATTCAAAATTTCAAGTTGTTAAAAATCTGAATTTGAAGTTATTAATTTGAAAATCGCAAGTTATTAACTTTAAATTCAAAATTTCAAATTCTTAAATAAATTTGAATTTGAAATTGTTAATTTGAAAATCCTAAGTTATTAACTTAGAATTCAAAACTGCAAATGCTTAAGAAATTTTGAATTTCAAGCTATTAATTTGAAAATCCTAAGTTATTAACTTAGAATTCAAAATTACAGTTCTTAAATAAATTTGAATTTGTAGTTATTAGTTTGAAAATCCTAAGTTATTAACTTAATATTATAAATTTACAGTAGTATTACCTAACGTAATTTAAGATTAAAACTTTGCGAATTTATTTTCCCTAACCTCTTAACATTAAAAATTTAACAAAAGCAAAATTCTAAAATATTAATTTAACACAAAGTTATAGCATTCAAAGTTGATGTGGGCATCAAACATTTTCAAAAGCAAAGGACTGTATGAAACGATCGAAGGATTACAAATTTCGTTTTATTTGAACTGTCGGTAAGTCGTACCCCGGCGAATTGGACCCAACTCAAAATAAATACAGAATCTAATGTAGCTAATCAAAGATTTTATTTTCAATCTTGAAAAGTATAACACTAAATTGGAATTTAAAAATTAAAATCGCTAAAGAATTTTATGTTTTGGTGCTCTAGGAACAGGAACATATATTTTAATATACATAGCTGTTGTAGCAACTACTTCATCATTATACATTAAATCCACTAGAAATTTGTATTCACCATTTGGTACGTATGGTGGAAATCGAGATTCGTCTGGATAAATATTGCATATTGTATAGGTGGTTTCCTACAAAAAAGTTATTTAATTAACCTATCAATAAAAATTAATAGGTTAAATAAATAATAACACGAAATTTTTGTAAGCTTTCAGCAATTGTTATTGCTGTCATCCGACGTTTTTGTTTTATTATTTATTTAACCTATCAATTTTGAAAATTTTTATTTAATATTAATTTCAGACATAATATGTATGTATATAATTTAAAAAAATATTACTTCAATTATTTGACATGAGGTAAAATTTCCACATTTAAAAAAATTTTGCGATCCCATAATGTTTGCAGCGAGACTCTTACATGCATTTACTTGAAATCTTGATCCGCGGAGTTCTCGATATTCGTTACTTAGAAATTTATAAAATTGCACTACCACCTAAAATAATTAATTCAATAATATGGCAAAATAATTTTTCTCGGTGTGGGTACCTCCACTTCAGTACTCATGTTCACTTTTGAGTTAAACGTGACATTTACAACTGCTAACGTTCGATTATATTTAAATGTTTTAACTTCAAAGCAGTTAAAACCGATTTATTGTAACTAATCAGTTCCCATCTTTGAAACTCGATCTCATAGTCTTTTTGATGAAACTAAAAGATAAAATGCCCAAAAAATAATAATCAGCAATCACACGAAAAATACGTACCCTTGAATAAAAATCACTTACTGAGTTTGCACGTACATAAATAATTAGAGCAATGATTGTAAAATTGAATTTGTTATTCAACATTTCGGAGAGAAATGGCATTCTATTGGAAGTGCATCAGTTTTAATTGTTGTATCTTGTTCAGAAATCTAGTCCCGAACGACATTAAAAATGCAAGGTTTATACAAATCGATAAATAATGATGGCCTAATTATTGTAAACAGGAACTGTACTTGGTAATTTTTTATAATAATGGAAAATGTAACAGATTGCACCGTAAAGTAATCTAAAATACATAAAATTATTGTGTTAGATTAAAATTTTTAAATTATTGTGCACCTCAGGGTCGTAGGATTTTATTACTAAATAAAGGTGGTACAGGAAGTAAAATCAGGAAAATTGATTCGGCACCACTTTTGCGTAGTTTTCGCTTTGTGGCCAGGTGCAGAGTCTTGTTGAAAGGTCCAATGTTGATCATTCCTTCATTGTTTTTACTCCTTCTTTCACAAAAACTAAAGGTGTTTTACAGGTAGCACAAATACCGTCCCACACCATGACATACTTGGGGAATTGGTGATGAACAAGGATGGCAGAAGGTCCGGGTGCTTCTTCTGATCAATATCTATTATTTTGACGATTGTAAAATTGTTCAATAGTAAAATTTTTCATCAGTAATTACGAAATTTTCCCATGTTTGAGCAGCGGTGCAATATAGAATAGCACGGCATCGTTGAATTCGTACTCGCTTGTTTTCATCAGTTATTGTTAAGTTCATTTTAGCTATTTGTCAAGCCGAATCTTGCGTGATTCCGGTTTCACGAGTCACTTTTCACATCGACAGTTTTGGATTTTTGAATCGAAAGTTTGACGATATTGCGATTCCGGCGAGTGTTGACAGAACATTTTTTCCTCTTCCAGGTCGGTTTTCATATTACTAAGTTCTTTGAATCGTTTGTTGAGGTCGGAAACGGTTTGTCAAGGAATTTTAAGCATTCGAACTATTTCACATTGACGATTTCCAGCTTCAAATAAACATAAAATTGCTGCCCACTTTTGACATTTTGTAACTCACAAACTGATTGTTTAATTTTTTGCTATTTTGTTTTCTGATCTCCATAGTTTTTAGAATCGGATTACTAGATTATTTTGAGAAAAATTCAGTGATTTTCGCGAAAAGAGGTCTTATGGGCCACGCTGTATATACAGACGATACCTGCAGAATATGGATCAGACACACACCTTTGGCAGAATTGCCATATAAACACACTTTTATTTGCTGGCGACCAAGTTATATTGGAAGAAACAGAGGCTGAATTGTAAAGAGCAATATATACCGAGTGTTCATTTTAAAACTTCCAGCAATTAATATCTCAAAACCAAAAGTCAATGAAAAATGTTTTAAACAAAAGTTGTATGATAGCAAAGGGGGACAGAATATGGCATAATTGTTTTCTTAATTTATTGACCTTTTCAAGGTCATTTGAAGGTCAACTTTGGTTTTTTAAATGGCACCTTAATTTTTTTAGCAGATTCATATTTTGCATAAAAAATAAACAACTTTTGTTGGAAAATTTTTTATCCCACATTAGGTTTTCGAGTAAGATGCGTTGAAACAAAATAAAACATTATTATCAACTAACCATTGTTAATCAAAATTTAATATTTACATGTTTTAGAAGGCTATTTATTAGTATTAAACAGTAGAAAAAATGTTTGTAAGCGAGTGTTTTCATAACAAGTTTTCAAAATGTTCCCCATTTACAGCTAAACAATGATACAGCCTTTGTTGAAACTCGTTTCTAACATTTTCAAAAGTTTCTTTCGTAATATTTTTGCAAGCCACTGTGATTCGAAATTTTAACTCTTCAATATTAGCTGGTATTGTATCATAAATTACAGATTTTAAATGTCCCCATAAAAAGAAATCAAGAGGAGTTAAGTCAGGGGACCTAGCTGGCCATTCTATCGGTCCTCGTCTGCCGATCCACTGCCCTGGAAATTTATCATCTAACCAGTTTCGAACAGGAATAGTATAGTGAGGAGGTGCGCCATCTTGTTGAAAATGCAAAACAGTTTCATCGAGCTCCAGGTGTCCTTCTTCGTCACTTTGACTTTCTAACGCATCAACTATTAAAGGATAGATTGTATCTTCAAGCATTTCTAGATATTTTTGACCTGTTAAATTTCCATCAATAAATAATGGTCCAATAATTGTATCACCAAGTATACCAGCCCACCGTTTACCTTCTGCGGCCACTGTGTATGTCCATCAGTAAACACATGAGGATTTTCATCACACCAATATCGACAGTTGTGTTTATTGACAAATCCATTTAAAAAAGGTTGACTCATCAGAAAAACAAGTCGATTTCAATAAATGTGGATGTGTAGTTAATAATTGAAGCATTTCTTCACTAAACTCCACTCGTCTGTCTGGATCATCCTCGGTCAAAGTTTGATGAATCTGCATTTTATATGGGTGAAATTTATGCAATTTTAGCGCCTTATGAACAGTGCCCACTGATAGACCACTAATAGCAGAAACTTCACGCACCGAACTATTAGGATTTGAAGCATAATGGCCTATAACTTCAATTTGAGCTAAGTCATCCAATATTCTAGTAGAATTCTTGCGTGTTTTATTTTGACGGATCCTGTTTCCCGAAATTTTGAAACAAGGTCTATAACATACCTATGAGAGACATTTCTACCAGGTTGTCTCGCGTTATAAGATTCTGCAGTTCTTGCAGCATTTTCATTTTGAGCTCCGTACAAGAAAATTAATTCGATTCTTTCTTCTACAGTATAAACCATTTTAATGATCTAATTGCGAACTTTTATCAGATCTAAAGCGAACGGGAAAAATAAAACTCACTGAAAATCACAAAACTAACAATAGTTGAAGAAACTAATGTCAATTTATTTGTTTTGACAGTGTTTTGTTTTCATTGTCCTAAAATTATTCAAGTTGAATAATAACAAAAGCAATAACAGCCTTCTAACTTTTAAAAAAATAAATTTCGATATAATCAGCTGCAGTTTATTAAAATTTTTTTATTTTGTTTCAACGCATCTTACTCGAAAATCCTAATGTGGGATAAAAAAATTTTCCAACAAAAGTTGTTTATTTTTCATGCAAAATATGAATCTGCTAAAAAATTAAGGTGCCATTTAAAAACCAAAGTTGACCTTCAAATGACCTTGAAAAGGTCAATAAATTAAGAAAACAATTATGCCATATTCTGTCCCCTCGTTATCATACAATTTTCGTTCGAAACATTTTTTATCTGACTTTTGGTTTTGAGATATTAATTGCTGGAGGTTTTAAAATGAACACCCGGTATAAATTCCCTAAAGGAGCAGAGGATTTCGGTTGCAAAATATCGACAAACAAGACAAAGGTCACGGCCTTCTTTAGGGAAGTACATAGTAAGATCAAAATAACCAATTGAACAGGTATAACGCCACTTTAAATACCTGGGATGCGATATTAGCTACACAGAAAAAATAATTTACGATTTCAACTAAAGATTAGTTGAAATCGTAAATTAATGCATTAAACTAAATTAGATGATTTTAAGATTAAAAAGTAAACAAATCAAAGATACAAAGTAGTGGAATCAATGAATTTGTTTTACAATTTGATGAAATAAATGTCTATAGTTTATTGAATTGTGATAGATAATACAAAATACAAAAATTAGTTGAATGTTTTGAAATGATTTTTTGAATTAATTAATAATAAATATTTTTGCACTTCGTGCGATTTCCATTATAATATCAATATAGTAATAGAAAATTGTTACAATGTAAAAAGGAAAATAAGTAATTTTTAAATTCTTTATATAATTGAGAATTATAGACAATTTCTTCAACTTACGTATTTTTAATTTTTTTTATTATTTAATTTATTATTTACTCATTATTTATACACATTATTAGAATTTCAACATTTATATTAACACATTAAATTATTAATTACTTGTATATTTCTATAAATCTCTTTGCTGCGGTGAGTACCTGTAAATAATAATTGGAAATTTATATCAGTTTAATTTATTACACTTCTTTTAATTCAAGAATTCCATAAAATTCAAAATTTAATAATTAATTTTCAATTTATTAAGAAAAATATGAATGTTTTAGTCTGTTTAAACGTGTAGAAAAACTGAACAATTTTCATAATGAAATTCATTTATAAATAAATTATTAAAAGAATTTCCAAAACGCGCCTCGAAAAATTAATTGTATTTAAAATTAAAATTAATTAATAAATTATAACAAAAAAATTCAAAAAGAAAACTATAATTTTGAAATGAGAAAAATATTTAATATAAATTATAAAATAAATAATTTGAAGTGTTTTTTTAATAAAATAAAGCATGACAAGTGTTGTTAGCACGTTTTCTTCTTCTCAATCTTTATTGCAACTTTAATCAAGTTATTTAAAATAATTCAAAGTATAATTATTTTCAAGTTCTAAATCAAAATATTTTATTTATTTTAATTCGTTAAACTTAAAAAATGGTGTATATTATAAAATCCATGAATATGTTCTTCTATTTTATTCAAAAATAAATTGGTGAAATATCTACTTATATTATACAAATCATTGAAATTAAATTTCTAATAATTATAGAATGTTATTAAATGAATCAATGACAATGATTTATTAAAATAACTATTTCCTATAATTGATTTAACTAAAGTTGAAATGTTGTATCATCTATTTTAAATTAGATGAAATTACTAAATCGGTTGTTTGATATTTATAAATATTCTAAATGAATTATATAAAACTTTAAATAAACTAATAATTTCAATTCATTTAATTTAGATTAGATGAAAATGTAAATTTATTTTTCTGTGTATGAAAACAACCTAGACATATAACAGAAAATAAACCAATAATTGTAACATGTATGTGGCACGATAAAAAAGTTCTTAAAATAAATTCAAAACGGAAACACAAATTAAACTATAGTAAACGTTAGCTGTACTAACACTGTTATATGGCAGAGAAGTATGGGTGATAAGAAACATATAACATTCAAGAATCCAATTTGCAGAAATGCAGTTCCTTAGAGTGGTCAACCTATAGACAACCTAAAAATCAGAGTGATAGACTACCGGGAAAGAGATGGGCTGGAACAGGTCAACGACCTAATCCGTGATGGAAGTGTTGATGATGATGATGAGAGAAGAGTAACTATTGGCTGAACTCGAACTCAAAATAGGTAAAAATAAATTTCTTCCCCTACCGCAAGATGACGGTACCGACGAACATAATACGGAAACAGATAAACAAAATACAAGCAACTGTGAACCAAAACCGCCACCCGTCTTTGTGAAAATCCAAAAAGGTGCCTGGATTTGATTATCAAGTTGCAACAACTATCACCTAAAAACATAAATATTTAATATTTATCTACAATGCAGTTTTACGGTTGAAACACTTCTCCAACCAATGGAAAGTAGCCCAAATTATCGTCAACCCAAAACCCAAAACTGTCTGGAATCTGGGCCAAATTATTTGTGGGCTACTGATTTTACATATACAGGGTGGTCTTTAAACTTCGTGGCGCCCAGATATTATTTTTAGAGCTCTTCAGAGCGTAACTTTCAGCTTTCCCCGTGTATAATTTTTCACGTTCTCAAAGAAGTACCAGCTCATTGCTTTTACGTTTAATTTTTTGTACCTCTTACCTTTACGAGCTAGCCAAGAGGGTATCCCTCCATCTCTCCGGCTAAGCATAATTTAATTGTTTTAATTTACGTTGCACGATAGGTTTGGTTTGAGTTCCACGTGTTGTTACTTTAGCAAATTTTTCGGAGTTGATTTTAAATAATCTTCAAACCAATTCTATTGTTGTGTCCCACGATTTCTTTTGCGCACTTCCTCCATTAAAAAATCTTTATTTTTAAGCTACATAATTAATTTAGTAATATGGGAAAATAATTTTCTCTGTGGGAACCTCTAGTTCCGTACTCATTTTCACTTTTGAGTTAAACGTGACATTTACAACTGCTAACGTTCGATTAGCCGTTCGATTAACGATTGGTTCGACCAGAACCAGGGAACAGGACGATATATTTTCATATAGAGCGCTATTGTTGCAACTAATTCATCATTATAATCTGTTTAATGAAACTTAAAAGCAGAGCCTTCAAACAGTAATGATTATCAATCATACTAAAATGCCTACCTTTGAATAAAATCATTTGCTGAGCTTCTGCATACACAAATTAGAGCACCGATTGCAAAAGATAATTTGTTATCTCCGAGGGTAGACCCTTATCAAAGCTTACGCCAGCGAGAAAACATTTGCAAATAGAGTAGAGAAAAGACAGATGCGCGAAGGAACTGAAAGGTTAAATAAAGAGGAGGCCACCATTAAAATAAGAACGCGTGCAAATAGCGAAGGTGAATTACCGGAATATACAAAACAAAAGAGAACATCAAAAGTAAAGACTTCGAAGAGGTCAGATACGGTGTTTCAAAAGAGCAAAAACACCACAAGAATGGAATCTAGCGAAGATCTTTCCAATACACAAAAAATGAGACATAAAGGAGTGCAGAAATTACAAAGAAATATCACTACTAAATAACTGCTATAAAACCTTATCAAAAATAATACATGCAAGATTACAAAATAAGTAAACAAAAGGTTGGTTGATTTATTTTCATTGAGCGAGTAGGTCTTGTATTGGCCTACAACAGATGCAAGTAAAAGGGGCACGCTTCTTTGATAAATTTGAGAAAATTGAATTTGAATAATTATATATTACTGATAAACTGCATGAACTTTAATTGTTAATGGAATTGCGTAAGATTGCAAAAAATAAAAACATATGCGAAGGGTACTGGGATCGCATCCAGCTCCTGCCAATTTTTTTTTATTTATTTGATTATTAATTCCCCCCAGTATAATTTATGTCATCGTTCTCAAGAAAACCAAAGCGCTATAATAAATCCTACTCATAATCTGTAAACATTGAATGTTTTGCCTTTCAACAGTGAGGCACTGGAGGGTGTTCCACACCCCCCAGACCCCCCGGTTTGTGCAGTTTATTTTTTATTAGTAATAAATTGAAGACATCAGCATAACCGATCTAGAAAAAATCTTTAAAAAAACGAATTAATTCTAACTTTAACAAGTCACACTCAAGAAACTAATATTCCAATTAGTCCTAATTATAAACCAAAGTTGAAAAGACCGGGGGTTTGGGGGGTGTGGAGCACCCCCCAGCAACACTCAAACTGTCATAGATAAATTTGTAAACTTATAGGTATCAGTATTAAGCAATGATGGGGAAAGTTTTAGCACAAAAATGTAAAGCAGTGACCAAGAATCGGGAGGGGGGATTATGAATTCCCCCCAGTATAATATGTCATCGTTCTCAAGAAAACTAAAGCGCTATAATAAGCCCTACTCATAATCTGTAAACATTGAATGTTTTGCCTTTCAGCAGTGAGGCACTGGAGGGTGTTCCACACCCCCCAGACCCCCGGTTTGTGCAGTTTATTTTTGATTAGTATAAAATTGAAGATATCAGCATAACCAATCTAGAAAAAATTTCTAGAAAAACTAATTAATCCTAACTTTAACAAGTCACACTCAAGTAACTAATATCCTAATAAGCCAAAGTTGTAGCGACCGGCGGGTGTGGGGGGTGTGGAATTAACCCTTCAGCGGACGGGTGAGGCCTGTCAGTCCACGCAAGATACTAATATCGCTATAACTTAAAAAAAAATGTTTTTTTGTTGCGACCTTTTCTATACCTTTCAGAAATGTAAAAAGACATGTTTTCAAAAAGACATAAGCTCGCGTAACTTTATGTTGAAAACTGAAAAATTGACTTTTTCACTTATTAGTGATATTTTTGAAACCTATTTTTGGAACAAAATATTTTCACACTAATTTGTGTATTTATGGCCATTAGGCACTGGAAATAGATACTAAAATAACTCGAAATTGTTGGAATCGTCGTTATTTTACAACTGCAAGGAGCTAATAATTTGTATATTTTATTTTATCACAAAAAATACAAAACTTGTTACAGGAAAAATTCGTCTTCGGCGCACACACCCGTAGCAAAAGCCTAAAAGTGCCGACTGAACTCGCCGTGAGGTCTGGGTTGAACGAGAAAGTATAAATTTTGAATTGCGTGCGCCGGAAGGGTCGAAATCGGAATGGTTTTCGATACTGAAAATAGAGGGCGCCACTAGTGCAGTCCTAGGTTAAGATGGAAGGAAAATAATGTACCGCACACTAGATCGGTACAAACCTTTAAAATGAAATAAATACTTATTTCCGTTACTCCGCTTTATCTTTGCAAAACACAACTCATCTATGCAGCTCCACAAATAAGGACCCTGAAAATAAATGTTAACTCAAACACAAATTTGGGTAACAAAACAATGTATAATGTTTAACGAAACACAGCATACAATACACATAGATGGATACATGTAGATAACAACAAAACAAATAAATGGTGGTACTTATAATTTAGTAAAATTTCTACTAAACGGAGTGCACTCGAGCTAACTGTCTTTGACCTTAAAATTGACGGTATTAAAGTTTATTCTTATCATTAAAGATGAATGTTGTTGACATTAACACTCGATGCACAGTTGACGCACAATTAAATGGTTTAAATAACTAACCTTAACATGGTGGGTCATTAGCAGCGCAGACAGCTGACTTTGCATAGATACGGATTCGAAACTGGTTGATGACGTAATAGGGTCATCAACTTCTTGAACGAAATATGGAGGTCGAATTGCTCTAGTGTGGGTGCTTTTCTAGACGCGGTGACGAAACGGTATTCCCAACCTGAGGGAGATTCTTCCAAATGGAAAACGACAAAATGGCAGAGTGCTCAACATCAAAATTCCCCAATTGCGGGTTAACAGGTGTGACTCATCACACACACGATATTTTCCAACGGAAATGCGATACGATACGATAAATTGGCACTTGCTTAAAAACGGTAATTAGTTCACCGGTCAGATGCACACCTACAACCAGCATTGGTCGCCTCAAAACAAACGAAACGGTATTACATTATTAAACGAAAAACTGAAGATGTTAGAATTTTAACGTGTTAACACACGGAGCGACTTGTCTTCAGAAAAGCTCGAAGTCAACTGACGATAATTTCGGGAGAAGGGAGAACATTAGCGCGCTCGGCCAATCGGATAGCAGCGATAAGTTGCAGCTGCTTTGAGCACGTTTTAACTTGAACGAAAATTGTTGAAGGTTGTCTGGAAAGGAGTTCAAATATGAACTCAAAACTTCCTTCTACGGAATAAAACTTGAGCGATAATGAAATTAACTAACTGAAATTTTAAAACTTCTTAAGTCATCATCATCATCAATTCCTTCATGGGTTAGGTCGTTGACCTGTTCCGGCCCATCTCTTCCTCGGTCGTCCTACGTCTCTGCGTCCTTGAGGTTGATATTTGTAGATTTGTAGGGGGATTCTATGATTTTCCATTCTCTGGAGGTGTTCCTCCCATTTTGTTTGATTTCCCACTATTCTGTCGTTCAGGTTAAAGACTTGTAGGTCGTCTCTTATATGGTCGTTTCTTATTCGATCCGTTCTTTGTATGTTCTTAATTCCTCTAAGGAACTGCATTTCGGCGGATTGGATTTGAGTTTTGTGTTTATTAGTGGTAACCCATACTTCACTGCCGTATAATAATGTCGGTACAGCTGTCGTCTTGTACAATTTCACTTGGGTTTCCGTTCTGGATTTATTTTTTAGTGCTTTTCTAATTGTGCCACACATATATTGGAAGCGGTTTAATTTATTTTGTATATCATTATTATAGTCATAAGTGATATCACATCCGAGGTATTGGAAGTGTCGAACTTGTTCTATCGGTTCGTTGTTTATTGTTATTTTGGATCTTATTGTATCTTTACCTAGAAACGCCATCACCTTTGTCTTATTAGTGGAAATTTTGCAATTGAAGTCTTCTGCTATCTTGTAAAATTTATATATTGCACTTGCAATTCGTCTTCAGTTTCTCCAAGTATAACTTGGTCGTCTGCAAATAAAAGTGTATTTATATGGCTATTCAGTCCTATTTTGATAGTTTGGGGTGTTTTCTTAACCCATTTTCGTAAGATCTTATCCATGTATAGGTTAAACAGTATCGTAGATGCGCTACATCCTTGTCTAACACCCTGGTGGACTGTGATGATCTTTTTTCCTGTAGCCATTTTTATTTTAGTGTTTTGATAGAGAGACTTCGTTGCTTTTATCAGGTGTGAAGGGAAACCGCGTTCTTCCATAATCGTCCATAATTTTTCTCGAATGACTCTATCGAAAGCTTTCTCAAGATCTATAAAAGCTATATGTGTTTCTAGATTGAATTCGCGTCTTTTCTCGATTATTTGTTGTAGAGTAAATACATTGTCTATACAGGAGCGCCCCTTACGAAATCCACTCTGTTCTTCTAGTATAATCGTCTCTGTTATGGATTGAAGTCTTCTGGTGAGGATTTTGGAATATATCTTATAAGTTGAATTTAATAAGCTAATTCCTCTGTAATTATGGCATTGGTTACGATCGCCTTTTTTATATATAGGTTGAATGATACTAATTTCCCATTCCGAAGGGATATGCGTATATCTCCAACACATGTTGACAAAGTGTAGGAGCCGGAGTTTGAAAAGAACTCCCGCATATTTGATGAACTTCTTAAGTTTTAACTAAATTTTATTGAATTTTGATCAGGGCACCGTGCATTACCCTTGGGAAATGAAATCACGTGACAAACTATAGCATGAAAATCGCTGGTTTAAAAATTTGCATTTTTTATAATACCCCACAATTGCTTAGTTATTAATTTTTGTGTAAACAAATGTCGTAAATTTTAGATTTATAACCAAGGAATATATTTTGTGTTGCCATTTTTTGGCACTTGTTTTTACATTTTTGTGTTAGATTGGCTTATTTACTATAAAAAAACACAAAAAATTTGATCCTATATGTTTTAGTTTCTTTTTGTATTAAGTTTTTAATAAACCATGTAATAAAATAACAGCGTTTTTTCTTATTGATAAAAAAATTAAGTAAATCTTTTGTTTTCTTCAAATATATTTATTGATATTCAGAAAAACTAATCGTAGATAGTATTAAAAAAATTTTAAATAAGAACGGAACAAATTTTACGTGTGTTTTAACTTTGGGCCTGATGGACCTTACCCGTCCGCTGGTGTAACTTTTAGATCATCCGTCTGCTGGAGGGTTAAGGATTACTAAAGATTACTACTCATAATGTTATCAAATACCAAACATTGAAGAATTTAATAACAGAAGCCAAAATAGAAAATCAGCCATGAGTCTATGCTTCTGGCGCCTAAAATTCATCTTTAAAACAAATTCGCAACATAGCAATATATTATAACATATGTTTTATGGGAGCTATCACTTTCAAGTTCAACTCTGCGACGCACATCGCGACAACATTTGCAAATCCGAAAATTGAAGAATTGGGTATCAACTTCACGAAGAAACTGAAAGAAGCTCTAGGAGATTCTGTAGTCATCACAAAATTTGGATGAGTTAAGCGACTTTAATGTTTCAACTTAGAATAAGTTTTATATTTTTATATTTTATTTTTCTGTCATCTGTTACATTTTCCATCATTAAGAAAAATTACCAACCAGAGTTCCTGGTTACGGTAACGACTTCATCATTACATTTCGATTTATATAAATTTTAAATTTTTTAAACATCGTTAAGGACTAGATTTTTGAAAAAGATACTGCAGAACATTAAACACTGATACACTTCCAACAGAATTCCATATCTCTCCGAAATGTTGAATAACAAATTATGTTTTTTTCTCATTGTTCTAATTTGTGTATGTCCAAACTCAGCAAATGATTTTTATTCAAAGGTACGTATTTTTTGTGTGATTACTAATTATTACTAATTGTACGTTTTGCTTTTAAGTTTCATCAAAGAAACTATAAGGTAGAATTTCAAAGATGGGAATTAATTGGTTACAATAAATCTGTTTTTAATTTCCTTGAAATGAAAACATTTAAATATAATCGAACTTTAGCAGTTGGAAATGCCACTATTAACTCAAAAGTGAACATGAGTACTGAAATAGAGGTACCTACACCGACAAAAATTATTTTGCCATTATTATTGAATTAGTTATTTTAGGTGGTAGTTCAATTTTATAAATTTCTAAGTAACGAATATCGAGAACTCTACGGATCAAGATTTCAAGTAAATTTATGTAAGAGTCTTGCTGAAAACATTATGGGAGTACAAAGTTTTTTTAAATGTGGAAATCTAACTTCGTGTCAAGTAATTCAAGTACATTTTTTCAAATCAAGTATGCAATTTCTTAAATTATTTTTTTGTAGGATACCACCTATACAATATGCAATGCTTATCCGGACGAATCTCGATTTCCACCGTTCGTGCCAAATGGTGAATACAAATTGCAAGTGAATTTAATGTATAATGATGAAACAATTGCTACAACAGCTGTGTATATTAAAATATATGTTCCTGTTCCTAGACCACCAAAACAAAAAACTCTTTGGTGATTTTAATTTCTCTATTCCGATGTAGTGTTACTTTTCATGATTGAGTTGATAATAAAATCTTTGATTTGCTATATTTATTTTGAGTTGGGTCCGTTTTGCCTGGGCACGATTTTGCGGTGGGTGTTAATTTAATAAACCAAAAGTTTAGTTAAAATAAAAAACAAAAAAAACAAGTAATATACTCAAGGTAAACCTGAAAATGTTGAACAAACTACAACTATTTATTTAAATGAATTCGAAAATGTAGAAATTGATAATTGTCGGATTGTTTTATACGGTTCTTTGCTTTTGAAGTTGCTGACCGGAAAAATGCACATATTGCTCTCTTTGATAGCCCTTAAAAACACTTCTTCTTCTTCTTCCACTTTCTTTAGACCTAGCCTGTTTATCATTGATGCTATTCATCACGGTTTGGGGGTGCTTCGGTGGACGTCGATACCCAACTTTCTGCCCAGCGTTTTGGTGATCTACGGGGCTGTCGTTTACCCGTCGGTATTTGGTTTCTTGCTAATTTAGGTATGCGTTCTTCTGCCATTCTTCCCACGTGTTCACTCCATTTCCTTCGTCTTCCCTTAATGAATTTTACTATATCCTGTATGTTGCATGCAATTCTTATATTTTCACTACGTACTCTATCTCTCAGTGAGTAACCGGTTATTGCTCTCAGTGTTGTCATCTCTGTAGTGCGTACTAGCTGTTTGGTTCTGCATGTGTTTGCCCTTGTTTCGGCTGCATATGTGATAATAGGCCTGACCACTGTCTTGTAAATCTTCACTTTATTCTCGGTACTCATGTATTTGTTTCTCCAGAAAACATCGCGTAGGCATCAACTGTATTGCTATGTCGACAAAGCATTTTATTGTTGCTGCCTAGTTTACTTTGATTGTTTGTTTTTTCTTCAGAGAAACCAAATGATTAAAAAATGTAATTTGTTATTCAACATTTTAGAGAGATATGGCATTTTGTCGGAATGAAATCAGTTTTTAGTGTAGTATCTTGTTTATAAATCTAATCACTAACGACATTTTATATAAAATTCAAGGTTTCAAAAAATTTATCAAATCGAAATGTAATGATGTGGTAATTAGTATAAACAGGAACTCTGCTTGGCAGTTTTTCATAATAATACAAAATGTTACAGATGACAGGAAAAGTAAAAACTTATTCCAAGTTGAAAATTATTATGTAAAAATAGTTATTTAAGCTGCTTATGCCCGGTTGCACTGCATTTGATTTAGGTAAAACTTAAGTATTCTTTGACAGCGCCAAATTTAATATTACAGAAATTTAATCCTTTTAATTAATTTTCCCGTTTGCATCGCACTATTTAAGAAAAATTAAAGTTTAAAAAAGTAAAAAATTAAAGAAAAATTAAAAATTAAAGTTGCACCCGCTAATAAATACATTTGTATTACACAATATAAAAGCAAAACAATTAATTATTCTTAAAAATAAATTAATTATTCTTAGGTCAAAATATACTCGTAGTCGTTCGTGAAGACGAACAAAATGCGAGCGCTAAAAAATCTTATATTTGAGCACAATACTTAAGTTGCATGCGAAACAAACTTGAAAATTATTCTGTTTCATCAAAAATCACTCTATAAATTTGAATACCACCACCAAATCCGAATTTATATAAAAATTAAGAAATACCTCATATTTTGTAATTGTAATTAGAAATTGTGAAGTTAAACTTCAAAGAAAATCTGAAATTGGTCTATTAGCTTAATCTTTAACTATAATTTTTATTCTTTTAGCAGTTCTCTGTCTTCTGTTGTTTTTCACTTCCAGCTATAAATTCTACTATTTGTAATTTATTTAAACTTTTTTCTTTTTAATATCATTCGCAAACTTCCGCGAATAGATGGCCGACATTAAATGTTATAGCCGTAGAGCTATTGTGCCACCCTTCGACAGCATTGTTTGCTATTCACTTTTCTTTTGAATTTTATTGCTGGTAGACTTTAGAGTTCAGGGGTCAATTTGTTGTACAACTTGATCCTTCAATTAGAGCCTTCGGTGCATTTGAGTCGATGTCTTTTTGTTTGGATGTTGTCTTTGGTTCTCGTTTCATATTGATGGCTCGCAGTATTGAGTAGGGTCTCCTTGTCGTTTTTAGTTTAGATGATAGCTGCATAAACATATGCGGATGGCAGTGTCATGATGCCGAGGGCTTGAAATATTGGTTGGACGTTTGTTCTGCTGGGAACTCCTTCTAGTGCTCGAATGGAATTGGAGATGCGTTGCATGTTTACTTGTTTTCTGTTCTGAGCTAGTTGAACGTTGAACTGCTTTCTTAAAGCATTATAGGTATGTTTGTTGCTTACGTACCCGTGCTTGTGTAGTAGGAGTTGCAGTCGCATTTTTTTCCTTAGCTGAAGCAGCTCTTTGGGAAAGCTCCATTTTGTTACATTGTTTTTTATAGGTCTTCATTGGGAATGCAGATTCTGCTTGCTCTGTTATGATTTTGTTGAATAGACTGAACTTTGTAGTGGGATCAGTTTCCTCGTAAATTGGTGTCCAGTTAGTATTTTGAATTAATTCTATGAATTTTTCTTTTGATTTGGGAGAGAAATTTCGTATTTTCCTTGTGTCGAAATTTGTTATTTTGTGTATTTCTACTATTAAGCAGAGTGCTTTATGGTCGGATATGTTTGGCTCAATTACACTTGCAAAGCTAGGTACGATAGTAGTGAAGATGTTGTCGATACAGGTGTGTGCTGCTGTACGTGTCACTTCATTAACTGTTTTTTGTAGGTTAAAGGATTTCATTAGTGTTAGAATTTTTTCACTGTCACTTGAGTGGTCGTTAAAGTTTGTATTAAAATCTCCCGTGACAATTAGCTTGGTTGATATGCTATGGGACTCGGAGACTTCTGAAATAACATCCTCCAAGAGTTTTACGTAATTATTTATGTTACCTGTGGGTGATCGATATGTTGTTATGATTACGGTGTTTAGATTTTTTATTAAGCATGCTGAAAATTCGCCTTCGAGTTCAATCGATTTAGAGCAGATATTGAGAAGAGGTATGTAGGTCAAATCATCACGTACATATATCGAAACTCCTCCATGTATGTGTTTACTTCTAACGTAGTAAGATGCCAGGCTGTAGCCTGTCATGTTATATAAATGTATGTTATCGGATCTTAGACAGTGTTCGTTAGTACATGCTATGTCAATATTTTCTTCTTGTAATAGGTATTCTAAGGAAGCAATTTTGTTTGTTAAACACTGGATATTGAGATTTAATAGTTTAATGTTACGTTTTTTGATTGGGTTGCGCATTAGTTTGGCTTGCTTGTGGGGTGGTTTATTAGGTGAGCTGGCTTTAATTTGGTTGGAGTGAGGTGCTTTTAGGGTAGCGATGCTGGTTTTCGGCTACTCTTTAAAAAATGACCGGATTTTCTTAAATCAAATCGGGAATATTTGATGCCCATAGGCCAGAAGCTGTTGTTCATACCTTGTCTTTGTGTTCATAGTCGACCCCTATGATGAAGCATTGTCTGTTGCTTATTTTTGGTCCAGTTTGGAGTAGCTCTACTGTAGTGTCTGCACCATATAGGTTATCCGATACATATTTTTGGATAGTTTCTTCGGTTATGTGTCACATGACTTTGGAAATGAATAGCCAAACTTTGGGTTTCATACCTACAAGATCTAAAGCAGATTGAGTGATGTTATTACCTACCTCAACACTTTTTGATTTGATCGATTTCCTCGGTTTTTTATAGCTGATACGCTTGAAGCCCTCATCCTCGAAATTAAAATTTTGTGTTACGTCAGGTGTTTTATCCAGTTTTGTGCCATCGTAAGTGCCTCCGCAAGTTGTTTCTGGGTTATTACATGTGCCTTGGGATCGGATTTCACAGGTTTGTTTACTTGACTTAGTTTCACGTTTTTGACATTTGCACTCTCCTTGGTAGCGTTCGCATGTTCATATGATGGATGCATGTTGGTAGGGTTCACTTGTTCATTTGAGGGTTGCTCGTTAGTTGTTAGTTGTTTGGTTGCGTTCAATTTCGTGTCATCGTGCTTGGTTTTTAGGATTGGAGTTACTTTAGCTTCGAGTTTTTCGTTTAATAAACTAATTACCGTAGTCTTTTCGTTGACGAGTTCAAAAAGGGTTTTTATTTGTTGTTTTAAGCTATTGTTTAGTTCGTTGTAGAGATTAGTTGAACTTTCCTCACTTTTATCGACACGTGGCACTTCTTCGATGTTAATTTTCAGAGAGCACTCACATTGTTGTAACACGCTGTCTTTTTAATCTTTTGGTTGTAATTTCATTATTAATAATAAATTCGATTAAGTCACCTTTCGATAATTTGTTCAATTCCGTAGTAATTTCTATTGTTAGCTCTGGGGTTAGAACATCCATTTTGTAGATTTCTAGGTTGGTAGTTATAAACAAAACAAAACCTAACCTCAACCCTTATGCGCAACGGGGTCCTAGACTAAAATGTAAGTTGGAAAATTTTCAAATTATTCCCATTTATAAGAGTTACATCACTCAATGTTGATGTGGCCGTCAAACATTTTCAGAATCGTAAGACTGTGTGAAACGGTCCAACGATTAGAAATTTCTACATTTTCCGAATTCATTTTAATAGTTGTAGTTTGCTTGCCATATTCAGGTTTATTCTGATTATATTACTTATTTGATTTTATTTTTTCGTGTTATTTAAATTGTCAGTTTCTTAAATTAACACCTGCCGGCAACTCAAAATAAATACAGCATTTAATACGTATAGTTAATCAAAGATTTTATTATCAACTCAATCAAGGAAAGTAACTCCAGATCGGAATATAAAAATTAAAATCAGGCAAAGATTTTGTGTTTTGGTGGTCTTGGAACCGGAACATATATTTTAATATACACCGCTGTTGTAGCAATTATTACATCATTATGCATAAAATCCAGTTGCAATTTGTATTCACCCGTTGGTAGGTAAGGTGGAAATCGAGATTCGTCTGGATAAAAATTGCATATTGTATAGGTGGTTTCCTACAAAAACAACTTTATCAAAAGTTACTTAGTTTAAAAAGAATATTACTTTAATTAATTGACAGGAGGTAAAATTTCCACATTTAAAAAAACTTTGTATTCCTATAATATTTTCAGCAAGGCTCTTACATACATTTACTTGAAATCTTGTTCCGTAGAGTTCTCGATATTCGTTACTTAGAAATTTATAAAATTGCACTATTACCTAAAATAATTAATTTAATAATATGACTAAATAATTTTTCTCGGTATGGATACCTCCATTTTAGTGCTCATGTTCACCTTTGTGTTAATCGTGGTATTTACAACTGCCAACGTTCGATTATATTTAAATGTTTTAACTTCAAAGATATTAAAAGCAGATTTATCATAACTAATCAATTCCCATCTTTGAAATTCGACTTTGTAGCCTTTTTGATGAAACTTAAATGCAAAACGTTCAAACAGTAAAAATTAGCAATCACACGTAAAATACCTACCTTTGAATAAAGATCATTTACCGAATTTGAATCTACACAAGTTAGAACAATGATTGCAAAATATAATTTGTTATTTGACATTTCGAAGATATATGTCATTCTGTTGGAATGGAATCCGATTTTAATGTGGTATCTTATTCAGAGATCTAATCCCAAACAACATTTATAAAATGCAAGGTCTACACAAATCGAATTATAATGATATTGTAATTACTATGAACAGGAACTCTGCTTGGTAATTTTTTATAATATTGGAAATTTCAATAGATGACAGGAAAAGTAAAAACTTTTGCTATTGAAATATGGTTTGTTTTAATAAAATATTTGGATTGGCTTTGACTATCACAACATTCGTGGTTTTTTCAGAAAATTTCTAGTTGACAAGAAACAGTAAAAACAATTTTGTATATAATCAACAATTACATAAACGAGCGGCGTAGTTACCGTTTGTAAATAAACAAAGACTAATATTTATAACTCGCAATTAACTGCATTTGCAAAAATACGCATGTTTATAGACGTCAACCAAAAATAACGTGATCTGCGTTTTTAGGGTTGATTACCTCTAAAATTCTGTTTTATGCAAATACTTTGTCTACAGTTTAATGTATTCTACTTAAGGCACGTTCAACACTTTAGATATTTAAAAATTAATTACATTAAAATACAATTATTAGATTTAAGCTACATCTACCCCTTTTCGGATAAAAAAGTTTACATATTCTGAATTTAATTATTTTTGATTTATGAACTAACACATACATACTCTTATTGTATTATATCTTAATTACAAATTGTATGCTAAACTAATTTTTAGTGGTTATTTTATCAATTATTTAAAAAGTTATTATTATTAATTGAACAAATGTATTATTAACATCTAAGCAAATTATAAGCGAGCATCTAATTATTTAATTAATATTCTTTAATATTTAACATTATTATAACGTGAAAATGGAAGGAATACAAAAATCATGGGCTGAAAATGAAAATAAAAACAATAGATTTGCAACCGAAAAATTGAATAGTGAAGAAAAAAACAGAAATATATAAAAGCGCTGCAAGAAAAAATGAAAACTAAAAAGCAATGCAAGAACGTGGAAGAAGAGTGGATAAATATTAAAAGTAGTATACTGAACGCAACAGAACAAATAATAGATCAAGTAAAAAAAGACAAGAAAAGGAATGGTTTGATGACGAATGTGTAACTATGATAGAGGTCAAAAGAGAATTAAGATTAAAATGGATGAGATCCCAAAAAATCGAAGATAGAGAAAATACAAAGAAAAGAGAAAGTAAACTACGAAAATGTGCAAAGATAAAAAACAAAATGGTTCGAGGTCAACGACAAAATAGATAATAATTACAGAAACCCTAATGAATGTTACAAAAAGATAAAACAGCAGAAATTCAACAACAAAGGGAATGAATGACAAGAAAGGTGGGACTAAATATGAAAAAAATAAAATCAGCAACATAAGGATAGAATATTTTAAAGAATTACTTACTGATGGATAGAGGAAGACCTATCGGATGAAAAATAACGGGTCTATCACAAGAAGAAGCAGTGAGAGAATCAGACTACGAAGAATTCCATAAAACCATTTAATTCCATTAAAGTGATTCAGGAAAATATTGTCCTCCTGTAAATTTTTGAAGTGGGCTACTGCCTTTGTTTCCGTATTAAAAATAATGTATAAGTTAGAATATGCGGTGATTTTCAAGTTACTCTAAATCACAAGTTGCATGTTGACAGGTATCCATTACCAAAATATGAAGATTTATTAGGTTACTTGAAAATTGCAAATGTTTCACAAAAATAGATTTATCACAAGTTTACGCGCAATTAGAGCTAGAGGAAAGTTAAAAGAATTAGTAACGATTAATACTAATAAAGGTTTGTTTTGCTACAACAGATTACCTTACGGATTTACTTCTAGTACAAGAATCTTTCAGAAAAAAATAAAAGGTATTTTTGCGGATTAGGAGAGAGGTTCAATATTTATATATACTCAACCGGTGAGGAATAACAACGAAAATTATTAATAAATGGCAGGAATGTCATACCACCGAGGTGGAGTTAGCATCTTCAGGTTTACTTTGAATATATTACTTATTTTTGGTTTTTTGTTTTATTTAAATTATTTAGTTCATTAAATTAATACCTATCATCAAATCGTCTACTTAAGAAACGTACCTAACTCAAAATATATCTATTACGTATAGTTAATTAAAGATTTTATTATCAACTTAATCGTGGAAAGTAACTTTAAATCGGAAGATAGAGATTACAATCAGGAGAGGATTTTGTGTTGTGATGGTCTAGGAACAGGAACATATATTTTAATATACATCGCAGTTGTGGCAATTACTACATCATTAATCATTAAATCCAGTTGAAATTTGTATTCACCCGTTGGTACATAAGGAGAAAATCGAGATTCGTCTGGATAAACATTGCAAATTGTATAGGTGGTTTCCTACAAAAACATTATATAAAAAGTTACTAGGTTTCAAAAGAATATTACTTTAATTATTCGGCATGAGGTAAAATTTCCACATTTAAAAAAAATTTGTGATCCCATAATGTTTTCAGAGAGACTTTTACATGCATTTACTTGAAATCTTGATCCTCGGAGTTCTCGATATTCGTTACTTAGCAATTTATAAAATTGCACTACCACCTGAAAAATAATTAATAGGTACAATAATATGGCAAAATAATTTTTCTCGGTGTGGGTACCTCCACTTCAGTACTCATGTTCACTTTTGAGTTAATAGTAGTATTTAAAACTGCTAACGTGCGATTATATTTAAATGTTTTCATTTCTAAGAAGTTGAAAACAGATTTATTGTAACCAATCGATTCCCATCTTTGAAATTCCACCTTATAGTGTGTTTGATGAAACTTAAAAGTAAGACGTTCAATTAGCTATAATTAGCAATCACACGAAAAATACGTACCTCGAATAAAAATCATTTGCTGAATTTGGGCATGCACCAATGAGAGCAATGATTAAAAAATGTAATTTGTTATTCAACATTTCGGAGAGATATGGCATTCTGTCGGAATGGAATCAGGTATTAGCGTAGTATCTTGTTTAGAAATCTAATTACTAACCACATTAAAAAAATTCAAGGTTTTATAAAATTCTACAAATCGAAATGTAATTATGTGGTAATTACAATAAACTGGAACTCTGCTTGGTAATTTTACATAATAATGCAAAATGTAACAGATGGCAGGAAATGTAAGTTTAAAGTAAATATTTATTCTAAGTTGAAACTTATTATATAAAAAAAATAGTTATTTTAGCTGCTAGGGATGTAAAAACATTATTATCTCTCAAGGAAAGTTAATATAAACCAAAGCGTTGCTCACTCTGCTATCTGTCGGGTCAACATCCAGACTCTCCCGTGTAGGAGCGGTCTAGGGGGATATTTTCAGTTAGTAAAGCGTTTGTCAAAACGACCTAAAACGGCCGAAGCGAAGGAGATCGAACCTGAGACTGCGGAAAGTCGGTTCTGGCTAACGCGACCACGGCCAATTTCGAATTCACCCTAAAATTAATTTCGCAAAATACTTCTTAAATCGTCGCGTGTCAATGTTTTATTCAAATAACAGTACACATACGTGACGGCTGCATCAAAAAGTAATAAATTCATGATTTTAAGTAAAATTGCAAAAAATCAAAATGGGGGATTTGAGGTTTGAATTTAGCCACACGCTTTAGCCACATGCAATTCATGCACACGCTTTTTGTTGATATTTTGGCGATAATAAGTTAAAACTTGTATTTCTGTTGTTTTATTATTCGTCCCTCATAGATTACCTGAAGGAATTCATGGCCCTCGCATACCGTCGGAGCTAGCCAATGCCAGATCAGAGTTTAATATTTTTCTTCTGGACGACCAAATGGCTTGGAAAAGGGAAAACTGTCATAAAAGCGCAAAAAAAGAATTAATTAATAAATAATGTAAAATTGTTGAAAAACCTGCTAAAATGTTAAATCAAAAACAATTGATTTATTCAATTGATTTATTAAATTAAATTAAAATTGAATTATTGAACCAATCAAATAAATTTATTAAACAGATCATTTTTTTTACAAATTAGTAGCTTTTTTGCGTAAAACAATTGAATTATTAAAAAAACTGTTGAACTGATAAAGAAACAGTTGAATTACTGAATCAAAATAATTAAATTCTTGATTCGAGAACAATTGAATAGCTGAACCAAAACAACTGAATTATTCGACACAAAAATAATTAAATTAATAAACTATAAATAATTAAAATGCTGAACAAAGCTGTTATATTATTAAGTAAATCAGCCAAATTTACTAGATAAAATTGTTGAAGTTATTAAACAAAACAGTTGCATGTTTTGAGAAAGTAGTACCTTTTTTTTGCATACAACAGTTAAATTTTTGAAAAAAAAAGTGAAAATGTTGAAAAATCTTTTGAATTCTTCAAGAAACAATTGAAATGCTAAATTTCGGAACAATAAATTATTGAATCAAGAATAATTGAATTATCAAACCAAAACAATTGAATTATTCAAAAAAAAACAATTGATTTGCTAAACTAAAAATAATTAATATGTTGAACAAAACAATTGAGTTATTAAACAAAACAGTTAAATTTATTAAACAGTTGCATTTCTTGACAAAGCAGTAGCATTTTTGCAAAAAACAGTTGCATTGTTGAAAATCACAGAAAAATTGTTAAACAATCTGTTAAATTATTTAAAAAATATTAAAATTACTGAATCAAGGATAATTAAATTGTTGAATCAAGAATAATTGAATTCTTGGTCAAAAATAATTGAGATATTTAACAAAATCAATTGAATTATTAATTTAGAAATAATTAAAATTTGAAGTAGCAGCTGTATTGCTGTATTTATTAAACAAAACAGCTAAATTTATTGAACAAATCAGTTGCTTCATTTGACAAAATCGTAGTTTTTGCATAAAATAGGAAAAATTCATGCTTTTCTTATTTTTCTTTTTTAATTTTTCTTTCTATTTTGGGATGTTTGCAGTTTATTTTTTATTAGAAGTGAATTAAAATAACTACCCATCCTAAATTTAACAAGTCAAATTTAAGTAACAAATTCAAATGCTCATACTAGAAAATATGATTTACAACAAAATTAATTTTATAATTCATAAAAATTTATTATAATGTACGCACATAATTAATTATGTTATATTAAAAAAACACTTTTTGAAACTTGCTTTGGTGAGATGCCTACCTTGCCTACTGCGCCAATTTTGGCAAATTTTATGTTAATCAGTGCACGTAAGTTTGTTCGACATGGAACGCAAGTGTTTGACGTTTTAAGTAAATCAAAATTATCTGACCTTATTGTTTTTGTTGATTTTCTACAATTTTCTAAAGCTTCCAATATACGAGGGTGGTTTGATAATTTGGTGACATTTTGAAAAAAAGATATTAAACAAATTGAAGAAAAAAGTCACGAATACATCGATATTAATATGCTTTTTGTAGATTTTTGACAGCCTTTCGATAGGATTGATAGAACCTAGAACCGAGCTGTTCAAAATTATGAGAGAATGGAAATTGCCACCTAAATTAATAAAAACGATAAAGATGAGGCTTAAAAACATCAGCTACAGTGAGAACAACAGCGGAGACAGATAGTTTCAACGTGAACTGTGGGTGAGTCTATACGCACGTTGCTCTTCTACGGCACTGAGTTGCAGATTGTAAATTACGACCATACAATTTCAATATTAACTGCATTTGATGTATTTTTGTATTTGATGTTTTAATTTTTGAAATCCAAACAAATCGAAGTGGCTACAAAGACGAATTAAACGACGCAGGTAACAAAACATGTACAATTATCCATAACGAAAATATTTCAAAATAACTTTTCAAGTACTAAGCTCGGTTGTATGTAGTTGGTAAAACAAAGTGAACACAATAAAACGCAATTAGGTAATTCATTCCTTTTGAACCAAAAATTTCAAGTTGTTAAATAAATCTGAATTTGAAGTTGTTAATTGGAAAATCGTAAGTTATTAACTTAAAATTCAAAATTTCAAGTTGTTAAAAATCTGAATTTGAAGTTATTAATTTGAAAATCGCAAGTTATTAACTTAAAGTTCAAAACTTCAAGTTCTCAAACAAATTTGAATTTGAAGTTGTTAATTTGAAAATCTAAATTATTAACTAAAAGTTCAAAACTTTAAGTTCTCAAATAAATTTGAATTTGAAATTGTTAATTTGAAAATCCAAAGTTATTAACTAAAATTCAAAATTTCAAGCTGTTAAATAAATCTGAATTTGAAGTTATTAATTTGAAAATCGCAAGTTATTAACTTTAAATTCAAAATTTCAAATTCTTAAATAAATTTGAATTTGAAATTGTTAATTTGAAAATCCTAAGTTATTAACTTAGAATTCAAAACTTCAAATGCTTAAGAAATTTTGAATTTCAAGCTATTAATTTGAAAATCCTAAGTTATTAACTTAGAATTCAAAATTACAGTTCTTAAATAAATTTGAATTTGTAGTTATTAGTTTGAAAATCCTAAGTTATTAACTTAATATTATAAATTTACAGTAGTATTACCCAACGTAATTTAAGATTAAAACTTTGCGAATTTATTTTCCTAACCTCTTAACATTAAAAATTTAACAAAAGCAAAATTCTAAAATATTAATTTAACACAAAGTTCAAAGTTGATGTGGACATCAAACATTTTCAAAGGCAAAGGACTGTATGAAACGATCGAAGGATTACACATTTCGTTTTATTTGAACTGTCGGTAAATCGTACCCGGCGAAATGAACCCAACTCAAAATAAATACAGAATCTAATGTAGCTAATCAAAATTTTATTTTCAATCTTGAAAAGTATAACACTACCCAGGTAACACACGATCGGATATTATACGTATATTTCTGGTATATATAGTATATTTTTGGGATACGTTTAATTTTGATTAGTTTATTATACGTTTAAAATATACACACTATATACCAAACTTAAAATATTCGTATATTATACAATGTTTATAGACTATATATTTAATATGGTACAATTATGATCTACGAAATATGTTGAATATACGTATGATATATTCGAATATATTTAAATCTTTTTTGCTATTATAATCCAATAACGTAGAAATTTGAATTAGAAAATTTGTTTAGTAAATGTATATAAATACATCTAAATATTTCAAATACACAATAGTATAATTTTGGAATAAGATATACATTGAATAAATGTTTAATGCAGACGCATGCATTTAAAATCTTTTTTTTACTTTTCATCTTGAAACGTAAGATATTGAGCTAGAGAATTCGTTTAATAGATGTATATAATATACTTATAAGTTACCAAATGTGGAATAGTATAATTTTGGAATATAGCATACGCCGAAAAGCGTTTCTTGTAGACGTATATGCATTTAAAATATTTTTTTTAATTTTAATCAAAAAACGTAAAATATTAAGCTAGAATATTTGTTTTATAAAGTATACCGATGTATAATACGCAATGCTGTATTAAACATAAAAATTGTCAAGACTAAACGTTACAATCGTCGATAAAACGTATAGTCACAACGTATATAACAGGTCTTTTTGATTATAAAGTATCCGAATATATAGACGTATGCAGGTATACATATATTATACGTATTTGATGTACGCATATTATCCGTGGTAGTAGTTTGTCGATAAACTGTATTAAAAACGTATAATGTCCGTCTTTTTGGTCACGGCGTATCCTAATATATAGACAAATATAGTGTACATATATTATACATAATGAAAACGTATATAATCGGTCTGTTTGGTTATGGTGTATGTTTTGTTTGTTGCGTGCATATTATATTATACGTTACTTAATGTAAGTTACCATATGCGATATTCTGAAATATGTTACACGTTGCATAAATGTTTCATATAGACGTTTGCACTTAATATAATTTTTTTCAAAATTCAGTCTAGAAACGGAGTTACTTCAAGCTACCTTCAAGCACCTACAAACTTCAAAAGCTACCTGAAGGCTTAATACTATAAACGAAAGATATAGTATCTCTTCTTTCATCTCTTTCATCTATGCTTAATATTAACAGACCTAAGCCCTAAGCTAGATTTACTTGTAATATTTAAATAATTGTTAATGTATAGGGTTCATATGCCGTTATTTGCATTTAACAGAAAAATCGGGAAAATTGATTATAATGATAATATATGTAGTTATAAATATCAAAACTGTTTTCTTTTGCAGCTATCATATTTTTTTAATCGATTGCCAA
The DNA here is from genome assembly GCA_036346125.1 of Lycocerus yunnanus. Taxonomy (NCBI): domain Eukaryota; kingdom Metazoa; phylum Arthropoda; class Insecta; order Coleoptera; family Cantharidae; genus Lycocerus; species Lycocerus yunnanus. Next base: position 1,989,028 of record JARFIX010000033.1, on the reverse strand, counting down.
AAGTCACTGTTTCGTTTAAATAATTATTTTTAAAGATTTGAAAAAATAAGGAGGGGTGGAGGTCCATATCATCTTATCCATAAATAAATACAAAGACATCTAGAAATAAAGAGATGTTGTTATATTAATATTTTTGAACTCGAATCTATTGAATTTAAATCAATTTAAAAATACAAAAGTATAATTACTATGATAATGATACTTTTCTCAGAGTCCTTCGCTCTACGAAAGGGTATAGTAACCGCTTCAATTTTAGAAGGATCCTTTCGGCACTCAAACGGAAGACGGTCAGAATATAATTCTCATTTCCCTAATTCAAACCAGGGCGCGCGACTTAGTATTAACACATTAAGCGCTAAGCCGCGACAGTCTTCAATAATAATATAAAAGCTTGAGATTTAATATTTGTTAAGTAATATAAAATTAAGTCATGGAAATGAGTAATTTAAAATACCGTTAGATAGTAACAATATAAAAGCTTAATATTTCATATTAAACCTAAAGAACCACAAATTTAGAAACATTTTGAACTATAATCCTCTTAAACGATGCCAGGTATGCATTCAAATAAAACAATTAAAAAATGCAGGATTGGCCTAATAGTATTGATGAAACTATGTGTGACCTAACACTTTTGGCCAAGGCTATAAATGTACTTATGGGTTAATGTAACGGAACAAAATCACTGTTTTTATTTAAGTAATATTTAATAATTTTAATATTGATTAGTATAATAAATGATGAAATGTACATAAATTAATTTATAAATTAGTATTTTTTCTTGTTTTGTTTAAGAACCGTTGAGGTGCCAATTTCAACCAGTCTTTTACAGCCTGGTCTATATGGCGATCGTTCAAATCAGGCGGTGAAAATTTTAAAAATGCCAATTTAGTGGAATCTGAAAACAATTAGAAGTTAATAAATCCGATAATATAGATGGAACTTTCAGATTTTACCAGAAATGGCTTGCATTAAACGAGTTCCTTTGAATGGAAGTTTTTTGAAATGCGTTGCTATTAACTATAAGAGTGGTTATGCAATTTTTCCTATTATACATCAAAAGTTTTAATGTGACAATTTTATCAATAATAATAATAATTATAATTCAATATAATGTATCCGTTTCTCGCATCCCACTCTCCAAGCTTATATATACTATATATATAATGTATAATATGCAAATGCAAAAACTGAAAAAAATTAGGAGTACCTATTATCTATTGAAAAAATTATTTTCTGTTTTAATTGTTTTAAATAAATGCTCATAATTACTACCAATTTTTTTATCAGAATTTCGCCATAATTTTTAACCCATTATTGTAAATCAACAAGCTCCTAATGACTGTCATGTTTATGACAGGTAAAATAATCTAAAACTAACGTAATAACCTTCATGGATAGATGGATACAGTGCTCCGCTGAAGGTCTGGATATCGTGAGTTCGAACCCCGACGAGGTCTAAAAAGTAAGTAAAATTTAGTAAATAAATTTAAAATTGAGGTAAACACTAAACTTACAATTGTAATTTTACAGGCAATAGTATACTCACGCAGCAGTGCAAACAATTAATTGTGATTTTAAATGACCTTACTTACATTAAGAAATAACTTGATGAAATAATAAATTTACAGTAAAATTCTGAAAACAATAATTATTTTTATTAATAATTTTGCATACCAAAACTGTAAGAAATACGTTTTCATTATACGGTTTATCGACGTAGTCCTGTAATGGATAATATACGTACATCACGTACGTATAATATAATACACTATATACGTTTATATATTTGGATACGGCATGACCAAAAAGACGGATAATATACGTTTTCATTATACGGTTTATCGACGTAGTCCTGTAATGGATAATATACGTACATCACGTACGTATAATATAAGTACACTATATACGTCTATATATTTGGATACGCAATGACCAAAAAGACTTGTTATATACGTTATGATTATACGTTTTATCGACGATTGTAACGTTTGGTATAAACGTATTTTATTCGTTGAATATACTATTGTGTGTTACCTGGGTAAATTGAATTTAATAATTAAAATCACTAAAGAATTTTATGCTTTAGTGCTCTAGGAACAGGAACATATATTTTAATATACATAGCTGTTGTAGCAACTACTTCATCATAATACATTAAATCCACTAGAAATTTGTATTCACCATTTGGTACGTATGGTGGAAATCGAGATTCGTCTGGATAAATATTGCATATTGTATAGGTGGTTTCCTAAAAAAAAGTTATTTAATAAACCTATCAATAAAATTAAGGGTAAATAAATAATAACACGAAATTTTGTAGCTTTCAGCAATTGTTATTGCTGTCATCCGACGTTTTCGTTTTATTATTTATTTAACGTATCGATTTTGAAAATTTTATTTATTATTAATTTCAGACATACTATGTATGTATATAATTTCAAAAAATATTACTTGAATTATTTGACATGAGGTAAAATTTCCACATTTAAAAAAATTTTGCGATCCCATAATGTTTGCAGCGAGACTCTTACATGCATTTACTTGAAATCTTGATCCTCGGAGTTCTCGATATTCGTTACTTAGAAATTTATAAAATTGCACTACCACCTAAAATAATTAATTCAATAATATGGCAAAATAATTTTTCTCGGTGTGGGTACCTCCACTTCAGTACTCATGTTCACTTTTGAGTTAATCGTGGTATTTACAACAGCTAACGTTCGATTATATTTAAATGTTTTAACTTCAAAAAAGTTAAAAACGGATTTATTGTAACCAATCAGTTCCCATCTTTGAAATTCGATCTTATAGTCTTTTGATGAAACTAAAAGTAAAACGCACAAAGAATAATAATCAGCAATCACACGAAAATACGTACCCTTGAATAAAATCACTTACTGAGTTTGCACGTACATAAATAATTAGAGCAATGATTGAAAAATTGAATTTGTTATTCAACATTTCGGAGAGAAATGGCATTCTTTAAGAAGTGCATCAATTTTAATTATTGTATCTTGTTCAGAAATCTAGTCCCGAACGACATTAAAAATGCAACGTTTATACAAATCGATAAATAATGATGGTTTAATTATTGTAAACAGGAACTGTACTTGGTAATTTTTATAATAATAGAAAATGTAACAGATTGCACCGTAAAGTAATCTAAAATGCATAAAATTATTGGGTTAGATTAAACTTTTAAATTATTGTGCACCTCAGGGTCGTAGGATTTTATTACTAAACAAAGGTGGTACAGGAAGTAAAATCAGGAAAATTGAGTCGGCACCACTTTTGCGTAGTTTTCGCCTTGTGGCCAGGTGCAGAGTCTTGTTGAAAGGTCCAATGTTGATCACCAAATGGCCTCTAAAATATCCTTGTGGATATTCCTTCATTTTTTTTACTCCTTCTTTCACAAAAACTAAAGGTGTTTTACAGGTAGCACAAATACCGTCCCACACCATGACATACTTGGGGAATTGGTGATGAACAAGGATGGCAGAAGGTCCGGGTGCTTCTTCTGATCAATATCTATTATTTTGACGATTGTAAATTGTTCAATAGTAAAATTTTTTCATCAGTAATTACGAAATTTTCCCATGTTTGAGCAGCGGTGCAATATAGAATAGCACGGCATCGTTGAATTCGTACTCGCTTGTTTTCATCAGTTATTGTTAAGTTCATTTTAGCTATTTGTCAAGCCGAATCTTGCGTGATTCCGGTTTCACGAGTCACTTTTCACATCGACAGTTTTGGATTTTTGAATCGAAAGTTTGACGATATTGCGATTCCGGCGAGTGTTGACAGAACATTTTTCCTCTTCCAGGTCGGTTTTCATATTACTAAGTTCTTTGAATCGTTTGTTGAGGTCGGAAACGGTTTGTCAAGGAATTTTAAGCATTCGAACTATTTCACATTGACGATTTCCAGCTTCAAATAAACATAAAATTGCTGCCCCATTTTTGACATTTTGTAACTCACAAACTGATTGTTTAATTTTTGCTCTTTTGTTTTCTGATCTCCATAGTTTTTAGAATCGAATTACTAGATTATTTTTCAGAAAGATTCAGTGATTTTCGCGAAAAGAGGTCTTATGGGCCACGCTGTATATACAGACGATATCTGCAGAATATGGATCATACACACACCTTTGGCAGAATTGCCATATAAACACACTTTTATTTGCTGGCGACCAAGTTATATTGGAAGAAACAGAGGCTGAATTGTAAAGAGCAATATACCGAGTGTTCATTTTAAAACTTCCAGCAATTAATATCTCAAAACCAAAAGTCAGATGAAAAATGTTTCGAACAAAAGTTGTATGATAGCAAGGGGACAGAATATGGCATAATTGTTTTCTTAATTTATTGACCTTTTCAAGGTCATTTGAAGGTCAACTTTGGTTTTTAAATGGCACCTTAATTTTTTTAGCAGATTCATATTTTGCATAAAAATAAACAACTTTGTTGGAAAATTTTTTATCCCACATTAGGTTTTCGAGTAAGATGCGTTGAAACAAAATAAAACATTATTATCAACTAACCATTGTTAATCAAAATTTAATATTTACATGTTTTAGAAGGCTATTTATTAGTATTAAACAGTAGAAAAATGTTTGTAAGCGAGTGTTTTCATGGCAAGTTTTCAAAATGTTCCCCATTAACAGCTAAACAATTTTTATTGAAACTCGCTTCTAACTTATTCAAAAGTTTCTTTCATAACATTCTTGCAAGCCACTGTGATTCGAAATTTTAACTCTTCAATATTAGCTGTTACTGTATCATAAATAACAGATTTTAAATGTCGCTGTAAAAAGAAATCAAGAGGAGTTAAATCGGGAGACCTAGCTGGCCATTCTATTGGTCCTTGTCTGCCGATCCACTGCCCTGGAAATTTATCATCTAACCAGTTTCGAACAGGAATAGTATAGTGAGGAGGTGCGCCATCTTGTTGAAAATGCAAAACAGTTTCATCGAGCTCCAGGTGTCCTTCTTCGTCACTTTGACTTTCTAACGCATCAACTATTAAAGGATAGATTGTATCTTCAAGCATTTCTAGATATTTTGACCTGTTAAATTTCCATCAATAAATAATGGTCCAATAATTGTATCACCAAGTATACCAGCCCACACGTTTACCTTCTGCGGCCACTGTGTATGTCCATCAGTAAACACATGAGGATTTTCATCACACCAATATCGACAGTTGTGTTTATTGACAAATCCATTTAAAAAAGGTTGACTCATCAGAAAAACAAGTCGATTTCAATAAATGTGGATGTGTAGTTAATAATTGAAGCATTTCTTCACTAAACTCCACTCGTCTGTCTGGATCATCCTCGGTCAAAGTTTGATGAATCTGCATTTTATATGGGTGAAATTTATGCAATTTTAGCGCCTTATGAACAGTGCCCACTGATAGACCACTAATAGCAGAAACTTCACGCACCGAACTATTAGGATTTGAAGCATAATGGCCTATAACTTCAATTTGAGCTAAGTCATCCAATATTCTAGTAGAATTCTTGCGTGTTTTATTTTGACGGATCCTGTTTCCGAAATTTTGAAACAAGGTCTATAACATACCTATGAGAGACATTTCTACCAGGTTGTCTCGCGTTATAAGATTCTGCAGTTCTTGCAGCATTTTCATTTTGAGCTCCGTACAAGAAAATTAATTCGATTCTTTCTTCTACAGTATAAACCATTTTAATGATCTAATTGCGAACTTTGATCAGATCTAAAGCGAACGGGAAAAATAAAACTCACTGAAAATCACAAAACTAACAATAGTTGAAGAAACTAATGTCAATTTATTTGTTTTGACAGTGTTTTGTTTTCATTGTCCTAAAATTATTCAAGTTAAATAATAACAAAAGCAATAACAGCCTTCTAACTTTTAAAAAAATAAATTTCGATATAATCAGCTGCAGTTTATTAAAATGTTTTTATTTTGTTTCAACGCATCTTACTCGAAAATCCTAATGTGGGATAAAAAATTTTTTAACAAAAGTTGTTTATTTTTTCATGCAAAATATGAATCTGCTAAAAAAAATTAAGGTGCCATTTAAAAAACCAAAGTTGACCTTCAAATGACCTTGAAAAGGTCAATAAATTAAGAAAACAATTATGCCATATTCTGTCCCCTCGCTATCATACAACTTTCGTTCGAAACATTTTTCATCTGACTTTTGGTTTTGAGATATTAATTGCTGGAAGTTTTAAAATGAACAACCGGTATAAACTCCCCAAAGGAGCAGAGGATTTCAGTTGCAAAATATCGACAAACAAGACAATGGTCACGACCTTTTAGGAAGTACATAGTAAGATAAAAAATAACCAATGAAACAGGTACATACGCCACTTTAAATACCTGAGATGCGATATTAGCTACACAAAAAGTTATTTACGATTTCAACTAAAGATTAGGGTGAAGCACTGGAGGTGTTCCACTCCCCAGACCCCCGGGTTTGAGCAGTTTATTTTTATTAGTAATAAATTGAAGATATCAGCATAACCGTGGTAGCATAACCTCACTGCTAAATGCTACAACATTCAGTGTTTACAGATTATGAGTAGAGCATATTATAGCGCTTTGGTTTTCTTGAGAGCGATGAAATATTATACTGGTGGGAATTAATAATCAAATAAATAAAAAACAAAATAGCAGGAGCTGGATGCGATTCCAGTACCTTTCGCATATGTTTTACTTTTTGCAATCTTACGGAATTCCATTAACAACTTACCAAATTTATGTTAATTTTATGCAGTTCATCGGTAAAATGTAATTAGTCAATTCAATTTTCTCAAAATTGGCAAAGAAGCGTGCCTTTATACTTTCAGCTGTTGAAGTCCAATACAATACCTACACGTACAATGAAAATGAAACAATTCAGTGAGGGAAGTTGCCGGTCTCCCTTGTTAGTCAAATAATGGAAAAATACTATGAAGACGACTTCCAAGTCGAAATGATATTTATTGATTTCAAACAAGCATTTGATCGAGTTAGTAGAATTAATTTATAGGAAAAATAAGAGAATTGAAAATACTTGCAAAACTTAAAAAATTAGAAGAACTTAGCAAAACAAAAACGGAACAACTGAAAATTTTACCACAAATGCGGGTGTTCGACAGGGTGATGCGCTACTGGCATATAAACTATAGATATACAACGATGGCGAATGGTCGTTGAAGAGGCTAAAACACAGAGAGGACTATAAAAACAAGAATACAGAACAAAAGCTAAGAAAAATATGGACTAATCCACCCTGAAAAAGAGATTGAAAAACATCCAACGACGTGGCGATATTCCGACAAGGAATAGAGTGCCGTGATGATGATAATGATGAATAAATTTGGTTAAAAATTTGAATGTCAACGAAAATACTTATGGTTAGTAAGGAAATTATTTGAAACCTCCGATTGTAGTTAAAATAGTATTTCTAGAAATACTGCTTCAAATCTCGAAAATCCAGCCTGTCGACATTTCTTTTCTGCACTGCTTGGGTGCTGCTAATTTTGTTTTTAATTTAAAGCAAATCTATTTTTTGATTTGACATTGTCCTTTGATCGGACACACGCAAGTCACATATTGCAGTAAATAGTTTAATGACGCTACGGTAATATTATGAACATAACCGAATTGCGATGAGGTTACAAATAAAAAGTAGGGACGTCTCTTCTATTAACTCTCCAGCGGACGGGTTAGGCCTGTCAGTCCACGAAAGATACAAATATCTCTGTAACTTAAAAAAAATGTTTTTTTGTTGCGACCTTTTCTATACCTTTCAGAAATGTAAAAAAACATGTTTTCAAAAAGACAAAAGCTCGCGTAACTTTATGTTGAAAACTAAAAAATTACTTTTTCGCTTATTAGTGATATTTTTGAAACCTATTTTTGGAACAAAATATTTTCACACTAATTTGTGTATTTATGGCCATTAGGCACTGGAAATAGATACTAAAATAACTCGAAATTGTTGGAATCGTCGTTATTTTACAACTGCAAGGAACTAATAATTTGTACTATTTTATCACAAAAAAAAAATACAAAACTATAGCATGAAAATCGCTGGTTTGAAAATTTGCATTTTTTATAATACCCCACAATTGCTTAGTTATTAATTTTTGTGTAAACATATGTCGTAAATTTTAGATTTATGACCAAGGAATAATATTTTGTGCAAACTTTTCTCAAATAAAGCGGTCCACTTTGCTGTATAATTTTTAAATATTTCCAAAATTTTGAGCTGTAAATTAATACGTTTTTGTTGATCGTAAATAGTAATAATGCTAATAAATTTGTCTCAAAACTAAATTCACTGGAATTGAATTGTTTATATAATATAAGTGGTATATTTTTATTTGAACCATAAGAGATGGTTTCTAAAAATCTAAAAATCCGATATTTATGCAAATTTTGCAAGTTCCGGTTGTATATGGAACATGTACAAGCATACTGCGACAAATGCATTGCTGAAATGTAAGTTGAAATTTAAACACATATATTTTGTGTAGCCAATTTTTGGCACTTGTTTTTACATTTTTGTGTTAGATTGGCTTATTTACTATAAAAAAACACAAAAAATTTGATCCTATTTAGTTTCTTTGATAAAAATTAAGTAAATCTTTTGTTTTCTTCAAATATATTTATTGATATTCAGAAAAACTAATCGTAGATAGTATTCATAAAAAAAAATTTTTTAAATAAGAACGAACAAATTTTACGTGTGTTTTAACTTTGGGCCTGATGGACCTTACCCGTCCGCTGGTGTAACTTTTAGATCATCTGTCTGCTGGAGGGTTAAGAATTACTAAAGATTACTACTCATAATGTTATCAAATACCAAAGATTAGAGAATTTAATAACAAAAGCTAGAAATAGAAAATCAGCCATAAGTCTATGCTTCTGGCACCTAAAATTCATCTTTAAAACAAATTTGCAACATAAGAATATATTATAACATATGTTTTATAGGAGCTATCACTTTCAAGTTCAACTCTGCGATGCACATCGCGACCATATCTACAAATCCGAAAATTGAAGAATTGGGTACCAACTTCACGAAGAAACTAAAAGAAGCCCTAGGAGATTCTGCAGCCATGACAAAAATTTGGATGAGTTAAGCGACTTTAATGTTTCAACTTAGAATAAGTTTTATATTTTTATATGTTATTTTTCCTGTCATCTGTTGCATTTTCCATCATTAGGAAAAAATTACCAACCAGAGTTCCTGTTTAAGGTAACTACTTCATCATTACATTTCCATTTGTATAATTTTTTTAAACATCGTTAGGGACTAGATTTTTGAAAACGATACTGCAAAACATTAAACACTGATGCACTTCCAACAGAATTTCATATATCTCCGAAATGTTGGATAAAAAATTATGTTTTGCTATCATTGTTCTAATTTGTGTATGTCAAAACTCAGCAAACAATTTTTATTCAAAGGTACGTATTTTTCGTGTGATTAATAATTATTGCTAATTGTACGTTTTGCTTTCAAGTTTCATCAAAGAAACTATAAGGTAGAATTTCAAAGATGGGAGTTAGTTGGTTACAATAAATCGGTTTTCAATATTTTTGAAATGAAAACATTTAAATATAATCGAACGTTAGCAGTTGGAAATGCCACTATTAACTCAAAAGTGAACATGAGTACTGAAATGGAGGTACCCACACCGCCAAAAATTATTTTATCATTATTATTGAAATAATTATTTTAGGCGGTTGTTCAATTTTATAAATTTCTAAGTAACGAATATCGAGAACTCTACGGATCAAGATTTCAAGTAAATTTATGTAAGAGTCTTGCTGAGAACATTATGGGAGTACAAAGCTTTTCAAATGTGGAAATTTATCTTCATGCCAATTAATTCAAGTAAATTTTTTTTCAAATCAAGTATGCAATTTCTTAATTTTTTTTTTTTGTAGGATACCACCTATACAATATGCAATGTTTATCCGGATGAATCTCGATTTCCACCGTTTGTACCAAATGGTGAATACAAATTTTTACTGGATTTAATGTATAATGATGAAACAATTGCTACAACAGCTACGTATATTAAAATATATGTTCCTGTTCCTAGACCACCAAAACATAAAACCCTTTGGTGATTTTAATTTCTATTTCCGATGTAATGTTACTTTTCATGATTGAGTTGATAATAAAATCTTTGATTTGCTATATTTATTTTGAGTTGGGTCCGTTTCGCCGGGGCACGATTTGGCGCCAGGTGTCAATTTAATGAACTGACAGTTTAAATGAAATGAAAAAACAAATAAAAACTACAAAAACAAACTACAACTATTTATTTAAATGAATTCGGAAAATGTAAAAATTTATAATTAATGTTGGATCGTTTTATACAGTTCTTTGCTTCTGAAGTTGTTTGGCGCGCAGATCAACATTGAGTGCTGCAACTCTGATAAATGGATTAAACTAATAAATAAGTATGAAAACAAAGAGCCACCGACCCAAACAATTTATTGTAGAAATAAGGAAGAAACTTATGTATGAATAAAAGAATAAGTCTAAAAAAATGAGCAGTACAAATAAAAAACTTGCGATAGCTGCCCGATAAAGCAATGAGCCAGTGTTTCTTAAGTAATAAAAATTTTAATTGTGAAAATTTAATTCTTCTCGGTGCCGCAATTAAAGATGAAGCGATTGTCCCTTTGATTGATTTGAAACAACAAAACAAATCAACAATGCAAATTAACTGTCCGTATGATGTCAAATGCATTCATATGAGTTTTCCTGATGGAACTGAATGGACAATGATTATTTAACTTAAGTTATTAATTTTGACCCCAATTATATAAATTGTTATTATTTTAATAGTTGATCCTAGGATCTACCGGGTCAATTTGGAAAATTTCAAGTTCTGCCAGGCTATGAGACATTTTAAAATTGTAGCCAAGCCGAAGGCTTTGCCCTTCAGTAAAGTTGTATGATAAATATAAAATACTTATTTACAATTACTTTTAGCGCTAAATACTTATTTTAATTTCAATGGGCGGGATTATAGTTTCCAAAGAGCCAATAATAAATTTCATTCTAAATTAATTTGTAAAGACGTTTTTCTTCCAAAATTTGTAGACTGACCGCAAATTTTATTTTTAATATCCTAATTACACCCTCATCTTTCATAATTTACTGTCAAAATTGTCAAAATTGAGTTCAGGTTTACTGCCCGTCCCTAAATTTATTTTGTAGACGGTATTTGTATTCATCAGACTTATTTAGATGTTCTTGTGATGTTTTTCTTAGTGAGCGCGCCTAAGTAGCGGCAACCTTCAGTACCTGCAAAAATTTCTGCTGATCTAAATCACTTCTAAAAAGTGAATGGCGAATGGTAAAATTAAGCAAAAAAATTAATCTAAATTTATTGAAAATGAATTACGAACGTTTTCAAACTTATGATTTTGTAATTTATTTCATCGATGGTTGAAACATTACAATTGCATTTGTATTGTTACATTAATTTTATTTAATTTGTAATTTTAAATTCTACTAAGGTTTTTAGTAATCAAATTTGGCACTGTGGTTTCATTTTATAAATATCCTGTTTATTGATAAAACCGTTGCTCAAATAACACTGAGTGCAATACACTCAAATTTTATTTTGATGCAAATTTTCATCTTTTTGATGTTTCTATTTTGATATACAGAAATTGAGCCAAAGGTCCCATACTCCAACTACTTAGCGTGTCAAAATTTTGTATGCAATTTGCAGCAAAATCTACATAGCAACTTTTGCAACACTATCACAGAAAGTCTTGCCATTTACTATTTTTAAAATTGGGAGGCACCTCTTGGGTTTTTATCATTTACAATATATCTAACTATGTGTAATTCTTCATCGTAGAAACAATAGCTCAATCAGACAAAAACACATTTATTTGGATAACTAGATTAATTAGATAGTACCCTTGGTAACATCGGCTACTTTGTGCAAAATTCTCCACTACGACCCTGACAGAAAATTACTTTCAAATCGACCTCATTTAACAAACTGCAAGTAATTAAAATAACAAACCTCCAAAATTACAGATAAGTCATGAGAAATAAATTACCAATATTCAATAACCAACGCTTACAAGTGTAGCAAACATAAAAAAAAATTCATAAAAGAATTAAAATCCCGATTCAAAAATAAATAGATTAAATCTTAATTCAAACAGCCAAACAATAAAGCAAGCCATCTTGTTCGCACATTTGAAAAAAAGCAAAATTTCCTGCACCGACGCCATTATAGCTTCTCTTTAACAACCTTAGTAATCAAAGTTATTGATTTTAGATCATATAAATTAGCTAAGCAGTACTCACAGTAATTTTATTCACACAAGTTTAATTGAAATTATACTCGTAAGTTTTTTAAATATTAATAATTGCAAAATCTTTGTAAATTAAATTTTTAAACATTTTTGAGAATAACAACGATCATTACAAACGTACAACCCAAAGGAAAGCCCAAACATAAGTGAAGTGAACCGGACAAGAAGCCCTTCGTTTGATCCCACCGTGCCGAGATGGCGTAACCTATGTTTGGACAACGCGCTAAATTTAAACTAACTTTAAATTTAAACCCCGCGAATATTTGAATATAAAAAATAGTATTACAAGATAATAAAAAGTAGCATTAAAGGTATATAAAAATAACTTTTGTCAACAAAATGGCCGCTGTAGAGCACCTTTGAGAAAATATTGTCATGTTCACAACAATTAATAGCAAATTAGGGCTAAAAAGAAGTTGGAATGTAGAAAGTTTCATACAAAAGGATACAGCCATGATTATTTAACGTAATACTAATGTAGTCAAACCCACAAAGCCTAGAGCAATGTTTTCGTAGAGAGTTGGTCATTCCGTTAACCTCGGTAAATAAAATTGTATCTTCGGTGGAAACTTTATGTGAAGATTTTATAATATTTGTCATTTAGCAGTTGTAGGATGTTGATGGAATACCATTAGAGCCAGTTAAAGTACCAAACTTCATTTAATAAGTTGTCGAAAGCCTTAAGCGTTCAGGAAGTTAATTTCACTGATACCCATGCCACGAATAAAAATTGGAAAAAGATTTCATAGTAAATAGTAGCGTTCACATTTCTTGTCACCATTGCATAAAATCCAAATCCAAAAAGAATATAATAAAGTCAATAACAGCAAAGTAAATTTCCATCTTTCGGAAAACCTAAAAAAGAAAGATTTCAGTAGTAAAAAAATATGTAATTAGAATAAAATTTATACCAAAAGAAGCGTAATTTTATGTAGAACGGTTTGCCATCCAAATAAGGGTAGTAGGATGTAAATTAAATCCTCACCATTAAGAAATATGTAATTTTAACCTAAAAATATGTCAAAATTGTAAATTTAGTAATTACAGTGTTATTAGTCTAAGAAAGTGAATAAAATTTGTGTTAAAAGAAGAGAATTAAAAGCAGATTGTTATGCAAGTGGTTAAAATGGATAAAGAGTCTTAAAATTAAAATTGGGGTCAACGAAAGAATTCATACTTTGAAGGTCGGTTGTGAAGCAACCGCTACAGCTAGAATTTTTATAATAATTTTGTGGAAAACGGCTTTGAAGTCTTTAATTTTTGGTGAAAATTTCATGGAAATCCGAGTTACTAAATTTTCAACCAATCACAATCCAGTTTTTGAGAGTATTTTGTTGAAACAATTGCAAATTTCACATTTTAAGGCACAATTCGATGCGAAAAATGTATTTAGTGGAGCTTGATCGCTTGTCCTAAGAACATGTATTTCATGTGCTCCTGAAATGTAAAAAAATAAATAAATAAAATTACATTTCGATAAGCAGTGTCAAAATAAATAGTAACAATATGAAAAAGTAACGAAAATTAAAGTGAATTGAAGAAATTACGGTGGAATTAAATTAAATTATTGGAAAATTTCGTACTTACAAGTGATTGGATATGTTAACGAAGAATTGGAACGTTTTTATGTTTTGGAACCGCTGATTTTGAATTGGAATGTTAATGACCTCGATCTTCACAGCTGTACCATCGATATAAAGTTAGTAATACGATATGAACTGTATGTGTCGCACAATTTACAATTATAATTAATTTTAAGTAGTTTAATTCACGTATGCACTTGATATTTAGTATTAATCACAATTACACAACACAGTACACTTTAGTATAAGACGCTGGATGGGTCAGTGTAAGTTTGACCTTCTTTGTGAAATGGAAACAGAAATACCAACTGATTCTTTCTTTTTGTATTCAACTATATTCAAATATAAAAAAATTTATTTAAAAAAATCAAGATTTGTATCGCTATTTATTTATGAATATCTAAATCAAACAGTTATAAACTAAATTTGTGGTCAAAATTTAAATAAATAATATACAACATAAGGTTACCATCGACGATACAATAAAAAGCACAATTTTACAACTATTACGTTATTTCGAGCATCAACAATATAATCATTTCAATCATAATAACATTACAATTGGCTTCTTCAATAAGGGGCTGAAATAGTTTTCCACACGTCACAAACACGACAATATGTTATTGTATAATGTAAAATCTAATATGCGTAAACTCTCCCGATCTCATTTTCTAATTCCGAACAATAAAGCAATAAATTTTTTATTAATAACAAGTATAATTTGTGGTTAAATCAATAAAATGTGCAAAAAATTGAAAAGCAATAATTATTTGCAAGTTAAAAGCGAAAATATGATTTCTTCGTAAAATTCGTAAAAATCATTATCGTATTTAAACATTAAAAAAATATATTTTCATCTTAATATTTAAAATTCTGTTAGTTCTGTTTAAGTTCTATGATTGATCAAGTCGCTTTCGAGTTATCGTGTACGCAAATTCAGAAAACGTTGTTTCGAGAAAAACAAAACGCGTTTCAAATTTAAATTATCATAATTTCACTTACATTTTCGTCAAAATGTTAAAATTAGATTGTTTTAACCCTGCTTATTTTTATGAAGGTAGTACGTATTGGGGTTGAGAAGCTATCGATGCCTTATTTTTGCAATTTTCTTACCTGCTTTGTTTCAAATTATCTGAACCAGGTAAAAGTAAATGTTTCAATCTTTATTTAAGTAGAGTCCAAAACACTTCATCACGCTCAGGCAATTTATGGGGTTTAAATGATTTATAATCAATGCTATTTTGGAAAGTGTGTATGCAGCAATATTTCGGCTATCTGCGAGGGTCTACTAAATTTGCTTTTAATTTAAAGCAAATCAATTTGTTATTTGATATTGTCAATTAGTCGTACACACTCTAGTCACGTGTAGTATAAAATATTTAATGATGCTACGGTAATATCCATTACCGAATTGCTACGAGGTGACAATAAAAAGTAGGGACGTTTCTTCTATTAAGGATTACTAAAGTGGTACTCATAATGTTTTCAAATGACAAAGATTGAGGAATTTAATAACAGAAGCTAAAAATAGAGAATCTGACAAGAATCTATGCATCTGGTACCTAAAATTCATCTCCAAAACAAATTTGCAACATAGGAATATATTGGAACATATGTTTTAAGGAACTGGAGCTTCCCAAAGCGATTCAATAAAAATGCAAAACAATAGGGTATTATAAGTAGCAATAAAATCGGGAGAAGATCTCTTTCCGCTCTTTCCCAAAGTGTTAGTAATATTAAGTATTACTGGGTTACCATATCAACCCATCACTTAGTTGGCCGAGTTTCGTGGAAGTGCTGAAGTTAAATTCTGCGACGCGCATCGCGACCACAATTCGAAAATTGAAGAATTGGGTACCAATTTCTCTATTATCCCAACTAAAAGAAGCCCTAGAAAATCTGCAGTTATCACAAAATTAGGATGAGTTAATGGACTTTAATGTTTCAACTTAGAATCAGTTTTATATTTTTCCTGTCATCAGTTACATTTTCTATCGTTAGGAAAATTAGCTGGCAGAGTTCCACTCTGCTATTTTCTGCTGCCCATTTTCCGTAGTGAACAGCGACCTTCCATCTCAAGTCGCATAGTGCTTGTCGCCTAAGAGTCTACCGTACTTAATCTTGTGCTCTTCTGGACCACCACTCATCCCGTTGAAGATCAACACTTATTTGCTGCCACGCTATTACCGAAGTCCACCAACTTAGTTTCATCATCTATGTGAGTACTTTTTGTTTACACCATTTAGTGCTGCGCATCATTATAAGTTATTTGTTTCTTTGTAATTTAAATTTAAGTTAGTCATTTTAACCAACGTAGCGCTACATGCCCAAATTTCAGTATAATTTTAAGAACCTAGCTTGATTGGCCCATTTGTAGATAACTGAGCTTGTTTATTATACGTTTGTCTGTTGAATTGTGTTTTGTGTGTCAATTTTCTATTTTAAAGTGAAGAATATTGTAAAGCTTAGTTGGAATTCGATTTCGACAATAATAGGTTTTATCACATTGGTTGGAGTACGGTTTTGCTAAGCCGGAGTCTCCAAAACATTGCTTTTGTCATTAGTAGTGGAGCCCTTGGTAATTATATCGAAAAGATCTACGATTTGGTCTCCAATTCCGGTGCACATACATTCAAAATTTTTACGTCTGACCCCGACCTCCCGGCAAGCTCATCTGGCACTTTTAGGCTTTATTGCGGGTATGTGTGCCAAAGAATAACACCGTATCACACTTGTTTACGATCGTGAACAATCATTGAGGGAAACTTTAAATATTACGCTCCAAAGAACAAGTTTAAAGAACAAGGGGTAATGGTTGGTATGGTCTCGAGGGAGAACTTACGCCATTTAGGGACTCCTATCAAATCTCGAGAAAAGCAGATACCAACAAATCTTATTTCCACGTTCGTCTACCCCTGACTGTAGTCGTAATAGACTGTAGCTAACGGAGAAGGATGAAGGGCGAGCCTTCGGCGCCTTAAAACCGTAACATAATGGCTAGGGGAGAAAACCCCAACAGAAAATCCCGGTCCTCCTGACAAGGAGGTTGAGCAGATGGCTAGTAACCAACTCTCATAAAAATGAAAGTTACTTACAGAACCCAAAGAAGCCTTGGAACTAGGACTAATATAAGGTTGACGACACATGCAAGAAGAAGGGACAAACGAGTTTGGATTAATGAGACAATAAAAGTTGCTACATGGAATGTGAGAAGACTGGCACAAAAAGAAGTCGAACTGGAAAAGAATTTAAAGGAAATGAAAATAGTTTTTTCAGCTATTACAGAAACCAAAAAGAAACTAAAAGGAATAAAATATAGTGGTAACTATATAATGATATACAGTGGAGTACAAAAGCTGTAAAAGCTATTTATATACCAAGTGCTTATTTTAAAACTTCCAGCAATAAAACTTCCAGTTTACATTAATAATTAATCATCTTTTTGCAAGTAATTTCGAGAGAAATTAAATGCAACTTATTTATCAAAAATATGTATATGGACTTTAGTCCTTGAATTGTGGATATTAAAATATATAAATTACTAGCTAAGCTGTCATCACCATCTAACATTTCAAAGTAAGAAATAAATAAAGCATTGAATAATTGTCAATTTAATTTAAAATGCGAATTATTTTCATTTACACGTGGGTATTAAAATGACATGTATGCCCAAACAGATGAGAAAAGACATCCCAGGTAAGAACCCCAAATTTTGCAAGGTCAAGCTTAGCTAATATTGGGAAACCCAGCTTTAGCGTACCAATGTTAGCCCA
This sequence comes from Lycocerus yunnanus, assembly GCA_036346125.1. Lineage (NCBI taxonomy): Eukaryota > Metazoa > Arthropoda > Insecta > Coleoptera > Cantharidae > Lycocerus > Lycocerus yunnanus. The sequence goes on along the minus strand of JARFIX010000033.1, from coordinate 1,971,327 downwards.
AACTTGAACCAATACTGGGTAACCTAACCTTGGCTTTCCAATATTTATCCAAGCTTAGATCAACTCTGAGTAGCCCAGCCTTGGCTATTTAATAGTTTCTCAAACTTGGTTAAATACTGGTAACCCAATTTAGGTCATTTCAATGGTTACCCAAGATTGGTTCAACACTGATAGCCCCAGCCTTGGCCATTCTAATGGTTACCCAAGATTGGTTCAATACTGAATAACCCAACCTTAGCCATTCCAATGGTTACTCAAATTTAATTTAATACTTGGTAACCCAGCCTTGGCCATGTTACCCAAACTTGGTTTAACACTGGGTACCTCAGCCTTGGCCATTTAATGGTTACCCAAACTTGGTTAAATACTGGCAACCCAATTTTGATCATTTTAATGGTTACCCAAGCTTGATTCAATACTGGGTAGCTTTGGGTTTATCTTTGAAATTCGACTTTGTACTCTTTTTGATGAAACTTAAATGCAAAACGTTCAAAAAGTAATAATTAGCAATCACACGTAAAATACCTACCTTTGAATAAAAATCATTTGCCGAATTTGAACCTACACAAATTAGAGCAATGATTGCAATATATAATTTGTTATTCCACATTTTGGAGATATATGTCATTCTGTTGGAACGGAATCAGATTTTAATGTGGTATCTTATTCAGAAATCTAATCTCCAACAATATTTAAAAAATTCAAGGTCTACACAAATCGAACTATAATGATATTGTAATTACTATAAACAGGAACTCTGCTTGGTAATTTTTCATAATATTCGAAAATTCAACAGATGACAGGAAAAGTAAAAACTTTCGCTATTGAAATATGGTTTGTTTTAATAAAATATTTGGATCGTCTTTGACTATCAGAAGATTCCTGGTTCTTTCAGAAAAATTCAAGTTGAGTTAACAATTTTTTATTTAATCAACAAGTACATAAACGAGCGGCATAGTTTCCGTTTGTAAATAAACAAAGATTAACATCTATAACTCGCAGCTACCTGCATTTGCAAAAATACGTATGTTTATCGACGTCAACCAAAAATAACGTGATCTGCGTTTTTAGGGTTGAATACCTCTAAAATCTGTTTTATGTAAATACTTTGTCTACACTTTAATCTATTCTACATGGCACGTTCAAGACTTTATATATTTATTAATTATTCACATTAAAATACAATTATTAGATTTAAGCTACATCTACCCTTTTCGGATAAAAAATTTATACATTCTGAATTTAATTTTTTATTTATAAACTAACACCTACATATTTTTATTGTATTATATTTTAATTACAAAAACAAATTGAAAGCAAAACTAATTTTTAGTAGTTAGTATTTTACCAATTATTTCAAAAGTTTACTTAATTAATTATTATTTATTGAACAAATCGGAGCAAATTTTAAGATAACATCTAATCATTTAATCATATTCTTTAATATTTAACATTATTATTTAATACTGTATTGTGAATATTGTTCTCCAGTACTTACTGCAGTTTACTTTCAGTGGCGTCTCTCTCAGTGTTTATCCCTTAGAGTTTATGTGTGCATTTGCTTCTATTTCAGTCTTCGTTAGAGTGGTTTTCACTTTTACTCGTTTAGAAAGAGGTCTTTCTTGGTTTCCTTTATGGTTTTTCACTTTGGTGTTTTCACTTCAAAAGGTTTTCTCCTTCGTAAGTTCTAAAAATCAGGTTGTTCTCATTTTCATTAACTGATATCTCACCTTAGTGATTCAATAACCTTCCGCTTCTGTGTATTGCTACTTCTCAATTATTCTCCTGGTTCCTAAAGTTAGAAGCGAAGAAATTGAACTGAACGAGACTGAAGGATTTTCCAGAGAAGCAAAAAGATTACAAGATCTCCAATAAAACCGAAACGTTCTGAAACAGAAAAGGAACCCAAGATACAAAGATGGAGATAGTCTTGAGGGCGATTGCGAGCATGAGATTTGTGAGGGATCTACAGAAAGCAAAGATGAAATGAGAGAGCTCAAAGACGAAATCAAGGGAATGAAGGTAGAGAGTAAAGAATAGGAAAACAAGTGGAATAGAGAAATTCATGCGCTATCAAAAAAAATTGAAGAACTAAAAAATGCTTTTGAAAGGCAGGAAAAAAAGAAGAACAATATAATAATGAACGAACTAAAAATACTAAACCGTGGAGTACTAAAAAATGTTTCGATTCCTCCATAATCACCCTCATCTTTCATAAACCACTTAAAAAATGGTAAAATCGCAATCCGGGAATCTTTACTGTCACCCTGTCGCCAAATCTAACACTGGCGAAACGAACCAAACTTGAAATAAATACGACATCTAATACGTAAAATAAAGATTTTATTATCAACTCAATTTTGAAAGTAACTCTAAATCGGAATATAGAAATTAATTCAGGAAAGAATTTTGTGTTGTGGTGGTCTAGGAACAGGAACATATATTTTAATATACACCGCTGATGTAGCAATTATTACATCATTAATCATTAAATCCAGTTGCAATTTGTATTCACCCGTTGGTACGTAAGGTGGAAATCGAGATTCGTCTGGATAAAATTGCATATTGTATAGGTGGTTTCCTACAAAAAACTTTATCAACAGTTACTTAGTTTAAAAAGAATATTATTTTAAATTTAAATTTTGGCAGGAGGTAAAATTTCCACATTTAAAAAACATTTGTATTCCCATAATGTTTTCAGCAAAACTCTTGCATACATTTACTTGAAATCTTGTTCCGTGGAGTTCTCGATATTCGTTACTTAGAAATTTATAAAATTGCACTACCACCTAAAATAATTAATTCAATAATATGGCAAAATAATTTTGTTGGTATGAGTACCTCCATTTTAGTGCTCATGTTCACTTTTGTGTTAATCGTGGCATTTATAACTGCTGTCGTTCGATTATATTTAAATGTTTTAACTTCGATGAAATTAAAACAGATTTATCGAAACCCAAACCCAAATTTCCCATCTTTGAAATTCGACCTTATAGCCTTTTGGTGAAACTTAAATGCAAAACGTTCAAACAGTAATAATTCGCAATCACACGAAAAATACGTACCTTTGAATAAAAATCATTTGCTGAATTTGGACATACACCAATAATTAGAGCAACAATTGAAAAATATATTTTGCTGTTCAACATTTCGGAGAGATATGGCAATCTGTTAGAACGGAATCAGTTTTTAGCGTAGTATCTTGTTTATAAATCTAATCACAACATAAATCAAACAACATTTAAAAATCAAGGTTTCAAAAATTCAACAAATCGAAATGTAATGATGTAGTAATTATCCAAAACAGGAACTCTGCTTCATAATTTTTCATAATAATGTAAAATGTAACAGATGACAGGAAATGTAAATTTGAAGTAAAAATGTATTCTAAGTTGAAACTTATTATGTAAAAAAATAGTTATTTTAGCTGCAAGGCATGTAAGAACCTTATTATCATTCAAAGAAGGTTAAAATAAACCAAAGCGTTGCTCACTGCCATCTGTCGGGTTCACATCCACACTTTTCGTGTAGGAGCGGTCTAGGGATATTTTCAGTTAGTAAAGTGTTTGTCAAAACGGCTGAAGCAAAGGGACCGAACCTGAAACTGCGAAAAGTCGGTTTTAGCTAACGCAACCACCTCCAATTTCGAATTCACCCAAAAAATTAATTTTGCAAAATACTTCTTAAATCGTCGATTGTCAATGTTTTATTCAAATAACAATACAACAAAAATACAACAAACATGATTTTGAGTAAAATTACACAAAAAATTAAAATGGCGGGACTTTAGGTTTGAATTTAGCCTATCATAGAAACGTATTACAATTTTTGATTTTTTGGTGCCTAAACGTTAAAATTTTCGATTCGTCCTCACCTTATAATTCTTCTAATTTAGTGCTCTATTATTTTCTTTCATTTCTATAGAAAAACTTCTATTTACGAGTGGCACTTAGCAAACTCTACCCATGTAGACCGAATTTAAGATATGGTGGGACCTCCCTCCGCCTCACGTGAGATTTACCCAATAATTTTTAAATAATTTAATTTAATTGATATCTTCATAATATATTTTGCTTCTTACCACTAAATGCCCAATATTATGAAAAAAGATTAGCAACTAATATCTAATAATTTAAGATAATAATTTAGGCTAATAATAACAATCACATATAGCAATAAATAAAATGGTTGAAGTTTCACTTCATTGTAGCTAAAAATGTATGTCATTTTGCCAGTAATTTTTGCTGCCGACTGTATGATTATGTCGATGTAGCATTTCATTGTTGCAAGGTAGCTTTCTTTGATTGTTTGTTTTTCCCCTTCAGGGAAACCAAACTGCATTTTTGAATTTGGGTCGCTTTTCATCTTCAATGGAAAGCGACGATTGTTGTTTGAACGTGTGGACTTCGGGTCTTCAACCTGGATTTACTTTTACTTGCTTTTTTATGTTCTATGTTTTTGTTTTCACATTTTTTTGTTTAATATCTTGACATTCATGCACACGCTCTTCGTTGATATTTTGAGGAAGATAAGTTAAAACTTGTATTTCTGTTGTTTTATTATTCGTCCCTCATAGATTACCTGAAGGAATTCATGGCCCTCGCCTACCGTCGGAGCTAGCCAATGCAAGATCAGGGGGTAAAAGTATTTTTAAACAAAACCCACCAAACCAACCTGGTTTAATATTTTTCCTCTGGACGACCAAATGGCTTAGAAAAGGGGAAAAATTGTTATAAAAGCGCGGCAGAAAAATTATTGAATAAACAATATAAAATTGTTGATAAACCTGCTGAAATGTTAAATCAAAAACAGTTAAATTATTCAATTGATTTATTAAATTAAAAATAATTAAAATCTTGAACAAAGCAGTTGAATTATTGAACCAATCAAATAAATTTATTGAACAAAACAGTTGCAAATTAGTAGCTTTTGCGTAAAACAATTAAATTATTGAAAAACTGTTGAACTGATTAAGAAAAAGTTGAATCAAGGATAATTGAATTATTCAACACAAAAATAATGAAATAATGTTTACCTATTATTTAATTAGCCATGGTTATGGAAAAAGGTAATCTTGTGTTTTTACTTTATCATATGTAATATGAGAAAGTATTGTTTTCGTGCAGAAAAAAAAATTTGAGATTTTGATGGATTTACACTTTTTGAGGTCCCCTGAGTAAAATAAGACCATTTCCAAAAAATGTCTGTGTGTGTGTGTGTGTGTGTGTGTGTGTGTGTGTGTGTATGTGTGTATGTGTGTGTGTGTGGTCAAATTTTGTGTGCGACCTACAGCAAAAACTAATAGGAATTTTCAAACAAAATTTTGGATTTTGTATCCTTATGTTGAGACTTAGAGCTGATTAGATTTTGGCTAAAATTGATTCACGGGAACTATTTTTTTATTTTTTAAATTTTATTATTTAATATTAGTTTTAATTAATATTTCAAAAACTAATAAGAATTTCAAAACAAAATTTAGGATTTAGCATACTTATGTCGAGATTTAGAACTCATTAAATTTTAGTTAAAATTGTTTTATGAAAACTATTGTTTTTTTATTTTTTTAAGTTTTATTATTTAATATTAGTCTTTATTTAATATTTTGAAAACTAACAGAATTTTCAAAACCAAATTTGATATTTCCTATCTTTATAGCTGGAGTTAAAGTTATTTAAATTTTGGTTAAAATTGGTTCATGGGAACTATTTTTTAAAATTTTTTTAAATCTTATTATTTAATATTAGTTTTTAATTAATATTTCCAAAAGTAAAACGAATTTCTAAACTAAATTTAGGTTTTCGCATATTTTAATCAATATTTAGAACTGATTAAATTTTAGTTAAAATTTGTTTATAAAAACTATTGTTTTTATTATTTTAAATATTATTATTTAATATTAGCCTTTATTTAATATTTTAAAAACTAAAAGGATTTTCAAGACTGAAGTTGAAATTTGTTATGTTTATGGGAGGAATTAGAGCTGATTAAATTTTGGATAAAATTGGTTCATGGGAGCAATTTTTTTTAAATCTTTTTATTTATTATTAGTTTTATTACATATTTCAAAAACTAATGAGAATTTCAAAACTAAAGTTGGTATTTTGTATTTTTATATTTAGACTTAGAGCTGATTAGACTTTGGGTCACATTGGTTAATGGAAAATATTTTTTCCTTTTTATTATTAAAAATTATTTTTTTAATATTTAATAAAAATATGATAAAGTCATGGGCATGGCCACATCCGATTTTTTACTTTATCATATGTAATATGAGAAAGTATTGTTTTCGTGCAGAAAAAAAAATTTGAGATTTTGATGGATTTACACTTTTTGAGGTCCCCTGAGTAAAATAAGACCATTTCCAAAAAATGTCTGTGTGTGTGTGTGTGTGTGTGTGTGTGTGTGTGTGTATGTGGTCAAATTTTGTGTGCGACCTACAGCAAAAACTAATAGGAATATTCAAACAAAATTTTGGATTTTGTATCCTTATGTTGAGACTTAGAGCTGATTAGATTTTGGCTAAAATTGATTCACGGAACTATTTTTTTATTTTTTAAATTTTATTATTTAATATTAGTTTTAATTAATATTTCAAAACTAATACGAATTTCAAAACGAAATTTAGGATTTAGCATACTTATGTCGAGATTTAGAACTGATTAAATTTTAGTTAAAATTGTTTTATGAAAACTATTGTTTTTTATTTTTTAAGTTTTATTATTTAATATTAGTTTTAATTAATATTTCGAAAAGTAATACGAATTTCTAAACTAAATTTAGGTTTTCGCATATTTTAATCGATATTTAGAACTCATTAAATTTTAGTTAAAATTTGTTTATAAAACAATTGTTTTTATTATTTTAAATTTTATTATTTAATATTAGCCTTTATTTAATATTTTAAAAGCTAAAAGGATTTTCAAAACTAAAGTTGAAATTTGTTATGTTTATGGCAGGAATTAGAGCTGATTAAATTTTGGATAAAATTGGTTCATGGAAGCAATTTTTTTAAATCTTTTATTTATTATTAGTTTTATTAAATATTTCAAAACTAATGAGAATTTCAAAACTAAAGTTGGTATTTTGTATCTTTATATTTAGACTTAGAGCTGATTAGATTTTGAGTCACATTGGTTAATAGAAAATATTTTTTCTTTTATTATTAAAATTATTTTTAATATTTAATAAAAGTATGATAAAGTCATGGGCATGGCCACATCCGATTTTTAAATACAAAACATTTTTTTGAATAATTTTTGTTTAATTAGTGACATTTAGTTTTAGAATCTAGTATGTCGATATGGGTTTGTCAAAACGTATGTCAATTAATTTTATTTAAAGAAATTTTCAATATAGGTTTTGATTTCAATTTTAATGGATTTTTCCATTTTATTTACTTATGGATAGTTTAGCTGATGAAATCTTGATAAGACGAAATCCTTCTGCGCAACGGCTCTTAAACTAAAATGTAAGTTAGAAAATTTTCAAATTTTATAAAACTTGTAATTTTAAAATATTTTATTCAACATATAATTTCACAAGTTAATAAACATTCACTGAAATTATTAAACTATAACTAATTAAAATGCTGAACAAAGCTGTTATATTGTTAAGAAAATCAGTCGAATTTACTAAACAAAATAGTTGAATTTATTAAACAAAGTAGTCGAACCAAAAACAATTATTGTTGAACCAAAAACAATTAAATTATTTAGCAAAAGATAATTAATTTACTAAACTAAAAATAATAAATTAATATGTTGAACAAAGTAATAGAATTATGAAACAAAACAGTTAAATTTATTTAAGTGTTTCATTTCTTGACAAAGCAGTATTATTTTGCAAAAAAACATTCGCATTGTTGAAAATCACAGGAAAATTTAAAAAATCTGTTGAATTAAAATTGTTGAATCAAAGATAATTAAATTGTTGAATCAAGGATAATTGGATTGTTGAACCAAAATATTTGAGGCATTAAACAAAAACAATTGAATAATTAAACTAGAAATAATTAAAATGTTGAATCAACAGTTATATTGCTGAACCAATCAGGCGTATTTATTAAACAAAACAGATAAATTTATTGAACAAACAGATGGTTCTTTTGACAAAATAGTAGCGTTTTGCAAGAAACAGTTAAATTCTTAAAAAAACAGGAAAAATTCATGCTCTCAAACAGACTTCTTTTTTTAATTTTTCTTATTTTCAATTTTTGTTCAGTATGATTCTGCTTTCCATTTTGGAACTTTGGCAGTTTTTATTATTAGAAGTGAATTAAAATCATTGGCCATCCTAATATGAATTAAAACAAAATTTGGCAAAATATTTTTAGTACTCATGTTTACTTCTGAGTTAATCGTGGCATTTTCGATAATTTTTATCATTACTTCATTTACAATAAATAATCATAACCCACTATTTTAAAAGTTTATTTATTAACACAACCAGTAACATTGGTTGTGTTCAGGCTGTAAAAATATTTTTCCAAATATTTAAAAATAAATATTTTTGTATTTTTCGGCACACACTCGTAAAACTAAAACGAAATGGAGCTATAACATTTTTTTGAAAGCCCATTCTATTATGCCCAAAACTGACGATTTTGAGTTTCAGCTAAAACGCATCTGGTTTGTAAGGAAAATTTTAAAGTCTGCATTTTTTTTAGATTGTGCTTTATTTGCCGTTTTCGACTAAATATGTAATACATATAAATTTCCATCTTTCGAAGTGCTATCCGATAGTTCATGCTTCAATATGCTTCATGTTGGGCGCCAAATTGAAATGGAACCTTTCCTTATCCTGTATACGAGCTGTCGTAAAACAGCTGATTGAACCCTTGTTTCAATAAAGCAAAACATATGTTCATTCTTCGGCAAAAGCTAACTAACCCTGGCTGGAAAATACACTTTTTCCTATAAAAATTGCTTTAATTTATCCAATTAAACTTTAAAATTTGACTGTCTAAGTCGATCGAATACGTCTTTTAACCTTTAAATGTGTTCTTGGAGCGACCTCGAAAATATAATTATGTCATCCAGATATACGAGACATTTTTCATTTTGAATGCTTCTCATTAAGTTGTCTAATACACGTTGAAAAGTTGCATGTGTAAAATTTGCAAGGTAATAAAAAATATGATGTTGATAATAAAATCAGCGAAATGATTGATAATAGAATTTATCTTCCCATGGTTGGACTGTGGGGAACTGGTATTAGAGCTTAATGATATAGTACTTGCTTGCTTCGCTGCTATTGTACAATTCAAAACAATTCTACATGCTTACGAATTAAAATCATAAACATTTCTCCGCTTTTGTTTTTGTACGCTCGAGTGTTTTAAATTGTAGGTAATTCGTTTCTCCCAAAATCAACATTCCAAAAGTACCATCATCTTTGTGGGCTCTTGACAAAAATTTTGAATAAACTTTGATCTTTCTACGACAATGTGTGGTCGTCTTATTTTCATGATATATTAGCAAAAACCGAGTTTTTATTCGGTGCTTGCCTAGGATGGTGCGCCCAAAAAAATTTATTTTTTTCGAAATATAAAATAAACATTTTGTTCTACTTGTTTTTCTCTTTTTCATGATTTTTTAAAATTCAGATTAAACAAAAGCTGAACAAGATTCTGCAGTCATCACAAAAATTTGGATGACTTAAGCGACTTTAATGTTTCAACTTAGAAAAAGTTTTATATTTTTATATGTTATTTTTCCTGTCATCTGTTGCAATTTTCATCATTAGGAAAAAATTACCAACCAGAGTTCCTGTTTACGGGAACTACTTCATCATTACATTTCCATTTGTATAAATTTTAAATTTTTTAAACATCGTTAGGGACTAGATTTTTGAAAAAGATACTGCAGAACATTAAACATTGATACACTTCCAACAGAATTGCATATCTTTCCGAAATGTTGGATAACAAACTATGTTTTGCTATCATTGTTCTAATTTGTGTATGTCAAAACTCAGCAATCAATTTTTATTCCAAGGTAAGTATTTTTAGTGTGATTACTAATTATTGGTAATTAAACGCTTTGCTTTTAAGTTTCATCAAAAAAACTATAAGGTAGAATTTCAAAGATGGGAGTTAGTTGGTTACAATAAATCGGTTTTCAATATTTTTGAAATGAAAACATTTAAATATAATCGAACGTTAGCAGTTGGAAATGCCACTATTAACTCAAAAGTGAACATGAGTACTGAAATGGAGGTACCCACACCGCCAAAAATTATTTTACCATTATTATTGAATTAATTATTTTAGGCGGTAGTTCAATTTTATAAATTTCTAAGTAACGAATATCGAGAACTCTACGGATCAAGATTTCAAGTAAATTTATGTAAGAGTCTTGCTGAGAACATTATGGGAGTACAAAGTTTTTTCAAATGTGGAAATTTATCTTCATGTCAATTAATTCAAGTAAATTTTTTTTCAAATCAAGTATGCAATTTCTTAAATTATTTTTTTTGTAGGATACCACCTATACAATATGCAATGTTTATCCGGATGAATCTCGATTTCCACCGTTTGTTCCAAATGGTGAATACAAATTTTTACTGGATTTAATGTATAATGATGAAACAATTGCTACAACAGCTACGTATATTAAAATATATGTTCCTGTTCCTAGACCACCAAAACATAAAACCCTTGGGTGATTTTAATTTCTATATTCCGATGTAGTGTTACTTTTCATGATTGAGTTGATAATAAAATCTTTGATTTGCTATATTTATTTTGAGTTGGGTCCGTTTCGCCGGGGCACGATTTGGCGCCAGGTGTCAATTTAATGAACTGACAGTTTAAATGAAATGAAAAAAACTAAAAAAACAAACTACAACTATTTATTTAAATGATTTCGGAAAATGTAAAAATTTATAATTAATGTTGGATCGTTTCATACAGTTTTTTGATTGGCGCGCAGATCAACATCGACTGCTGCAACTCTGATAAATGGATTAAACTAACAAATAAGTATGAAAACATAGAGCCACCGACCCAAAAAATTTATTGTAGAAATAAGGAAGAAACTTACGAAAGAGGAAGTCTAAAAAAAAATGAGCAGCACAAATAAAAAGTTGCAGTTGCTGCACTTTGATAGCGCGTAAAAACAAGAAATACAAAAAAACAAGAAACGATAAAAGCAACGAGCCACCACTTTACGATCGCGAATGATCATTCAGGGGAAACTCTAAATATTACGTTCCGAAAAGCAAGTCGGTAAGATAGTATACTGTTTAAAATCTACTGTGTATACCACAGCGGGGCAACTTTCATTGAAAAAATATGGCAATACGCCACCTGGTATTTGTACTAAAAAGTATAGCGTGTTTTTTATCAAATAAATGACATAGATGGCAGTAAATGTTTGTAGCTGGTGTTTCAACTTCAAATAATTTTCGCTTTTGTAAAAATAGGAAAAGTTTTCATAATTTTTTATTATTTGCTTTGAGTAAAATCATAATTTAAATGAACAGAAATGTTTATTTACATCACAATTTCTACTCAATGCAAATAATAATAAATTCTGAAACATATTTTAATCATATAAACATAACTTCACAAAATTTTAAAATGCAAACATTACAAATGGCGGTCAGCTGTTGTTCACTTTCCATTAATTTTCTTTGATTTGTTTCAGCTTCGTTGTCATCCCTACCATAATTTCTAATTAAAATATGCAGCGTCACCTTGTATTAGCACTTTGAAGTTTTTGTCACAAATTCAATTATTTCCATAAGAGAGCCCAGACTGTGGTGTATACGTTAATTAGCAATGAGCAATAAACTGCGAAAGTATGGCTGCACAAGAAAAACAAAGTGACTACGTCAAATTCTGTGAGTAGCAGAGTTTGCGAATTTATTAAAATTTCAGATATAATAATTAATTATGTCACAAATAAATGGTTAATAATATACATAATTTCAATGTTCTTTGAACATTTTGGGTTACATTTAAGATTTTATATATTTTCAGTTGTTTTTCTCGCCATAACTTTTATTTAATAGCTTCTCAAAGTACCTCATCCATATGTCCCTAACTTTCTCTTTACTACATTCCACATGGCCCCTTCGTCTTTTATAGATCTTGCTTTTATTATTAGGCCTCTTGTATGTTCTTTGATATTCATGAACATATTTTTTTCGTTACCTCTGCTAATTACCTCTAGTTCTTCCATCACGTGTTTCATCCATTCGTTCTTTTTTCGCTTACATATTTTATCTGGTTCCTTTCTTGCTTTACTACACTCTTTTCTGTCTTCTTGCTAGTTCGATCTTATTTATTTTTCCTTGCTTTTCTTTTCTGCTCGATTTTTCGTTCACAATCCTCATCAAACCATTTCTTATTTAGTCTCTTTTCTGCATATCCAACGTTTTTTCAGTTCATCTCTTTATTACATTTTTGTGTTGGTTCACGCCTCGTTAATATTTTCTTGCGCTTTCAGTTTTTGATTTCACTGTTTAATTTCTTGTTTATACCTTTTCTGTACCGTCCTGTCGTTAAATCTTTTTATTTCAGATTTTTCTTACTATGCAGTTCATTTCTGTTTACAAAATTTTTCTTGTTTCATCTTGATTACTACCAGGAAATGGTCCAAATCGATACTTGCACCTCTAAAAGTTCTTACATCTCTTATTACACTGCTCTTTTCTGTTTACCAATATGGGGTCTATCCGGTTTCTATTCTTGCCGTCATCTCCCGGTCTTACCCATGTAATGTTATGTACTGCCTTGTGTTTGTACCTCGTGCTATTTAGTTAAGGTGATGTTTGTACTGGTCGCCAAATTATTATCATTTGTGACACTGTGAATTGTCTTCTTTCCAGAAACTTCACTTATGTAAATTTCTCTTCCCACTTGCGCGTTAAAATCTCCCAGCACTGTCGTCGTATCGTGCTTTGGGACTCTTTCTATTATTTCCTCCAACTTCTGTGTAGAACTTCTCTTTCTGAGTTAAATGTGTGTTAAGTATATTGAAGTACAAGTGACGTATCATGAAGTTAGTAAATTTTTGGTAAATTACATGAAGTTTAACCTAACTATGCGCATGCGCTACGGTGAATGTGCATCATAGCTAAGAAGGGACAACCGGTAACGTCCCTCACTGAATTGATTCATTTTGATTGTACGTATAGGTCTTGTATTGGACTTCAACAGGTGCAAGTATAAGGGCTTCTTTGCCAATTTCAAGAAAATTTCGAGAAAATATGTTACTGATGAACTGCATACAAATTACCATAAATTTGGTAAGTTGTTAATGGAATTGCTCAAGATTGCAAAAAAAATAACAACATATGCGAAGGGTACTGAGATTGCATCCAGCTCCTGCCAATTTTTTTTATTTATTTGATTATTAATTCCCCAGTATAATATGTCATCGTTCTCAAGAAAACAAAGCGCTATAATAAACCCTACTCATAATCAGTAAACATTAAATGTTTTACCTTTAGCAGTGAGACACTGAAGGGTGTTCCACACACCCAGACCCCCGGTTTCAGCAACTTTGGCTTATTGGGATATTAGTTACTTGGGTGTGACTTTTAAAGTTGGGATTAATTAGTATTTTTAGAGATTTTTCTAGATCGGTTATGCTGATATCTTCAATTTATTACTAATAAAAATAAACTGCACAAACCGGGGGTCTGGGGGCGTGGAACACCTCCAGTGGATCACTGCTGAAAGGTAAAGCATTTAATGTTTACAGATTATGAGTAGAGTTTATTATAGTGCTTTGGTTTTCTTAAGAACGATGACATATTATACTGGGGAATTCATAATCCCCCTAATTCTTGGTCAATGCTTTATATTTTGTACTAAAAACTTTCACCGTTATCGCTTAATACTAATAACCATAAGTTTGCAAATTTATCTATCACAGTTTGGGTATACCTGGGGATGCTCCATACCCCCAGCTCCCCGGTCTCTACACCTTTAGTTTATAATTTGGGCCAATTGGGATATTAGTTACTTGAGTGTGACTTGTTAAAGTTAGGATTAATTAGTATTTCTAGAGATTTTTCTAGATCTGTTATGCTAATGCCTTCAATTTATTACTAATAAAAGATAAACTGCACATACCGGGGGTCTGGGGTGTGGAACACCCTCCAGTGCCTCTAAAATGGGAGATCTTTAGATAAAGATAAACTGCTTAATTTGGGGTCTGGGGTGTGGAACCCCCTCCAGTGCACAAATTTTGGAATGAAGAATATTGCAGAATATGCAGAACCTCCAGACAGAATAGTTGTCTTTTATCAGAAGTAAAATGAAGATCTCTCATTGCAGAGGCACTGGAGGGTGTTCCACACCCCAGACCCCCGGTTTAAATAATTTATTTTTAAAAGTGAATTGAATATTTAAGCATATCTCAAGTTTATTAAAATTAGCTAGGCTAAGTAAATGTGTTTAATTCGTAATCGGACAATTAATTATAAACAACGTAATTATAAATTCGGTACCCTTGGGAGGCAGATCTCTGCAACAAAATAAAAATAAACTACTTAATCCTGGGGATGTGTAACACCGTCCAGTATTTCTGGACGGGAATCTATCGAAATCTTGAGTTTACTTCTGATAAAAAATTCCGAGGGTGTGGGTGTGCGGAACATCCTCCAGTGCTCAAATTTTGGAATCTTTGTAAGTCTCTGAAATACCGATAAAGTACGTGAAATACAATGAAGTATCGATGAATTAGGTGAAGTCGCGCGAATTACTGCTGAATTATATGAAGTACGAAGAAGTATGGAGAATTATGATGAAGTACGTGAAGTGTGAAGTTAATTGTACACTATTTCCTTTGGCGGTTGACCCATTGGATTCTTACATAAGCTATTCTTCCATTTATTGGTCTAAATTGCATTATATTACTTCTCAGTGTTTTTCAGTGCCAGATTACAGAAATACATATTTATCACTTTCAATTTCACCCTGTCCCTTCCACCTCAGTTCTTGCACCGCTGCAATTTCTATCCTGTACCTACTTAATTCGCCATCTATCTCACACATTCGCCCAGGCTCAGCATCGTTCGTACATTCAACATCCTATTTTCAATATATTTCATTTTTCACTCTTTCCTTTTCTGATTTTTGTTGTCTACTTTTTTATGTGTCTTTCGTCTACCATATTTCGTTTGTCAGCAAGCTATTAGCCTGCTTTTGCAAATTATTACAACTTACTGTCAGCAAGTTATTATTGTGATTTTAGTGAAAATTGCAGCTTGCTGTAAGCAAGCTATTTTCAAAATCTATTTCGCCCATTATTAGCATGTCATTGCAGCTTGCTGCCAGCTAGCTATTTTAATGTAATTATATAGCTAATTTGCTAATATTTTGCTGGCTGGAAAATAGCTATTTAATTGCTTGCTGCCAGCAAGTAAAACAACAGCTATTTAAATTTGCAGCTAATTTTAGCTAAAATGCTACTTGAGAGTTAATCAAATTATTTAGTATTTATTTTATATTTGGCATTTTATTACACAATAATACACATACATGTATTTCTTATGGGAAAATTGTGAACTTTGAATTTAAATTGTGGGAGTATTAAAGGACATAGCGAAACCTTCTTCTTCTTGTAAGGCTCGACAACCCATTGTGGGTTTTGGCCGTTTGTAGGAACTTTCAGAATCCGTTTCTCGGGTGGATTAATCCCTTTTCTGCATCCATCAGTTTCTTCTATAGCGATTTATGTGTCTTTGCCCGCTCCACTATTTTCCTCCATTCTTTTCTATTGCTTGCTGTCCTCTTCCAATCTTTTGCGCCTATGTTTCTTAAGTCTGAGTACACATCTTCGGCCCATGTCTTTCTAGGTCTTCCTCTTCCTCTCTTGCCCATTGGTCTCCAGTCCATTGACAAGTTAATTGCTCGTATCTTTGGGCTTCGCAATACGTGACCCATCCATGCAATTCTCTGTGCTTTAACGTGTTTCACGATGTCTTTGGCATTCATCTTATTCAACAGTTCAAAGTTCATCAATGGTCTGTATTCATTCGCATCTGTCTTCACCGGGCCCCATATTCCTCTCATTATTCGTCGCTCAAATACGCGTAGTTGTTCCTCATCACTTGCTCGTAGGCTACTAACTTCCAATCCATACGTTGTCACAGGCCTTATCAGTGTTTCATACATTCGGATCTTTGTTCTCTTGCTGATCTGTGTGTTTTCATTATATGCTTGTTTGAATGGTATGCCCTGTATCCTGCCCGTATTCTATTTTTTATCTCCTCTCCGCTGTCTATAGCAATTCCCATTTGTTTTCCCAGGTAACAAAATCTGTCCACCTCCTCGTATCTATGGTCATCTACCTGTAGTCCTTGATTGGTGTTTTAGTGCCTCTTGCGTATTTCATGTACTTTGTCTTCTCCTCGTTGCTTGCTTCACGCATCTCTCCTGTTGCCTTTATGAGATCTTTACTTGTTCTGCTAATAATTGCTATGTCGTCTGCGTAGGCTATAATTTGTATTGATCTTGTGTTTATGTGTCCTTGTTCTTTTATCTTTCTGATCACTGTTTCCAAAACCAGATTGAACAACACAGCCGACAAGGCGTCTCCTGTCGTACTCCTCTATCCATATCAAATGGCTTTGTTTGTCCCTCTGGGGTCTTTACCGTCGCGCTTGTGTTTTGAGTGTCATTACTATGAGTCTGATAAGTTTCTTTGGTATTTTTAGCTCTTCCAGTCCCTCGTACATGTTCCTTCTTATCACCAAGTCAAAAGCCTTTTTAAAGTCTACAAACAGGATGTGCATGTGTATATCGAACTCGTAGCTCTTCTCCATAATTTGATTCATTGTATGTAAGCTGTCTATCGTTGATCTACCCGGTCTGAAACCATTTTGATAATCTCCAATTTCTTTTTCCGCATATTTTTCCAGTCTTTGGTATATAAGTATCGATATTATTTTATATGTAACATTTAGGAGAGTGATTCCTTTTGTAATTCCCAGTATCCGTCTTATCGCCTTTCTTATGAATGGGAACTATCACCCCTCTACTCCATTCCTCGGGCATTTCCTCCTTCCTCCATACTTTCATTATTAGGGCATATATTCTTTCATGTAATTTGGTACCTCCGCTTTTCAGTATCTCCCCCATCACGCCGTCACATCCCGGCGCTTTACCGTTTTTTATCTTTTTAATTATTCTTAATACTTCTGCTTTTATTGGTTCTTCTACCTCATTACTATCTTCATGTGCTTCATTTGCTACAGTATATGTTTCGTCTTCGTTTTTATTTGTCCCGCCTAGGAGCTTACAGAAATAATCACTCCATATGTCTTTTATTTTCTCTCTGTCATATATGATTTTTCCTTCTTTATTCTTGATGCCTCTTGCTTTGATTACATTTTTGTTCTTTTATTAGTCTGTATAATCTTTTGGTATTGTGGTTTCTGCTGCTAAATTCGATTTCTTGCATGAGCTCCTCCGTCCATTTTCGTTTTTTTCTTTTGCATATCTTATTTGCTGTCTTTCTCAAGTCGCTATATTTTTCGTAGTCCTCCTGTCTTTTGTATTGCAGCCATCTATTTCTCGCTATATTTTTATTTTGCATTGCTTCCCTGCATTCTCCATCATACCACTTCTTATTCCTTTTACCAATCTTATACCCAATTATTTCTTTTGTCACGTTTACAACTGTGTTCCTTATGTTAGCCCATTCCTGATTTATATCCTCTACCGGTTGAGTTTCTCGGACTTTCCTGTTCATTATCTCTTCCAGTTCTCTTTGTGTGTTCACATTATTCAGTCTGTCCATATCCCACATTGTCGACTCTTCTTTTCTTTTTGGTTTTTCTATGGATAGTCTTTGTTTTATAGTGGCTATTACTAAATAGTGGTCTGAGTCCACGTTTGCGCCTAGATAGCTTCGTACATCCTTTACCTCCTTAAACTTTTCTTTTGTTATTAATATGTGGTCTATTTGGTGGCCCCTTTCTGTTTCTGGATGTATCCATGTTTCTTTATGTTCTCTTTTGTGTTTATAATAGGTGCTGCTAATCTTTATTTCCATTGCAGTTGCAAAGTTGAATAATTTACTTCCATTTCCGTTAGTCTTGTCGTGTAATGTTTCTTTTCCTGCCACATCCATATTGTAGTCCTCTCTTCCTATCTTTGCATTAAAATCCCTAATACTATCATGGTATCATACTTTTGCACCTTTTCGCTTAATGTTTGCAGTTCCGTGTAGAATTCTTCCTTTTCATCTTCGTCCGCCTCTTCCGTTGGAGCATAGGCGTTTATTAGTGTGATGTTTCTTATCTTTCCTCTTATTCTCAACAGTGATATTCGCCCGTTAATCGGTACAACCGCATCACGTTGTTTTACTCTTCCTACTAACAATGAAGGCGGTTCCATTCCTTCCACTCCTCTCTTCTCCGCTCCACCACACCACGCTATCATTGATCTGCATCTCTCCTTGGCCACTCCATCTTGTTTCCTGTATCGCCGCTACATCTACTTTATATCTGTTCAGCTCTTCAGTTATTTCATTCACCTTTCCCGGCTTTAGCATGGTTCTCACGTTCCATGTTCCTACCTTCCATACGTCGTGTTTTCTTTTGTTCCTTATATTGTTCCTTCCACTTGAAGTCTGTCCTGCAAATTTGTGTTCCGTGCCGTTATCATTGTCATTTTTCTTGCGGTCGTCATCTTTGTTCCATCCGGCTTATCTCTACTAGTTTTTAGCGAAACCTACTTTAACCTTAAAAGTCCTGTATTTTAGTGTTCTTTCGTTTGGTCAAGCCATTTTGGTAGGGAAAAGTGTACTTTTAGTTCGGGTTTCTTGACTCTACCTAAAATTGTAGAAAACAAAATTGCCTACAAGTTTTATCTAAAACTTTTCCTCCCGGATTAATAGTTCATGAGTTACAGCGTAATTATACGAAGAAAATTTTTATAAAACACTTTAATAAACCAACCATAGTCAAAATCATTTTTTTAAATTTTGAATGCTACTTATTACTATAAATAGCAAAAAAATGTTTGTAATAGTAGGATAAATGCAATAATAGCCTTCTAACTGTTAAAAATTAAATTTCCTAAATTTTATTAAATGTTTTAATAATTGTAAATGTTAATCTGATTAGTTAAAGAATTCTTAAAAGACGAAACCATTTATGCGCAACGGGGTCCTAGACTAAAATGTAAGTTGGAAAATTTTAAATTATTCTCATTTATAAGAGTTACAGCACTCAATGTTGATATGGCCGTCAAACATTTTCAGAATCGTAGGACTGTGTGAAACGGTCCAACGATTAGAAATTTCTACATTTTCGTATTCATTTTAATAGTTGTAGTTTTTGCCATATTCAGGTTTATTCTGATTATATTACTTATTTGTTTTTATTTTTCGTTTTATTTAAATTGTCAGTTCATTAAATTAATACTTGCCGGCAACGCAAAATAAATACAGCATCTAATACGTATAATTAATTAAGGATTTTATTATCAACTTAATCATGGAAAGTAACTCCAGATCGGAATATAGAAATTAAAATCAGGAAAGGATTTTGTGTTTTGGTGGTCTTGGAACCGGAATATATATTTTAATAAACACCGCTGTTGTAGCAACTATTGCATCATAATGCATTAAATCCAGTTGCAATTTGTATTCTCCCGTTGGTACGTAAGGTGGAAATCGAGATTCGTCTGGATAAATATTGCATATTGTATAGGTAGTTTCCTACAAATGTAAATTATTTAAAAAATTTCATACTGTCGAGCTCAAGAAAAATGAAGCTTCGTTAATTTTGATAGTTGTATGAAATAAGATGAGAATTTAATCAAATGAGTGTATCTAATATAATAAATTTAAATGATAAAATAAAAGCGGTATTGTAGCTAGCTTCTTCTATTGCATTTATTTCACAGGCTGTAACTTATTTCATATATGATCGGTTCTAAATTCAGACGGTTCGACGAAGCTTCATCTTTCTTAAGCCCAAATAGGATTTAAAAATATTACTTGAATTACTTGACAAGAGGTAAAATTTCCACATTTAAAAAAAGTTCGTATTCCCATAATGTTTTCAGCAAGACTCTTACATACATTTACTTGAAATCTTGTTCCGTAGAGTTCTCGATATTCGTTACTTAGAAATTTATAAAATTGCACTACCACCTAAAATAATTAATTTAATAATATGGCTAAATAATTTTTCTCGGTATGGATACCTCCATTTTAGTGCTCATGTTTACTTTTGTGTTAATCGTGGTATTTACAACTGCCAACGTTCGATTATATTTAAATGTTTTAACTTCAAAGAAATTAAAAACAGATTTATCATAACTAATCAATTCCAATCTTTGAAATTCGACCTTGTACTCTTTTTGATGAAACTTAAATGGAAAACGGTCAAACAGTATTAATTAGCAATCACACGTAAAATACCTACCTTTGAATAAAAATCATTTGCCGAATTTGAACCTACACAAATTAGAGCAATTATTAAAAAATGTAATTTGTTACTCAACATTTCGGAGAGATATGGCATTCTATTGAAATGGAATCAGTTTTTAGTGTAGTATCTTGTTCATAAATCTAATCACTAATCCAATCACTGACATTTAAAAATTCAAGGTTGCAAAAATTTAACAAATCGAAATCTAATGATGTGGTGATTACCCTAAACAGGAACTCTGCTTTATAATTTTTCATAATAATGCTTATGACAGGAAATGTAAGTTTGAAGTAAAATTTATTCTAAGTTGGAACTTATTATGTAAAAATAACATAACTAAATTATAAACGTCGTCGGAGATTTCATCCGTCAAATTTTGAAAGAAAAGGAGCAAGACGAGAGAAGAGAGCACAATGCGGAAAAGGAAAAATGACAATTCCGCCTCATAAGAGACCACTGTAGAAAATACTGATCTAACAGTAACTTAGTTCCGCGAAAGATCTGCGGAAGCGGTGAAAACGATGTTGAGAGGCAGTTACCACGCTTCCCAGTCACTACCAGGAGTGGGGCTTTAGTGAGCCGATCCATTTTATTTCAATTTTCATTTTGTTATTTTTATTTTCTAAGTTTGCTTTGCTTGTTGCTTAGTAATAAACGAAGCCGCTAAAATTGCTTGCTTAAATTTGCTACCCATTAAATCAAGAAAAAGGTATGAATATACCTACGATGCATTCAAAGAATGGTCTATTAAGAAAAATGTGGAGATTATATCAGAAAACGTGATGCTTGCATATATGCTTCAACGATCGGAAAAATTAAAGTCACCAGCCAGTTTATGGTGTGAGTATTCTATGTTGAAGACCACCATTTACTACAATGTAAATGTCGATATTTCAAAATTTACAAAACTAATTGGTTACCTCAAAAGTAAGAATAAAAGCCATATTCCAAAAAGTCCAATATACTAAACAGAGAGTGTCGAAAACTTTTAAAAATGCCCTGATGACATTTACTTATTAATGAAGGTAAGAAGGCCATTATTTTCTTGGCAATTAAATTTTTCTAGACAGCAATGATTATGGGCATTACAGGAGCTTGTAGGACAGACGAGTTTTGTAAGATGCAGTTAACAGATATTACTGATAATGGAAGTTATGTGATTAAAAAAATTCCTATCACAAAAATCATGTACCTTGCACTTTCTCAATTTTGAATATCCTCACAAAATATTGATTATCTGAAAACTTTGAAAAATATTTGGAAATTTGAATGAATGTAATTAATAATTCTCAGTTTTTGCAAAATTTTTGGAGGAGGTTTCCCACTCTCAGCGCATGCAAAAAAATCCAAACCGAACAGATTTGTGTTTAATTTTATAGTGAGAATTTATTGGATAGTCTGCAATTACAAAAGTTGTTCTATTTACAGGAAATTCGAGAAAGAAAGTTTCCTGCCCTGAGACAAAACAACAGAATTCACAAACACTCCCTCCTGTAACACAAAATTTAGCACCCCAACAAACGAGGACCTTCCACCAAAGAATTTTGGACCAACTTTTTTCCCAAAGTTTTTTACAAACTTCAAGGGGCTATCCGTTCTTTTTATATAAGTGGTTTCTTACAAGGACGTCTCCAAATTTTATGCAAAAGGATTTTGTCAAAATGTATATTTTCTTCGCGTTTTTCGTTAAAATTTTAAAATTTGTGTGCCGTTACAGAGGATTTTTATTGCTTCACGAACGATCATTTTATCTTCTCTTGTTGTTTTTCGTGGTCGCCCTGTTCTTGGGCGTGTCTCTACTGATCCATATTTATTATATTTGTGACACCAGAGACTTATTGTTTGATTTGGAATGTCAAATTCGTTCTGCTGCTCTCAATGAATTTCCATTTTTAACCATTTAAGAACCGTGTTTTTAAATCTTCTGAATACTCTTTCCTTCTGGGCATGTCGATGTATTATCAAGAAAGATATATTTCAATCAAATTAACTTTTATGAACGCTTATTATTGTTTTGATATTGTTTGGATGTTATGCCAATTTTCTTTTGAACCCTCCATAAAATTCAATTCGCTTATATACTTCTTTGTTTTATACCAACTGCAAGTTTTATACGTTAAACTACGTATTAATCTACATACTTTTAGAAAATATATGATAGTCCACTAAATGATTTCTTTTCTAATAATTTTTGTAAAAACTGTTTGCCAACTTACTTTAGATCGCTACTGTAATATAATAAATTTAAAAGATAAAATAAAAGCGGTATTGTAGCTAGGTTTTTCTATTGCATTTATTTCACATACTGTAATTTATCTCGTATATGATCGGTTTTAAATTCAAACGGTGCGACGAAACTTCATCTTTCCTGAGCCCAAATATGATTTAAAAAATATTACTTGAATTATTTGACAAGAGGTAAAATTTCCACATTTAAAAAAAGATCGTAAACCCATAATGTTTTCAGCAAAACTCTTACATACATTTACTTGAAATCTTGTTCCGTGGAGTTCTCGATATTCGTTACTTAGAAATTTATAAAATTGCACTACCACCTAAAATAATTAATTTAATAATATGGCTAAATAATTTTTCCTCGGCATGGATACCTCCATTGTAGTGCTCATGTTCACTTTTGTGTTAATCGTGGTATTTACAACTGCCAACGTTCGATTATATTTAAATGTTTTAACTTCAAAGATATTAAAACAGATTTATCATAACTAATCAATTCCATCTTTGAAATTCAACCTTGTAGTCTTTTTGATGAAACTTAAATGCAAAAGGCTCAAACAGTAGTAATTAGCAATTGCACGTAAAATACCTACCTTTGAATAAAAATCATTTGCTGAATTTGAATCTACACAAATTAGAGCAACGATTGCAAAATATAATTTGTTACTCAACATTTTGGTGAGACATGGCATTCTATTGAAATGGAATCAGTTTTAGTGTAGTATCTTGTTCATAAATCTAATCACTAATCCAATCACTGACATTTAAAAATTCAAGGTTTCCAAAATTCAACAAATCGAAATCTAATGATGTGCTAATTACCTAAACAGGAACTCTGCTTCATAATTTTTCACAGTAATGCAAAATGTAACTTATGACAGGAAATGTAAGTTTGAAGTAAAATTTATTCTAAGTTGGAACTTATTATGTAAAAATAACATAACTAAATTATAAACATCGTCGGAGATTTCATCCATCAAATTTTGAAAGAAAAGAGCAAGACGAGAGAAGAGAGCAAAATGCGGAAAAGGAAAAATGACAATTCCGCCTCATAAGAGACCACTGTAGAAAATACTGATCTAACAGTAACTTAGTTCCGCGAAAGATCTGCGGAAGCGGTGAAAACGATGTTGAGAGGCAGTTACCACGCTTCCCAGTCACTACCAGGAGTGGGGCTTTAGTGGGCCCGACCCATTTTATTTCAATTTTCATTTTGTTATTTTTATTTTCTAAGTTTGCTTTGCTTGTTGCTTAGTAATAAACAAACAATTATAAATAATCAAAATAGCAAAATATAAAATTGAAGAAACCGCTAAAATTGCTTGCTTAAATTTTGCTACCCATTAAATCAAGAAGAAGGTATGAATATACCTACGATGCATTCAAAGAATGGTCTATTAAGAAAAATGTGGAGATTATATTAGAAAACGTGATGCTTGCATATTATGCTTCAACGATCGGAAAAATTAAAGTTACCAGCCAGTTTATGGTGTGAGTATTCTATGTTGAAGACCGCCATTTACTACAATGTAAATATCAATATTTTAAAATTTACAAAACTAATTGGTTACCTCAAAAGTAAGAATAAAGGCCATATTCCAAAAAGTCCAATATACTAAACAGAGAGAATGTCGAAAACTTTTTAAAAATGCCCTGATGACATTTACTTATTAATGAAGGTAAGAAGGCCATTATTTTCTTGGCAATTAAATTTTTCTAGACAGCAATGATTATGGGCATTACAGGAGCTTGTAGGACAGACGAGTTTTGTAAGATGCAGTTAACAGATATTACTGATAATGGAAGTTATGTGATTATAAAAATTCCTATCACAAAAAATCATGTACCTTGCACTTTCTCAATTTTGAATATCCTCACAAAAATATTGATTATCTGAAAACTTTCAAAAATATTTGGAAATTTGAATGAATGTAATTAATAATTCTTGTTTTTCTTACGATATCAATTCGGAAAGTGCGTTAATCAGCCAGTTGGAAAACACAATCGCGAAGATTCCAACAATTGCAAAATTTTCGCAAAATGTTAAGATCGGAAGAGAATGGAACATTATTGGCGATTTCATCCGCCAAATATTGAAAAAAGGAACAGGACTAGAGAAGAGATCAAAGATAAGAGACCACGGTAGAAAATATTGATCAAACAGCAACTTAGGTCCGCGTTGAGAGGCAGTCACCATGTTTCCCAGTCACTACAAAGGAGTGGGGTTTTAGTGGGTCGGGTGTATCCCATCCCACACTACCACCTAAGTCATCGGGTGGTGTCTTGTGACGACTTCGGTTCAAGGAGGTTTCCCCACTTTCAGCGCAAAAAAAATCCAAACCGAAAAGATTTGTGTTTAATTTTATAGTGGGAATATATTGGATAGTCAATTTAAGGTATCGAGAGGTAAATTTAAAGCATAAAGTTATCTTTGTTTATGATATGTGTTTTGCTTATATCTGTTTAAAGTGAACTAGCGACGTCCCTGGGTATATTTGGGTGTTAGTTACGCCACTGGTTTTCATTTAGATAATGGACAGTTAAAGTTTATGCTAGTAACTACGTTGTGTTTTCCATCTATTCAAAGAAATCCTGTGTGACAATCACGATGTTAGGTCAGATTTATCGACACTTGAATTCGAAGTTTGTGGCGCGAACTTCGAATTTTGGTTTTCAATATTACAACACTTTTCCCCATTAAACTACTAAAACTAACTTAAGAAAATACATTTCAAAGTTTGTTTGTTCGTTGCTCGTTGGTTGATTCGCTCGTTCGCACGTTTGCTCTTTTGTTTGGTGAAGAAATTGTTATAGGAAAAGTGTACTTTTGAGTTCGGGTTTTCTGACTCTACCCACAAAACTATTAACAAAAAAACCGAGGGGTTAACCGCTGGTGAAGTTTTTGTACACATCTCATGAAGTACATGAAGTACTTCACGTGAAACATCCTCCAGTGCCTCTGCAACGGAAGATCTTCAACTTACTTCTGATAAAAATAAACTACTCGATCCGGAGGGTCTGGGAGCGTGGAACACCCTCCAGTGCCTCTGCAACGGAAGACCTTTAGTTTACTTCTGATAAAATAAACTATTCAATCCGGGGGTCTGGGGTGTGGAACACCCTCCAGTGCACAAATTTTGGAATGAAAACATTCCAGGACATGCAGAACCCCAGACCAAGTAGTTTACTTTCTATCAGAAGTAAACCGAAGATCTCCGTTGCAGAGGCACTGGAGGGTGTTCCACACCCCAGACCCCGGTTTACATAATTTATTATTATTAAAAGTGAATTAAATATTTAAACATATCTCAAGTTTATTAAAATTAGCTATGGTCAAGTAAATGTGTTTAATTCTTAATTTGACAATTAATTATAAATTAATTAAAAATCAAAACCAAGACAAAGTGCATGACAGTGTGCAGAGATCCTATACGATGTAAGCTAGAAATAGAGGGCACTATTGTGGAACAAATCATGAACTTTAACTATCTGGGAATAAGCATATTTAGTGATCGAAACCTTATTAAAGAGGTACAACGACAGACACATAAAGGATCAAGAATATCTGGATGCCTACGCGATGTATTTTGGAGAAACAAATACATGATCACCGAGAATAAAGTGAAGATTTACAAGACAGTGGTCAGACCTATTATCACATATGCAGCCGAAACAAGGGCAAACACATGCAGAACCAAGCAGCTAGTACGCACTACAGAGATGACAACACTGAGAGCTATAACTGGTAACTCACTGAGAGATAGAGTACGTAGTGAAAATATAAGAAATGCATGCAACATACAGGATATAGTAAAACTCATTAAAGGAAGACGAAAGAAATGGAATGTGTCACGTGACTTCATTTCCCTAGGGTAGTGCACGGTGCCCTTAATGCAAATTTCGTTAAAAACTTAAAAAGTTACAAATTTCAGTCAGTTAATTTCTTTATCGCTCAAGTTTTATTCCGTAGAAGGAAGTTTTGCATTCAGTTAGATAAATTTAATTCAATTTATCATGTTATGTTCAAGGTTTAAATTCTGTCGTTCCGTCTGAGTTTTATCTTTTGTGTTCGCTCTGGTTCGAATGGTTCAGCCAAGTTTCCTTGAGACTAGCCAACCAGAAGCCTTACCGCTTAACGTTTCGTTTTCCGATTACCACCTCTTGCGTGCATTTGCATGCATCGTCAGTCGGCTTCGAGCTTTTGAGAAGACAAGTCGCTCCGTGTGTTAACACGTTAAATCAAATTTACCATCTTTAATTCCGTTTAATAATTTAATATCGTTATCGTCAGTCGGCTTCGAGCTTTTCAGAAGACAAGTCGCTCCGTGTGTTAACACGTTAAATCAAATTTTACCATCTTTAGTTTCGTTTAATAATTTAATATCGTTATCGTCAGTTGGCTTCCGTCCTTCGGACAAGTCACTCCGTGCTTCGGCACGCTAAATTAAAAGTTTACCATCTTTTAGTACCGTTACCGTTTCGTTTTGTTTTTGAGGCGACCAATGCTGGTTGTAGGCGTGCATCTGACCGGTGAACTAATTATCGTTTTAAGCAAGTGCCAATTTACCGTATCGTATCGCTATCATTGTGTGTGTGATGAGTCACACCTGTTAACCCGCAATAGGGGAATTTTATGTTGAGCACTCTGCCATTTTATCGTTTTCCGTTTGGAAGAATAACCCTCAGTTGGGGATATCGTTTTGTCACCGCGTCCAGAAAAGCCCCCGCACTAGAACAGGTCGATCTCAATATTTCGTTCAAGGAATTGATGACCCCATTACGTCATCATTATCAATGTCGTTTTCGTTATCTTGCAAGCCAGCTGTCTACGCTGCTGTGGACCCAAGATGTCTAAGGTCAGTTATGTGTACCATTAAATTGTGTGACAACTGTGTGTCAATTTTATGTTTACCTACCGTCATTTGTTTATTTGTTTCGCACTTTGGTGTGAATATTGCTTCAGTTTTAATTTTAAGAATAAACATTTATATACCGTCAATTTTAATGTCAACAACATTCAGTTTTAATTTTAAGAATGAATTTATCTACCGTCAATTTTAATGTCAAAGACAGTTAGCTCGAGTGCACTCCTTTAGTGAAACTTTACTAAATTATAATACTACCATTTATTTGTTTATTGTTATCTACATGTATCCATCTATTTGTAAATTTATACTGTGTGTTTCGTCTAATATAATTTATTGTTATTTACCAAACTTGTGTTTGTGTTACATTATTTTTCAGGTCCTTTTGTGAAGCTGCATAGATGAGTTGTGTTGCAGTAAACGAAATAACGAATTTAAGTATTCATTTTGTTTTAAAGGTTTGTACCGATCTAGTGTGCGGTACATTATTGTTCCATCTTAACCTAGGACTACACTAGTGGCGCCCTCTATGTTTCAGTATCGAAACCATCCCGATTTCGACCTTTCCGGCGCACGCAATTCAAAATTATACTTTCTCGTTACCCAGACCTCGGCGATTTGTCGGCATTTAGTTTCTGGTGTGCGCCGAAGACAATTTGTCCCGTAACAAATGAACACGTGGAAAGAATGGCAGAAGAACGCATACCTAAAATAGCAAGAAACCAAATACCGACGGGTAGACGACAGCCCGGTAGACCACCAAAACGATGGGCAGAAAGTTGGATATCGACGTCCACCGAAGCACCCCAAACCGTGATGAACAGCATCAATGATAAACAGGATAGGCCTAAAGAAAGTGGAAGAAGAAGAAGAATTATAAATTCCGTACCCTTTGGGAGGCAGATCTCTGCAACAAAATAAAAAATAAACTACTTAATCCGGGTCTAGAGGTGGAACACCTTCTAGTGCCTCTGTAACGAGAGATCTTCGGTTTACTTCTGATAGAAAGTAAACTACTTGATCCGGTGTGGACCCTCCATTGCTCAAATTTTGGAATCCCGTGAATTACTGTTGAATTATATGAAGTACGAGGAAGTATGCAGAATTATCATGAATTACGTTAAGTGTGAAGTCAATTGTACACGATTTCCTCTAGCGGTTGACCCTCGAAAAAACAAATTAACAAACTAATCTGGTCTGATAAATAAACTGTACTCATAAAATGTCAGGGGTTAAGTGACACGCTGTCTTCCTGTGAAATAATAAAAAGACGTTTAAGTGTTTATACTTACAAGCCTTTGAATTTCTAAAATATTAAAATAATAACGAATTGTTGGTTTAAAATGTTTCAATATCTTCAAAACTCCTAATCTTGTTTTTATAAATTTTACAATATAAATATTGACAAGAGTCGACTAACCCTGACTTGAAAATACACTTTTTCCTAAAAAATTGCTATATAAACCAAACAAAAGAGCAGAAAAATGCAAGCTCTTTAAGGTGAAGATGAATCTAGTGGAACTTTTAATAAGGCCACAATTCAATTTTAAAAATTACGATTTTCTATAAGAAATACATGCAAGTGTATTATTACGTAATATTGTGTCATATGGGGAACTACTAATCACTCCCTGCTATCTGTCGGATTAATATCCACACTTTTCCGAGTAGGACCGTTCTGGGGGAGTATTTTTAATGGGTAAATCGTTTGTCAAAACGGTCCGTAGTGGTCGGAGCCGTAGTAAAGTGGAGACTGCGGAAAGTTGTTTTTGACAAACGCAACAACGGCAAGTCTCGAATTAATCCTAAGTGTATCTTTTCCAAAATTGGTGGACCAACCACAAATTTTATTTTTTCCCGCTACTGTTGACGTAAGTATGCCATATACATTCGAATTTCCAAATATATTTTGAAAGTTTTCAGATAATCAATATTTTGTGAGAATATTCAAAAATTGAGAAAGTGCAAGGTACATCATTTTTTGTGATAGGAATTTTATAATCACATAACTTCCATTATCAGTAATATCTGTTAACTGCATCTTACAAAACTCGTCTATCCTACAAGCTCCTGCAATGCCCATAATCATTACTGTCTAGAAAAATTGTTAGAAAAATTTAATTGCGAAGAAAAAATGGCCTTCCTACCTTCATTAATAAGTAAATGTCATCAGGGCATTTTTAAAAGTTTTCGACATTCTCTCTGTTTAGTATTTTGGACTTTTTGGAATGTGGCCTTTATTCTTACTTTTGAGGTAACCAATTAATTTTGTAAATTTTGAAATATCAAACTATACATTATAGTAAATGGTGGTCTTCAACATAGAATACTCACACCATAAACTGGCTGGTGACTTTAATTTTTCCGATCGTTGAAGCATATATGCAAGCATCGCGTTTTCTGATATAATCTCCACATTTTCTTAATAGACCATTCTTTGAATGCATCGTAGGTATATTCATACCTTTTCTTGATTTAATGGGTAGCAAATTTAAGCAAGCAATTTTAGCGGCTTCTTCAATTTTTATATTTTGCTATTTTGATTATTTATAATTGTGTGTTTATTACTAAGCAACAAGCAAAGCAAACTTGGAAAATAAAAATAACAAAATGAAAATTGAAATGAAATGGGTCGGGCCCACTAAATCCCCACTCCTGGTAGTGACTGGGAAGCGTGGTAACTGCCTCTCAACATCGTTTTCACCGCTTCCGCAGATTTTCGCGGAACTAAGTTACTGTTAGATCAGTATTTTCTACAGTGGTCTCTTATAAGGCGGGAATTGTCATTTTTCCTTTCCGCATTTTCTCTCTTGTCTTGTCTTGCTCCTTTTTTCAAAGTTTGACGGATGAAATCTCCGACGATGTTTCATTTGTCTTCCAATATTAGCATTTCTGCGACAATATTAGTTAATTAACGGCTTACCCAGCTTCTGGTAGACGATCTGCCAGGTATTGTAATTTTCGCATTCAAATAGAGTATAATAGAATCCACCTCTCCGTGCTTTGTTTCGATCTGGGCCCACCTCCCTTTCATCATCGTCTCATCTTTCCTGTCATAGCTCGATTGTCTCTTCTGTGACCTTCTGGTTTCTCTCCTTTCTGTATTTTCTAAAGTCGATACCAATTGCTAAGCTTGAAGTTTACTAAAACCGTAAATAGCACTGATAAACTTAGCAAGCTTGCTAGCTTAACAATTTTATCGATCTTTACAAACTAAGAAAACTTGCTAAGTCTGTCAAATGTCATTTAAACGTCAAATTAGCAATATTACTTACAGGCAATACCGTCGTGAATAGCACTGATTAACATTAAAAAACATAATTTTTTATATTGTAATTAATCCCCTCCCATTATATAGTGCATTTTTGCATACAAAAATTATTTATAAACAGTCAATTTTAAGTTATTATTTAATGAAAAGTTGAAGGACCCCAAAATAAAAATTTTACACAGGGCACACGAAGAGCTAGTTACGGCCCCGATTGTTGTTTGAAGTTGTTTCAGATGGAAACTCATACAGTGCAACCTCAACATGAATTAAGGGTTCTTGGCGTCGCAGTGATTTAGCAATCGCATTTTTTAGCCAACGCGACAGTAGAAACAAATAAAACAGATGAAGAACTACTTAAAACAATAGAATTGTGCAGATGAAAATCAAGTTTTGGGTGGCCAAACTAGGATGCATAAATATAAAAGCTTATAAAATTCTCTCTAAGGAGCAGTTTTCCATATTTCGAATCTTGAGAACTACGAACATTTTTTGACAACGTCTGTAGTTGCATATTTGGGCAAGATTTGGTACTTCATAATGGTTGTAGGGCAGCGCTGTGCTGTAAACCAATAGCGACTTACCATTTAAACGGTGTTAATCCTGCGACAAAAGAATATTATTTTTATTTAATAGATTCTGTTATTAAAAATTTCGGTTTAATTTAAATTATAAAACATGTGTAAAACTGTAATTTATTGAACATTTAAATAAATAAAATACATATTGTAATTAATTAATTTACTTATTTATTTTTTTAATTACTAATTTATTCCTTTTAAAACAAGTTTTTGCATTGATTACACACTTAATTACCAATTTCATTGATTTGAATTGGCTTTATTATGTCGGCTTTATTATACTTTACGATATTTATTCATAACATATTATTGCGTTGAATTGAACAGTGCTAAGAAAATGATGTGGCACCTAATAGTTTTGATAGTAATATTGTTTGTCCATTAATTCCTAATTATTTACTGAATTAACTAATTCCAAATGTAGTAAAATACGGAAATAACAAAAATGTCTACAAGAAAGTAGAATGTACCAGAAATTTAAATATTTATCATCGTGGGCACACAAGAGTAAGCTAAACCTTTTATTGAATTTGAATAATTTTCATATTTATGAAAAATAAAATTAAAACTTTGGATGTGACCGTGCCTATTATCGTACTTTTACTAAACATTAAAAAAAATTTAAGTCAAAATTTTTTTTAAGAAAAATGGTATCCGTGAACTAATTTTAGCCAAAAACTATTCAGCTTTAAATATATATAGAAACCGATTCATAGTTAGAGAGGAATTCAGAAACATCTTTCTGAAAATTCTTTTTGTTGTAGGGAAATTAATAATTATTAAGTAGAAGCAAGAAAAAATTTTATCAGGGAAATGGCGATTGAAAAAGTAAGACTTTACCCACCACAATTTGTTACAGCTGATGAATTAAATTTATTTGTTTAAATTTTTTTTAAATAATATATTAGCTGTCCTGCTTCTAAGAATTTGTCTATATTTTTTAAATTTAACTATTTGAATTTGTTTAAATGTCAAGATCAACTTTAATTTTATGCAATTCTAATAATATGTTTATTAAACAATATTTTAAAATAACATTAAGAAAATCGCGAATGTGTTATGTATTAATTTCTTTGTGATGGCCGGCCCTGATGAAAAATGACGTCACGTGCTGGGTCGCTTGCTTATTTTCGTGATGGATTTTGTGATAGAACGCGTGCTATTTTACTTGCTGGTTTTCCTGATAGTTTTAAGCGCTAACCAATGACAAAGTCGCTTTGTTTTCGTAAACACGAATGTCACCGGGTTACGACGATGCTAATAGTTGATCGTCTGTTGATGTGTGTGACAGGCGTGTTTGCGAAAAACCATCACGATACCCAGCCGCTTAAAATCAGCAGAAAAACAAGCTTTCTATCAGAGGCGCGCTTTAGTATGTATAACCTCACTTTAATTATGTTATAAAATTCAACTTTTTTACGTTGGCATTACGCACTTTGACTCATATTTTACTCTCCCACCAGAGATCGCTCACTTCACCTCCAAAATCAACAGCAACAAAGCCGCTTGCAATCGCTCACGATTTCTGTTATTAAATTTTGCATATAAACAATGTCAATATTGTTGATAAATCTAGTGTCATTAGAACTTTAGCCTCGTTAGTACTTCGCTTTGATTGCTAGCCAAAGAAGCGTTCTTCGATCCATCCTGATTAAATCAGATCAGGAAACAACGAAAGCGCTTGAAGAGCAGAATTTTTAAAAATATCCATTTGGGATATTTGATAATGATACTAAACATAATTAAAAAATTTATCTAGAATTATTCAAATAAATTAAAATTTCAATTAATTTATTTAATTAATAGATTTCCACCTGTTAATCAAATACTTTTCAAAATTTTTGCTTAAAAGTCTTTAAAAATCCGCTTGGCTCGTCTACTAAAACCACTTTATTATTGTAATTTATTCCTTTAAAAAGAAGTTTATACATTCATGATTTAATTTCCAATATTTGAATAATTTGAACTGGCTTAGTTCAGGTCGGATTATGTCTTCCGACGTTTATTTATATCATAGTATCACGTTTAATTAAAAATTGTTAAAAATATGATGGGGCACGCGATGGTTATTATATTATTTTGGTTTTTTAGTTGCGTAAAATGTAAAATAATAGAAATTGTTCCCAAGATTCCAAATGTGGTCAAATACGGAAATAACGAAAAATGTCTACAGGAAAGTAAAATGTACCAGGAAAATTTGAAAAATTTAACATTGTGGGCGCACAAGAGTAAGCTATATTTTTTAAACAATTAAGATAAATTTAATCTAAAAAGTAAAAAATTAAAATGTTATATGTGACCATGACATTTCTACGTGTTGTGACGAAGATGCTGTAATAAAATTTTGTATAAATCTAATCGGGGATGCGATTATAATCGAAAGGATGAAGACCGTTAAAAAATGTATACGTTTCGAATTTCTCCATCTTTTCGAATTCGTTAATTTTTTTTCAATAAGTATCGACTAAGCTCGAACAACTTGAATAATTCGATTCGTTTTACGTTAAAAATCAATTTTAGCATAACAAAATCTTTTTTCTTAGTTTAATCAATTTATCATTTTTTACATTCTTCAACAAGTAAACAATTTTAGTGTTGGATTCGTCTGCAAAAACTATGTATGGCACATTGCAAGGAATGAGTTATCAATTAGGGGATTATGAAGAATGCGTAAATATAATCGGTCCTTTTCCAACGCAGTACTGCCTAATTTCGCTTACTATAAATGTTCCAACTGAAAATTCGTCTATAAACTTCCATAGCCTGTCAGAACATAATCCGTATGAATCATTTTATACTAAATTTCAAGTAAGTAATGCTGTGTACCAAATAGTTAGTCCGCTTTACACCAAAAAATACTATCCCCAATCGAATCCCCAACAAAGCCAGGAGTTCACAGCCAATGGGAGATAATTTTATTGATGGAATATCAACCGCCGGTTTTACCTGCCCTACGAAACACGAAACACTCCATCCGGACTCGAGCCGGGTGCTTTAGCATCGGCAGTCGATCACTATAACTACTAGGGCAGTGACCGTTTCTAACCTTGTGTGAGTTATGATAGGAAGGCACTGCTAAACTGAACCTATACTAAGTATATTAATCTAAATAACTATTAATGATTTAAAAATATTTAACCTAAAATTACTTTATTGAAATTAGCGGATATTTTCAGAAACCTCTCTATAACCGAAAAAAGTATAACAATAACGCCAAGATTGGAATATGTCTACCAGCATCTTGCTCGGAAAAAGATATTGAATACTCCTTAATGGAACACTTGAAAATATCTCAGCCCATTTGGAAGAGCGGTACAAATTGCACGGTTTCAGTACCAGTTAATTCGTGTACAAGTAATTCCAAACAAACCCATTTTGGAAAATTAGAAATAATCTTCTGGTACGTTTTAATAAGTTTGAAGATTGAATGTTTGCCTATCACTTTCTATTTTCAGTGCTATCACTGCAATTTTGTTAATATTGGTAATTCTGGGTAGCGTAATGAGCGAGAGTGAAACCGAAAATGTAAAAAAAGGATAAATGTAAGTAACTGTTGATTTTGATCGTGGTAAAGAACTTCGGAATTAAAAAGTTTTTTTACTACCGATTACTGTTTTTTTCCATCAAAAGCAGGACCTTCTGTTCAGGTTGAAAATCAGTCCACATTCACATCTAATGGTTAATACATGCAAATTTCTAATTTCAATTCAACTCTCATCTGGGTCATATTGAATTTGCACAACGCCCATCTTTTACGGTCGACCCATCTTCGTACTCTACTGAAGCATAAGTACCGGTAATTACTTAGGTTCTCTATATCCAGAACCTCAACGAACCAAATTGTGCATTATAAGTTTTAGTTCCATAAAATTGATTTTTCACCATTTTTTCTTCATTTATTTGTGAAATTATTGTACAACTTTTAGTTCATTTAAGAAGAAATTTTTGTACGTCGTTTTCTGCAATTAAAAGTTATAAGAGTTTGTTCCGTCCGCACGAAGATAGCAATGAAACTAAGATTTTTGACTGTGTGAGAACGGTTATCTTACTGCTGATTATATATGTACACAAATTTGTATTCGCGTTATTGGGTCCAACGCAATTTGTCAACGCTGTGGATCAAGTAAGTTTTCAAACAGAAAAATTACTAAATTAAACTTGTTTTATACATAGATCGATCCGAAAGTTAACATTTTGGTGGCAAAATTCGATTTAACTGTAGATATCTTTTTTGTCATGGGTGGGTTAATGCTCAGCTATGGAATACTAAAAAAATTGAACAGTATCAAATAACTAATTTCAGTGGGCATAATTTTAAGAATCTTGTTTTCACAGATTGACACCACTCAATGCATACGTCTCCTTCTTCTATATGACCATATTAAATTTTTGTGGATCTGGACCGATGTGGAATTCGAGTATTCAACCCCAAATTGACTACTGCCGACAGAATATGTGGACGAATGTTTTATACATCTCAAATTTAGCAACTAGTCATGGAACACACGTGAGAAAAGAAGGCAACTTACGATAAGGTGATTAATTCATTAAAACTTTTAGTGCAACCTAGTTTCGTGGTTCCTTTCCTGCGACTTTCAGTTCTTTATTATTGGAACACTTGTGATGTTCGTCATTCGATCTAAGAAACAAATAGGATATTCCATTTTGGGTTTTTTTTGTCCTCTCCATTATTACTCCATTAATTATAACATTAGTGTATAAAATTCCGCTGTTAGAAAGATACGACGACGAGAATGCAGAAAATTATGTATACTTCCTTCACTATCAGGGTTATTCTCGCGCATCCCCATATATTGTTGGCATGTTTGGAGGAATCCTGTATAATTACTTGAAATCCAACAGTATGAAAATATCTAAGGTATTTGCAAGTTAACTAAAAATGCTAATCTTATAATTTCGTGACATTTATAGATTCTTAGTTATTCTATAATTTCCATATCGGCATTCCTCATGGTGTTTGTTCTTGCTTACCTTCCATTATTCTACGTTGGTTACGAACATGACAACTTTTAGAGATCGCTTTGTATTTTTCACTACATAGATTAGTTTGGTCTACTGGCGTTTTGGGAATTTTTGTTGTGATCAGCTTTGGACCACTAATTTCATTACGGAATAGCTTATCATCGCCATTTTGGATTCCATTATCCAAATTAAGTTATGGAATGTTTTTAATACACCCTCTTCCAATAATCGTTTACTACTCAAGCATGCAAACCGCAGTAATTGGAATACCTATTTATATGGTAATTTAACTAAGCAATAATTTGTCTTTCAAGTTATAATTATTTTTTCCAGATAATCACGTCGTTGGTAGGAGATATTACCATAACAATTTCAATTGCTTTACTTTTGTATATTGTAATCGAAATACCAATCATGAAAATGTTCAAGTCTACTCTATTGCCTGAATTGTACCTTGAACAAAAATCTAGAGAAGTGAGGGTTCTTAATGTATGTGAAGAAAATAATGAGAATTAGTGGAGATTTGAAGAAATTTGAAGAAAAAGAAGAAAATGTTAGGAGCGAGTTCGAATCGATGAGAAGTTCAATCCACAGTTATTTCATATTTATATACTATTTATTTCCCATTTCTGGATATTGGGTGTTCATTTTAAAACTTCCAGCAATTAATATCTCAAAAACCAAAAGTCAGACGAAAAATTTTTCGAACGAAAGTTGTATGATAGCGAAGGAGACAGAATATGGCATAATTGTTTTCTTAATTTATTGACCTTTTCAAGGTCATTTGAAGGTCAACTTTGGTTTTTTAAATGGCACCTTAATTTTTTTAGCAGATTCATATTTTGCATAAAAAATAAACAACTTTTGTAGGAAATTTTTTATCCCACATTAGGATTTTCGAGTAAGATGCGTTGAAACAAAATAAAAACATTATTATCAACTAACCATTGTTAATCAAAATTTAATATTTACATGTTTTAGAAGGCTATTTATTAGTATTAAACAGTAGAAAAAATGTTTGTAAGCGAGTGTTTTCATAACAAGTTTTCAAAATGTTCCCCATTTACAGCTAAACAATGATACAGCCTTTGTTGAAACTCGTTTCTAACATTTTCAAAAGTTTCTTTCGTAATATTTTTGCAAGCCACTGTGATTCGAAATTTTAACTCTTCAATATTAGCTGGTATTGTATCATAAATTACAGATTTTAAATGTCCCCATAAAAAGAAATCAAGAGGAGTTAAGTCAGGGGACCTAGCTGGCCATTCTATCGGTCCTCGTCTGCCGATCCACTGCCCTGGAAATTTATCATCTAACCAGTTTCGAACAGGAATAGTATAGTGAGGAGGTGCGCCATCTTGTTGAAAATGCAAAACAGTTTCATCGAGCTCCAGGTGTCCTTCTTCGTCACTTTGACTTTCTAACGCATCAACTATTAAAGGATAGATTGTATCTTCAAGCATTTCTAGATATTTTTGACCTGTTAAATTTCCATCAATAAATAATGGTCCAATAATTGTATCACCAAGTATACCAGCCCACACGTTTACCTTCTGCGGCCACTGTGTATGTCCATCAGTAAACACATGAGGATTTTCATCACACCAATATCGACAGTTGTGTTTATTGACAAATCCATTTAAAAAAGGTTGACTCATCAGAAAAACAAGTCGATTTCAATAAATGTGGATGTGTAGTTAATAATTGAAGCATTTCTTCACTAAACTCCACTCGTCTGTCTGGATCATCCTCGGTCAAAGTTTGATGAATCTGCATTTTATATGGGTGAAATTTATGCAATTTTAGCGCCTTATGAACAGTGCCCACTGATAGACCACTAATAGCAGAAACTTCACGCACCGAACTATTAGGATTTGAAGCATAATGGCCTATAACTTCAATTTGAGCTAAGTCATCCAATATTCTAGTAGAATTCTTGCGTGTTTTATTTTGACGGATCCTGTTTCCCGAAATTTTGAAACAAGGTCTATAACATACCTATGAGAGACATTTCTACCAGGTTGTCTCGCGTTATAAGATTCTGCAGTTCTTGCAGCATTTTCATTTTGAGCTCCGTACAAGAAAATTAATTCGATTCTTTCTTCTACAGTATAAACCATTTTAATGATCTAATTGCGAACTTTTATCAGATCTAAAGCGAACGGGAAAAATAAAACTCACTGAAAATCACAAAACTAACAATAGTTGAAGAAACTAATGTCAATTTATTTGTTTTGACAGTGTTTTGTTTTCATTGTCCTAAAATTATTCAAGTTGAATAATAACAAAAGCAATAACAGCCTTCTAACTTTTAAAAAATAAATTTCGATATAATCAGCTGCAGTTTATTAAAATGTTTTTATTTTGTTTCAACGCATCTTACTCGAAAATCCTAATGTGGGATAAAAAATTTTCAACAAAAGTTGTTTATTTTTCATGCAAAATATGAATCTGCTAAAAAATTAAGGTGCCATTTAAAAACCAAAGTTGACCTTCAAATGACCTTGAAAAGGTCAATAAATTAAGAAAACAATTATGCCATATTCTGTCCCCTCGCTATCATACAACTTTCGTTCAAAACATTTTTCATCTGATTTTGGTTTTGAGATATTAATTGTTGGAAGTTTTAAAATGAACACCGGTATATGAAAATTTTATTTATTGTCAAAAGTCGGAAATAATATTTAAGCTGTAAATTTCAAGATCTTTTTTTAAAAATAATTTTGTACCTCTTAAATTTATTTATTCCTTCATCCCTGTTCATTTAAATCCTCATAATTATTTTTATTGGTATAAATTTTAAACACTTCAGTTTTACAGAAGATAAGTTTTCAGCTATCTTCTTATCGGTTGATTTCGTCAAACGAAAAAGACATTTTACAAGACTTTTAAGTATTTGATAGATCCTATATTAAGTCCACGATTAAAATGTGAAGTTCACCAAATTCCATAACACATGAAAAAGAGAATTATTGCGTAATATTGCGTAATAATCAATTTATTCAGCTAACAGTCCGTGCGTTCAGAGTGGGTTTTCCCACTCAACGTTGAGCGAATTACCTGTCGCTCCCAATCATGCGTCAGTCGCGTCAGTGTCGCATCGTGCTTTATAATTTAAAATTTACACTTAAAATCAAAATTATTTAAATTTCCAAACTTTACAACAAAATAAAATGCGCTAGTATTACAAATGTCGAAAGCGTGGCAGTATCGAACGTTCATCGAAGCTTGTTTTTACATTTAGATTTTGTAACTTCTGCACATTCATAGTCAAAATTTTGTTCCAAGTTATTTAGTAACCCCCTGTATGTTGGTGAAAATTGTTATTCCTGCTTGATATTTTTATCCATTGACAAATCTTATGTAAGTTTACAGTTTTGAATTTTATACCACATTTGTATTTATTGATTTTATTATAGTTTTAAACTGAAGATAGGAACGTTGTTGATTCCCTAAACGCGTCTCTAACAACAACAATAAAAATGACTTGGAGGAAAAAGTTTTGTTTAATTTATTTCTTAAAACCTAGAAAAGCGGTGGTTCTTAGTTTATGTGAAGAAAATAATAAAATTAATGTCAGTTTTGTTTGTATTTCAAGGTGTTCAATGTGTCAGCCGAGGGTTAACCGCTGGTGAAGTTTTTGTACACATCTCATGAAGTACATGAAATCTCTATGAAGTACATAAAGTAATGGTAAAATACATGAAGTAGTGTAAAGTAGGTAAAATAGGATTCAAGACAAATCAAATTAAAAATGGCTACACAACAAAAATAAATTCAAGACAATCAATTACAAGAAGTGTTTTAAGTAAAATATTTTTAAATCTTATTTTGTCGGAAAATTCTAAAAGAAACAGCATCAATCACAGCACCAGTTAATAAACATCAATCCGCTTCCATTGCGAATTTTAATTAAAATGTCTAAATCTATTGTGCATTCTTTATTTTGGGTTGGACCTTTTTGCTTTTAAATTATTTAAAAATTATCTGGGGTGGGAGACCTGTTAGCTCCCCTCCCAATTTTGAAAATAATCTTAATATGCGTTGGTGTTGATTGTACATAATTTATTTTTAAAATAAAAACTAAAACGGTAGCTCGAGTTTCTACTAAATTTTCATACTTTTAATATGTTTGCCTACATTGTAATATTTGGGTACTGAAAGGTGTTTCACACCCCGAATAAATTAATTTATTTTTATCAGAAGTAAACTGAAGATCTCCGTTGAGAGGCACTGGAGGTGTTCCACCCCCCCAGACCCCATTAAATAATTTATTTTTATTAAAAGAAATAAATATATAAAGCATACCCTTAACTTTTTAAATTTAGTTAATATCTCTGCAACGAGAGATCTTCAGTTTACTTTTGATAAAAATAAACTATTCAATCCGGGGGTCTGGGGAGTGTGGAAGATTCTCCAGGCCTCCGCAACGGAGATCTTTAGTTTACTTCTGATAAAAATAAACTATTCGATCCGGGGGTCTGGGGTGTGGAACACCCTCCAGTGCACAAATTTTGGAATAAAAACATTGCAGAACATGCAGAATCTCCTGGACCTCCGGATCAAGTAATTTTTTTTTTATCAGAAGTAAACTAAAGATCTCCTGTTGCAAAGGCACTGAAGGGTGTTTACACCCCGGATTAAGTAGTTTATTTTATATTAGAAGTAAACTCATGATCTCTCGTTTCAAAGGCATTAGAGGGTGATTCACACTTTCCAGACCCCCGGTTTAAATAATTTATTTTTATTAAAAGTGAATTAAATATTTAAGCATATCTCAAGTTTATTAAAATTAGCTATGGCCAAGTAAATGTGTTTAATTCGTTATCTGACAATTAATTACAAACTGCGTAATTATAAATTCCGTACACTCCTGGGGAGTAGTGGGGATCTCTGCAACGGGAGGTTTTTAGTTTATCTCTGATAAAAAATAAACTACTTAATCCGGGGTCTGGGGATGTGGAACACCTTTCAGTGCCTCGGCAACGGGAAATCTTCAGTTTACTTATGATAAAAAATATACTACTAGATCTGAGGGGGTCTGGGGGGAGCACCCTCTAGCGCACTAATTTTGGAATCTCGGTAAGTCTCTGAAATACTGATGAAGTACGTGAAATACAATGAAGTAGGTGCAGTACCGTGAATTATTGATGGAGTACGGTGAATTACTGCTGATGTACGTGAATTCCCGTGAATTACTGCTGAATTATATGAAGTAAAGTATGGAGAATTATTATGAAGTACTTCGTGAAGTGTGAAGCTAATTGTACACGATTTCTTCTAGCGGTTGACCCCTCGGGGCTAACCGCTGGTGAAGTTTTCTGTACACATCTCATGTAGTACATGACATCTCATGTGAAGTACATGAAGTGCTTGTGAAATACATAAAGTACTTGTGAAGTACATGAAATACTGGGGTAAAATACATGACGTACGTGTAAAGTAGGTAAAATACGTGTTAAGTATATTAAAGTACAAGTGACCTATCATGAAGTTAGTAAATTTTTGGTAAATTACATAAAGTTGAACCTAACTTATGCGCATGCGCTACGGTCAATGTGTATCATAGATAAGACACGTCACTCTTCCATTGCAAATTTTTAATTCAAAAAAGTCTATTGTGCATTCTATATTTTCGGTTGGACCTTTTTTGTTTTTGAATTATTTAGAAAACTAGTTGGGGGCTGGAAACCTGCTAGCTCCTCCTCTCGATCTTAAAAATAATCTTAATAATCGTTGTGTATGAATGTATATAATTTATTTTTGCTTTACACCTTTTGTTACCCCCTCTCAAGAATATCTCATAATTTTTTAAAAACAAAAACGGTAGCGGAGAGTTTCTATTAAATTTTCAAACCTTTAATATGTTTGCCTGCATTGTAATATTTTGGTACTGAAGGGCGTTTCACATCCCCAAATCCCCGATTAATTAGTTTATTTTTATCAGAAGTAAACTGAAGATCTCCCGTTGCAGAGGCACTGGAGGTGTTCCACCCCAGACCCCCAGTTTAAATAATTTATTTTTATTAAAAGTGAATTAAATATTTAAACATATCTCAAGATTATTAAATTTAGCTATGGCCAAATAAATGTGATTAATTATTAATCTCACAATTAATTATAAACTGCGTAATTATATAATCCGTACTTCCTAGGAGGCAGATATTTGTAACAAAATAAAAATAAACTACTTCATCCGGGGGGTCTGGGAGTGTGGAACACCTTCCAGTGCCTCTGCAACGGGAAATCTTCAGTTTACTAGTAACTTTACTTGATAAAAAATAAACTATTTGATCCAGGGGTGGGGGCGTGGGCGTGGAACACCCTCCAGTGCTGAAATTTTGGAATCTCGGTAAGTCTCTGAAATACCAATGAAGTACGTGAAATACAATGAAGTATCGATGAATTAGATGAAGTACCGTAAATTATTGATGAAGTACGGTGAATTACTGGCGAAGTACGTGAAGTCCCATGAATTACTGCTGAATTATATGAAGTACGAAGAAGTATGGACAATTATAATAAAGTACGTTAAGTGTGAAGTTCATTGTACACGATTTCCTCTAGCGGTTGACCCCTCGGTAAAAACATTTCTTAAATAAACGCGGTTCAATGGTTTATTCAAATATCAGTTCCCATACGTGACGGCTGCATAAATAAAATGATAAAATACATGATCTTAAGTAAAATTACAAAAAAATTCAAAATGGGCGGGGTTTAATGTACGATTTTAGCCTATCACAGAAACGTAGTTTAAATTTTGAGTTTTTAATGCCTAAACGTGAAAATTTTCGATTCATCCTCCTCACCTTGTAATTCTTCTAAGTTAATGCTATTTCATAATTTGCTTTCATTTCTATAAGAAAACTTGTTTCTTCGAGCGGCAGTTAGCGGATTCTGAATAAATATTTTGCAATAACATTAAGGAATCCGTGAATATAATACTTCGTCCTTCAATTTTTTAATTTGTGTTTCCTGAATCAATAATTAAGCCACAAAATATATTACAGTGAACTCGGTGAGGTTTGAAACCAATTCGATAAACAATTTTTCAGAAAATCATCGTGCCGTTATCGTAATTTTTTTAAAGGTAAAAACTATGACGTTGAAGAGAAAAACATGCGGATTTGCCTCTCGGCATTCTTTCGGTATTCTTGGGGCGGCTATTGGCAGCCTTGTTCCTCTCCCATTCGTTTTCGCATGGGACTGGGAGTTATCCTCGATGATCTTTCTGTTGCCTATTGAGATTAGCATTTAGGTGTAGGATAAGTTGAGGGTGAAATGATTGGTTAGATAACTTCTCATCTCCAGATTTTTTGTATCAGTTCACAGAGTTCCTTCTGTACCTTTTCTCCTTTGTTTTTTATTATTTTGTTTATTATCTCATTATTGCCTGAAGATTATCCGTTGTTTAACTGGTGTATTGCTTTTATGATTTTCTCATCTATCGGCTCTGCTATTTCCTTCTCGTTTGCTTACTTTCTGTTTTTTGTTCTATTTCCTCTTCTTGCTACAAAAATTTACGGAAATAATTCTCCCATATTTTTTTTCTTTATTTTTTCTGTTTATTTGAGAGCATCATGAATGAGCCATTCCAGCAGCACTACTTGTATATTCTTTTAGTTTTTTGTTGGTCGCACTGTGGTACTGCCTGGTCTCTAGCTTTCCAGTTTTTCCTTTATTTTCTTTATTTCTCGGAAGCCGTTATTAATCACTCCATTAAGGTTATTTATCATTTCATTCAGTGTTTTTTTTGTCATGTGTTCGCTTTGTCACTGCGACAATACTGCGATAATAATCTAATTTAATTAAAATTCAGATAGAATTATTCAGATAAATCATAATTTCAATTAAATATCCAATTATTAATTTATATAATGAATACATTTCAACTTCGCTTTCACCTGTCAATCAAATGCAGACTTGGAAAATTTTTGTTTAAAAGTATCTCAGGATTCGCTTAGTAAAATCTCACTAAAACCGGTCCTCTACTAAAACTACTAAAGTAATGTATTTAATTTATTCTTTTTATGTATGTGTGGTTTAAACTTGATTTCCTATATTTCATCGATTTGAACTGGTTTTATTTATGGTTTTATCATATTATTGCGTTTTATTGATTAGTGCTAAGAAGAAAAATAATGTGGCACCCAATAGTAGTTTTGATAATATTTTTCTTTTCAGTTGCATAGCGCAAAATGTAGCCAAATATCCATGGAATACAAAATTGAAGAATTGAATGTGACCAGGCCCATGACTTGATTATATTTTTTCCAAATATCAACAATAAAAATGGCACACGACCATGCCTAATTATTAAAAATAAAATAAATTTTAATGCAAATACTTCTTTGAAATAAGAAATTTTATGAACCAATTTTAATCGATATCTTTCAATATTAGAATACGAAGTACCAAATTTGGTTTAAAAATTCCCATTTACTTAATCATAAAATTTTATTATGTAATTTTTATAATTTAATTCTAAAATTGATAGCCCAAACCGTCTGAGCTATAGAAGTCAAATTTAGGGTGCACCTAGAATAGCCCTAGAGGTAAACATTATAACGGCCCCGTTTTTGATTTTTGGTTTTGTTTTGTTGTCTTCATTTTTTCTTCGCATTTCATGAAAAAAATTCCAAAGCTATTGTT
The DNA here is from genome assembly GCA_036346125.1 of Lycocerus yunnanus. Taxonomy (NCBI): domain Eukaryota; kingdom Metazoa; phylum Arthropoda; class Insecta; order Coleoptera; family Cantharidae; genus Lycocerus; species Lycocerus yunnanus. The sequence continues at coordinate 1,926,340 of JARFIX010000033.1, read as the reverse complement.
ACGTTTTAAAATGTCTTTACTTTGAAATTAAACATTAAAACTCAAATTGTGCGGCTAAAATGAAACAAATACTAATTTTACGTGTTACCACGAGGATATTAAATAACATTTTATTATATAATCAAGGTTACGATTACATTTTGTAAGGTGTATCCTTTCGAATTCTTTATTTTTAGTTATAAATATTGCAAAATTTTTAGTTGAAACTATACCGTTAGTTGAAACGACGGTATAGTACCCTCCGGCCGTCAAAAGCTAACCCCTCCTCGTGCCGCGCGAATTTAATAGGGATGTTGCATGGTATCGAATTTAGTGAAAACTTCTATTAATTACCTATTTATTTATCCTACCTCCTATTTATAACCGAAATAAAAATTTTTTAATTCAAAATGAATCGGTCAGCCGATTACGCCTCTGACGTCAGAAGCGTGATCCCGAACGTTCTTATGGAAATTTTACAACGTCGCAAGGACCTGGCAGTTAAATATTCGACTTGTATTTGACAGTTGTAAACAATGTAACGTTTACCATTTCAACTGTATTTTTAATTATATATATTTATTTTAATAAATACAAACTGTAGTCACGAGAAATTACAAGAAAAATGGTTTATTCCGAGTTTTCTATGTATGTTCTTATTAAAATTCATTTTCAATTTTGACACAAACTATTTATAGGTTACATTTACAACACAAACTGAATTTTCTGTGTTGCCAGTAGTTAAAAAATAGTTTGTGACGTCATTCCCGCTAAAACACGGTTTCCAGAATAATTTTTATAAATTTTGTTTTAGAAAACTGAAGATCTTCTGAACTTTTTATCTATGCAGTGCTGTGTATCAGCACCTAAAGTTTATAAAAAAATACTTTAAAAGTCATGCAACATCCTTATTCGAAAAATGTCGAAAATTGCGCTAAACGTCAAAAGTCACGATAATTAAATAATTTTTCGAAAATGGTCCGTACCGCGACGTTCTCGATGTTTTGTCTCGACCGTTTGATGTGCATCCGACAAGGATGTGACAGGGTGACAAAATTTTTGCAAAAACGTCGTCCAACTTTGGAGGGTCATTGCAAAGCCGGGGTACCTTGGACAACCAAACGGACCAATTTGTGCACGATGGAGGACCTTCCGCGCAATTTTGAATTTTTATTATTTTCGTAATTAACATAAGAAAATACAGAAAATAAATTTAAATTCTTAATGATTTAAAATTAACATGCTTTACTGTATGACAAAATTTTACTTTTCAAAATTTCAAAATAGAAGAATTCGTTTTTCTGTAAACAAATACGTTTCCATTATTTTCAGAATTTCTGTGAAAACGGTTGGTTCCTCAAAAAATATTTAACCAAAGTTGTATCCCGTTAAATTTCTTATCCGGTTAGAGCCATTATTTTATTTCTAAAACGTTTTGTTTAAAAGATAGGGGGATCGCAAAAAGTAAAAAAATGAGCCAAATCAGTCGATTCCACGCCGTTCACAGGAATTGGGAATCTCCGGTCCACATTGTGGAAAATTTTACGTAAAGATCTTGGCTTACACTCCAAAATCAAACTAACTCAAGAACTAAAGCCTATTTTGATTTGAGTATTTGAAGCGCCGAAACTTTTTCGATTAGGCTCTGCAAAAGTTTGAAGAAAATTCTGAATTTTATTGAAAAATAATCTTTAGCAATGAAGTTCATTTTGGCTTAATGGCTTTGTTAATAACCAAAATATGTTTTATTAGACAGCAACAAACCCACATGTTCTTCAGGACTTCCTGGTCAGAGGAGGAAGAGATTTTAATACTTTTAATAGCTGCAACATCAGTATTGTGTTAAAGGCAATTTTTTAATCACAATTAATTAATAAATAAATTAATTAATTTAATTTTTAATTAATAAATTACTAAAATCACTTTTTTATGGTAATTTATTGCATTTAAAGAAGTTTATGTATTAATTATTAACTAATATTTGATAAATTTGAACCGGTTTAATTTATATTGAAATATGTTTTCGATGTTTGTTCATATCATTATTATTTCAGTGCTCATTGAATAGTGTTAAGAAAATAATGTGGCACCCAATAGTTTTTATGGTATTTTTGTGTTTTAGTTGCGCAGCGCAAAAATGTAAAAAAATAGAAATTCTTCCCAAAATACCAAATGTGGTTGAATACGGAAATAACAAAATATGTCTACAGGAAAGTAAAATGTACCAGGAAAATTTAAAAAATTTAACGTCGTGGGCGCACAAAAGTAAGCCAAATTTTTTATTTAATTTACATAAATTCAATAACTACTAAATACAAAATTAACAAATTGGAAGTGACCATGCTTATGACCTCATCAAATTTTTACTAATTTTCTTCAAAAACAACACATGTGATCATGTCTTTTTATTTCTGTGCATAATACTATATTGTATGCGTAAATATTAAAGATAAAAAAAATTTTATTACAAATTTTTTTTTAAATAAGAAAATTTGTTGCCATTAATCAATTTAAACCAACATCTAATCAGTTTTAAGTTCATAGCCCAAACCGCCAGAGCTAGAGACCTAAAATTTAGAGTACACCGATATAAAATGGTTTTAAAATAAGAAGGAAAAATTCAAAAAACCCAATGTAGGGCTTGTTTTCTATTTACAAGGAGTTTTTTGTTTTAACTTTTTTATCAATAGACCGATTTTTGATTCTTGGTTTTGTTTTGTTCTTTTTATTCTAAGTTTTGCATTTTATGAAAAAATTCTTGAACTTTTTTAATTTAAAAAAAAATAATTACTTTAAAATTATACATTAAAACTCAAAATGTATTGCCTAAATGTAAATAATATAAATTTTAAATGTTATACCGCGGATGTTATAAGCAAGTTTTAGAATCTAATCAAGGTGTCATTATATTTTTAAAGGTCTATCCTTTCAAATTTTTGATTTTTTTGGATAAATGTAGTCTAAGGTTATGCTTTAAAAATTGAAATTCGAACTATTTTACGCCAAAAGTTAATTTTAGCAGAACGAAATCTTTTTATTATGCTAAAATGGTTTTGCTTTCGTTAATCTTAATTCTAATTTTTACGCGATAATTCATATCTTTCGATTTTAAGGTTGATTAATTTATTCACTATTAAAGTTATTTGACGAATATAACATAACATTTTTGTTTAATTTAATGTTTTTAGCGAATTCATAATAGATAACTTTACCATTAAATACGAGTAGTGTAAGAACGTCTTTACATCAATACACCATAGAAACCACAATATAGTAAATAACTGCTAGCCATGTCAAATTATACGTTTCAGAAGGCCGGAACCTTTTAGCTTCCAGGACATTTAATTTATTATTTAAAATTTGTAACAATCAAACAATTTTAGTGATGGATTCATCTGCAAAAACCATGTTTGGCACATTGCAAGGAATGAGTTATCAGTTAGGAGATTATGAAGAATGCGTAAATATAATCGGACCATTTCCAACGCAGTACTGCCTAATTTCGCTTACCGCACACGTTCCAACTAAAAATGCGACCATGAGCTTGTACAGCAAATTAGAACATGATCCGTATGAATCTTTTTATACAAAATTTCAAGTAAGTAATGCGGTATGCCAGCTATCCAGACCCTTATTTACCAGAAAGCACCATCCAATCCAACTTAGGGACAAATTTTAATATCTTATGGGGTGTGATTGGAAAGCAATACTAAACTGTACCAGCACTAAGGATCTTAGTTGATTGCCATTGTAATACAGTCAAACCTGAGTAAGCGAGAACCGGATAAGAGAGTAAACTCTACAGGTAAGCGTAATTGCAGCGTCCCGTCATTTTAATCCTCAAAAACCTCTATAATTGAGAAAGAGAAACTTTTATATGAAAGAGTGGGTTTTCACTCCTGAACCTTTATAACCTTTATACTTCTGTAAGCAAAAGTCGAGCATGCGCACAATAAAAAAATGTTAAAACAAAACAGTTTTTGAAAAATTTAAGCCAGAAACCCTCATAAGTGAAAAAAATATTCTGGTCGCTTAAACTCTCGCTTATCCAGGTTTAACTGTACACTAAACAGCGCACTTTGTAATATTGCTTCTAAAATTCACATTTCCCGCTTTTTTTTAAAATAATCAGTTTCAAATTTAATCTAAGCAAATAATTCCTAAGCGCGTATTCAGGTAGCCATAACTGCCCTAACGACGACAGGTTTCTAAATAGATAACTAAAAAACACTAGGTTACAAGAAGCAAACTAAAGGTAAGAAAAAGCAAAAATGAGATGAATGACCACCACCAACAGCGGGTTGAGCCAAAACATGAACTAAAAAATATACTCTTTTTATAAAAATAGCTTCATCAAACAAAAGAATGCGAATCTTGGGTTCCCTGAAAAAGACAAATCCAAAATCCAGGCCACCGAAATGATTCCTACGAAGAGTGAAAGGATGTTCTATACGAGATCAAATAAGAAACACCGACATAAGGAAAGAGCTAAACATCTACAACATCAATGAAAAATCCAAGAATATAGAAGCAAATGGAAAGAACATGTGAACAGAATGAACGAAGAAAGAATACCAAAACAAATTCTTAGATATGAACCACATGGAAAAAGAAATGTTGGGCGCCGAGACAAACATGGGAAGAAGTATGAAGTCGGAACAGGCTAACAAAGTCTAATCCATGAAGTGCAGAAGAAGAAGAAGAAGAAGAAGAAGAAACGAAAGAACATTAAAATACAAAACTTTTAAGATGAGGAAGATTTCGGTAGGTCCTTAAATAAGCTCACAATTTAAATTTAAAGCTAACCTATTTCTGGGGATAACTGACCTCCGAACAAATCGGAGACAAAGCACATCACCTTTTGCCACCGGACACTCACCCAATTTCCGATTCTCGGATTTGGGCCCAATTTTGGCGGAAACTGTTTCATTTCCGTAGGAAACTGTTTTTACTTCAGCGGGAAACTGTTTTCACTTGCGCGGGAAACTATTATCACCTATGGGCTGCCGACCGAGGCAAAATGTTGGAAGAAGTAGCATTCGGAGAAGATTCGACCGGGGATTTTTACGTCCGCACGGGTCGAGAACTTCCCGAATGTTGCTCGGAGTAAAAGTGTTGCAAATAGTAACACCAATCTGCGTATAATACGGCGCTTCTGGCGCGGTATTTGATCCTCTCGGGTAAGCTTGGACTGGGGATTTTTACGTCCGCACGGGTCGAGAGACCTTCCGGATCTTATGCGCATTTTATCTCACGCCCGCGGGGATAACTATCGCGTACAATACACAGAGGGTTTGCCAAGATTTCCTGGCAGGTAATTACGACCGGGATTTTTACGTCCGCACGGGTAGAGAAACCTTCCGAATGCTATCGCGCATAAGCGACCGACGGCGAATGATTACGGACAATTTCAATTTTGCGACCAGAGCCTCCGGGAGGTGGACCTACGAGCGTCATCCAGTTCGCGACTCCTGGGCTTCCATCGAGACGCGGCCGAACTCTGCCGCGCCTACGGAAGGATTTCTCGTCTGTCGTTACCGCTCAAATCAACCTCCTCGAAACCTCGAATTTACGTTCGTCCAGTTTCGCGCTAGACGCCCTCGGACTACGTCCTCGGGCGCCAAATGGTGTCGTCGCCCTCGGACTTCGTCCTCAGGCGCCGAATGCGCGGAAACTGTTCTCACTACAATTCCCTCGGAATTCGTCGTCGGGCGGTTTTCCCAGAAACCGTAAAGTCCCCGGTCTGAGCTTACCCGAGAGGAATAAAAGGTTTTGTGTCGTCGCCGTCGTCGACGTCCGATTGCTTGGGGATTCGTCTTGTCGAAAGGCGAAACCCCGTTAAAACGCAAGGACGCACACGGCTCGGCAAACTACCTATGTGTTAATGATTGCGATAGTTATCCCCACGGGCGTGAGATAAAATGCGCGATAGAATCTGGAAGGTTTCTCGACCCGTGCGGACGTAAAATCCCCAGTCTGAGCTTACCCGAGAGGAGCTTAGCCGGAGGCGCGGTATTATACGCAGATTGGTTTTTCGGTGGCCCCTAAAGCACTACCGTAAATTGGACGCAATAGTTATCTCCTGCGGGCGTGAGATAAAATGCGCGATTTACGTGATGCAGGAGCCAAGGACTAACGCCACGGTTTAGACTTAGGCCTGAGAGGACGTGAAAATCCCCGGTCGAATCTTCTCCGGCCGTTACTTCCTCCAACATTTGGCCCCAGTCAACAGCCCATAGGTGATAACAGTTTCCCGCGCAAGTGAAAACAGTTTCCCGTGGAAGTGGAAACAGTTTCCCGCGGAAATGAAAGTTTCCCGCCAAAATTGGGCCCAAATCCGAGAATCGGAAATTGGGTGAGTGTCCGGTGGCAAAAGGGGTGCTTTCAGTTGTCTCCGATTCGTTCGGAGGTCAGTTACTATAAGAAACACATACAAGTGCATTATTGCGCAACATTACGTTACACATTCTATCACCAGTCAGTTAGTTATAGGTGGGTCGACACATACAACCGGCAATCGCTCCCTCCTATCTGTCGGGTTAACATCACCAATTTTCCGAGTAGAACCGGTCTAGGAACAATATTTTTAGTCATTAATCGTTTGTCAAAACGGCCCGTAGCGACCGGAGCGGAGGGTCGGTTTTAACTACGCAACCACAGAAAATCTCGGATTTTTCAAGTCGTTGTTTTCCAAAGTTCGACCGCAATTTTTTTCAATATGCACAGAAAAATGTTCTCTTTTATAATTCACCAATCACGGATTAGTGACAATCCATTAACAGAGATTTACAGATGCGGTTAGAAGACTACGGCAATCATCAAACAACAGCAAAAATAAACAGGTAAAGGCAATAAATTGTAAATTTATTAACGAAACCATTTTCTTTCGCTAAATAAATTACTTAGAAAATAAGGAAAAAACCTGCCAAAAATGGACACATGACACGGAATTCCACACTAGAGAGCACTGTGCGCTGTGCGGGGACATTTAAAATCTGTAATTTATGATACAATACCAGCTAATATTGAAGAGTTAAAATTTCGAATCACAGTGGCTTGCAAAAATATTACGAAAGAAACTTTTGAAAATGTTAGAAACGAGTTTCAACAAAGGCTGTATCATTGTTTAGCTGTAAATGGGGAACATTTTGAAAACTTGTTATGAAAACACTCGCTTACAAACATTTTTCTACTGTTTAATACTAATAAATAGCCTTCTAAAACATGTAAATATTAAATTTTGATTAACAATGGTTAGTTGATAATAATGTTTTATTTTGTTTCAACGCATCTTACTCGAAAATCTAATGTGGGATAAAAAATTTTCCAATAAAAGTTGTTTATTTTTCATGCAAAATATGAATCTGCTAAAAAATTAAGGTGCCATTTAAAAATCAAAGTTGACCTTCAAATGACCTTGAAAAGGTCAATAAATTAAGAAAACAATTATGCCATATTCTGTCCCCTCGCTATCATACAACTTTTGTTCGAAACATTTTTCATCTGACTTTTGGTTTTGAGATATTAATTGCTGGAAGTTTTAAAATGAACACCGGTATATTAATTTATAACAACTTTTATATCTAGAACGTTGTAAAAGCTAACCATATCATTGGATTATGTCTACCAGCATCTTGTTCGACGAAAGATATCGAGTATTCTCTAATGGAACACATAAAAATATCTCAGCCTCTTGGAAAAAATAGCACAAGTTACACGGTAGCAGTTCCAGCAGACTCGTGCACAAGCCAATCAAAACCAAAACAATTTGGAAAATTAGAAATAATTTTCTGGTACTCATTAATAAATTTGAAATAGAATACTCACTTAGATTATCATTTTCAGTTCTATCTCTGCAATTTTGTTATTACTAGTAATTCTGGGTACTGTAATGAGCAAACCCAAAGATGCAAAACAATGGAACAAATGTAAGTGACTTATTAAGTTCTACTTAATTTATTCTGTTATGTGTAAACTTCGGAATCAAAAAGTTTCTTATTTTGAAAAACTGTCGTGAAAACGCAAAACTGTTTGGTAGAACTGCAATCAAAATTGGAAAAACGGACTGCCCAGAAACTAAATTGAGTATTACTAATTTGTTTTTAATAAATTGTTTTTCCAACACGTTTACTACTTAAGCTAAATTAATTAAACTAATATTAAATTTTTAGTTGACTTAAGAAAAAAAATTTGTTTATCGTTCTCTGCAATTACAACTTATAAGGGTTTGTTTCGTCCGCATGAAGACTATGAAGAAACAAAGATTTTTGACAGTGTGAGAACCATTACCTTGCTGTTGATTATGTTTACGCACAAAATTTCGATCATGTTAATGGGTCCAACGCAATATTTCAACATTGTAGTTGACGTGGGTTTTCCACACTGAAATATTGAAAAATTACTAGATTTTATTTTTTTTATAGACTAATCCGAAAGTTACCACTCTGTTTGTAAAAATGGATTTAACTGTAGATATTTTTTTTGTCATCAGTGGGTTAATGCTCAGCTACGGAATACTAAAAAAATTAAAAAGTATCAAAATAAATCCATTTTCAATTATTCTTCTCCGCTATGTAAGGTACGTACTTAATATTTTTTTTATCTTCTTAAATCAGACAGGTAATTACACCTACAACAATTATTTTGACAGACAAAATCTGATTATGTAATTAGAAATAATTAATTCAGTTGGCGTAGATATGATGTCGTAGATTCGTCGGCGTAAGTACCCATCGGACTAACAATATGACATTTATTATTGTGCAACATTTGAAAAATCCATCTTTTCACAGATTGACTCCACTCAATGCATACGTTTCATTTTTCTATATGACAATTTTAAATTTCTGTGGATCTGGTCCGATGTGGAATTCAAGTGTTCAACTCCAAACTGGCAACTGCAAACAAAATATGTGGACTAATGTTTTATACATCAATACTTATGCAGCAAAGTATGAAAGAGGGGTGAAAAAATAATGCTTCTTATGATTAGGTGATTAATACAATGAATATTTTAGTGTAACAAGTAAATTGGTACCTTTCGTGCGAGTTTCAGTTTTTATCACTGGTACACTTGTGATGTTTATCATTCGATCTAAGAAACAACTCGGATATTCCATTTTGAGTTTTTTGTTCGTCCTCTCCATTATTACTCCATTAATTTTAACGTTAGTGTATAAAATTCCGGTTATAAAACTATACAACGACGAGAATCTATCCAATTACTTTAATTTAATTTACGTACAACCATACAGTCGCGCATCCCCTTACATTGTTGGTATTTTTGGAGGAATCCTGTACAATTACTTGAAATCCAACAGTATTAAAATATCCAAGGTAATTGCAAATTAATTCAAAATACTAATCCAATAATTTTGTGGCAATTGACAGATTCTCGCGTATTCCATAATGGCCGTGGCAGCAATTTTCATGGCGGTAATTTTGGCATACCTTCCTGTATTTTACATGAACTACGAACATGACAATTTTGTAGAAATTGCTTTGTATTACTCACTACATAGATTAATTTGGGCCATTGCTGTTTTAGGAATTTTTGTTGTGATTAGTTTTGGCCCAATAACTTCGGTACGGAATAGTTTATTGTCACCATTTTGGATTCCATTATCCAAATTAAGTTATGGAGTGTTTTTAATACACACTCTTCCAATAATGATAAACTACTCAAGCATGCGGACCCCAGCAATCGGAGCACCGTCATATATGGTAATCAAGTTATGAAATAATTTATCTTCCAAGTTAAAATTTATTTTTTTAGATCACCACGTCATTGATCGCAGATATTATTATAACACTGTCATTTTCTTTAATTTTGTACATTGTCATAGAAATTCCAATCATAAAAATGTTCAAGTTTACGCTGTTACCCGAATTGTATCTTGCCCAGAAACCAAGCGAAGTGGAGGCTCTTAATTTATCTGACGAAAATAATGAAAATTAATGTCAGTTTTAACCGAGGGATCAACCGCTAGAGGAAATCGTGTACAATTAACTTCACACTTCACGTACTTCATCATAATTCTCAATACTTCTTCGTACTTCATATAAATCAGTAGTAATTCACGGGACTTCACGTACTTCACCAGTAATTCACCGCACTTTATCAATAATTTACTATGCTTTACCTATTTCATCGATGCTTCATTGTATTTCGCGTAGTTCATCGGTATTTCAGAGACTTACCGAGATTCCAAAATCTGTGCACTGGAGGGTATTCCACACCCCCAGACCCCCGGATCGAGTAGTTTATTTTTATCAGAAGTAAACTAAAGATCTCCCGTTCCAAAGGCACTGGAGAGTGTTCCACACCCCCCAGACCCCCCGGTTTACTGAAGGTAAACTGAAGATATCCCGATGCAGAGATCTACCTCCTAGAGGATACGGAATTTATAATTACGCAGTTTATGATTAATAATTGTCAGATTACGAATTAAACACTTTTACTTGGCCATAGCTAATTTTAATAAACTTGAGATATGCTTAAATATTTAATTCACTTTATTAAAAATAAATTACTTAAACGGGGGTCTGGGGTGTGGAACACCCTCCAGCGCCTTTGAACGGGAGATCTTTAGTTTACTTCTGATAAAAATAAACTACTCAATCTGGGTAATCTAGGGCGGACACCCCAGTACTTCTGAAATAGAGATCTTCAATTTACTGCTGATAAAAATAAACTACTCGATCCGGGGTCTGGTGGGGAAGGGGTCTGCATGTTCTGCAATGTTTTCATTCTAAAATTTGTGCACTGGAGGGTGTTCCACACCCCAGACCCCGGATTGAGTAGTTTATTTTTTATCATAAGTAAACTGAAGATCTCCCGTTGCAGAAATCTACCCCCAGTGGGTACGGAATTTATAATTACGCAATTTATAATTAATAATTGTCAGATTACGAATTAAACACATTTACTTGGCCATAGCTAATTTTAAAAAACTTGGGATATGCTTAAATATTTAATTCACTTTTAATAAAAATAAATTACTTAAACCGGGGGGTCTGGGGGGTGTGGAACACCCTCCAGTGCCTTTGTCAGTTTAATTCTGATAAAAAATAAACTACTTAATCCGGGGTCTGGAGAATATCGAACGCCTTTCAGTGCCTCTGCAAGGGGAGATCTTCAGTTTACTTCTGATATAAAGTAAACTACTTAATCCGGGGTGTGGATTACCCTTCAGTGCTTCTGCAACATTTTCTAATAAAAAATAAACTTGATCCGGAGGGTCTGGGGGTGTGAAACACCCTTCAGTACCCAAATACTACAATGCAGGCAAACATATTAAAGATTTGTAAATTTAGTAGAAAATTTTTAAAATTGGGAGGGGGAGCTAGCAGGTTTCAGCCCCCCCCCCAACTAATTTTCTAAATAATTTAATAACAAAAAAGGTTCTACCGAGAATAAAGAAAGGACAATAGATTTAGACTTTTTAAATTAAAAATTCGCATTGGAATCAGATCCAATCCAATCAGATCACAAAAATTAACCAAACACACAACAAAACAAAACAAATCAAACACCTGATTGGTTATTTCGTCAATTTAACTTTAATCTATTTTAACTGATAGATAACTATAGTTGAAGAAAGATAGAAGATGGATGCATAAGAAGATAGTTTAAATTGTATTATCACATTCTGGAGCCGTCTCTGTTAAACCTGGACAAGCGCGTTATTTTCTCTTCAATGTAATTAATTAATCATGACGAAACAATGAATTACCAAAGTTTTTATTGAGCTACCAAACCTTCATGATATTCAAATAAATGAGCTAAACAAATTACAAAATTAACTAAACAATCTATGTTTAATTTAATTAATTGATTATTATTAAACTAGCAACTACCAAAACTTTTAATTAGTAAAATAATGACCGCCAAAGGTCTATTCAACGTTTAAAATAAAAAATGTTAAGAAAATCACTGATGTAAGTTAATTTGCTATCAAATAATGCTCATAAGTTAGGTTCAATTTCATGTAATTAACCAAAATTTACTAATTTCATGATACTTCACTTGTACATTAATATACTTAACACGTATTTTATATACTTTACACGTACTTTATGTATTTTATCAGTACTTCATTTACTTCAAGTACTTCTTGTACTTCACAAGTACTTCATGTACTTCACAAGTACTCTATGTATTTCACAAGTACTTCATGTACTTCACATGAGATTTCAGGTACTTCGTGAGATGTGTACAAAACTTCACCAGCGGTTAACCCCTCGGGTTTAACAAACCTGAAATAGTTTAATGTGTTTGTAAAAATAAAGAATGTTAGTTCCGCTTTTGATTATTAAATACCATGGAATCCAAATGCAAATTATGGTTGACCTTGGTAAGAATTTACTTTTCTCACTGTAAGCACCTAAGCCTTTGCGTCAGAAGTTAGCACTAAAAAGTTAAGAATTCTTGTATTTAAAAATTATTTTAGTATCTTTCTTATGTAATATGCAAAAACTTGTAAAAATTTAAAATCCAAACAGATAGTATACTAAAAACTCTATTCGCAACCTGGATTAGTTTTTGTGTGCTCTCGGAAGGGCCCTCCAAGATTAGCAAACATGAGTACAATTTTTTCCCTAGGATTGCCATTACTTCATCGAGTCATTGCCCTAGAGATATCTAGCAAACTTTAATCCCAAACCGACTCATGCTCTATAAATCAATCATCCGTCCCAACCTAACCTACGCGGCCTTCGTCTAATCCCATTTAGACTTGATCATCTCCACCAGCAACATCGCACTACGACGCGTCACGAAGGCCCCATAGTTCGTCACAAATAAGAAGCTGAAAGCGGGCTCCGGTGTGAAGTCCATCGTAGAGGTTATCCGCCACCTGACGGAAAATTCTACAAAACCTCTGGACACTTTTGCGGCATAAAAGACCCAGAGCTATTTTACAGCCACCCAATTAGATCTCTCTAACTTCTACAGCGACACCATCAATCCCATCTCCGCAAGCCCTCCAACATTGTTTAAAGAGATTTATTATACATATTTTAAAGAATAGTTTATAATTTTTATTTAATTTTTTTTACAAAATTGTAGAGATAAATTTACCCTTCCAATTTGACCTTAAACAAAAACCAAAATTTTGTCAGTTCTAAGTAAGACTATCTCGAGAAGTTCAGCGAAATTTAAAACATTCGTTTTTGTGCACGGCATTGTTGAAGTCGTACTCGCTTGTTTTCATCAGTTAGCATTTGTACTTTTCGCAGCTTATAAGGCTTTTCTTAAGTTTATTTTTAGCTATTCGTCCAGCCGACTCTTGCGTGATTTCTGTTTCACAAACCACTTTTAGCATCGACAGTCTCGGATTTCTTTGAATCCGAAGTTTGATGATATTGCGATTCCGACGAGTATTGGCAGAACATTTTTTCTCTTCCGGGTCGGTCTTCTATATTACCAAGTTCTTTGAATCCTTTAATAGCGCCGGAAGCGGTTCTTCGAGGAATTTTAAGCATTTAAACTATTTCACATTGACGATTTCCAGTTTCAAGTAACGATAAAATTGGGGCGCGACTTTTCGACATTTAGTAACTCACAAACTGATTGTTTAATTTGTTTGCACTTTTGTTTTCTGATCTCCATAGTTCTTAGAATCGGATTACTAGATTATTTTTGGAAAAATTTAGTGATTTTCACGAAAATAGAAAAACATGTTTGTCCGGGCTCTTGTGGATCACGATGTATAATAAAGTACAAATATTATAAAACAAATGTTAAAAAAAAATTTTTAAATTAACTGGGTTATGAACAATAAAAAATTATTATTGATAGTCTTTCATCAATGATTACACAGGTCTGGAAAGAAAATATTTTTAAAAGTTATTTGCATTTTATTATTTGATTTATATATATTTTTCCTGTCCAAGGAGTGCGTTAAAGATAGAGACGTAAAACCTAAATGCGTATTATGTGATCGAGACCACCCTGCCAATTACAAGGGGTGCACAGTTTATAAGGAAATTCATGAAAGAAAGTTTGAGGTCTAAACAACAATATAGTCCATTAACTCCTTCAACAACACTTTATCTTCTCCCAAACAAAAAAAGTCTCATATGCGGACATTGTAAGCAAACCTAAGCAGAACAACATAAATGAAAACCAACAAGTAATGTAGCCAACACCAAACCAAAACTCAAACTCAATGGAAAAATTTATGTTCAAGCTTATGGTTCCGGTTCGGTTCTGGCATTGAATGACAGCTTGTTTGTTAACTGTTGCTAGTCATATTCCGTTTCTTTTATGGCCTAATTAAACCTTCACCTTTCATAATTTACTTTGAAAATTGTCAGGTTTTCTACCCGTCCCTAAATTTATTTTGTCGACTTAGATATTCTAGTAGGCGGACCCTAGTTCTAAAACGCAAAAATTTATAGCTGATCCTTAGATCAGCTTAAGCATCCATAATTTTCGTGTATTTTCGCACTCCAGGGATGTTTTCGCAGTTAGTGCGTAAGGTTTTAGTAATCAAAGTTGGCACTATGATTTCATTTCATAGATATCCTAATTTTGATAAAACTAGTGTTCAAATAAAACTCAATGTAATGCACACACACATATTTATTTTTTTATTTTTTCTGATGTTCTGATATTAAGAAATTGAGCCAAAGGTCCCATACCACAACTACTTAGCACGTTAAAATTTTTGTGCAATAATTTCTATCTATCGGTGTATAAATTTTCTTGATTTTTTGTCAGATTCTTGTATAGTGCTGAATTAGGGATCCTTCGAAAGCACAGAAGTGCTGCTGCTCCATTCTGCTGGCTGATAAACTTTTTGTCGTTAACTTCTTTCTACACACGTAAAGTTCCATTACCCACCGTCACTCTAATTGTTTGAAAAGAGTCGCGGCACTTTTCTTAACACGAACTATTGCTTATCTACCTGAAGCACTGCTGTTGTCTTAACTGCTTTGGCAAACTCAACTTAAACCTTAATCAAGCTAAAATAAATATTTACAAACTGAACACTAAACTTGATTTTGTTTCCAATAATGGAAATCTTGGTCCATAAATATTGAGATGAATTTATTGGATATATTTATTTTATGAAGGTAGCATGTTTTGCGAGGTCAACCGCTAGAGGAAATGGTGTACAATTAACTTCAAACTTCACGTACTTTTTATAATTCTCCATACTTCTTAATAATCTTCATATAATTTAGCAGTAATTCGCGCGACTTCACGTACTTCACAAGTAATTCACCGTACTATCACCTAATTCACCCAATTCGTCGATACTTCATTGAATTTCACGTACTTAATCGGTATTTTAGAGACTCACCGAGATTCCAAAATTTGAGCACTAGAGGGGGTTCCACACCCCCCGGATCAAGTAGTTTATTTCTTATCAGAAGTAAACTAAAGATTTCCCGTTCCAGAGGCACTGGAAAGTGTTCCACATC
Source organism: Lycocerus yunnanus (assembly GCA_036346125.1). Lineage (NCBI taxonomy): Eukaryota > Metazoa > Arthropoda > Insecta > Coleoptera > Cantharidae > Lycocerus > Lycocerus yunnanus. The sequence continues at coordinate 1,910,929 of JARFIX010000033.1, read as the reverse complement.
TTCCCAGACCCTCCGGATTTAGTAGTTTGTTTTTATTTTATTGCAAAGATCAACCCCTCAGGGGTACGGAATTTATAATTACGCAGATTATAATTAATTGTCAGATTACGAATTAAACACATTTACTTGGCCATAGCTAATTTTAATAAGCTTGAGATATGTTTTTTAATAAAAATAAATTATTTAAACCGGGGGGTCTGGGGGGTGTGGAACACCCTCCAGTGCCTTTGCAATGAGAGATCTTCAGTTTTCTTCTGATAAAAAGTAAACAACTTGGTCTGGGAGTTCTAGGGTTCTGCATGTTCTGCAATGTTCTTCATTCCAAAATTTGTGCACTGGAGGGTGTTCCACACCCCAGACCCCGGATAGAGTAGTTTATTTTTATTAGAAGTAAACTAAAGATTTCCGTTGCAAAGATCTACCCTCAGGGGTACGGAATTTATAATTTGTAATGTTCTAATTGTATGAAAATTATAATTTTGTTGTTGCTCGAACTTATGTAATAGTTGTAAAATTGTGTTTTTTATTATTGTACCGTCGATGGTAACCCTATGTTGTAGATTGAATATTGAAATCTTGACCACAAATTTAATCTTTAATTGTTTGTTTTGTAAACTCATAAATAAATAGCGATACAAATCCTGACCTTTCTTAATAAATTGTTATATTTGAATAAAGTTGCATACAAAAAAATCAGTTGGTAACTCTGTTCCCACTGTACAAAGAAAGTTAAACCTACAATGTCGCATCTAGCATTTAAAACTAAAGTGTGTTATTTTGTGTAACTGTGATTAAAACTAACTATCAAGTGCATACGTGAATTAAACTACTTAAAATTAATTATAATTAAAAATGGTGCGACCCATAATGTTCAAATCTTAATACTAACTTTATATCGGTGAGTACAGCTGTGAAGATGCAGGTCATTAACATTCCTTTCACACACAGCGGTTCCAAAACATAAAAACGTTCCAATTCTTCATCAACATCGAATCACTTGTAAGTACGAAATTTTCCAATAATTTAATTTAATTCCACCATAATTTCTTCAATTCACTTTAAATTTCGTTGCTTGTTCATATTGTTGCTATTTATTTTAACCTTGCTAGTCGAAATGTAATTTTGACTTAATTATTTTATTATTTTTTTCATTTTAGGAGCCCAAAAAGTACGTGTTGGTCGGACCAGCGATAAAGCTCAACTGAATACATTTTTCGCATCGAGTAGTGCCTTAAAATCGGAAATTTTCAATTGTTTCAACCAAATACTGGATCGTGATTGGTTGAAAATTTTAGTAACTCGGATTTCCATGAAATTTTCACCAAAAATTAAAGACTTCAAAGCCGTTTTCCACAAAATTATTATAAAAATTCTAGCTATAACGGCTGCTTTACAACCGAACTTCAAAGTATGAATTCTTTCGTTGACCCCCATTTTAAATTTCAGACTCTTTATCCATTTTAACCACTTGCATAACAATCTGCTTTTAATTCCTCTTCTTTTAACACTAATTTTATTCACTTTCTTAGACTAATAACATGGTAATTACTAAATTTACAATTTTGACATATTTTTAGGTTAAAATTACATATTTCTTAATGGTGAGGATTTATTTTACATTCTATTACTCTTATTTGGATGGCAAACAGTTCTACATAAGATTACGCTTCTTTTGGTATAATTTTATTCTAATTAACATATTTTTTTCTACTGAAATCTTTCTTTTTTAGGTTTTCCGAAGGATGGAAATTTACTTTGCTGTTATTGACTTTAATTTATTCTTTTTGGATTTGGATTTATATGCAAAGGTGACAAGAAATGTGAACGCTACTATTTACTATGAAATATTTTTCCAATTTTTATTCGTGGCATAGGTATCAATGAATTTAACTTCCTGAACGCTTACGGCTTTCGACAACTTATTAAATGACGTTTGGTACTTTAACTGGCTCTAATGGTATTCCATCAACCTTCTACAACTGCTAAATGACAAATATTATAAAATCTTCACATAAAGTTTCCACCGAAGATACAATTTTATTGTTAATTCTAGTTTTCAACTGATAACATGACGAATTATACAGTTTATGATTAATTGTCAGATTATAAATCTATGGCTCTATGGCAGAACAGAGACTTCTGGCACTTAGGATGCCAAACACGGCGCAGCGTATTGTAATGTTATTGAAATAATAATGTTATAATAGTTATAATAGCTGTAAAATTCGCAAATATATATATGCATATATATATATTGTCATGTTATCAACTTAAAACTAAGATAAATAACCTTAATAAAGTAAATTGCATCTTCCGGTTAAAACCCGCAGCTACGGTAGATAAAGTTGTAACCTCGGATGGAACTTTTGTGTAACGGGTTGGTAATATTTGGCATGTAGCATTTATAGAAGGTTCATGGCATACCATTAGAGCCATTTTAATTACAAAATTTCATTTCATAAACTGTCGAGAGCAGTTAGCATTCTAAAAGTAAAATTTCATCCTACGGGTATCACAGATCAAAGTTGGAATTGTTTTGCATATCCAATAGCAGCGTCCGCATTTCTTGGCACTATTGTAAGTGAATCCAAAATCCAAAAGATTCAAATAAGGCTAAAATGAGCAAAAGAAAATTTCATCCTTCGGAAAATCTAAAAAAGAGAGATTTAGATAACATAAAAAATTGTAATTAGATCATAAGGCATACCAAAAGATGAGGATTAATTTGTAGAACGATTTGCTATCCAAGTGAGGATGGTAGATGCAAAATTGAATCTTCTACATTGAAAAATGTGAAATTGTAACCTGCAAATATGTCAGATTTTTAGTTTTAGTAATAGATTTGTTAATAGGATAAGGATTTAAGTGAGATTAGTATTGAGGATGGGGAAATTTAAAAAACTAAGTGTTACGCAAGTGGTTAGGATAAACAAAGTGTGTGAAAATTAACATAAAGTGTAAAGAAAGAATTCGTACTTTGACGGACGATTGTAGAACGACCAGTGAAGTTAGAATTTTTCTAACAATTTTGTGCGGGACGGCTTTGAAGACTTTAATTTTCGTGAAAGTTTCAAGAAGATCCGTTAGATAAGTTTACCCAGCCAATCGGAATCGAGTTTTTTTTGGAAAAACCCAGAATAAAAGTTGGAATTCCCAATTTAATATGCTTCGCGATGCGAAAAATACGTTTAGTCGACCCATTTCACTTGCCGAGTGAACATGTGAAAATTTCGTTCCTGAAAAATTTATAAAATGAACGATAACCTATAAAATAATTTTGTCGACATGCAATTTACAACCATTAGTGACGTCATGGATATTTAATGTAACAAAAAGTGATTTTCAAGAAAATACAACGAAGAAAAAGTTAATAAATAAAAATTTCGTATTTACCTGTGAAAATGTTGATGACGATTGACAACAAGCCTGCATTTTTGGAACCACTGTCTGCGAAGAGGAATCAATGACCTGGGTTAACAGCTGGTAACATCGGTTAGTGTTCTTTGATTTAACTTCGTAACATGAACGATTTTGCAACACTTAAGTTTAAGTAGTTTTAAGTAATTTTAATTTTAAATGACCACTTGTTTTCTTAGTTTAATCAAACACATACACCACAACACTTTAGGTTAAGAAAGAAGGAAGCTATTTTGGTGACATCTTTAGTCAGTTGTAAAAATTTTATTCAAGTTAATACAGAGTTCATTAAAAAGGCCAAGTTTTGCGGCAGTTTATTTAAAAATTTAAACACAATTTATCCACAGTAACAGGAGCTAAGTTTTATTTCAAGATTGCAGCTAGAGCCGTTAAAGTAAGTACATCACAGGTAACATTTTATCTACCAATAGCAACTTTATATTCGATTACAGGTTTATTTATCGTACAATTATTTGCAAATTATTAATTATTATTTACGTCGAGGCATTTCATTACAATATATATTATAAATTAAATACATTTACTTGGCCATAGCTAATTTTAAAAACTTGAAATAGGTTTAAATATTTAATTCACTTTTAATAACAATGAATTAGTTAAACCGGGGTGTGGAACACCTCCAGTGCCCAAGTATGGAGAGATCTACAGTTTACTTCTGATAAAAAATAAACTAATTACTCCGGGGGTTTGGGGTGTGAAACACCCTTCAGTACCTAAATATTACAATGCAGACAAACATATTAAAAATTTGAAAATTTAGTAGAAATTCTCTGCTACCGTTTTCTAAAAAAATTATGACATTTTGGGGGCAACAAAAAGGTAAAGCGAAAATAAATTATGTACAATCATGCACAAACGATTATTAAGATTATTTTTAAAATTGAGAGGGTGGAGCTAGCAGGTCTCCAGCCTCCAAGTAAATTTCTAAATAATTCAAAAACAAAAAAGTCCAACCGAAAATAAAGAAAGCACAATAGGTTTAGACTTTTTTGAATTAAAAATTCGCAATGGAAGGGGGCTGATGATATGCACCTTATCCAATCCCATCCAATCAGACCGACTACAAGCATACAACAAAACAAAAACACATCAAACACCTCATTGGTAATTTTGTCAATTTAACTGATAGATAACTATAGTTGAAAAATTGGGTATAAGAAGATAGTTTAATGTATTACATTACATTTATTACATTACATTCTGGAGCCGTCTCTGTAAAACCGGGATTAATTAATTAATCCCGAAGAAATAATGAATTACCAAAGCTTTTTATTGAGCTACCAAACCTCCATGATATTCAAACAAATGAGCTAAAAAAAATTACAAAATTAACTAAGGAAATCTAAGTTTAATTTAATTAATTGATTACTATTAAACTAGTTTCTCTACGGGTTGCGAAAATGACATATTTGACAGATTTTCTTTCGTTCGACTTAATTCTTTACGTTTTCATCCATTTTTGAATGCTGTCTAAATTCGATTGTAGCATATCGGAGGCAATGGATGGGTTTGTGTGTGAAATTATCAGTGTCATCGACTAAGGCGTTTAGTGAGGCAGGAAAGTCTGCGGTAAACAAAATATACAGAATTGGACATTGCACAATTGCAATGGGAAATAAAAATCGGCATAGGTCCACAAAAAGTTAAAAGTAAACTATTGAGAAGAAAAAACACACCGTGCAGTTATTGTAAAAGGAAAAACCTTGAGTACGAAAATTTTTTATCCAAAATAGTGGTTAACACACAAGGAAGTTATTTACATACTTCAAAAAGAGAAGCTCCTGCAAGACCTCAAACGGAACGATGCAAATACAGAACGGTCCACTTACGGTTTAACTAAATTATTCCGCAATCCAAAAGAATTATAGAATTCGAATTGTAGTTCGTATCTAATTATCGAAATATTATCAAAGAAATAATAGCCGAAAATGTATCTAAATTTCTCGTGGAGTTTTAGTGACTCAAATATGTTCGAAATAATAACCAAAATGTATTTAAATTTCTAATGGTGTTTAATGCCCGGTTGCACGCTTTTGACTTAAGTAAAACTTAAGTTTTTTGACAGTGTCAAATTTAATATTATAAAAATTTAAAACTTTTAATTAATTTGCCCGTTTGTATCGCACTATTTCAGAAAAGTTGAAGTTTCAGAAAGTCGTACCGCTAATAAAAATTTTTGAATTATACAAGATAACAGCAAAAATTAATTATTTTGTATCAATAATTTATCATTCTTACGTCAAAACATTACTCGTGTTCGTTCGTAAGTACGAACAACATAATATGATGGTAAAACAAACTAAGATTTAAGAATTTTTAAGTTTGTTCCGCATGCATCGTAAGTATTGTGCTCAAATATAAAGTCTTTTAAATAGCAATTCCATAATATATCAATTGCAAAAAATTTTCTTTTATCGGTTCGGCCATCTGTCTCAAAATAATTTTCTTAGTAAAAATTTCGTCGTAAACGAACATTCAAATTCTGATTTTGTAAATATTGATTTAAGCCTATTTTGTTGCGGATGTCTTCATATGCACTGAGTGAAATGGAAAAACATTCTCGTATTCTAATAAGGATTTATTGCAACCAATCATTTCCCATCTTTGAAATTCGATCTTATAGTTTTTGGTGAAACGTTCAAACAGTATTAATTAGCAATCGCACTTAAAAACATACTTTTGAATAAAAATCATCTGTTTAATTTGGACAAATTAGAGCAATGATTGAAAAATATAATTTGTTATTTGGCATTTCTAATAGAAATCCATGTGTTTTTAATATTATATTTTCACCAGAAATCTAGTCCCAAACGACAGTTAAAAATTCAAGGTCATTGCAAATCGGAATGTAATGATGTTGCAATTACTGTAAACAGGAACTCCGCTTGTTAATTTTTCAACATAATCGAAAATGTAACGAACTGATAACAGAAAAATTTTATTTAAAAATTAATTATGTAATTTCCATGGAGATGACAAAAAATGAATTGTATTTTTGTAGATGCATTTTTGTAAAATTAAATTTAAGTTTTATTCTATTTTTCAAACATAATTTTTTTGTTTTTACATATTATGATAAAAAATGTAGGAGTAATATTTTTACATTCATTAAAATGTAAAGAAACACAAATTTTTTAAGTTTTCGTAAACTTACTTTCCCAGTATTTTTTTTAAACCGAATAACGAATTCTTTTATTTTTTGATATTCAGATGACAGGAAAAGGAAAACCTTTTGCTAATGAAATATTTGGATTGACTTTGACTATCAGAAAATTTATGGTTTTTTCAGAAAAATGCTAGGTGAGTTAACAATTTTTTATTTAATCAACAATTACATAAACGAGCGGCATAGTTACCGTTTGTAAATAAACAAAGAGCAACATCTATAACTCGCAACTAACTGCATTTGCAAAAATACGCATGGTTATCGACGTCAACCAAAAATAACATGATCTGCGTTTTTAGAGTCGAATACCTTTAAAGATCTGTTATATGCAAATACTGGTGACGGTTCGAATTCCCTGATCGCGATTTTTACCATTTTTTGTGGATTATGAAAGATGAGGGTCCCAATAGCATAAATAAAAATAAAATTTGCGGAAAATTCACACAATTTTGAAAAAACGGCTTTAAAGTTTACATGTAATGGGGTACTCCCATTGGCTCGTAGAAACCATAACCCCGCCCACCTGCATTTGCTCGAGTAAAAGCGAGTGAAATAATGATTTTAACCATTTCGGCCCTTTTAGGCCCTTTTAGGGCCACAATTAATTTTGAATGGTGTTTTTTACTTTTAGCGTGAATTCGTTTGGAGGTGGTTGCGCTGTCAAAACCTACTCTCCACCCGCCCTCGCCCTCCGGGGCTCGTACGGGCTTCGAGCGGTTTTGACACGCGCTAAACTCATTAAAACATCCCTCATGCGGCTCCAACTCGAAAATTTTGAAAGTTGACGCTACGGATCTCTGAGAGCGACTGGTATCTCCCACCACTAGTCACTGTCGACCCAGGCACAGCACACGTACCGCCAACAGAATGAACGCCATATTTTTCATTTTAATACACTTACATGTATTTCTTATGGAAAATTACAATTTTCAAAATTAAATTGTGGCCTTTATTACAACTCCGACAAGATTGATCTTCACCTTAAAGAGCTTGTATTTTTGTGTTCTTTCGTTTGGTATAGCCATTTCTATAGGGAAAAGTGTATTTACGAACCCCTAAATTCGAACTCTTACCGCAAATACTTTTCCTATAGTTCAATGTATTCTACTTAATAATTATGGCAAATTAATTTTGTTGGTGTGAGTACCTCCATTTCAGTGCCCATCTTCACTTTTGAGTTAATCGTGGCATTTACAACTGCTATCGTTCGATTAAATTTAAATGTTTTAACTTGGAAAAATTAAAACAGATTTATCGTAACCAATCAATTCCCATCTTTGAAATTCGACCTTATAGCCTTTTTGGTGAAACTTAAACACAAAACATTCAAACAGTAGTAATTCGCAAACACACGAAAAATACGTACCTTTGAATAAAAGTCATTTGCTGAATTTGGACATACACAAATAATTAGAGCAATGATTGAAAAACATAATTTGTTACTCATTCTTCGGAGAGATATGGCATTCTATTGAAATGGAATTAGTTTTAGTGCAGTATCTTGTTCATAAATCTAATCACTAACGACGTTTAAAAATTCAAGGTTGCAAAAATTCAACAAATCGAAATCTAATGATGTGGTGATTACCCTAAACAGGAACTCTGCTTTATAATTTTTCATAATAATGCAAAATGTAAATTATGACAGGAAGTGTAAGTTTGAATTAAAATGTATTCTAAGTTGAAACTGATTATGTAAAAAATAGCTATTTTAGCTGCTAGGGATGCAAGAACCTTATTATCATTCAAAGAAGGTTAAAATAAACCAAAGCGTTGCTCACTGCCATCTGTCGGGTTCACATCCACACTTTCTTGTTTAGGAGCGATCTAGGGGGATATTTTTAGTTAGTAAAGCGTTTGTCAAAACGGCCAAAGCGAAGAGGAGAGTGCGAAAAGTCGGTTTTGGCTAACGCAACCACGGTCATTTTCGAATTCACCCAAAAAATTTGTTTCGTAAAAATACTTCTCATATCGTCGTGTGTCAATGTTTTATTCAAATAACAGTACACATACGTGGCGGCCGCATCACAAAAGTAATAAAATTTATGATTATAAGTAAATTTATAAAAAATTCAAAATGAGCGGGATTTGAGATTTGAATTTCGCCCATGATAAAACGTATTACAATTTTTGGTGCCCAAACGTCAAAATTTTCGATTCGTCCGCACCTTATAATTCATCCAATTTTAAGATTTATTAAACTAAAATTGAACAAAGCAGTTGGATTATTGAACCAATCAAATAAATTTGTTAAACACAACAGTTGCGTTTTTAGCTTTTTGCTTAAAACAATTGAATTATTGAAAAACTATTGAACTGATAAAGAAACAGTCAAATTACTGAATCTAAATGAATTAAATGCTTTAATCGAGGACAATTGAATAGCTGAACCAATTAAATTATCAAACTATAAATAATTAAAATGCTGAACAAAGCTTGTTATATTATTAAGTAAATCAGCTAAATTTATTAAACAAAATAGTTGTAGTTATTAAACAAAACAGTTGCATCTTTTGACAAAGTAATAGCTTTTTTTGCATACAGCAGTCAAATTGTTGAAAAAAAAGTAAAAATGTTGAAATTTTTTGAATTCTTTACGAAACAATTGAACTGCTAAATTTCGGAACATTAAATTATTGAATCAAGGATAATTAAATTGTGGAACCAAAAACAATTGAATTATTCAACAAAAAAAATTAATTTGCTAAACTAAAAATAATTAATATGTTGAACAAAACAATTAAGTTATTAAACAAAACGGTTAAATTTATTAAACAGTTGTATTTCTTGACAAAGCAGTAGCATTTCTAAAAAAAAACAGTTGCATTGCTGAAAATCACAGAAAAATTGTTAAACAATCTGTTGAATTATTTAAAAAATATTAAAATTAGTGAATCAGGGATAACTAAATTGTGGAATCAAGGATAATGGAATTTATAATCCAAAACAATTGAGATATTCAACAAAAATCAAAATAACAGCTGTTTACTACCTGCCAAACATGTAATCATAGAAAACAGATTTCTGCACTTCTTTAAGACTCTTGACCACCGATTCATAGCTGGAGGAGACTATAACGCAAAGTATTAAAAATGAAGCTCTAGGTTAGCTACACCCAAAGGTCGAGAGTTACTGAAAGTAATACAAAAAAATAACCTACGACATCTCTCATCGGAGTAACCTACCATCTAGTCCACAGACCAAAAACATACCCGACTGTATCGATTTCTGCGTGGTTAAAGAAATGCCAGATAATTGTTTAAAGTATTAGATGTAATAAGCCAAAAACCACTGCGATTGTTAAACATATTTTAATTGATGGACATAATGCTGCCTTTACAAATACCAAGATTTAAGGTGAGGATCAATGTTGTCGGACTTGTAATAAGGCTACAATTTAATTTTTAAAATTGCAATTTTTCTATAAGAAATACATGATTGTAAGTGTATTATCGCGAGGTATTACGTCATTAGAGCGGTCATTCTATCACCAATCCGCGTGTTTTGCCCAGGTTGACGGTGACTAGCGGTGGGGAGATACAAGTCGCTCCCTGGCATCCGTCGCGTCAATTTCCACATTTTTTCGAGTTTTATCGTCTTGGGGAATGTTTTTATGAATTAAAGGGCTTATTAAAACCGCTTGTAGGGCTCGGAGCGGAGCGCAGTACAGGGTGCTATATGATTAACATTTTTCTGCTCTGTCGTTTTGTGAAGCAATTTTTATAAGATTTTTCGAGTTAAATTTTATTCTACATTTCCTAGATGATATCAGTGACTTGTATACATTCACTAGTAAAAGTGTAGTTTTTATGTTATTGTAAACTTTCACTTTTTTTGACTTGTTTTGATTAAGTTTGATCAGAAAACACCAGAGCAGAATCTTCCAAAATATCCTATTGAGGTATTTGACAATGATACTTGACATAATTCGTTAATCAAATTAAATTAAATTCGAAATTAGAAAATTTAAAATTCAGACAGAATTATTCAGGTAGTACATCATAATTTTAATTAAACATCTGATTCTTAATTTATTTAATAAATAGATTTTTTTAAATTTTGCTCAAAAATGTCTTAGGATCCGCTTAGCTCCTTTACTAAAACCACTTTAATATTGTAATTTATTACTTTAAAAAAAATTTATTCGTTGATTACATAATTACTAATTGATTAATCTGACTTAATTATTCGTATTATGTTTCCTGAAGTTTATTCATATCAAATTATTGCGTTTAATTGGAAAGTGCTAAGAAAATGATGTGGCATCCAATAGTTTTGATAATATTTTTCTTTTTCAGTTGCGTAGCGCAAAAATGTAAAAACATAGAAATTGTTCCCAAGATTCCAAATGTGGTCGAACACGGAAATAACGGAAAATGTCTACAAGAAAGTAAAATGTACCAGGAAAATTTAAAAAATTTAACGTCGTGGGCGCATAAGAGTAAGCCAAATTTTTTATTTAATTTAGATAAATTTAATAGCTACGAAATACGTAATTAACAAATTGAAAGCGATCATGCCCATGACTTTATTATATTTTCACTAAATAAATGCTTAAGCCTAAATAATAAAGATAAATAAAAAAATTTAAATAAAAATATAATTTTTTAAGCTTATTAGGATACGAAATACCAAATTTATTTTAAAAATTCCCATTCTTTGACTAATCAAAAATTAAAAAATCATTAATTAGCTATTATTATTACTAATATCCGAAACTTCCAGAGCTAGAGAACTGAAATTTACGATGCACTCAAAATGATTGTAAAATAAAAAGGAAATTCGAAAAACTCAATAACTAAAGGCTCCGTTTTCGATTTACAAGTAGTTTCCAGTTTTCGATTTTTTATTAACAAACTGATTTTTAATATTTTGGCTTCGTTTTGTTCTCTTTATCATTTTTTTTACATTTTATGAAAAAATTAAGACACTGAAAGGATGAAAAGCTTAATAAAAAAGTTATTCGTTAGTAAAATTTGAGATAAAAGTGAAAGTTTTTATTTTTTTTCATCTTTCATAATTTAGTGTTTCCTTTCAAATAAAAAACTATAACAATTAAATAGTTGGTTGAATTTTTAAAGTCTTGATGAATTCAATTTAATTGTTTAAATTCTTTTATTATTATTAATTGTCCTGCCTTTAAGAATTTATATGATTTTTTTAAATTAAGCAATTTAAATTAATTTAAATGTCAAGATCATCTTTAATGTAATGCAAGTCTAATATGTTTACTAATTAATATTTTACAATAATATTTAGAAAAGTGTTTTAATTTTCGTATTTCCTCAATATTCCGGAAATTAAAATAATCAAGGTTGTAATTAAATTTTTCAAGGTTTATCCTTTCGAATTCTTCATTTTTTTCTCCTATAAATGTCGACTAAGGTCACAATTTTGAAATTCACAATGCTTTTCTAAGATTTTCAATCGAAATTAAAGTCAATTTTTAGCGGAACACAATTTGTATTCAATTTTGTTTATTTACTGCTGGCAAAACATTGTTGTTTTTAAATTAAAAATTTTTTTTTTATTAAAAATAACTATAAAAATATATAATAATACCAATGGTTTTTAAAATAGAAGAAAAACCTCAAAAAAAAGTATCAATGCAGTTTTTGAAATAAATTAGTCGGATATTGCTCTCAGAAAAGGTAAACAAGTATTTCCATTGATAAGTTTTCATTATTTAAGATCAAAGGTAAATACCGCAGTTTGGTACCAACTGGAAAGTAATAACAACTTTCGCCATATTTTTCATCAATTTTTTACTATTCAAGTTATTAAACAAATAAAACATAATATTTCGTTTAAGTTAATTTTAATTTAATTTTGAGTGTGTGGATTTAGAACAGATAACTTTACCATTATATACCTAATTGTACCAAAAATCTGTTAGGGTACATACGAGTAGTGTAAGAGCGTCCTTACATCAATACATCATAGAGACACCACAATTAAAACTTTTATTATACCATTAATTTCATATCGATCCATGGACAGATCATCTTTTGCGAAAATGTATTTTCCAAATCATTTACCTTCTAGAAGGCCAGATATCCTCCTAGACTATTAATTAAGCAAACAATTTCAGTGTTGGATTCATCTGCAAAAACCATGTTTGGCACATTGCAAGGAATGAGTTATCAATTAGGGGATTTTGACGAATGCGTAAATATAATCGGTCCTTTTCCAACCCAGTATTGCCTAATTTCACTTACTATACACGTTCCAAGTGAAAACGCTACTATAAGCTCCCACAACCAATTACAACGTAATCCGTATCAATCGTTTTATACTAAATTTCAAGTAAGTAGTTCGGTAACAACGGATAACACTTACAAAACCAAGTTTTTGTTCTATCACTATTTTTCCCATTAAAAAACATTAAAATTTCCTTTTTATCCATTTCCTCTCCATTAACAAAAGTTGCTTTACTCAAAATGCTATAACTCTCAAAACAATTGTTCGATAGCTGTCAAATTTTGCACATGCGTTTATCAATTAGATTTTCACAAAATCGAAATATAAAGTCAATTTTACGCCATTTGCCATTTTCATTACATACGACTTTCAGCCGAAACGTATTAAGTCCTCACAAAATCATAGAATCCTTCACATAAAACTTTTCATAGTACTTAACATACGATCCATGACAATCAACATTTTGGGCTACATAATGTATTTCCATTATTTACCATTCTAAACATGTACTCTGCTATAATCTAAGAACAATGTTCATGTGATTATCTGACAATAAACGTTTGAATAAGTTAGTTTCAACTAAAATTTGAAATAAATTAATGGCCCTTTTATTTGCTATTAACCATACACTCAACTTAGCCACTATGTCAAATTACAAGTAACCATAATCTTTCATGACTAAAATTTCATATATTGAACATTAGCGATACATTTAGAAAACCGCTATATACCAAAATAAGCATTACAATAATTGCTTGATTACCATTGTCTTACATAACATAAACTTGTTCGAAAATGCATACTTAAACATTTAAATTTGCCGTATCTTTATTCTTGATTAAATACCCACTTAGGAAAGTAACGTACCTAGAGTTACAACATGCACCATAAATTCTTTGACACATTCAGAAAATCGTAACACCATTTTGGAAATAGAAACAATATCTATACTGGTACGTATGTACCAGCGTACATTGTTAAAACAATAATTTGAACACTTCCTTAATTAGTGAAATCACGCATTTTGTTAATTATAAATTACTTAGCCGCATAATTCGTAGCCAGAGTTAAACGAACCAAATTTAAAAAATTAGGATAATATTTCAGAGACTGTTCAGTAATAATGTTGTTAAAACCAGTGAATTCGGAAACAAAAGTTCCTTTTTAATTGGTATAAAACCGGAATTGTTATGTATTAATTCCGGTACAAGTAAATTGTGCAGAGTAGCACGAATTCAAGAGAAATGGAAAATGAAACTTTCATGGTTGTTAAATTCAACAGTGAAAGCTTCAATTTCATTAGTCCTTGAATTTGTATGGATGCAGAATTGTACTTAATGCCAGTTGACAAAATAAAATTTGGGATAGTACGTGACTCCGTAAAAGTTAAGAAATTCTGGATTGCTATGCCACTGGACAACTAATATAGCCTTATATGACATTGTTCTGCGAATGTTTATAATGCAATTGGTCAAAATACTAGTTTTGGTATGTTGCACTTTAAATGCTCTAAGTCAGATGAAATCATCCACTGCTATCAGTACTAATCAGTAGCCTTGATTTTGACCATATTTGGATTACTATAAACCAATTTGCACTACAATTTTGAGAGACTTCGCACAATTTATGCTTCTAATTTGCCTAAATCACTATAGATAATCAATATTGTACCAATATTGGCATTACATAGTAAACCATATTGCACAATATTAGCATTTCAATATTGCAAATATGAATCGATATTGCTATAATATAGATACTTGTAACCAATATTCACTTACAATATTGGACATCAATTTGCATTTCAATATTGCTGAATATAGATAATCAATATTGTACCAATATTGGATTCTGTAAATCAATCATTAAATATTGAGACTGCACAATATTGCATTTAATATTGTCTGAATATAGATCATCAATATTGTACCAATATTGGCATTACATAGTACATATATATTGCACCAATATTACATTTCAATATTGTCTAAATATAGATAATCAATATTGTATCAATATAAGATTATTAAAATATTGCACTAAATATTGAGACGAAAACTACAATATTGACACAATATTGAGACGACATTGCACCAATATGGCATTTCAATATTGTTTGAATATAGATAATCGATATTGTACCAATATTGGCATTACATCGTAAATCAATATTGCATTACAATGTTAAAACGATATTGGACCAATATTGGCATTACATCGTAAATCAATATTGCATTACAATGTTAAAACAACATTGCACCAATATTGCATTTCAATATTGTCTGAATATAGATAATTGATATTGTACCAATGTTGGCATTACATCCTAAATCAATATTGCATTACAATATTGAGACGACATTGCATCAATATTGCATTAAAATATTGCCTGAATATAGATAATCAATATTGTATCAATATTGGCATTACATTGTAAATCAATGTTGCATTACAATGTTAAAACTATATTGGCTGTAGATCGCCAATATTGGCTTAATATATTGCACTAATGTACGATATTGCCCCAATATTGATCCAATATCGCGCCAAGAGATGCATGTGGCGAGTACGATCCTGTGCACGGTGTTTTGAAACAGAGTTAGATAATTGACGATTGTGAAGTAGATTGAGGAGAATTATTGATTTGGATGTGTTTATTGGAGTATTGGAAAACACCAGAGGAAGGCAACTATAAGCTAGAATATAAATTCGCACGAGAAAGACCACGAAAGTGAATAAAGAAATATTTTGAGGTTAACCTATAAAGTATCCTTTAATTCAAAACATTGTAATACGACTACCTCCTAGAAGTTGATTCGGTGATCGTATTGACGCAAGCTGCGATAGCAGAGGTACAATCAGGAATAAGCTAGATTAGTAGAAAATACGTATAATATAATTAATTCAACAAAATTTGCAGTACAGTAGCCCCCCCTTAAGTACGCAAAAATTGTAGCAGGTTAAATACGCATGATAAATGGCAAAGCTGCATAGCAGATACAATCAGGAATAAGCTAGATTAGTAGAAAATACGTATAATATAATTAATTCAACAAAATTTGAAAACGTTAAGATAACAATTTAGCATTAAACGATATAAAAAAAACTTTATATATTTATTATCAAAAATTAAAGAAAACTGACACATTATTTTATAAAATGGAAGTTAGATAACAATTAACTATTAAACATAGAGAAAAACATTTTTATTATTTATTTACAAACAATGTCAAGAAGAATTGTTTTATTAGTTGTGATTTTATAAAATTGGCATAAAAGCTATTTTAATAATCTATTGCCATTTCAACAAGATTGCAAACCAAACTTGTATAGACATTCTGTTGTTTTCAACGGAATCGTCAATAAGTGGCATTTCATCCGGTACTTTTCACATCTTCCAAAACATCGTCAAATCTTTGAGAATTTCCTGAACATATCGTTGTTTCCATCGTGAATATTTCGTATCGTGCTTTCATTTAGACATTTCATCTAAAAAATGATGGTCCAAATAAATAAAGATAATAAATATTTATAATAATGACATGTGTAAACTTACGTTGAGATGATTCACTTGTGTTAACGATGATAATTATGTGCAGAAAATGACAAGCGAATATTTTAGCCGTATAGCCATATTTACCATATTGCACATATTTAATAGTGCATTAAGTAAGTAGAATAGATATATAATATATTAATCAGATTACTGTACAATCTACAAGGTGCATGTTGGGTTGCATAGCTGGCAACCGATACAAAATTGCATACTATAAATACCATTATAAGACAAAACAGGCAACATACTATACGAAGCACCCGGTAGAAAACCACCAACGCTCGCAAATGAGCGAAGAGACAAGGAAAAGATTTAGAGAACCTGAAGCAGAACTCTCAGGAGAGGAAGAGCAATTGGCTTTCGACAGAAGCAAAAGAACGATCAGAACCCCGGAACAGAAACAGGCAGAAAAAGAAAGAGGTAAATTTAAAACCTACAACATGGATACGAACGAAGTTAAACAAATGTTCGAAACAATGATGAGCGAAATGAGGAAAAATGCATCAGAAGTTAAAAGGAAATGAGGAATGGATTCAAACAAAGGGAAGAGAAATGGGAAAAGGAAAGAGAACAACTGGAAACAAGGATAGAGATACTAGAGGGCAAATTTGAAAGAGAAGAGAAAATAAAGCGAAAGAACAACATTGTAATCAAGGGTCTGACCAATATATCAGATAGAGATACAACTACCGACCTGGAAAAGTTTATAGAAAAAGAGCTACAAGTTAAAGTAAAACTAATGAAGGCTTATAAGTTGAAATCGAACAACTTTGAAACTGTAGTAGCAGAAGTTGAATCATGGTCCAAGAAGATGGAGATTATGAAGAACAAAGCACGTTTGGGAAGTAGAAGGATCTATATAGATAATGATTTGACAGTAGAGGAGCGTAAGATCCAAGGTGAAATAAGAGCGATAGCGAAGAGAGAGAAAGAAAACGGGAAAAAGTCACGGTAGGTTACCAGAAGGCTATAATAGGTGGAGTGATGTATAGATGGAATAAAAGAGAGAGAAGAATGAAAACGGAAGAGGAAGAGGGGCATGGCTCAAAAAACTAATAACAAAACGAGACAAATTGGACGGATATATGGTAACGAACTCGGCAATGAATAAGGAAAAACGTCATGGAAAGAAGAGAAAGAATAAAAAGAAGGAAACAGAGAAACCATGCGAATAGGTACATGGAATGTGAGAACAATGTTGAGAGAGGGAAAAATGTTTGAAATAGAAAGAGAATTAAAAAGATATAGAATTGAAATAGCGGCGGTGCAGGAAACGAGATGGGGGTGAAGGAGAGGTCAATGCGAAGGATTACAGACTACTGTTCTCAGGAGAAGAAAAGCAAGGCAAAAGAGGAATAGGATTCTTCGTGAGCAAGCAGCTAGCGAATAATATAATACAATTCGAGGCAATAAGTGGAAGATTGGCCTATATAAGAATTCAAATGAAGAATTGTAAGTTCAGCATAATAAACGCATATGCTCCAACAGAGGATAAGGATGAGGGGGAAAAAGAGAAATTTTATGCGGAACTGGAAAGAGGCGTAGAAGACGTACCCAGACAAGACATGTTGACCATCTTGGGAGATTTTAACGCACAAGTGGGAAAAGAAGAATACTACAGCGAGGTGGCGGGCAAATTTACATTACATGAGAAAACAAATGATAATGGACAGAGACTGTGCGGCCTGGCAACAGCAATGAACCTGGTTATAAGTAGTACGAAGTTTAAACACAAACCACTGCACAAGATAACATGGATGAGACCAGGAAGAAATTGCGATAAAGGAACTCAGATAGATCACGTGTGTGTATTAAAGAAAAACGCAACAATAATCAAAGATGTCAGAACCTACAGAGGAGCGGATGCAGACACTGACCACTTTTTGGTGGTGGCAGAGGTTAAATTGAAGAAAGCCGCAGAAAAACGAAGAGAAGCCAGGAAGAAATTGGCACTGGAGGGTTTCTATAAAGAAAGCACTAGAGAAAAATACGCCGAAAACACGGACAAATTAATTGGCAACAGACAAAAAGATCAAAATATAAATAAAGAATGGGAAAATATAAAATTGGCAATAAAAGAATCCGCTGAAACAACATTAGAGTACAAAAAAGGTCAAGAAAACAAGAAATGGTTTGATCAAGATTGTAGTGACAAAGTGGACAACAAGAGAGAAGCAAGATTGAAGTGGATAGCTACAAACAATGAGGAAGATAGGAATAAATATATAGAGAAAAGGAAAGAAGCTCACAAGATCTGCAAGGAGAAAAAAATGAATGGTTGCATAACGTGATGAGCGAAATAGAGAATGATCGTGGAAGTAACAATACCAAGAGGTTTTACTTGGGGTCGAGACAACAGAAAACAAAATGCATGGCGAAAAACAGAACTATGAAAGATAGAAATAGAAGAAAGGTGAACAATGAAGAGGACATAGGTGAGATTTGGAGAAACCATTTCCAAGTATTACTAAACCAAAATGTGAAAGGAGATACTACCAAGGAAACAGCACTAGAAAGAGAGGATGAAAGAAAAGTTGCAGAACCAACATACTCCGAGGTGAATACACTGATTAAGAAATTAAAAAATGGTAAAGCGCCAGGTAGCGATGAGATACGTGGGGAAATCATAAGAAATGCTGGAGACAATGTACATCAAAGAATATATGACTTGATAATAGAAATATGGAGAGCCGAGGAGATGCCAGACGAATGGAAGATTGGTAAAATAGTGCCAATACACAAGAAAGGAGATCTGGAAATATGTGGAAACTACAGAGGCATAACATTGCTACAGGTTATATATAAGATTCTATCGACACTCATCCATAATAGATTGAAAGAGGAAACAGATTGCATAATTGGCGATTACCAGCATGGTTTTAGAGAGGGCAGATCGACAGTGGATGCACTACACATTATGAAGCAAATAACAGAAAAGGCGCACGAATATAATATAGAGATGCATCTGCTGTTTGTCGATTTCCAGCAGGCCTTCGATACGATTAAAGAGAACAACTATACAGAGCAATGCAAGAAATGAACATTCCAACAAAGCTGATACGATTGATACAGATGACGATGAGAAGATCAAATGCCATAGTAAAGGTAGGAACATTAGAAACCGAGAACTTCGAAATTAACGGAGGAGTGAGACAGGGCGATGCGCTGTCGGCGACCCTGTTTAACCTTGCAATGGAAAAAATCATAAGAGAATCAGACTGCGGAGGAACTGTACGGACAAAAGAGGGGCAACTGCTTGCATATGCAGACGATCTGGTGATTATTGCCAGATCACTGAAAAAAATGACAACAATCTTCAAAGAGATAGAAAGGAAAGCAACAACGATGGGTCTGAGGATAAACGAGAGCAAGACAAAGTACATGAAGTTCACCAAGACAGAGCGAAGACAAAAGGAATTAAGAATAGAAGGACGAGTGTTCGAAGAAGTTCTAAAGTTCAAGTATCTGGGAATGCAGATAAATAGTACAAACGACCGAGCAGAGGAAAAAAAAGAGAAGATACAGACTGGATGGAAAGCGGTATATGCGAACAAGAAGATGCTTAAAAGCAAGAGTCTGTCCATAGCAACAAAAGTAAGAATATACAAGACCTTTATTAGACCGGTGTTAACATATGCATCAGAAGTGATGAATTTGACAAAAAGAGAAGAAGAGAAACTGAGAATCTTCGAGAGAAAGGTGATAAGAATGATCCTAGGACCAAAGAAAGTAAACGCCAATGAATACCAAATAAGAACAAACAGCGAGGTAAATGAAATAATTGGTGAAGAAGATTTGGTGAGATGTGTAAAAGCACGAAGAATCGCCTGGCTCGGACATCTTATGAGGAGAAGTCCTGAAAGTGTGCTGAGAGTGATCACGGACTGGAAACCAAGTGAAACAAGAGATAGAGGCAGAGTCAGAGCGAGATGGATGGACGAAGTTTTGGAGGATCTCGAAGCCTTGGAACTGAGAGATTGGAAGAAGAAGTACAGAGACAGGAACTTGTGGAGAAGAGTGGTAAAGGAAGCCAAAACATGCGCGAAACTATGAGTATTGAAAGAAAAGGAAATCAGGGTAATCCACCTGGAGAAATGGATTGTAAAGACTTCCAACGGCATATTCTAGGAATGAACGCCGTATTATTATTATTATTACCCCAAGATTGTGTGCTACATGGGAGCAGCTATTATAAACCACATCCAAACATTAATATGATTTAAATTTCAACAGACGTGCACAACGTTCAACTGACTATGAGTTATGCGTCTCGCACTGCTTAACCAACCGTAGCTTTAGGAATTGCAGCTCATGTACCGAATTGTACATTTATAATGTACAATGTACAATGTACATTATAAATTTAAGATCTATAAAATTAATTTTAAACATTTGTTCTTAATAATAAACACTAAGTTATTTATGACAATAATCTTAAATTTTTAGTTCACTTGAAAAGAAGATTCTGTTCGTCGTTTTCTGCAATTAAAAATTATAAGAGTTTGTTTCATCCTCATGAAGACAGCGATGAAACTAAGGTTTTTGACTGTGTGAGAACGGTTACCTTGCTGTTGATTATATATGTGCACAAATTTGAATTCGCGTCAATGGGTCCAACGCAATTTTTCAACACCATAGACCAAGTACTAATAGGCTTTTCTAACTAAAATATTGAAAAATTATTAAATTAAACTTGTTTTATAGATCAATCCGAAGATAAACATTCTGCTGGTAAAATTCGATTTAACTGTAGATATCTTTTTTGTCATCAGTGGGTTAATGCTCAGCTATGGAATATTGAAAAATCTAAACAGTATCAAAATAAATCCCTTTTTAATTATCCTTCTCCGGTATGTAAGGTACGTACGGCGCTAGCGAATCCGACAACGGGCATGGTATGGCTGACGGACATAACCTAACTAATATAATTACTAATTTCAGTCTGCATAATTTTAAAAATCTATTTTACAGATTAACCCCACTTAATGCGTACGTCTCCTTCTTCTATATGACGATGTTAAATTTTTGTGGATCTGGACCGACGTGGAATTCAAACATTCAACCAGAAATTAA
The DNA here is from genome assembly GCA_036346125.1 of Lycocerus yunnanus. Lineage (NCBI taxonomy): Eukaryota > Metazoa > Arthropoda > Insecta > Coleoptera > Cantharidae > Lycocerus > Lycocerus yunnanus. The sequence continues at coordinate 1,889,495 of JARFIX010000033.1, read as the reverse complement.
CAACTGCCGACAAAGCATTTGGGCTAATATTTTATACGTCTCCAATTTTGCTACTGGTCTTGGAACACACGTGAGAAAAAAACTTAACTTATAATAAGGCGATTAAGTCAATAAAAATTTTAGTGCAACGTAGTATCTTGGTTCCTTTCCTGCGACTTTCAGTTCTTTATTGTTGGTACACTGGTGATGTTTATCATTCGATCTAAGAAACGACTCGGATATTCCATTTTGGGCGTTTTATTCGTCTTTTCTATTATCACTCCATTAATTATAACATTGGTATATAAAATACCGCTGGCAGAAGCATACTACAGTGAGAATGTAGAAAATTTCGCGTATTACCTTTACTATCAAGCTTACAGTCGTGCATCTCCTTATGTAGTTGGCATCTTTGGAGGAATCCTGTACAATTACTTGAAATGCAACAGTATTAAAATCTCCAAGGTAACTGAAAATTAACACAAAATGCCAATCCAATAACTTTGTGATACTTTATAGATTCTTAGTTATTCCATAATTTCCATATCAGTATTTCTCATGGTGTTTGTTTTTGCATACCTTCCGTTATTCTACATTGGTTACGAACATGACAGCTTGATAGAGATCGCTTTGTATTATTCACTGCATAGATTGGTTTGGTCGATTGGCGTTTTGGGAATTTTTGTTGTGATTAGTTTCGGCTCATTAACTTCATTACGGAATAGCTTATCATCGCCATTTTGGATTCCATTATCCAAATTGAGTTATGGAGTGTTTTTAATACAAAGCCTTCCAATAATCATTCACTACGCAAGCATGCGATCCGCCATAAATGGAATACCGTATTATATGGTAAACAAGTTAAAAAAAATTATCTTTTATGTTATTATTATTTTTTCCAGATAAACACATCATTGATAGCAGATATTATCATAACAGTTTCAATTTCTTTAGTTATGTACATTGTAATCGAAATACCAATCATGAAAATGATCAAGTCTACTCTATTGCCCGAATTGCACGTTGCCCAGAAACCTAGAGAAGTGGATGGTAATAATTTAGGCGAAGAAAATAATGATAAATAATGACGGAGTTGGGACGATTTAATGTATCTGTTAAAATAAGGAATGTTAAATGCGAGTTCGAATCATTGAGTACCATCAGAAATTTGAATTTCATATTACGTAGGTATATTTCACAGGTGTGGTGGATATTATTAATTCTAAACCATCTCGTATATGAGAATTTTAATGCAAGAACTCGGAAATAACATTCAAAAGGTTTTTTTATGAATTTCGTTAAATTTAATTATGGCGCGTAATGCAAATGTTTATTTGGGAGTCTCATTAATTCAATTTTTGTTGTAACGAGTAATTTAAATTTTATTAATTAGATTTAATTTATTAAGAAAATATGGGAAGGTTAATTTACAAGGTAAATAAATATATATTATATTTAATGCAAAATACAGCGTGACAGGCTGCCCTTTGGTCTACTGTAATCAGAATTACCCACAATTAGCCCAACTCGAGGACCATCCCCAGTATACCCTCTGATTTCTGAACCTCGTGCAATCGCCCCACTAATAACCCATCAGACCAACAATAAAAAATTGAATTTGAACAGCTCTAGGAAGAAGACGTAATTTACAAACAACAACCAGTTATTAATAATAAAAAGTGCAATAAATTGAAAAGTCAGTAAACGTGAATTATCTATATTCTTGAAAAGAATAAAAACATTTTAATAAAAATTGTAAAAACAGCGAGCTCAACGTATAAGGTTTTTTGTATTTTAATTTTAATTAATTTTTAAAAATTTTTATTAATCGACTTATTATTAGTCACCCGCTAGGTAAAAATTTACATGCATGTCTGATAAATTGTTATACTTACCAGTAACATTTTTAGTTGTGCTAAGTTAGTTTGATGGCACCACTATTATTGTTGTTTTATTAGACCATTAAAATTACTTTATTAATAAGTACACTTGAATCGTTTATTGTGTAAAATTTTTAGGTTATGAACACGTCATTATTATCATTGCTAATATTAATGTTGTTTTTATAAGAGTAAATTTTTATAAAAGTTTTGTTGCATACAATAAATACTTGCAAACATTCAGGTTTTTTTTTGTTAACGAAATTTGTCAACATTCACAAAGAATTCAGTTCTCGGTTATAAATAAATAAAAATTTTAAATTCACAACAATGTACTATATAGGCAACGCTATCCAAAACTGGAAAGGACAAGTACCATACTATGCAACAAATATGAACAATTCCAAATTGCATTCACTCTTTTCAATCTTTCCTTTTATATATTAGCTATGAATAATATTGTCCCATATTAGATCGATTTTATTTTATTTGTTTTGTTTTTAATCCCTGAGGTTGGTCAAGAAAAATGAAATTTAGTGAAAGTAAAGAATCTGATTCCACATCCTTCCAAACGACGAATTGGGTGCCAATTTCCCGATTATTCAAACTAAAAGAATCTCAAGGAAATTCTGCAGCTATCACAAAATTTGGATGAGTTAAACGACTTTAATGTTTTAACTTAGAATAAGTTTTATATTTTGCTGTCATCAGTTACATTTTCCATCGTTAGGAAAAATTAACTAGCAGAGTTCCTGTTTACGGTAACTACTTCATCATTACATTTCGATTTATATAAATTTAAAATTTTTTAAACATCATTAGAGACTAGATTTTTAAAAGATACAACACTAAAAGCTGATACACATCCAACAGAATTTCATTTTCTCCGAAATGTTGAATAACAAATTATGTTTTGCAATCGTTGTTCTAATTTGTGTATGTCCAAACTCAGCAAATGATTTTTATTCAAAGGTACGTATTTTTCGTGTTATTGCTAATTATAGCTAATTGAACGTTTTGCTTTTAAGTTTCATCAAACAAACTATAAGGTAAAATTTCAAGATTCATTGGTTACAATAAATTTGTTTTAATTGTTAATTTCATCGAAATTAAATTATTTAATAATTATTTACAAACTAATAACTAAACTTGATTTTGTTTCCAACAATGGAAATCTAAATTCAACTATGTATATGTCGGAGTGCATTCATATGGTTTTTGCAAATAAATCAACAATGCAAATTGACTGTCCGTATGAAGTCAAATGCATTCATATGAGTTTTCCTGATGGAACTGAATGGACAATGATTTATTTAAGTTAGGTTATTAATTTTGGCTCCAATTATAATATTTTTATTTATTATTTTAATAGATGGCCGTAGGATCTACCGGGTCGGTTTGGAAAATTTCAAGTTCTGCCAGGTTATGAGACATTTTAAAATTGTAGCAAGCCGAAGGCTTCGCCCTGCAGTAAAGTTGTGTTATAAATATAAAATACTTATTTACAATTACTTTTAGCGCTAAATACTTATTTTAATTTTTACAAATAATAAATTTAAAATTTATATAGAAATTATACAAGTTTTATTCCAAATTAATTTTTAAAGATGTTTTTCTTCAAAAATTTGTAGACCGACTGCAAATGTTTTTTTATGACCTAATTAAACCCTCACCTATCATAATTCACTTTGAAAATTGTCAAAGTTCAGGTTTACTACCGGTCCCCTAAATTTATTTTGTCGACTTAGGTATTCTAGTGAGCGGAGCCTAGTTCTAAAACGCAAAAAACTTATAGTTGATCCTTAGATCTGTTGGCGTAAGCACCCATAACTTTCGTTTATTTTCGCACTCCACGGATGTTTTTCGCAGTTAGTACGTAAGGTTTTTAGTAATTAAAGTTGGCACTATGGTTTCATTTTATAGATATTCTAATTTTTGATAAAACTAGTGTTTAAATAAAACTCAATGCAAAGCACACACATATTTTTATTTTTTTATTTTTTCTGATGTTCTGATATTAAGAAATTGAGCCAAAGGTCCCATACCACAACTACTTAGCACGTTAAAATTTTGTGTGCAATAATTATTGCAACATGGTGATGTGGTCCAAGTAATGGTAGTGCACAAGTTCAGCAATGTGGTTGTTCATTAAGCCGTTCCATTTCTAGAAATACCTTTTGCATTGTTTTTAATTTTGGTTTGCATTTTATAATTTACAATTTTTTAAAGATAATAACGTTTAGAAAATAAACCAATTTACTTATAATTGTAAATTGCCGCTGTACCTTAAAATCCTACGCTTTTCAATGTAAAACTCAAATTGTGGTTGTTGTGAAACTCTTTCGACCGTTTGAGCTGTCTTTCGTAGACTTGTTGTTTTGAAAAAACTAAACTAACTATTTCTTAATGAGATTTGTGTTGACTTGGATAGATTTGGTAATTATCTACCTTTAAAATTTTATTTGACAATTAATCGTTGTTTTGTTCATAAATTCTTGTCTACTCTGACGTTCTTTGTGACATTTTGATTTCCTGTGACGTTATTTTTGACTCGATTTTTTTGGGCTGATGTTTTGTTAAAAAAAAATTTCTTGGCCTTTGTATCAATGTTGAAATTTTCTTGATTTCTTGTCATATTTTTGTATAGTGCTGAATTAGGGATCCTTCGAAAGCACAGAAGTGCTGCTGCTCCATTCTGCTGGCTGATAAACTTTTTGTCGTTAACTTCTTTCTACACACGTAAAGTTCCATTACTGACCGTCACTTAAATTATTTGAAAAAGATCGCGGCACTTTTCTTAACCCGAAGTACATTGTTTATCTGACTGAAGCACTGCCGTTGTCTTAACTGCCTTGGCAAACTCAACTTAAACCTCAATCAAGCTAAAAATAAATATTTACAAACTCAAAACTGAACTTGATTTTGTTTCCAATAATGGAAATCTTTGTCCTTAAATATTGAGATAAATTTATTTGAGATACTTATTTTTATGAAGGTAGCACGTATTGCGAGGGGTCAACCGCTAGAAGAAATGGTGTACAATTAACTTCACACTTACTTCACAAGTAACTCATCACCCAATTCATCGATACTTCATTGTATTTCACGTACTTAATCGGTATTTTAGAGACTCACCGAGATTCCAAAATTTGAGCACTTAGGGGTTCCATACCCCCGGATCGAGTAGTTTATTTCTTATCAAAAGTAAATTAAAGATTTCCCGTTTCAGAGGCACTGGAAAGTGTTCCATACCTTCCCAGACCCTCCGGATTAAGTAGTTTATTTTTATTTTATTGCAAAGATTTGCCTCTCGGGCGTACGAAATTTATAAATACGCAGATCATAATTAATTGTCAGATTACGAATTAAACACATTTACTTGGCTATAGCTAATTTTAATAAGCTTAAGATATGGTTTTTAATAAAATAAATTATTTAAACCGGGGTCTGGGGTGTGGAAAACCCTCCAGTGCCTCTGCAACAGGAGATCTTCAGTTTACTTGATAAAAGTAAACTACTCGGTCTGGGAGTTCTGAATGTTCTGCAATGTTCTTCAATCCAAAACTTGTGCACTGGAGAGTGTTCCGCAGCCCCAGACCCCGAATTAAGTAGTTTATTTTTACTGAAGTAAACTGAAAATCTCCTCTCTCCGCCCTTCGGGTTAGGTAATTTATTTTTATCACAAGTAACCTGAAGATCTCGCGTTGCAGAGGCACTTTTTTTTTTTTTTGCGTGCGTTGGGAGTGGGAAATTTCAAAGACACCACCCAGATGGTTTGGGTGGTAGTGTCGGATTTTATCGACTAAAACCCCACTCCTTGAGGTGCCGGAATCGCAAATAGCATTACTTCCGCACACACTCCTGCTCTCATCGTGCTTCTGCCCTTTCGGACTTTGCTCTTCTTGTTCGTCTTGAAGCTTGCTTTGGTGTACAGAATTTCACCAACATCTTCTCGATCACCTGCCAGTGCTCTTCGCTGACCAGCATCAGCTCCACCATGTTCAACGGAGTTAGATATTGCCCCAACTGCGTTTCGGCGACTTGTCGCTGTCGGTCCATTTGATGCAGAAAAGATGTGTGTTCTGCATCATCCTCTTCCCACAGAAGAGGCAGTTGGGGTGTTAGCTCTCTTGAAGCGATGCAGATATGCTCGGAAGCATCCATGTCCGCTCAGAACCTGGGAGATTTTGTACCTGAGCTCTCCGTGCTTTCTGTTAACCCATGGAGCGATTTCAGGAATCAGGCGATGCGTTCACCTGCCTTTGTCCAACGCCGTCCATAAGGTTTGCCATTTTTTCTGTATCTCTATGCACCGGTTGTTGTAGAGAGTCTTGTTCCCCGATCTGTACTTGGCGTCTCGCATCTCCGTCTTGAGATGGATTGGCAGATGGAACGCCAATACAAGAGCCGCGTCCCTGGATACCGTTCGGTACGCCCCGCAGATCCTCAGGGCACCCCTTCTCTGGGATTTCTCTAACAAATGCCTGTACGTCATCTTTTCAAGCACCGAGACCCATATCGGGGCGGCGTACAGCATTATTGACTCCGCCACGGTGCATATAAGTCTTCTCCTTGCTTGGCTTGGGCCACTTGTATTTGGCATAATCTTGCCTAGTGCCTCCATGGTATTTGTAGCTCGAACTGCAACCCTCGAGATGTGGGGCTTAAATGTCAGGCACATATCGATGTCGACGCTTAGCACCCTGACATGTTTGCTCGTCGCGATGTTCTGCCCACCCACCAGAAATTGTACGGGTCTGATTTCAGAGGCACTGGAGGGTGTTTCACTCCCCCCCCTTTCCCGACCCCCCGTATTAAGTACTTTATTTTTTATCAGAAGTAAACTGAAGATCTTCCGTTGAAAAGACACTCGAGGGTGTTCCAAAACCCCCAGACCCCCAGGATTGAGTTGTTTATTTTTATCAGAAGTAAACTGAAGATCTCCCGTTGCAGAGATCTGCCTTCCAGGGGGTATGGCATTTATAATTATGCAGTTTATGATTAATTACCAGATTATGAATTAAACACATTTACTTGGCCATAGCTAATTTTAATAAGATTAAGATATGGTTTTTTAATAAAAATAAATTATTTAAACCGGGGGGTCTGGGGTGTGGAACACCCTCCAGTGCCTCTGCAACGAGAGAGCTTCAGTTTACTTCTGATAAAAAGTAAACTACTCGGTCTGGGAGTTCTAAGGGTTCTGCAATGTTCTTCATTCCAAAATTTGTGCACTGGAGGGTGTTCCACACCCCAGACCCCCGGATAAAGTAGTTTATTTTTATTAAAAGTAAACTGAAGATATCCTTCCCACACCCCTCGGATTAAGTAGTTTATTTTTTATCAGAAGTAAACTGAAGATCTCCCGTTGCAGAGATCTATCTCCCAGGGGGTATGGAATTTATAATTATGCAGTTTATGATTAATTGCCAGATTACGAATTAAACACATTTATTTGGCCATAGCTAATTTTAATATACTTGAGATATGCCTAAATATTTAATTCACTTTTAATAAAAATAAATTATTTAAACCGGGAGGTCTGTGGGTGCGGAACACCCTCCAGTGCTCTGCAAGGAAGATTTTAGTTTATCCATAATATCCATTACCAATTTGCAATGAGATGGCAAATAAAAAGTAGAGACGTCTCTTTGATTAAGGATTACTAAAGTGGTATTCATGATGTATTAAATTACCAAAGATTAAAGAATTTAATAACAGAAAACAAAAGCCAGTTTCTGGCGCCTAAAATTTATCTCCAAAACAAATACGCAACATAGGAATATATTATTTTATTATATATATAAAGCTGATCGTCTTCATTCATCATCGAAATTCACAGCCCAAACTGCCGGAGCTAGAAAGCTGGAGTTTTGGGTCCACCTAGAACGACCGCCAACGAGTCGGGGAAAATTCCAAAAACTTAAAAAAAGGGCCCCTCACGAGGGGTTCCTATTTTTAACTTCTTTATTTACCGGTCGATTTTCGATTTTTTGGTTTCGTTTTGTTCTCTTAATCTTTTTATTTGCATTTATCAAAAAAAAGAACAGGGTCGTCGTTAACTTTTAAGGGATTTTATCGGTTTGAAAGTACGGATTATATTTAGCAACGTGTAGGCAAAACGGCTGGCGATAGAAAGTCGAAATTTTGCAAGAACGTGAGCAAGATAGGTCTAACGACGATAAAATTTTAAAACTTGAAAAAGGGCACTCGCCATTTCGATGGGGTTCTAAACGATTACTTATTTTTGCTCCTAATTCCGTTATCCTAGCTCGAAATTTTGATTTCTTTTTTTCTACTTGGTCCTTACGAAGATTGCGATACTTATCTGGAAAAAAATAAGTACCTTCTCGCTTTAATTTTTCTGTTACAAGCTCCCGAAGGTTCAATTCTGTTTCCGAAATGATTGATTTTTGCCAACGCTCTGCGCGCCGTAATTTTGCACCAAATTTTAATTTCAATAAACCTTCGGCGAGACAAAAATTAAACCTACAAAAATGGTATCTTGACGTTTTCTCCTAAAAGTGCCATTTTTACGCAATCGCAATATACAAATTATAGAATTTGATCAATTTCGAGAAGGCATGCGGAACGTGTAATTATGACGTCGTAGATTCGCGCGACCCTGCAAATTTATGTAAAACGCAAAAACTATTAATTTTAAATTACGTTAGCTTGCAAATAATCTCAAATTTAATTGAAAATCTCAAGTAAAACAATTTACGACAATTTTATACATTAAAAGTTACATCAAGAAACAGAAATTGCGAAAAACAAAAAACGTTTAATTATCAAAATTTGGAAAAAATATTTTACTGAACCTAACCGCAACGAAGCGAAACTTACTTGGAAACAGTGCAATGAATTTCTAAAATGATTTTCTGTTTTGGGAAAGATGTCAATAAATTTTATAATTTCTTCCTCCCTTTTTCGTCGACAGAATCAGAGAGAAACCTTATTTTGTCGGTATTTTAAAATTTAATAGTCGGGCCAACATTGTGGGCGAACCAAAAGAAATTTATGAAAAATTTTAATGCAAAATGTTGCCATTAGTAGGGAAATAAATAAATTCCACTTGATTCAAAATTAAATAAATTTTATTTTTCACGAGAAAATCATAAGAAAACTTGAAAACTTTTGAAAAAAATTGCGTTCGCTTCTCACGCTTTCCACGGTGGATTTACGAAAAAAACCCAAGATACATAAAAATCCTATTCGGTTAGAGGCATACGCAACCGTTTTAAATTAAATATTGGTCGGTTAATAAGGACGCTAATGCATTCTGAATGGTTTTCTCCATTTTGACGGAAATGCGTGTTTTTCGTCAAATATTCTAAAATGTGATAGCAACATCAGATAGCATTTCGAAAGTCGGAAATTTATTTGTATTACACATTTAGTCAAAAAACGCCAAATAAAGGCACAATCTAAGAAAACTGCAGACTTCAAAATTTTGGATACAAACGGAGCGTTTTAGATGAAAACAAACTCATCAGTTTGTACGCAATATGATTGATTTTCGAAAAATGTTATAGCACCTTTTCGATTTAATTGTGCAAGTGTGTGCCGAAGAAACAAAAAATATTTAATTTTCAAAATTTGGAAAAAATATTTTGGCGACCTTCGCCTGAACACAGCCAATATTACTTGGCAAGGATGCAATTAATTGCAAAAGCAGATTTTCTATTTTACGTAAGCTGGCATAACTAAATTATAAAGTTTTTTACTAATTCCGGCCATAAAATCGGATGGAAACCTTATTTGGCAATATTTTAAAAATTAACACAGTTGGGCCAACTTTGTGGGCGAACGGAAAAGAAATTTATAAAAAATTTAATGCAAAATGTTTAGTATTAGTAGGAAATAAATAAAAATAAATAAATTTTATTTTCACGAGAAAATCGTAAGGGTATGTAACCCTTGAAAACTTTTCTTCACACCTTCAACGGTGGATTCACGAAAAAACCTATGATATATAAAAATCCTATTCGGTTAGAGGCATACGCAGCCGTTTTCAAATTAAATATTGGTCGGTTAGTAAGGAGAAAATATTTTAATTTCTAAAAGTCTAACCAAACGGCTTTTCCTTTTCATTAGAATTTATGAAAATTTTGTAGCAAATTAAGGAAATAAACAATTGCCAATTAGTTGACTGAATTCCACGAGATGTCACTACGTTGTCGAGAAAATTTGTTTGGGGTTTGGAGAGATTAAAAAATTTGAATGATTCGAAAGGTAATCACATGTCACATCATTGTCGTAATAGTATATTACATAGCGAGGTGGAAAGCGAGTCATTACTAACTGAGGTCTGTTCTGCTGACCGACGGCGAAGCCGGAGGTCAGCAATCCGAAGTTAGTAATGACGCTTTACGCCAGCATGTATACTATTTTATTCGCAATCGTGAAGTTGGGGTTGGTTTAATGGAAATAATGCGTTTTCAAATTTATATTAAGTTATGTCATATTTGACATTTGTATCAGCGCCTCTACTTTTAATAGCTCATATCACGTTAGTGATAATTATTTTTTTAGTAGGCGTCAAAGCAAAATTACCGTGCGTTTTTTGACAATAATTAGATTATTGTTTTGTCGCTTGTGATTATGAGTGAATTATCTTGTACTCCACCAGAGCTTCGAGAAGTTGCAGAAAATGCAGTAGGTGATTTGTTACCCAACAAAAGTAAGGCAAGGTATGAAAACGCCTACAAAGCTTACATGGATTGGCGTTACAATAAACAAGCACGGAATAATTCAGAAAGTGTGGTGCTTGCTTATTTTAGTGAATTGTCGAAAGACAAAAAACCTTCTACGTTAACTCTACGGGCAACTTATTCAATGCTACGAACAACATTCAATATTAAAGATAATACAGATATTTCAAAATTTGCGAAATTGAGAGCTTTTTTGAAGAAGCAAAATGTTGGGTTCAAGCCAAAAAAATCAGGTGTTTTACATAAAACTGAAATTGATAGATTTTTAAGTGATGCGCCTATAGAATTTCTTCTACAAAAGGTAAAATTATAAATTTTGTACTCACATACAATGAACATAATTGTTTAAACTTTCTAGGTTGCTTTAATAATCGGCGTTAGCGGTGCATGCCGAAGTGATGAGTTGTATTAAACGAAAATAGAAGATGTAAACTTTTAGAAAATAAAATAAGTATCACATTCGTGATACAAAACCTATCATTCTCGATCATTCTTAATAACGCGCCCGGAATGGATTGTAATTGTTAAAGAATACGTAAATCTTCGGAAGAAAACTTGTAAACATTAGTTACTCTTAAGTAATCTTCTTATATTTTCAATAATTTTCAAAATTGCATAATATTCCATAATAAAATTATTTAAACTTTCTAGGTTGGTTTTATGATAAGCTAGGCTAATCTAGGTTGCACTTCTGGTGTCATGTAACAAATAAAGTGTGACGGTGTAGCCAAATTTCGTTCAGAAGACTTCTACGGTTCCTAAAACGCGAACCCATGATTGTAAGCAAATAAATTTTAACAAGAAAATTGAAGAAAGTATTATAGGAACTTACCATAAATAAGTTTCAAATTCAAATATGTACTTATACATAATAATTTTAACATTAAAATGCAGGAATTGTTAACAAAACTTTTGATGTACGAAGCATAAACTTATCGGATTATCCAGAATATTTTTAAACTAATGACTAACAAATAAATCTTACGAAGAAAATTTAAAAGGGTTATCACTTCAATAACAATTATTCTAATTCAAAATGTTTTATAATATTGCACGCATCCAATTATGAATTTCTAATTATTTTGATAACTCTAACTTATCGATTATGACAAATATTGTATCAGCGCTTATAATCTACGTTAAAACTACGCCCTTTGTTCATTAAGCAAGTATTTAACAGTGAATAATTTTCATACACACCGATTGATATTAGTAGTTAAACAATATACCACTTTCAAACTTTTAAAAGTCAAACAGCAATTACCGACCGATTGCTGAATAAAGTATTTTCCAATACTACATTACGTGTATTACATGAAAAATTCTTTAAATTAAAACCACCAAATACAATACCAAAATAAAAGTGTTCAAAAGTAATACGTAGAACCGAATAGCGACTTACCAGTTGAAGATTCTTTAAAGTAAATCGAGCCAAAGAGCCGATTTTACATGCTAAAAAGTAATAATATTAATATATTATAATAATTAAATTATCAATCGGAAAAAAACCCTTTTCCGCTCTTTCTCAAAGTATTAGTAATTTTAAGTATTATTAGGCTACAATATTAACCCATCACGTAGTTGGTTGAGTTGAAAGTTAAATTCTGTGACGCGCATCGCAAAATTGAAAAATTGAAGAATTGGATACCAACTTTACGATTATCCAAACTGAAAGAAGCCCTAGGAGATTTTGAAGTCATCACAAAATTAGGATCAATTAATCGACTTTAATGTTTCTACTTAGATTCAGTTTTATATTTTTCCTGTCATCTGTTACATTTTCCATCATTAGGAAAAATTATCAAGCAGAGTTCCTGTTTACGATAAATACTTTATCATTACATTTCGATTTGTATAATCCTTGAATTTTTAAAACATCGTTAGGAAATAGATTTTGGAAAAAGATACAACGCTAAAAACTGATGCACTTGCAACAGAATTCCATATTTCTCCGAAATGTTGAATAACAAATTATGTTTAGCAATCATTGTTCTAATTTGTGCATGCCCAAACTTAGCAAATGATTTTTATTCAAAGGTACGTATTTTTCGTGTGATTACTAATTATTGCTAATTGGAACGTTTTGTTTTTAAGTTTCATCAAGCAAACTATAAGGTAGAATTTCAAAGATGGGATTTAATTGGTTACAATAAATCTGTTTTTAATTTTATTGAAATGAAAACGTTTAAGTACAATCGAACGTTAGCAGTTGTAAATGCCACTGCTAACTCAAAAGTGAACATGAGCACTGAAATGGAGGTATCCACACTGAGAAAAATTATTTTGTCATTATTATTGAATTAATTATTTTAGGTGGTAGTGCAATTTTATAAATTTTTAAGTAACGAATATCGAGAACTCTACGGATCAAGATTTCAAGTAAATGTATGTAAGAGTCTTGCTGAAAACATTATGGGAATACAAAGTTTTTAAATGTGGAAATGTAACTTCGTGTCAATTAATTCAAGTAAATTTTTTTTTAAATCAAGTATATACATATTATGTAATTTCTTTTGTAGGAAACCACCTATACAATATGCAATGTTTATCCAGACGAATCTCGATTTCCACCTTTAGTGCCAAATGGTGAATACAAATTGCAACTGTATTTAATGTATAATGATGAAATAATTGCTACAACAGCTGTGTATATTAAAATATATGTTCCTGTTCCTAGACCACTAAAATATAAAATCCTTTGGTGATTTTAATTTCTATATTTCGATGTAGAGCTACTTTTCATGATTGTAAAATAAAATCTTAGCTATTTTATTTGCTGTATTTATTTTGAGTTGGGTCCGTTTCGACGGAGCACGATTTGGCGGCAGGTGTTAATTTAATAAACTGAAAGTTTAGTTAAAATGAAAACAAAAACTAATTTTTTCACGTAGGAGTTCAATATAAAATATTCCTGTTAAATGACCTCTAGGTATTGACCATTTAATAAGATAGAGACCAGATGGGATGACCTTGGTACTTTGCCGGCAAGGGTGAGCTTTAGTGTAGGATGCGACGTGTGTAAATACTTTTATTCCCAGTCACTTGGATAGTTCGTGCAAAATTGCCAGTTAAGCAGCTACCAAAGCTGAAACTCTAAATCACGATAAATATCGAATAGTGAAAGATCGGTATCCAAACTATTCCTCAGTATTCCAAAACCGGGCGCGGCCCGACGTTTAAATGCATCAATTACTAAGTAGAGCATTCCGGTTTAAAACCGAATAAGACCAGAATTGCATTCTAACCGTTTTCGTCAAGCTTGGCGTGTAACTGCTAAAAACCTCTCAGAAAAACCAAACCAATCCTTTACAGAACGGTTTGGTGAGAATAAAAGAGGCTTATGTCCAAGAATAAACAAATAATCAATTAAATGAAATAAAATTAATTAAATCTTGCCGGTAGATCCTGGCAATGGTGTCTTTTTGAAACTTCTTTTTGGATTGGTAATGGTGGATAAGACTTGGGCCAGATTGTTTGGGTGTTCAGACAATCTGTGGTAGTACTTGGTGCTGCATGCTTGTATTTCTTGTTACACCGTTTTTACCTCGAGTTCTTGATTGCCGCGTTTGTGATATCCCATGGGGCATTACAAATTTTTCTTAACGTTTTGGACCAAAATCGTTGTAATATTTCAATGTTGGAATTACTGGCTGTGCTCCAGAGTTGCATGCCATAAGTCTAAATGGGCTTTATATAAAAGAAGTTTATTTTCCATTCTTAACTAAGAATTTTGGTCAATTAACCAGTTTAGTTTATGTAGCTAAATGCCATACTGTTTGCATTTGCTCCATATGTGGTTCTTCCAGGTAAGTCTACGGTCGAGGTGCATCCCGAGATCCTTAGTATCTTCAGCTTGCGGGAGAACTTTTTTATTCAGGGTTACAGTCGGGCAAGTTTCTCTACGCGTTGCGAAAATGACATTTTTGACAGATTTTCTTTCGTTCGACTTAATTCTTTACGTTTTCATCCATTTTTGAATGCTGTCTAAATTCGATTGTAGCATATCGGAGGCAATGGATGGGTTTGTGTGTGAAATTATCAGTGTCATCGACTAAGGCGTTTAGTGAGGCAGGAAAGTCTGCGGTAAACAAAATATACAGAATTGGACATTGCACAATTGCAATGGGAAATCAAAATCGGCATAGGTCCACAAAACGTTAAAGGTAAACTATTGAGAAGAAAAACACACCATGCAGTTATTATGAAAGGAAAACCTAAATTTCTAGTTGTGTTTAGTGCCCGGTTGCACTGCTTTTGACTTAAGTAAAACTTAAGTTTTCTTTGACAGTGTCAAATTTAATATTATAAAATTTAAAAATTTTTAATTAATTTGCCCGTTTGTATCGCACTATTTTAGAAAAGTTGAACTTTCAGAAAGTCGTACCGCTAATAAAAATGTTTAAATTATTCAACATAACAGCAAAAATTAATTATTTTGTATCAATAATTTATAATTCTTACGTCAAAACAATACTCGTGTTCGTTCGGAAACACGAACAACATATGATGGAAAAAAACTTAGATTTAAGAATTTTTAAGTTTGTTCCGCATGCAACGCAAGTATTGTGCTCAAATATAAAAGTTTTCTCAATAGCAATTCCATAATATATCAATTGCAAATAACGGGGATGCCTTCTTCCTCTTCTATCGGTTCGGCCTATCTGTGTGTCTTCAAAATGATTTACCAATGGCATTTAAAAGCTCTTTATTTTAAATGTAGAATTTGCGAACAAGCAAAGCTTCAAACGACTCAACGACGTCATTTCATTCATTGCAAAATCTGTATTTTGTAAATATCATTTTACAGCCTATTTTGTTGCGGATGTCTTCATATGCACTGAGTGAAATGGAAAAAATATTCTCGTATTCCAATAAGGATTTATTGTAACCAATCAATTCCATTTTGAAATTTGACCTTATAGTTTTTTTGTGAAACGTTCAAACAGTAATAATTAGCAATCACACTTAAATTACATACTTTTGAATAAAAATCATCTGTTTAATTTGGACAAATTAGAGCAATGATTGAAAAATATAATTTGTTATTTGGCATTTCTGATAGAAATCCATGTGTTTTTAATATTATATCTTCACCAGAAATCTAGTTCCAAACGACAGTTAAAAAATTCAAGGTCTTTTCAAATCGAAATGTAATGATGTTGCAATTACTGCAAACAGGAACTCTGCTTGGTAATTTTTCGACATAATGGAAAATGTAACGAACTGATAACAGAAAAATTTTATTTAAAAATTAATTATGTAATTTCCATGGAGATGCTAAGAAATGAGTTGTATTTTTCTTATGGATCATAAACTACTGTAGATGCATTTTTGTAAAATTAAATTTAAGTTTTATTTTATTTTTCAAACATAATTTTTTGTTTTTACATATTATGATAAAAATGTAGGAGTAATATTTTTACATTCATTAAAATGTAAAAACACAAATTTTTAAGTTTTCGTAAACTTACTTTCCCAGTATTTTTTTAAACCGAATAACGAATTCTTTTATTTTTGATATACAGATATCAGAATTCAGATGATTGATATCTATCAGAAAATTTGTGCTTTTTCAAATAAATTAAGTTATTAACAATTTTCTATTTAATTAACAATTACATAAACAAACGGCATAGTTTTGCCATTTGTAAAATAAACAAAAGCAACATCTATAACTTTCGCAACTAACTGCATTTCCAAAAATACGCATGGTTATCGACGTAACCAAAAATAATGATCTGCTTTTAGGGTTGAATACTCTAAAAATCTGTTATTAAATATTTTCTACAGTTCAATGTATTCTACTTAAGGCACGTTCAACACTTCATATATTTACTAATTATTCACATCAAAATGCAATTATTAGATTTAAACTACATCTACCTTTTCGGATAAAAAAATTTACATATTCTGAATTTAATTTTTTTTTATTTACGAACTAACACATTCTTCGTAAGTTCTAAAAATCAGGTTGTTCTCTTTTTTCGTTAAATGGTTTCTCACCTTAGTGATTTAGTAACCTTCCGTCTCTGTTTATTGCTACTTCTCAATTCTTCTCCTGGTTCTTAAAGTTAAAAGCGAAGAAACTGAACTGGGCAAGACGGAAAGGATTTTCCAGAGAAGCAAAAAGATTACAAGATCCCCAATAAAACCGAAACGTCCTGAAACAGGAAAGGAAACCCAAGATACAAAGATGGAGATAGTTATATAGAAGGAATACAAAAATTCATAAGCTGAAAATGAAAATAAAACAATAAATTTGCAACGAAAATTGAATATTGAAGAAAGAAGAGAGAAAGATATACAAGCGCTGCAAGAAAAAATGATAAATAAAGAACAATGCAAGAACGTGGTGGAAGAATAAATAAATAATAGAAGTAGTATACTGAAAGCAACAGAAAGAATAATAAGCCAAGTAAAAATAGACAAGAAAAAGGAATGGTTTGATGACAAATGTGTAACTATGATAGAGGTCAAAAGAGAAACATGATTAAAATGGATGAGATCCCAAAACATAGAAGATAGAGAAAAATACAAAAAAAAGAGAGGCAAACTACAAAAATGTGCAAGGATAAAAAAAACAAAAATGGTTAGAAAGTTCAATGACAGAAATAGAGAATAATTATTATTAGACTGTGATTATAATCACAGAAACCTCAAAGAGTTTTACAAAAAGATAAAACAGCAGAAATTCAACATAAAAGTTGAACAAAGGGGAATGAATGACAAGAGAGATCAGACTAAATATGAGAAAATGGAATCAGCAACACATGGAAGGAATATTTTAAAGAACTACTTACTGATGAGGCAGAGGAAGACCTAACGGATGAAAGAACAACGGGTTCAACAAAAGAGGAAGCAGTGAAAGAATCAGACTACGAAAAATTCCATAAAACCTTAATGTCAATGAAAACAAAAAGACTCTAGGAACGGACTCCATAAACTCGGAACTTATAAAAAATGGGAGACGAAACGACAAAGAGAAGAATATATAAACTGATTTTGCCTGTATGGCAAGAAGAACGAATGCCTAAAGCATGAAGTCTAGCAAAAATAGTCCCAGTACATAAAAAGAAGACATGAACGAGTACAATTATTGCAGAGGAATATCTTTGTTAAGTAACAACTATAAGATCGTATAGAAAATAATTCACTTGAGACAGCAAAAAGAAGTAAATGAAGATATTGTTGATTATCAACAAGGATTCAGACCAGGTAGATCGACAACAGATGCGATTTTTGTAGTTAGCCAAATAATAGTTACGAACATGACATAAAAATAGAAATGATGTTGGTTGATTTTAGACAAGCTTTTGACAAAGTCAAGAGAACTAGTGTGACTAATGTGTTAAAAGAAATAAAGGTGCCTGCAAAGCTGATAGATCTGATATAGATAACACTCAACAAATGAGCAGCGATAATAACAACAAAAACGCTAATACTGAAGAATACTGCCTTATTCAACCGACGAGGAAAACCAGCTTTAGGCCCATCTCTTGGGGTCGTCCGTAGTTTTGCCCTTCGGCAGTCCATCTTACAAGTTTTAGCTAGTCTTCCTATGTCCATTCGTTCTACATGGCTATTCCACTTCTCTTCTTGACTCAACTCCATTTGACCACGTCTTGAATTTCGCAGTCTTCTCGTATTGAAACATTGGTTCTTCTGTCTCTGAGGTCAAATTCAGGATTGATCTTAGTACTTTCATTTTCACTGTTCTTATTTTTGTTTGGTTTTCTTTGTTTCCTCTGGTCTCAGTTGCATATGTCAATATAGGTCGGATGATTGTTTTATAAATTTTACTTTAGCGTCCTTTCGCATAAATTTGTTTTGCCATACGGTGTCTCTTAGGCATCCTGCTATACGTGTTGCTTTTAGTGATTGACATCACTTTGCACTTAAAATGGAAGTTAGTAAACCCATTTTTCATAAAGCCATATTTTGTTTCTCTTTAAAACAGAAAGTCGAGGAAGAGTTAATTAAAGTGACTCAGGAAAATATTGTCCTCACGTAAATTTTTAATAATGTACAATTAGAATATACGGTGATTTTCAAGTTACTCTAAATTCCAAAGTGCATGTTGACAAGTATCCATTACCAAAATATGAAGATTTATTAGGTTACTTGAGTAATTGCAAATGTTTCACAAAAATAGATTTATCACAAGTTTACGCGCAATTAGAGCTGGAGGAAAAGTCCATAGAATTAGTAACGATTAATACTCATAAAGGTTTGTTTCGCTACAACAGATTACCTTACGGATTTACTTCTAGTCCAAAAAACTTTCAGAAAAAAATGAAAGGTATTTTTGCGGATCTGATAATTTAAATTATCAGTTCATTAAATTAACACCTGTTGCCAAATCGTACAATGACGAAACGTACCTAACTCAAAATAAATACAGCATCTAATCCGTATAGTTAATCAAAGATTTTATTATCAACTTGATCCTGGAAAGTAACTTAAAATTGAATATAGAAATTAAAATTAGGAAAAGATTTTGTGTTGTGGTGGTCTAGGAACAGGAACATATATTTTAATATACACCGCTGTTGTAGCAATTATTATATCATTATGCATTAAATCCAGTTGCAATTTGTATTCACCCGTTGGTATGTAAGGTGGAAATCGAGATTCGTCTGGATAAAAATTGCATATTGTATAGGTGGTTTCCTACAAAAAACTTTATCAAAAGTTACTTGGTTTAAAAAGAATATTACTTTAATTATTTGGCAGGAGGTAAAATTTCCACATTTAAAAAAACTTTGTGTTCCCATAATGTTTTCAGCAAGACTCTTGCATACATTTACTTGAAATCTTGATCCGTGGAGTTCTCGATATTCGTTACTTAGAAATTTATAAAATTGCACTACCACCTAAAATAATTAATTCAATAATATGGCAAAATAATTTTTGTCGGTATGGGTACCTCCATTTTAGTGCTCATGTTCACTTTTGAGTTAGCTGTGGCATTTACAACTGCTATCGTTCGATTATATTTAAATGTTTTAACTTCGAAGAAATTAAAAGCAGATTTATCGTAACCATTCAATTCCCATCTTTGAAATTCGACCTTATAGCCTTTTTGGTGAAACTTAAATGTAAAACGTTCAAACAGTAATAATTAGCAATCACACACAAAATATGTACCTTGGAATAAAAATCATTTGCTGAATTTGGACATACACAAATAATTAGAGCAATGATTGAAAAATATAATTTGTTGTTCAACATTTCGAAATGTTATGCCATTCTGTTGGAATGGAATCACTTTTTAGTGTAGTATCTTGTTTATAAATCTAATCACAACATAAATCAAACAACATTTAAAAAATTCAAGGTTTCAAAACATTCAACAAATCGATATTTAATGTTGTGGTAATTATTCTAAACAGGAACTCTGCTTCATAATTTTTTATAATAATGCAAAATGTAACAGATGACAGGAAATGTGAGTCAGAAGTAAAAAATTTATTCTAAGTTGAAACTTATAATGTAAAAAAATAATTATTTTAGCTGATAGGAATGTAAAAACCTTATTATCATTCAAGAAATGTTAAAATAAACCAAAGCGTTGCTCACTGCCATCTGTTGGGTCCATATCCACACTTTCTCGTTCAGGAGCGGTCTAGCGGAATATTTTCAGTTAGTAAAGCGTTTGTCAAAACGGCCGATGCGAAGGGGACAGAACCTAAGACTGTGAAAGATCGGTTTTAGCTAACGCAACCACCGCCAATTTCGAATTCACCCTAAAAATTATTTTCGTAGAAATACTTCTTAAATCGTCGCGTGTCAATGTTTCTTTCAAATAACAGTACACATACATACGTGACGGCTGTATTAAAAAAGTAATAAAATTCATAATTTTAAGTAAAATTACAAAAAAAACTTCAAAGCAGTTAAAAACCGATTTATTGTAACCAATCAGTTCCCATCTTTGAAATTCGATCTTATAGTCTGATTGATGAAACTTAAATAAAAAATGTTCAAACAGTAATAATTAGCAATCACACCAAAAATACGTACCCTAGAATAAAAATCATTTGCTGAATTTGGGCATAAAAAAATTAAAGCAATGATTACTATATTATATAATTTGTTATTCAACATTTTGGAGAGATATGTCATTCTGTTGGAATGGAATCAGCTTTTAATGTGATATCTTGTTCAGAAATCTGGTCCCTAACGACATAAATTCAAGGTAGTTATGTGCAAATCCAAATGTAATTACTCAATATGGTAATTACTGCATGCAGGAACTGTGCTTGGTAATTTTTCATAATATGCAAAATGTGACAGATTAACAGGAAATGTAAAAATATATTCTAAGTTATAAATTTACAGCAAATTTATCTTTTGTCTAGTAGTTGATCGACAAAATTTTTGTTTCGTGTGTGAAGTTGTTTTCTAATAATGCAATCAAGTGAAATTAGATTGCCTATTAAAAATTTAATTTAAAATTTTTCCAATATTTTGCGATAATAAATTTACAAAATTATTACGGAAATTTTTCAATTATCCCGAAATTAAAATTGTGCGATTATTTTTCTGCCCCACCTCGTATATTATCCATGATAGGTGCAGATTTACGTACGTAGGTCGACGCGCGCACGAGAGTGCAAGGCAAGGGGAGTCCAGTTTTGATTCTCAGGCTAGGCGGACGTATTTTTGAGTTTGACTTCCCGAATTTTGTTTGAAATATTTCTGAATATTTTTGAAAGTAAAAAATATTAAAGTCACTGTCACGCCGCGTGATTTAGTTCGTGCTTAATTTTAACGCTACTGCGAATTTTTGTTAATAGGAATTAATTACAATAGTTGAAAACTTTCAAGGTTAAAAATTTCCACTTGCTATTAACAAGTTTGGTTAGCACATGTGTAGTTCTCACAGTTCGCGCTGGTTGTTTATACTTTGATATCAACGATGACAATTTTACATATTTTTAGAACTTTTTTCTTGTTGAGAATACGTTATTCTTAAGTTTCCGGATGTTCAGCTTCCCTGGTGTCAATCAACCAACGTTTTTGTTTCATCTTAGGGGAGACCGGCAATTTCTCCTTACTGAATTGATTCATTTTCATTGTGCGTGTAGGTCTTGTATTGGACTTCAACAGAAGGAAGTATAAAAGCACGCTTCTTTGCCAATTTTGAGAAAATTGAATTTCAATAATTATATATTACTGATAAACTGCATAAAAATTAACATAAATTTGGTAAGTTGTTAATGGAATTGCGTAAGATTGCAAAAAATTAAAAACATATGCGAAGGGTACTGGGATCGCATCCTGCTCCTGCCAATTTGTTCTTCTATTTATTTTGTTATTAAGTCCCCCCAGTATAATTTATGTCATTGTTCTCAAGAAAACCAAAGCGCTATAATAAACCATACTCATAATCTGTAAACATTGAATGTTTTACTTTTTAGCAGTGAGGCACTGGAGGGTGTACCACACCCCCCAGACCTCCCGGTATCTACACTTGGCTTATTAGGATATTAGTTACTTGAGTGTGACTTGTTAAAGTTAGAATTAATTAGTTTTTTAGAGATTTTTTAGATCGGTTATGCTGATGTCTTTAATTTACTACTAATAAAAATAAACTGCACAAACCGGGGGTCTGGGGTGTGGAATACCCTCCAGTGGCTCACTGTTGAAAGGCAAAACATTTAATGTTTACAGATTATAAGTTGGGTTTAGTTTAGCGCTTTGGTATTCTTGAAAACAATGACATATTATACTGTGGGAAAGGGGGGGATTTAAAATTGCCCCCCTCAATTCTTGATCACTGCATTATATTTTTTGTGCTAAAAACTTTCAGCATTATCGCTTAATATTGATAACCATAAGTTTGCAAATTTATCTATCACAGTTTGAGTGTTCCTGGGGGTGCTCCACACCCCCCAGACCCCCCGGTCACGACAGCTTTGGTTTATAATTTTGGGTAATTGGAATATTAGTTACTTGAGTGTGACTTGTTACAGTTAGGATTAATTAATTTTTCTAGAGATTTTTTCTAGATCGGTTATGCTGATGTCTTCAATTTATTACTAATAAAAAATAAACTGCACAAACCGGGGGGTCTGGGGGGTGTGGAACACCCTCCAGTGCCTCACTGTTAGAAGGCAAAACATTCAGTGACAGATTATGAGTAGGTTTTATGGTTAAGCGCTTTGTTTATCTTTAAAACGATGACATATTATACTGGGGGAATTGATGTTCCCCCCCCCCTCTTCACCGATTCTTGATCATTGCTTTATATTTTTTGTGCTAAAAACTATCACCATTATCGCATAATCTTGATAACTAAAAGTTTGCAAATTTATCAATCACAGTTTGAGTGTTCCTGGGGTGCTCCACACCCCCCAGACCCCCCGGTCTCGACAACTTTGGTTTATAATTTGGGGTAATTGGAATATTAGTTACTTGAGTGTGACTTGTTAAAGTTAGGATTTATTAGTTTTTCTAGAGATTTTTTCTAGATCGGTTATGCTGATGTCTTCAATTTATTACTAATAAAAAATAAACTGCACAAACCGAGGGGTCTGGGGGGTGTGGAACACTCTCCAGTGCCTCACTGTTGAAAGGCAAAACATTCAGTGACAGGTTATGACTAGAGTTTATGGTTAGGCGCTTTGGTTATCTTTAAAACGATGACATATTATACTGGGGCGAATTCATAATCACCCCCCCCCTCCCGATTCTTAATCACTGTTTTATATTTTTTGTGCTAAAAACTTTCACCATTATCGCTTAATATTGATAACCATAAGTTTGCAAATTTATCTATCACAGTTTGAGTGTTCCTGAGGGGTGATCCACACTCCCAGACTCCCCGGTATTGACAGCTTTGGTTTATAATTTGGGATAATTGGAATATAAGTTACTTGGATGTGACTTGTTAAAGTTAGAATTTATTAGTTTTTCTAGAGATTTTTCTAGATCGATTGTGCTGATGTCTTCAATTTATTACTAATAAAAAATAAACTGCACAAACCCCGGGTCTGGGGTGTGGAACACCCTCCAGTGCCTCACTGCTAAAAGGCAAAACATTCAGTAACAGATTATGAGTAGGGTTTATTATAGCGCTTTGGATATCTTTCAAACGATGACATATTATACTGGGGGGAATTCATAATCAAATAAATTAAAAACAAATTGGCAGGAGCTAGATGCGATCCCAGTACTCTTGGCATATGATTTTATTCTTTTGCAATCTTATGCAATTCCATTAACAACTTACCAAATTTATGTTAATTTTTATGAAGTTCAGCAGTAATATATAATTATTCAAATTGAATTTTCTCAAAATTGGCAAAGAAGCGTGCTCTTATACTTTCACCTTGTTGAAGTCCAATACAAGTCCTACACGCACAATGAAAATGAATCAATTCAGTGAGAGGAAGTTGCTAATCTCCCCTTGTTAGCTGAAATACGAATTTGCTGCTGCTGAAGATCTTTCATTGAGCCATTACCTGCAACAACTATCGATCGGTTTCATCTCTTCGGTTTTTAACTAGTGTTGTTGAATTATTGGGTTTCTGCAGCTGTTAAAATTATCTAGTATAAGATACCACTACGTGACTTCTTTTCTGATCAGTAAGGTAAAATTTTAGGCAAGTGTCCGTTAACCCTGACTTGAAAATATACTTTTCCCTATAGAAATAGCTATACCAAACAAAAGAACAGAAAAGTTCAAGCATTTTAAAGGCAGGAGCAACTTTGCCGAACTTCTAATAAAATCACAATTTAATTTTGAAAATTGCAATTTGCCCATAAGAAATACATGTAAGTGTATTTAATTTTATGCAATAATTTTATTAACGGTACTTGTGGTTTAATACTAGCAAATTAACCATAAGGCGGGGCTAACTAGAGCAGCGTTAGAAAGGCGTCAGTCGCTCCCTGAGATCCGTCGCGTCAACTTCCAAACTTTTCGAGTTGGGGCCGCTTGGGTAATGTTTTTAGTACGTAAAGCGCAACCCTCTGGGTCTCGAGGGGGATTCCGAGCGGTTTTGACCGCTCAACCACATCTGAAACGAATTCACACAAAAAGTGATTTAATTTCGAAAATTTGTTTTCCGATCACAAATTTACTTTTTATATTAATTAATTACACCATTAAATGTAACATATTTCGTTGTAAAAAACGAGATTCTGGTATTTTAAATGATGTCACAATCCATTTTAATTACGAAGGGCGGGGTTACAGTTCATAAGAGCCAATGATAAAATTGCATTCAAAATTAATTTTAAAGCCGTTTTTAACAAAATTTGTGAACGGTCCGCAAATTTTATTTTCTTTATGTGTATCTGGCATTGTTTACTTTCATAATTTGCAAAAAAAATTGTAAAAATCGAAATCAGGGTTGACGGACTCTCGCCGCTATTACAACATTCACTAAAAATATAAAATGCAAATTTCTCTGATTTATAATTATGTATTTCTTGATATTTTACCGAAATATTTTTAGAAGAATTAACTCAAAATCTGTTCAGTAGAGAAAGATTCACATAATATATTTTATTATTAAAATATGGGAATTAGAAGAATTTATCATTAGGAGGGTCAATTTTCAAAATTGTTGATAAAAAGTCCAAGTTTTTAATAATTGAAAAAATTGCAAGTCTTAGAACAATTTTATCTGAAAAATGTTTTTTTATACCAATAATTTTTTATTTGCTTATATTTACAAAAAACTAAATTTTAATATTTTAAAATAAACCATAAATTAATCAGGGTAGATCGTCGACCAATTAAGTCAACAACGTAATTTAACAAGCAAAAGTAGTTATCCCACTACATTCTAATGTTTCCACCATATTTAAATATTTCATAAAACGATTTCAATTTTAAATACTTCTATTGTTTCGTGTGAATTAAAAAAATTTTTACAGGATGTCCCCGTGACATATTGAATATAATCAAAATAAACCTGAATATAGCAATCAAACTACAACTATTAAAATGAATTCGAAAAATTGTTACTTTACTTACAAAACTTACAAAATTGTTCCACTTTCCTATCTGACGTGTCAGCTGTGGATGCATAAATTTGTACAAACTTTAGTTATCTGAATATCAAAAAATCAAAGACTACGTTATTTGGTTTAAAAAAATACTGAGAATCTCATTAATCTTGCTGCGCGTCAATTTAGCTTTTGCATTTCTTAAAAATCTCGAAACGAGAAGAGGTACAAACGAACATGTTTGCACAAACAAACAAACACCGAACTGAACAAATTTGAATTCGAAGTTCAAATTTAGCATGTCTCCAGTCCCCCCTAACTAAATTTTTAAATAATTCTAAAACGAAAGAGGTACAAACGAAAATAAACGATGCACAATCATGCACAAACAATGCAAAAACGATTAAGACCATTTTAGATTCAAAATCGATTATCTGTATATCAAAAAATTTGTTTTTCGGTTTAAAAAAAAATACTGAGAATGTAAATTCACGAAAACTTAAAAAATTTGTGTTTCTATACATTTTAATGAATGTAAAAATATTACTCCTACATTTTATATCATAGTATGTAAATAACCAAAAATTATGTTTGAAAAATAGAATAAAACTTAAATTTAACTTAACAAAAATGCATCTACAGTAGCTTATGTTCCATAAGAAAAATACAACTCATTTTTTGGCATCTATCTGGGAATTGCATTTTATATTATATCAAAAAATTACCAAGCAGAGTTCCTGTTTACAGTAATTGCAACATCATTACATTCCGATTTGCAAAAACCTTGAATTTTTTAACTGTCGTTTGGGACTAGATTTTTGGTCAAGATATAATAATGGATTTCCAACAAAAATGCCAAATAATAAATAATATTTGTCAATCATGGCTCTAATTTATGTATGTCCAAATTCAACAGATGAGTCAGCCAAAAAGATTATAAGGTCGAATTTTAAAGATGGGAATTGATTGGTTACAATAAATCATTATTAGAACACGAGAATATTTTTTCTTATTTCACTCAATAGATATGGAGACATCCGCAACCAAATAGTCTGTAAAATCGGTATTTACAATTTGTTTTGACGTAAGAATTATAAATTATTGAAAAGATTTATATTTTAGTGGTGTAGGAACAGGAACATATATTTTAATATACACAGCTGTTGTAACAATTGTTTCATCATTATACATTAAATCCAGTTTCAATTTGTATTCACCATTTGGCACGTAAGGTGGAAATCGAGATTCGTCCGGATAAACATTGCATATTGTATAGGTGGTTTCCTACAAAAAAAATTATTGAAGAAATTACATAATATGTATATACTTGATTGAAAAAAATTTTTACTTGGATTAATTGACACGAAGTGAAATTTCCACATTTAAAAAAACTTTGTACTCCCATAATGTTTTGAGCAAGACTCTTACATACATTTACTTGAAATCTTGATCCGTAGAGTTCTCGATATTCGTTGCTTAGAAATTTATAAAATTGCACTACCACCTAAAATTATTAATTCAATAATAATGGCAAAACAATTTTTTTTCAGTATGGGTACCTCCATTTCAGTACTCATGTTCACTTTTGAGTTAGCAGTGGCATTTACAACTGCTAACGTTCGATTATATTTAAATGTTTTCATTTCAATGAAATTGAAAACAGATTTATTGTAACCAATTAAATCCCATCTTTGAAATTCTACCTTATAGTTTGCTTGATGAAACTTAAAAGCAAAAGGTTTAATTAGCAATAATTACTAATCACACTAAAAATACGTACCTTTGAATAAAAATCATTTGCTGAGTTTGCACATACACAAATTAGAACAATGATAGCAAAACATAATTTGTTATTCAACATTTCGGAGAGATATGGAATTCTGTTGGAAGTGTATGAGTTTTTAGCGTTGTATCTTTGTCAAAAATCTATTCCCTAACGATGTTTTAAAAATTCAAGGATTATACAAATCGAAATGAAATGATAAAGTATTTATCGTAAACAGGAACTCTGCTTGATAATTTTTCCTAATGATGGAAAATGTAGCAGATGACAGGAAAAACATAAATTTGAATCTAAGTTGAAATATTAAAGTCGATTAATTAACTGATCCTAATTTTGTGATGACTGCAGAATCCCTTAGGGCTTCTTTTAGTTCGGATAATCGTGAAGTTGGTACCCAATTTTCCAATTTTGCGATGTGCGTCACAGAATTTAACTTCCAACTCAACCAACTACGTGATGGGTTAATATTGGAGCCTAATAATACTTAAAATTACCAATACTTTGAGGAAGAGCGGAAAAGGGTCTTCTTCCGATTGACAATTTAATTATTATTATTTGCATGTTTTATTAAAACGCTTTGGGGAGCTTTAGCTATCATAAAACATAATATATTATAAAATATTCCTACGTTGCGTATTTGTTTTGAAGATAAATTTTAGGCGTCAGAAACTGGCTTTTGTTTTCTGTTATTAAATTCTTAAATTTTTGGTATTTTAATACATTATGAATACCACTTTAGTAATCCTTAATCAAAAGGACGTTCCTACTTTTTATTTGTCACTTCATCGCAATTTGATAATGGATACTACCTTAGCGTCATTTAGTATTTTAAACTATACCGGGTGTTCATTTTAAAACTTCCAGCAATTAATATCTCAAAAACCAAAAGTCAGATGAAAAAATGTTTCGAACGAAAGTTGTATGATAGCGAAGGGGACAAAATATGGCATAATTGTTTTCTTAATTTATTGACATTTTCAAGGTCATTTCAAGGTCAACTTTGGTTTTTTAAATGGCACCTTAATTTTTTTTAGCAGGTTCATATTTTGCATAAAAAAATAAACAACTTTTGTAGGAAAATTTTTTTTATCCCGCATTAGGATTTTTTAATAAGATGCGTTGAAACAAAATAAAAACATTTTAATAAACTGCAGATGATTATATCGAAATTTATTTTTTTAAAGTTAGAAGGCTGTTATTGCTTTTGTTATTATTCAACTTGAATAATTTTAAGACAATGAAATCAAAACACTGTCAAAACAAATAAATTGACATTAGTTTCTTCAACTATTGTTAGTTTGTATGCTTGTTTCGCAAGCCAATAAAAACTATGGTTAAACTCAATAAATTTAGCTACGATTGCTTCCCCACCCACCGTATTGTCCAGATTTAGCTTCCAGCGACTATTTCCCGTTTGTAGACCTTAAGAGAATGCTCGCTGGAAGGAAGTTTAGCACCAGTGAAGAAGTAATCGCCGAAACAGAAGCCTATTTTGAGGCTAAAGACAAATCGCACTACAAAAATGTATAATAATATTGAATTTTGTTAAAAAAATGATTTTTTCTTTAAAACAATACAAACTTTTAAGCTGAACCGTT
The DNA here is from genome assembly GCA_036346125.1 of Lycocerus yunnanus. Lineage (NCBI taxonomy): Eukaryota > Metazoa > Arthropoda > Insecta > Coleoptera > Cantharidae > Lycocerus > Lycocerus yunnanus. The sequence continues at coordinate 1,860,577 of JARFIX010000033.1, read as the reverse complement.
TTTAACTGAAATTTCGAGAAAAAGTAAAGCATTTTCGTAAATTTTAAGAAAAATTCCCTCCGCTTTACTTCGCTGTAAGTAACTCATGAACTGTTCATCTGGGAGAAAAAGGTTTTAGACAAAAGTTTCTGGCAATTTTATTTTCTACAATTTTTGTAATAAATATTTTTAGCTTACATCGTAGGGGAAATGGGATTTATACGAAAATCTGCATTTCGGCACCTTTTTGAAAGATGGCGCCGCGAACGGCGTCCGCTCAAGATCGCAAACTTAGTATGATGATTAGCACATGCCACTCTACAAGTTTAACAAATTAGATACGCCTTCTGGATCAGTATTTGGTTGGTTTTTGGGAATTCAACGTTTTGAGCGCTGGTTCTGCGCAAAAATTGATATTATACTTTGGAAATTTTGGATTGTTGATTTTCTGTACCGGCTTTTTATAAGTAATATTGAGGAAATTATCTTATTTTCAGGCGAAGGATTATCCGTCTGTTTTCGGTTACGCCTCTTTAGAGTAGTACCATAAACGTTACGTCGACATCCGGAAGGCGTTATTTTGGCTTACCTTTACTATCTTGCTTGGATCACCAGTACCATCTTTACTCTACTATTGTTGTCCATAGCAAACGCAACGATAAAATCACTGAATTTTTCTAAAAAATAATCTAGTAATCCGATTCTAAGAACAATGGACATCAGAAAATCAAAAGAGCAAAGAAATTAAACAATCAGTTTTTGATGTCTGACAAAATGTAAAAAATTGCGCCGCAATTTTATCGTTATTTTGCCGGCAATTCAAAATAAATACAGCATCTAATACGTATAATTAATTAAAGATTTTATTATCAACTTAATCGTGGAAGTAACTCCAGATCGGAATATAGAAATTAAAATCAGGAAAAGATTTTGTGTTTTGGTGGTCTTGAAACCGGAACATATATTTTAATATACACAGCTGTTGTAGCAACTATTACATCAAAATGCATTAAATCCAGTTGCAATTTGTATTCACCCGTTGGTACATAAGGTGGAAATCGAGATTCGTCCGGATAAATATTACATATTGTATAGGTGGTTTCCTACAAAACTAAATTATTTAAAAAATTACATACAGTCGGGCTCAAGAAAGATGAAGCTTCTTTAATTTTGATAGTTGTATGAAATAAGATCAGAATTTAATCAAATGAGTGTATATAATATAATAAATTTAAATGATAAAATAAAAGCGGTGTTGTAGCTAGCTTTTTCTATTGCATTTCTCTAAATCAGAAAGATTTATCTTTCCTGAGCCTAAATATGTATTAGTGTGTACTTGATTTAAGAAAATATTACTTGAATTATTTGACATGAGGTAAAATTTCCACATTTAAAAAAAGTTCGTATTCCCATAATGTTTTCAGCAAGACTCTTACACACATTTACTTGAAATCTTGTTCCGCGGAGTTCTCGATATTCGTTACTTAGAAATTTATAAAATTGCACTACCACCTAAAATAATTAATTTAATATGGCTAAATAATTTTTCTCGGCATGGACATCTCCATTGTAGTGCTCATGTTCACTTTTGTGTTAATCGTGGTATTTACAACTGCCAACGTTCGATTATATTTAAATGTTTTAACTTTCAAGAAATTAAAAACAGATTTATCATAATTAATCAATTCCCATCTTTGAAATTCAACCTTGTAGTTTTTTTGATGAAACTTGAATGTAAAACGTTCCAACAGTAATAATTAGCAATCTCACGAAAAATACGTACCTTTGAATAAAAATCAGTTGCTGAATTTGAACCTACACAAATTAGAGCAATGATTGCAAAATATAATTTTCCTACTACCACTTCCGTAACTAACATTTACTATTGTAATAATACGCATGTAAACGAAAGTGAAACGTTTGAGGACCCCGTTGCTAGTCGCGGAAGTGATCACTTCCGCGGCCTGGGCATTAAAGTAGATCGTCTTTTGTTACACTTAATTTGACAGATCGTATATTAATTAAATCGACATCTGTCAAATCACAAGCAACTTCGGAAAGAAAAAAAGCAAATTTAATAATTAAATTAGTTATTTATTGATATTAAACGTAAATGTGCAATTTGAACAATTTGAAATTTTAATAGATGGATTTTTTTCTATTGAATTTACCTCCTTCAATTAACGATACAATTTAAAAACTTTCGAGATTGTCATTAACAAACATGTCAATTGTTAATTGTTGCTAGTGAACAAATTTTGAAATGACACCGGCCTACTCAATAATAAGTATAGGTACTGTCATAATATTATACATCATAATCGTTTTCTTTTTTATATCATTTTGAGTTCGGTAGTAGGAAAAGTTTAATACATCACATGCTGCGTAAGCTTTTTTATGGCCACGGAGAATCACGGGCCTCGGCTTTGCCTCGGCCCGTAAACAACCTCCTTGCCCAAAAAAAATCACTTACGCAGCTGGTGATGTAAATAACTATTGTTATTCGACATTTTGGAAAGAAATGTTTTTCTATTGAAATGGAATCAATTTTTATTGTTTTATCTTTCTTTAGAAATCTAGTCCCTAACGATATTTAAAAATTCAAGGTCTATACAAATCGAAATGTAATGATGTTGTGATTACTATAAACAGGAACTCGGCTTGGTAGTTTTTATAATAATAGAAAATTCAACGGATGGCATCAAAAGTAAAAACTTATTCTAATGAAATATGATTTGTTGTAATAAAATATTTTAATCGACTTTGACTATCAGAAGATTCGTGGTTCCTTCAGAAAAATGTCAGTTGAGTTTGCAATTATTTAATTAATCAACAATTACATAAACGAGCGGCATAGTTACCGCGTGTAAATAAACTATAACTCGCAACTAACTGCATTTGCAAAAATACGCATGTTTATCGACGTCAACCAAAAGTAACGTGATCTGTGTTTTTAGGGTTGCATACCTCTAAACATCCGTTTTATGAGTATGTACCTGTCCCATCATTAAATACTTTGACTGCGGTTTAATGCATTTAACTTAAAGCACATACCACTTTAAATAAATATTAATTATTCACATTAAAATACAATATTGTTAGATTTAAACTTATATTACATCTACCCCTCTTCGGATAAAAAAATTTACATTTTTTGAAATTATATTCTTTTTGATATATGAACTAACACATATATACTCGTATTATAATATCTGTCGCTCATTGTAAAAGTGATGCAACTCCATTTTTAAAATTTTACATTTTATTACTTAATAGAATTAAATTTAGCCATATCTTTCATTATAAAAATGAAGCAACTCCATAATATGCACTATAATACCACAGATGACGTTAAGGTGGCCCTAGTAGAGACAGCAAATCGAAATCTATTTGCCTTTCACTTTGTTTAGATAGTTGCATATTCTCAGGCATTACAAATTATATTTTATGTAGCCCTCTCTTGAGTAATAGAAATAATGTGATATTCTAATATATCACATTAATCTAATACATTATTAATAATATAAAATAATATAATTATTATTATGTCAATACTAGCTTGAGGTAAATAGCAATTATTTTGTTAATGCAAAATTGCAATTTATTGAAAAATATAGTATATTTAATTAAAAATTTGAAATGTCATCTAAACAAATTCCAAATTGGGCCATCTCTGTCACAATAGTCAAAGTTTTACAAACTATTTTGCGACTTGGCTAACTGAAAATTTCATTAAAATAAATGATATTTTATTTTATTACTGATGGCGAAGATTTTTAAAACTAAACAAAATTTGATACTTTTTCTTTTGGATTTAGTAGATAATGATGAACTGTACACTGTAAACAATTTTCATAAACATTTATTGTAAAATGATTGTGAAAATAAATATAACATAAGGTACAAATTCATTGCAATAATAATGGTGATTTCTATTTCGCTATATATTTTAAACTATTTAACGAAACAGCTTGAATTTTCTTTACCGCAAACGGGTAACTATGTAGATTTTAAAAATTAAAAAAAAATTGAAAAATTCGTTATAGTTTAGGAAAAAACTTCGCCATCGTCAAAGGCTAATTCGCCTATCTTACGCCACAAGTGGAAGTGAGTGCACAATAGTATCATGCGTATTCCACTAGGCCCCTCTTAATTGTTTTTTTTTGTATTTTTTTCGACACAGTATTTTTGCAAAAAGCTCGATATTTCAAAATTCAGTTAAATGGAGATAGTTCACTTTTACAATGAACGACACATATCTTAATTACAAAAACAAATTCAATGCAAAGCTAATTCCCTCTCAGTGTATATTCCTTTGAGTTTATGTGCATTTGCTCCTATTCCAGTCTTCGTTAGAGTGGTTTTCCATCTTCACTCGTTTAGAAACTGGTCTTTCTTGGTTGCCTTTTTAGGTTTTTCACTGTTTTGTATTTACCTCAAAAGGTTTTTCTTTTTTGTAAGTTCTAAAAATCAGGGTGTTTTCTTTTTCATTAAATGGCTTTTCACCTCAGTGATTCAGTAACCTTCCGTCACTGTGTATTGCTACTTCTCAATTCTTCTCCTGGTTCCTAAAGTGAGAAGCGAAGAAATTCAACTGGACGAGACTGAAAGGATTTTCCAGAGAAGCAGAAAATTACAAAATCCCCAATGAAACCGAAACGTTCTGAAACAGGAGAGGAAACGCAAGATACAAAGATGGATAGTCTTGAGAGTGATTGAGAGCGTTAAAAATGAGATTTGTGATAGATTCACTGAGAGCAAAGGTGAAATAAGAGAGCTCAGAGACGAAATCAAGGGAATGAAGGTAGATAGCAAAGAAAAAGAAGACAACTGAAATAGAGAAAATCATGCGCTATCAAATAAAATTGAAGAACTACAAAATGCTTTTGAAAGGCAGGAAAAAAGAAAAAGAACGATATAATAATGAATGAACTAGAAATACTAAATCGTGGACTACTAACGGAAAAATTCCGAAAATTACTAACGGACGAACTCGGAGTGGAAGTCAACCGCTTGAAACCTTCCAAATTGGGAAAAACAAATTGGAAAGTAGAAACATATTTATACCTCACAACCAAAGAGCTCAAAATACAAAGAAAAATAATAGAAATAACGAAAAATATATCAAAGAAAGATGACGTTATACTACTGGGTGACTTTAAATAGGCTCAAATAGGAAAAGAGATCTACTATGTCAGAAGGGTGGTCGGAAAACACACAATATACGAGAAAAGAAATAATAATGAAGAAAAACTGTATAATATGGCCACTATATGTAATATGCAGATAGTAACAATGAACTTTAAATATAAGAATAAACATCAAGGAACCTGGTTAAAATCTGGAAGAAAAACCAGATTGATCATATATTTGTTACAAGAAAAAGAAACTTTCAAGTAGAAGATGCAAGATCTTTTAGTGGACCCACAGCAGACGGAAATCGCACCATGGTAATAATGAAAGTAAAAATAGAAAATAGAAAGAAAAATAGAACATAATTAAAAGCATTATTATGTTTAATTAATTACTATGTCAAATTTATTTAGAATATTTCAATGAAATTGCATCCATTATTTAAATTCTTAAAACAAGGTTAAATTTAGATGCTACTAATATAAAAGAATTAACTTCTTAGAATGTTTTGGTGCATTATTATAATCCCAATTTACCATTAGCAATAGAATCAAACGTCCGTATTTGTATCTGGGCGAAATGAGAATTTTATTCTGACCGTCTTCTTTCGGCAGGAATGGCATACCTCCGAGATGGAGTGCCAAGAGAATCGTGTCGTATCACAAATCCTCATTTATGAGAATGCGACTAGATAGAGAGAGAGAAAGAGTAGTTAGTTTACCATCTTTAAGTTTACTTTGTATATATTAGTTATGTTTTGGTTTTTTGTTTTATTTAAATTATCAGTTCATTAAATTAACACCTGCTGCCAAATCGTACACTGACGAAACGTACCTAACTCAAAATAAATACAGCATCTAATACGTATAGTTAATCAAAGATTTTATTATCAACTTTCTCGTAGAAAGTAACTTTAAATCGTAATATAGAAATTAAAATCAGGAAAGGATTTTGTGTTGTGGTGGTCTAGGAACAGGAACATATATTTTAATATACACGCTGTTGTAGCAATTATTATATCATTAATCATTAAATCCAGTTGCAATTTGTATTCACCCGTTGGTACGTAAGGTGGAAATCGAGATTCGTCTGGATAAAAATTGCATATTGTATAGGTGGTTTCCTACAAAAAAACTTTATTAAAAGTTACTTGATTCAAAAGAATATTACTTCAATTACTTGGCAGGAGGTAAAATTTCCACATTTAAAAAAACTTTGTGTTCCCATAATGTTTTCAGCAAGACTTTGCATGCATTTACTTGAAATCTTGATCCGTGGAGTTCTCGATATTCGTTACTTAGAAATTTATAAAATTGCACTCGTAACCTTATTTATCTAATGTTCATTTTGATTTTGTGGTTTAAACTCTATCTTCGTTTATGTTCACTTTTGAAATTGAAGATTTAAAACGTTTATTAATAATAATTCCATTTTAAATTCAAAAATTAAAATTTTGTAAACTTAAATCAATTCCCATCTTTGAAAAATTCATCCCTAAATAGCTCTTTGAATAAAAATCATTTGCGAATTTGGACAACACACGAAAATACAACATTTGAAAAATATTTTGCTGCAATTTGGACATAGCATTAGTAGAATTGGAATATTTTAGGTAGTAACTTTTCGAAAATTTAATGGCAACGACTTTAAAAATTAAAGGTTTCAAAAATTAATCAAATCGAAATCTAATGATAACTACTTAAACGGAACTCTGCTTCAATAATTTTACAAATAATGTAATATGTAACAATTACAGGAAATGAAAATTTTAGTTATAATTTTATAATAAGTTGAAACTTATTAGATAAAAAAAGTTATTAGTCAAGTATTTAAGTTCCTAATTATTTAAGGAAAAAAAAGTTATTTAGGCTTGCTCACTGCCTTTGTAGGTCATTAACTCAAGAATTTATATAAACCGGTCTAGCAATTTTCTTGGGTAACGTCTTCCCGGTGAGCGGTAAAGGATATTTTCGTTAGTAAAGTTTAAGACTAATGGCAAAGGATAATGGTCGGAATTCGGAAACCAACGCATCAAATTTCGATTCACCTAAATTAATCGAAATAGCTTTTAACGTGGGCAATGTTTTATTATCAACCTACTTTACCTTGCATAAAATGTATATTATGTTTTAAGAAAATTGCATATACAATTTGTGTTTAGTCTTGAATTAACACACGCTTTGAATTGGAGATCAGTATTAATATTTGGAATTTACGTTAAATGTATTTTATGTTTTTTATTCGTCCCTCATAGATTACCTGAAGGAATTCATGACCCTCGTATACCGTCGGAGCTAGCCAATGCAAGATCAGAGTTAATATTTTTAAAAAATCTGGAATACCAAATGGCTTAAGGAAAAGGGGAAAAACTGTTATAAAAGCGCGGCAGAAGAATGATAAACAATATAAAATTATTGAAAAACCTGCTGAAATGTTAAATCAAAAACAAATGAATTATTCAATTGATTTATTAAATTAAAAATTGAACAAAGCAGTTGAATTACTAAACCAATCGAATAAATTTATTGAACACAACAGTTGCTTTTTTTTTAAAAATTAGTAGCTTTTTGCTTAAAACAATTGAATTATTGAAAAAACTGCTGAACTGATAAAGAAACAGTTGAATTACTGAATCAAGATAATTAAATTCTTGAATCGAGGACAATTGAATAGCTGAACCAAAACAATTGAATTATTCGACACAAAAATAATTAAATTATTAAACTATAAATAATTAAAATGCTGAACAAAGCTGTTATATTATAAAGTAAATCAGCCAAACTTACTAAACAAAATAGTTGAAGTTATTATACAAAATAGTTGCATCTGCTATTTTGCATACAACAGTTAAATTGTTGAAAACAAAGTAAAAATGTTGAAAAATCTTTTGAATTCTTTAAGAAACAATTGAACTGCTAAATTTTGAAACATTAAAATATTGAATCAAAAAATTATTTATTTGAATTATTGAATTAAAAAAACAATAGATTTGCTAAGCTAAAAATAATTATTATGTTGAAAAAAAACAATTGAGTTATTAAACAAAACAGTTAAATTTATTAAACAGTTACATTTCTTGACAAAGCAGTAGCAGTTTTGCAAAAAAAAACAGTTGTATCGCGCCCCCTTTTGGGCGACCTGAACGGCGTCACTTGTGCTAGTACGACTACAACGGTAAAATACTTTTTAAGCGTTGGAATAGATGATGCAGAATTCCCCATAGTATTTATCAAGCTTTTTCTTGGTTTCGGCAAAGAGTATGTAGATATAGAGGGCCAGCCATGTATTAAAAATTGAAACGTAGAGACATCCCTGTGCATCAGGGGGCGTAGCAAAGCCACCTATTGCCCAGGAACATGTACTACTCTCAATCCCTAAAATACAGATAACTGTAACGACATCAAAAAAAGATGGATTTTGCCCACTTGAGGTCGGTATCAATCGACTACAATTTCATGGCAAAGTACGAAAACTTTTGGTGACACTTAGTTCCATAAGAGCTGTCCCTCTATATCTATATACTCTTTGGTTTCGGTGATATTTTTTTTACGCAAAAAATAATGCTTAATGAGCACATGAAATTCATTTATTTTTATTTTCGTTCAAATTCACGAGGTTGTCTACTTTCGATGGCTGTCAAACACAAACTAAATGACGCAGCCTACTCAAAATTTGACAGTAGCCCATTGACAGATAGACCACTGTCATACTGATAGGTAGTACAGGTATCAGTATATTAAGTTACAACGCGGGAAATTTAAAAAAGTGACTGATTTATCAAACCAATCTCGTAATCTCAAAACAAACATGTAAGCAGTAACTGTTAAATAAACAGTTACTGCTGTCATCTGACGTTTAATAAATTTTAATCTAATATTTATTTCAGAGGTTAATAATAAACATAATTTCACTTATTTTAAAGTTAATTTTTTAATCTTCAACCCTGCTTATGGATAGTAAGGAATAATTATTTTAAATCTTTCAAAATGATTTAAATTGCCCATAGATGTCGCCACCATCTCAAACCATTTGACAGATCTGGTGACAACTCGATCTTTAAGCTGCTTGGTATTAAAATATGTAGAAATGATTTAATTTAAGGATTATTGTCGCCGGAGTGCAAGTAAAGATGGAGATGGTCGAAGATGAAGTTAAAATGTCAGGTTAGTGTAATTTACTACTCGGACTCATCTTTTACAGCGGACTAACTTTGATTTTAGAAATCAATTATTTTAACCAACCGATTAAACTAGAAATTTTGAAAGCGAACAACTGGTGAAGAACAACTATTGGAAGCTAGAGAGGATTACTTGAATGAAATAAAAATTGAGGCAGTTGGAAAAATTGAAGCAATTTGCTTGTAAAATTAGCTGGACGGTAGAGGTAAGATGTCTTACGGCAACACATCGGAGACAAGCGAATTGCTTGCGACATTTGCACCTACAAGTGCATCACAAATAGTTAACCGCAAGAACGTTTTTCAGGATTCACACCGGAGAGAAACCGATTCAGTTCAATTCGTATTGTTATCGGTGTGTTCAGAAAACGGTCCGAATACGTCACATCAAAATACATACCGAGATTAAACCATTTCCATGCGAAAGTAGTAACTAAAATGTACACCGAAAAGCAACTTGAAACAACACTTAAGGGTGCACACAGGCGAGAAACCATTTGTATGTGTAATTTGTAACTACAAATGTGTGTGTGCAAAAGTATCCACATAGGAAAGGTCCATACCCTAATCAGTGCTCTACTATCGTGTAACAACTTATAATCCGCTTTGGAAAATATGCTACGACAGCATGCCAGGGTCTACGAATCGGAAAAACCGCTACGGTGCCAAAATTGTGATTTTATTTATAAATCTAAAAGTATCATACTGAGAACTAATATGATTTTGTCCCACTTCAGATGCAAGATATTATTTATTTCAGGAGATTGCATGTCGAAAGAAATCTAATTAATTGTGTAAATAGATTTTTACTAATAATAATAATTTATTTTGTATAAATTTCCTCCATTATGGAATTGAATCCTTTTGTCCAGCACGAAGGTGCATATTGACTTCAACATTGTTAATATTGAGTATGACATCCCGAGTACATGTGAAACGATTTTCAAATCTTACGAACTTGTTCTTGGTAATCACAGCATTCGGATTCAAGACAAGAATAGTTCAAATTTTCATGATCATTTCAAGGTAGATTACAATAATTATCGGAGTTTACAAAAGCTTCGTTTCTCCACCTCCCAATCCCAAACAAAATTTTGTTTGTTGATACAAACCGATTGAGTACGAGAAGCAAGTGAATCTCACAAATTTTGTTTTGATTGATTTTATTTTTATTATTGAATATTAAAAAAAAGATTTAGCTCTGCTATCTCAAGAATAAACAATGAAAATTATTTTCTTAGAAAATTTTTAGAAAAAAAATCTCTCACTCATCAGTTTGTGCGAACTGACGAAGTGCCGTGACCAGGATTCGAACCTGGGTTACCACGGCCACAACGTGGGGTCCTAACCACTAGACGATCACGGCTACGAGAGATTATATTTTCTGTAACTTTCACGTTAACGCACTGATAAAATTTTTAAGTCGTGCTCCACTTATTTGAAAGTAGTCAATTTTTTCCAATCCAACTCGAAGTATATGCAACCAGCATTGCATTGATTTATTGGCAAACGGAAAGTTGCAAAATTTATTTAATTTTTCATAAAAATTCGAATTATGGCGAATTCTAAAAATTAAAATGATTTTGTGTTAAATTTGTAACTGAATTTCACCTCTCCCCCGTTTTATCAATATCATCGATTTTTCAAATTGAAATCAGAATATTACAAGTCTAAATACGCTTGCCAACCATTCAAAATGTGGAATGGCACCGAATTGACCCAACTCAAAGAACTAATGAAGACATCAATGGAGGAAGTAAAATATTGCGAAGAGAAACCCATAATTGACGTTTTGATGAAGAACTAAAAGTTTTCGAAGATCAGATATCAAACAACCCCAATCACCTTCACTGACGTTGCTCTAGCATCTAAAAATACCAACATAACCATGACAGTCTCTTATGTAGAAGAAAAATCCAGGGGTGAAAGGTTCTACAAGCAGAAACGGGTGAGAGTCAATCAATCTGGACTTCAATTGTCGGACTTGTAATAAGGTAACAATTTAATTTTGAAAATTGCAATTTTCTCATAAGAAATACTTGTAAATGTATTATTGCGCAATATTATGCATTGTATTTACGGTGCGTGTCGGTCAACACCGACTTACTGTAATCGCTCCCTGCTATCTGTCGGGTTAACACCCCCAATTTTTCGCGTAGGACCGGTCTAGGGAATATTTTTAATGAGTAAAGCGTTTTCCGCTCCGCTGCGCTTCGGCCGCTACATGCCGTTTTGATTAACGCAACCACAGCCCATTTTATATTTTTAAACTCGTTTTTTTTTCAAAAATTATGAACCGACCGCAAATTTTTTTATCTGCTGATTAGATCCTCATCTTTTATAAACCGCTTTAAAAATGGTAACAATCCCGATCCGAGTCTGACTATATCAGCTTCCTGCAGTTCACCTGCTAACTCGCTATTTGTTCTGTTTTGCTTTTTCTGTGTGTCTCTTCTTATCTGTCTTATTTTGTGCCCTTATGCCGGTTTTTACCAACCAATTCCTAACGTTAGGAATTCCCTAACTTTGATATAAGAAACTTTTATGTCAAATTTGGTTTTCACCAAGCGCTAAAAATTCCTTAAGGTGTTAAGAATTACCTTAGGTTAGGGATTTCTTAACACCTTAAGGAATTCTATTATTTTCGGGTGGAGTTTCGAAAGGTTAATTCAAAGCATAAAGCTATCTTCATTTATTTTATGTCTTTTGCTTATCTGTTTAGTGAACAAGAGACGCCACTGGGTGAGTAGAATGTATGTTAGTTACGTCACTGCGTTCTTTGTTTGTTTAATTGACAGATTGAGGTTATGTTGGTTACTGCTTGTGGTTTTCGTTTATTCAAAGAAGTTGGGTTATCATTTACACCACGTGTGGGGTTCTGTTTGACGATCACGATGTTAGACCAGGGTTATCGACGTTTTAATTCAAAGTTGGTAGCGCGAATTTCAAATTTGGTTTTTCCATATTACAAATTTATTCATTGCTACAAAATTTTGAAATTTCCAAATAGAATCATGAAATCTCAACAAATCTTGTCAGATATGAAAATTATAAAAACCTTGGGAAAACGCAACAAGTTCTTGAAAATCTTAGAAAATCTTAGAAATTTCTCAGAAATAGTTGAAAAACACAACAAATCTTTAGGGTTTATTGTAAAATTTGTGTAAAACTTTTAAATGCTTTAAGAAAGTTTAAAATTTTTTTAATTAATTGCAAATCTTAGGAATTCTTTGAAATTTCCTGAAAATGTTAATATTCCGAATATTCTTTTCAAAAATATTTGATTGTGTAATTACACTTTGTGGAGAACTTACATTCATTCAAAATTGTTTGAATTTCCTAAAATTATTTTTAAACTCCTTGAAAAACTTTCAAAATTTTTGGAAATCTTTAGAATTAATTAAAAATCTTCGAAAATTATTAAAATTCAAAATCTATGGTGTACTGCTTACAAAATATTACATTATTTCAAAATATTTTGGAATAATTTTCATTATTGATTTCATTACATTTTCATATTCAATGAACAAAATGTTTGCAATAAATTTAACTTACGAAAAATTGTTGTATTTAAAAAAAATTTTGAAAATGATCAGAAAAATCAATACTTTTTTATAAAAATGCATTTTTGGCGTAGTTACCCATTCTTTATTATAAATGTTTTGACTTCTTTAATATAAACTGAAAATTTTTTCCTACACTAATTAATTAGTAATTTAATATAGTAATAATATAGTAATTTTAATGTAATTCGATTAATTAATAATGTTATCAAAAATTTTTAAATTAAAAACAACTAATCTATTAATAATTACAAAAAGATAACCTTGGCTATTAGAACATTCACTAAAAATATAAAATATAAATGCAAATTTTTCTGATTTATAATATGTATTCCATGATATTTACCGAATTATTTTTAGAAAAATTAACTCAAAATCTGTTTGGTGATACAGCAGAGAAGGATTCAAATATATTTTACTATTGAGTTATGAGAATTACTGGAATTTATTATTAAGAGAGGCAATTTTCAAAAATTTTTGAGAAAAAGTTCTGGTTAAAAATATTTTTATAAATTTTTTGTAATTGCTAAAATTGCGGGTTTTAAAACATTTTATCCTAAATAATTTGTTATCGGCTTATCTTGGCGAAAAACTATTGAAATTTTAATTGTTCAAAATAAACAATAAATTAATCAGGGTGGATTCTTGATCAATCAAGTCGGCAAAGTAATTCACCAAGTAAAAGTACTTTTCTCTCCTATATTTGAATTTTCCCACCCTTTTTTAAATACACCATAAAATGATTTCAATTTCAATATTGAAAAAAATTATATATTCTTTATTTAATTTATTAATCCAAATTATACCAAAAATTGGCTTACTTTTGTGCGCTCACGAGTTAAATTTTTCTAAATTTTCTTTATACATACAATTTTGTTACATACGAAGTGGTTCAAAATTATTTTTAGAAATTCTAGCAGCGCATTCTATAAAAGAAACTAATAAATAATATATATTATATAATAAATAATAAATAATAATAAATCATAAACAATCAAACAAAGACGGCAACGGGAAAATTAAAAAACTACAAGCACAGGAAACTTTTAATTAAAACCACACTTTTAAAAATTAAGCAAAAATTCAACAAATTAAAACTTGGTTACAGAATTTGTCATTGATTTTAATTTCATAGTTGTAAAATCCTTATTTTTAAATTTAAATAAAAAACATTATAGTTTCTATTAGTTTTATTATTATTATTTTCTTTTCTTTTATTATTTTGTATTAGTATTATTATCTCTTGATTATACATTTTATTCACAGCAGAAGACAGCATTCTTGACCTGGATCACAACCGTGATTTCCCCTTAACACTAAGTTTTCGTTGCACTTACCCTTTGGATAACATTCATTACTATACAACTCGCAAGAATCTAAAATTTATAAAAAATTATTTCATATTGAACCTTTCCAAAATTTTTTACATCCGAGACAACATTCGACCCCTTGATCTTTTTGTTTGGGACACAAATTCAATTCTTGCTGCGACGAGCTGTTCGGACACTCTTCCTTCAAGAAACAATGACCACCAGCTTTCACGCAAAGTTCTTCATCTTCAGGAATAAAAAAATTCGTCTTCTCCGTTGGCTAAAAAAATTTAAATTTAAGATAATCGACTTTAAAATTTAAAAACGACTTACTGGGACACATAACTGCCACCAACACCAATACAGTAAAAATTTTGGAAGTCATCATTGCATAAGTTTTAAAATTAAAATAAAGAAGAAGTTGTTATTAGAACACTGCACATTTAAAAACCTGTTTGAAGCAAAAACAAGTTTTTACTTCATTCTGTAACCTTTATTAAAGTATATACTACCAGTGGCGGTACAGGAATGGTCCCTAGCAGGACAAATATTTACTTTTATACAAAACTTACGATCATAGTAATACCAAATATAAAAATCACAAAAAGTCAATATCGATGTTATTCTAATTAATTATTAACCAATCTCACAGATGAAGATTGACGTTTTTTTCGCTAGATCGGCAGCTGTTTGAATTTCCGTGAGGTCGATATTTTAATAAAAATGTCCAAACCTAACCGACTTGTGTTTTATTTTTCTAGTGGGTAGAAAAGGCTTTCGAAAGGGTAATTCAAAGCATAAAGCTATCTTTGTTTATTTTATGTGTTTTGCTTATCTATTTAGTGTCGTTTAAATTAAATTAATTAAATAAATCATAACATATAACAAATTGCTGGTTAGTAATAAAAGCTCTGATATCATGGTAATCCATCCAGATGAGCAATAGATCTTATAATTTTTATTTTCTCAGCTTCAGATAAACTATTACTGCCAATTGTTGGAAAATCTAAAAGTTTGGATAAATTAAACTGATCCCAAAAAAATAATTTACTTTAAACTTGCATTTTGTCCAACGTTTTTCTTTCCTTCTTTTAGATAAAGCTCTCATCACAATAAGTACCAACCAAATAAATGAAATGGTAAAGATACTAAAAAAAATTATTTATTATTTACTCATCAATCTAATATTAAAATTTTTATTGATCTACCAGATAAACGTCACTAATTTTCCAAACTCTTTTAGGTTTGTATTCAGCACTAAAACACACTTAACAATAAACCGAAATAAATATTATATAACTTTCTTCTACTCACTTGGAAGATACCATACTCTGAATTTTTTTGAACTGACATATCGTCACTTTCGGTCAATTTATTATTTTGGTATTCCATGGATATTTTTAATAGTAACAAAATTAATCGTAGCTTAGAAACACGTGCTCTTGACCGTGTTGATCAAGTTGAAGATAAAATTGAGAAAAATAATGAATATGTGACGCAAAATTGTTCTAGTCTTCACTTTACATTTCAAAAAAAGCTGTCAATTAATGCAAATATGTAACAATAGAATTTAGTTATAATAAGCGCATAAATCATGTAAATCGACATACGTGACAACTAGACTTATAATTCTGATTATTTGTTACATTCAGATAAACTATACTGAATTGTTAAAATAATAATCATTTAAACGTTTGTGACCCATAAATATTTTTACCTACCTTGTTCATTATTTTGGGATTTTTGGTGAGATGGGTTGATTTTTCAAAAAAATGTTGCTAGACTAAAGTTATAGCCCGTTAAATTTTTTATACAAATTGGGTTGTTAGTTTTTTGTAAATAGTTTTGTTCAAAAGATACAGAGTTTCAATAAAACAAAATAAAATTAAATTTTTAACTTGTAATCCGTCATAAATATTTAAATAGTTTATGGCAACAGTTAAGATACCAGAACCTCGGTTTTTACAACAAATTATAAAGAATGTGGGTCTAATTAACAAATAAAAATATAAAATTTGTGGTTGGTCAACAAATTTAAGAAAAAAATCACTTTTAAGGTGAATTCTAGACTTGAGGTAGTTGCATTGGTCAAAACCCACTTTCCGCACCGCTCCGCTCCGCTCCGTTTTTCATATATTAGGTTTGTTTCATCAAGCAGTTCTCGTTAGTTCTAGAGCTATACGCATGCGCTTTAACTAAAATCTGTTTCATCAAACGTTAAAAGAAGAACTACTAATTCTATGAACTACTAGTCCGTTGTTTCATCACCCTTCTTGGGAGTTTTAGAGTCGTTCTGAACGGTTCAAATCAGTACTTGCTCGTGAGCAAGAACTACTAAGTTCTTGAAAAGGTGACCGCCCATAATATCTCGACTGAAGACGAACTCGTACGAATTTTAGCATCGTATTTGAATAAGTAAATTTTTCAAAAAATGCACAAGAAGAAATTTTATTAGCTATTGAAATTAAGTACATTTTGTATGTTCTTTCGATTTGTACTAAGGACTTAAGTGTAATTCCTGTCATTAATGAGATATAGAGTGGTCTCAAAGTATTAAGTCAATAAAAATTACCTTATTTCCAATTGAATTTCAATCTAAATTGCGTGTTACGCAAAACTATGTTTTCTGACTTAAGCCCTTCTTACTAATCAATGGGGAATTATTACCGTATCTATCCAAGTAACTTCTAATAAAAAATTTATTTACTATCATAATTATGCACCTTTAGCTAATAACTAAGCAAGAAATTGCATAAAACGCTGTGGGTTGATGATAAGAAAGAAAAACACAGCAACTTCATATCATTTACTGTGTTTTTTTTTATAATTTACTACCTACAGTGTTCTTGCTTAGCAAACAGTGTTTTATTTTAAGTTACGTGGTTTTTTGGAAGACTTTTACCTTTAATAAGTATATTACGGTTTTTATACTAAATTACTAAGTTCATTTTTAAAAAATGAACCAAGTTGAAGGTAAGTTTAGTACTTTCTTTAAGTGTGTGGTATAAATTAGGTATTTACTTTCAGTTGTTAAGAATTCAGAAGGTTGTGTTAAACCGCAAACCTTTTGGAGTGTAAATGCCACGAAAATATTAATAGATTTATATGAAAAATACAGGTGCCAAGTGGGCACTCTGAAAATGAGAAATTTTAAGGCAATGTGGCATTTTATTGCCATCGAATTATCTGAAACCCTAAGTAGTCCGTATTCTAAAGAAGCCTGTGAAAATAAATGGAAGGTTTTAGAACGGAATTATAAAAAATACATTGAAAATAATACTTCCACAGGTCGCGGGCGCAAAATATTTGAATATTCGGAGGAAATGGAAAGAGTTTTAGGAAAAAAATCTATTAATCCAGTTATTTTATTAGCTTCCCATACTCTTTCCATTCCTACCGACATTAATGAAGATTCTGAAAAAGAGCAACCGGGTCAGTCAACCGCTGAAAGGACAACATTGTCAAAAGACGTAAAAGGCACCGCAATCAGAAAAAAAAATATTTCAAGAAAAAATTTTTCTTTACAATTTTACAAGTCTTTTAAAGGAGGGGATGAATTTGGTGGGTTTTTTTATAAGCCCACAATTTAAATTTGAAAATCACAAATTTCCCATAATAAGAACATTATTGCGTAATATTCCGCCATAAATTGTACATATTCTATCACCAGTCCTTGCGTTGTACGTAGATCGACACTCACAACCGGCAACGAACCAATAGTCGCTCTCTGCTATTTGTCGGGTCAACATCCATACTTTGCCAACTTGGACCGGTCTAAAGGAATATTTTTAGTTAGTAAAGTGTTTTTTAAAACATCCCAGAGCGGAAGGTCGATTTTAACTAATGCAACCACGGTAAATATCAAATTCACCCTAAACGAATCAATGTCGATGGGCCTGGTTATGGTTTGAAGGAGCCAATGAGACTAGCACATGACGTATGAACTTTAAAGCCGTTTTTTTTAAATTTGTGAAACTACCGGAAATTTTATTTTTTTATCTGTTAATTAGACCCTCATCTTTCATAATCCGCTTTAAAATTTGTAAAAATTCTAATTCGGGTATCTTAACTGTAACCCTGTTTTGCTCAATAATTCAACTAGTTTGTTCAGCAATTCAATTGTTTTGTTTCGATGTTTTTGTTTCAAGAATCAACTGATTCCACAATTTCTTCAAAAAATTGAAATGTTTTCTTTACAATAAAACTGTTCTGTTAAGTAATTCAATTGTTTTGCTCAGCCCCATGTAGCACAAAATCTTGGCGCAATATTGAACCAAAATTGGAGCAATATTGTACATTGGCGCAATATTGCCAATCTACAGCTAATATTGGTGCAATATATTTTAGTAAATTCAGTTGTTTTGTTCAACCATTCGGCTGTTTTGTTGAATAATATGGCTATTTTGTTTCAGCAGTTCAATTGTTTTTAATTTAGTAATTAAATATTATGTTCTTCAAGTGTTTTTTCAACAATTCACATGTTTCGTTCAATATTCAATTATTTCTAATTTAATACTTGCTTATTTAACCTATTACTTTTAAAAATTTTAACCTAATATTAATTTCAGAGGTTAATAATATATTGTCCTGTAATTTTACACCCTCTAGTCCACTACAGTCATTCACCCAAGCTAACTCAGCGGTCAAATAAAATTTTCAATATTTCTTTCTTTTCAACCTCTTTATTATCCAAAAATTAAATTCGATCACAAAATTTTCTCTTTCCAAAAAATCTCTGTCAACCACACCATACCATCCTCGTACCATTCTTTTTAAACAAAAATTTTCATCCAAAAACTTGGCAGTGTCTCCCACACCACCGCACATACAACCACCTTCTAAATTTACAAAACTAAAATTTTACATCACAATATATAATTTTAATACTTAAATTGTTTGTAAATCAACAATTCAATTGTTTTTGATTCAACAATTCAATTGTTATATCTAAGAATTCTAAACTGGTACTTCAACAATTCAACTGTTTTGTTCCATAATTCAGCTGTTTAGTTCAATAATTCAATAGTTTTTAATTAGTAATTCAATTTTTTTGTTTCGTCAATATTGCAATTATTTTGTTCTTCAACTGTTTTTTCAACAATTAAAATGTTTTGTTCAGGTCACAAGTTAACAAAGTAATTAGCGATAAACTAATGCGCTTTAATACAATGTTACTTAAACGTCAAACGCTACAATACGTTTTGACATTAAAACAAATGCTATAAATTAAATTGAGATTTTAAGATTATATTTTGTGAATTTATATTTTTACCTACACCTTGTTCATCATTTTCAAAATTTCTGTGAAAACGGTCAGTTTCCCAAAAAAAATTATTTGACCAAAGTTATAGCCCGTTAAATTCCCTATCTAGTTTAGGGCATTAGTTTTTTTGTAAAATGTTTTGTTTAAGAGATATGGGGATCGCAAGAAAAGTAAAAAATAAAACCTGAATTTAAAAAAAAAATTTCCGTTAGTTTAATTTATAACTCGAAATCCGTTGATTTTAGATAATAAGGGTTATAACCTAATTTGTAGATAAGCGAGTGATCTTCAAAAAAGTTTTAATTTATTAAGTCTAAAAAATCAATAATATCGGTGCTATGGACGTTTGAAATCATAAATTCAAAGAATTGCTTTAAAGAGAGGTGTCTCCTTAGGGTTTGGACTTGGACAAGAATTTTATTTAAAATTTGTCTTAGAAAAGTGTTTTTATCACCACCTCAAAGGTTCTTCATGATCACTGGGACGTTCTGTATATTCATTATTTAATTATATTAATTTAAATTATATTAAATATTGAGTTACTTTTAATTCAGTTTTGTACTGTTTTCTTTATACTACACCTCGTATTTTTATTTAGATACTAACTTGTGAACTTTAGGTCTTCAATCTGTGTTCTCTTTTACTTGCTTTTGTTAAATATGTAAAACTATTAGTTTTTTCGTTTTGCTATAACGATAAATATAATGCAATATTTATAATTTGCTATAATTTCGACCCTCTGGCGCAGGTATGGTCTTGAGTAAACCTCGTTCGTTTTTCGCCAAATTGCCACTCACCTGGAAAGTACGAGTACGAAACAATTGTACCTTTTGTCAGCTAGATGGAAAAGTAAAACATTGCCTACCGCAATGGGGAAAATTATTCATAAACATGAACTCTTAGAATTTTCTGGATGAAGAAGTTTATCTGTAATTAATTGCAATATAATATAACCAAAACAATTAAAAAATAGATTTAATGATGTCTCATCTAGTGATTTTTAATTTAATTTATTTTAAATTAACAAATTATTTACTATTAATCATAATTAGTTTTTTACTTAACCTTTACAATAATATTAAAAAAACATTGAATATTTTATATCATCCTTCAATTTTATTAATATTTCGCACTTTTGAATCAATAATAATATTTTTTCACCATAATTAAAAAGGTTAGTCTTATACACAATTTCATTAATCCATGAATTTAAAACGTAAACCAAAGAAATTATTATTTCAGTTAGAACTAACTTCAGATTAAAGTTGAATAAACATGGTAAAAGAGTCCAGACATAAAAAAAAAAAAAAATATGCCGCAACCTTTCATGCGAAATATTGCAATAACCGTAATTTTATTAAAACAAAAAAATTCTTGTTCTTATTAAATGAAAAAAATTTTTACATTTATCTATCTAGGCACTGTTACTATATTAAAATTTTATAATCTAATATAGGTTGCGAATAGGGTTTTTAGTGGACTATCTTTTTTAATTTTTTATTAGTTTTTTTTTAAAACGTGTGGATCTTAAGCGGTAAAGATACTAAAACTATTTTTAAAACAAGAATTTTTAAAATGTTAGTACTAACCTCTTACTGAACTATCGTGGCTCTTACAGGTTCAAGAGCCTACAGTGCAGTAAAGTAAAGTTTTGCCTTAATTTTATTATTTTCTTCACATAAATTATGCGCCATAGTTTCTCTTGGTTTGTTGGACAATTTGGGCAATAGAATAGTTTTAAACAATTTTAAAAATGGTATTTCGATTAGGATATACGAAATTAAAGAAAGTGAAATAGTTATGATAATATCTGCTACCAATAACGTGGTCACCTGGAAAAAAAAATTGTAACATCAATGAAATTTTTTTGAATTTGGTTACCATATAGTAGGGTATTCCATTTACTGCGGTCCGCAAGGTTGCGTAGTTTATAATTATTGAAATAGGGTGTATTAGAAACACTCCGTAACTTAACTTTGACAATGGGATCCAAAATGGCGACGATAAGCTATTCCGTATTGAAGTTATTGAGCCAAAACTAATCACAACAAATATTCCCAAAACGCTAACCGCCCAAACCATTCTATGTAGTGAATAATACAAAGCGATCTCTACTAAATTGTCATGTTCGTAGCCAATATAAAATACAGGAAGGTATGCATAAGCCAACACCATGAAAAATGCTGATACGGCCATTATGAAATAAGTGAGAACCTGAAAAGTGTAAAAAAATAATTGGTTTTCAATTTTAAATTAATTTGCAGTTAGTTACCTTGGATATTCGAATACTATTGGATTTCATGTAATTGTACAAGATTCCTCCAAAAATGCCAACCATGTAAGGGGATGCGTGACTATAAGACTGTATGTACAGCAGATTTAAGTAATTACTCATGTTCTCGTCGTAGTATCCCTTTAGCAACGGAATTTTATACACTAACGTTATAACTAATGGAGCGATAATGGAGAGGATGAAAAGAAATCCCAAAATGGAATATCCGAGTTTTTTTTTATATAGAATGATGAACATCACAAGTGTACCAATGATAAATAACTGAAAGTCGCAGGCCAGGTACCAAAATACTACGTTACACTAAAATTTTCATTAAATTAATCATCTTATCATAAGAGGTCTTTTTCTTTTCTCACGTCTGTTCCATAAGCATTTGTAAAATTGTTGATGTATAAAATATTCGCCCATATACTTTTTTGGCAGTTTTCAATTAGGGGTCGAATTTGAAAATTCCACATGGGCCCGGACCCACAAAAATTAAACATCGTCATATAGAAAAAGCAGACGTATGCCAAGAGTGGGGTTAATCTGTGAAAAAATAGATTCTGGAAATTTATCTCACCAAAAGTTAGTATCGTGTAGTTACATCGAGGTGTACTTACGCAGACGAATTTACGCCGACTGAAATTTAATTAAGGGCGCCTCCTGTCGGCATAGGTTCAAGATAAAATATTAAGTACTTACCTTACATACCGAAGAAAAATAATTGCTAGAAACGGTTTTATATTTGCACTTTTTAATTTTTTCAACACTCCATAGCTGAGCATTAATCCACTAAGAAGAAAAAAGATATCTACAGTTAAATCGATTTTGCAATCAGCACGCTTACTCTCTGACCAATCTATAAAAAAATAATCAATAATTTTTCAATATTTCCATTTAGAAAACTCACTTGATCTATGATGTCGTAAAATGGCGTTGGACCCATTCTCATGAACTCTATTTTGTGCCCAACTATTATAAACAGCAAGGTAACCGTTCTTACACTGTTAAAAATCTTAGTTTCTTTGCTGTCTTCGTGCGGAAGAAACAAACTCTTATAATTTTTAGTTGCAGAAAACGACAAACAAAATTTTCTCTGCAAGTGAACTAAAAAGTGTATATTAATTTTTCAAATAACTCAGTTATGAAGTATCTTAATTTGAAATGTCTGAGCAAAAAAGTGATGAAAAATATGGCGATGTTTACACGTAGAGCAACTGAGCAGAACGGTTTAGGTTTAGCCTAACGGTTTAGGGAAGAACTTCGGGAGACACTATAACCAAAGTAGCATCTGAACAAATTTGAGCTGCATGCTTTCGCTAATTGCTTTTATAATAACTTTAAAATTAAGGAACTTTCTGATTCCGAAGTTTATACGGAATTATTTTACTAATATTTTTTGGTTTAGTAAATATCTATGGCAATATTTTAAAAACTTAATCATTCACTTACATTTATCCCACTTTTTTACATTTTGGTTTCATTTTTGCTCATTACTGTTCCCAAAATTACCAAAAATATCAAAATTGCACCGATAGCACTGAAAAAGTAGTAAGCTACATCAAAATTCTGTTTTAAATTTTCTAATACGGACATACCAGAACATTATTTCCAATTTTCCAAATTGGGTTTGTTTGGAATTGGTTGTGCAGGAATCTTTTGGAACTGAAACCGTATATTTTTCACCATTCCTCCCAAACAGTTGCTTGGATAGGTTCATGTCTTTGCTTAAAGAGTATTCGATATCTTGTGCAGAACAAGATGCTGGTAGGCATAATGCAAGCATAATATCTTTTGCTGTATTCCATTATAAGTTTTCTGAAAGAATATATAGATTTCAATAAAAACCACCAAAAGTAGCACCAAATTTTGATATCGTGGATATGTAATTATTGAAGAATAGGTACGATTGAAGGTTGGAGGTATGATAAATAGAGTACAGGATTTAGAGAACTATTTCCCGTAATTATTGTTTTCTGAAAGAATATAGAGATTTCAATAAAAACCACCAAAAGTACAACCAAATTTTGATATCGTGGATATGTAATTATTGAAGAATAGGTACGATTGAAGGTTGGAGGTATGATAAATAGAGTACAGGATTTAGAGAACTATTTTCCGTAATTATTGCTTTGTTTTCAGGAAATCGATTCAAATTACGCGCGTCCATGCAACTTCGGCGAAGGGGGGGATCAATCTTATTGTCAACTTTGGGTTAGGAGTATACAGGTGTATAATACTTACGTGAAATTTGAATATAGTCGTCTGGTTTTCAATAGGAGCGTGTATGGTAAGTGAAATTAAACAGTACTGCGTCGGAAACGGCCCAATTATATTTACGCATTCATCAAAATCACCTAATTGATAAATCTGTCCTTGCAAAATTCCAAAGGTGTTTTTTGTAGATGAATCCAACACTGAAAGTATTAGTTTATTATGGAACTTAAATTAAAAATTTATTTAAAATTATTAAATATAAAAAAACAAATTGAGCTTATGAAATGTCAGGGTGGTAAAATGACCCGCTTCCTGTAAATAAATTTGAAAAATTAGAATACCTGTAAATGTTTGTAAGTTTTGGTGCACACGTTCCTCAAAAAATGTTATTTCTTTACGGGACATCACATTTCTTCAAAATCCTTAGAATTTCCAAAAATAATATTTTAGAAATCTTGAAAATTGATAAAAATTCGTTGGAAAATTTTGAATTTCCGAATCTTGTGTTCTTAAACTTTTCAATATAGGGATCCGTTACCGGATATCCCATTTTTGCAAAAGTTTTGGAATTTCCAAATATAATCTTGGAATTCCTGTGAAACATAGAAAATTATGGAAACCTTGGGAAAACCGACGGGTTAACCGCTGGCGAAGTTTTTTGTACATATCTTATGAACACTTGAAATCTTATGTGAAGTACATGAAGTACTTGCAAAATATACGAAATACTTGTGAAGTACATAAAATACTTGTGAAGTACATGAAGTACTTGTGAAGTAGGTGAAATACGTGTGAAGTACGTGAATTATTGTTGCTGTATTTTCTGTTGGTCAGTTGCATATTTTTTGTACAATGCAACCTCTGAAAATCGTCAGGTAGACCTGGATGATAATTGAATAAAAATGACAATAAATTTTGAAAAGTTTAAACAAAGTGCTGTAACAATTATTTTGACGTTTACAAAACTGTTTTATTTTTTACCTACCTACTTGATTTTTTATAGTTTTAAATTTTTTCAAAATTTATTGACATTTTTTATTCAATTATCATCCGGGTCCATATAATATTACTTATAATGGACTAATAAGAAGATTATCTGATAAAGGATACTTTTCTAAGACAAATTTTCAAATAAAATTTTGTCCAAATCCAAACCCTTGGGGGTACCACCCTTTAAAGCAATTTTTTGAATTTATGATTTCAAACGACCATAGATCCGATATTATTGATTTGTAGACTTAATGGATTAAAATTTTTTTAAAGATTATTCGCTTATCTACAAATTAGGTTATAACCCCTTATCGTCTAGAATAGACGTATTTTGAGTTATAAATTAAATTAGGCAAAAAATTTTAAAAATTCAAGTTTTATTTTTTAGAAATCGTTGCAAAACGCAACAAATGCTCACAAATCTTTAGAGTTAATAATTGTAAATTTTGGTAAAACTTAGATCTGCTTTTAGAAAGTTTGAAATTTTTTGGAATTGCAAATCTTAGGAATTTTTGAATTTCCTAAATCTGTTTAAAATTTCAAAAATTATAAATTGTAATATTTACTCTTTGAGGAGAACTTACATTCATTAAAAATTGTTTGAATTCCCTAAAATTATTTTTAAATTCCTTGAAAACTTTTGAAATTCTAGGAAATTTTTAGAATTGTTTAAAAATTTCGGAAATTATTCAAGTTCCGAATCTTGTGTACATACATTTTTAATAAATTTACTGTTTACAGAATATTACATTCCTTCATAATATTTTGGAATTATTTTAAAATTTTTTGAAAATAAAATTTTATTAAAATTTATTAATTAAAATTTAATTTTTTTTTTATAGGAAAACCTGAAAATTAAAATATGGTTTTGTATGTGATCTGAGATTATTCAAGGATTTGCTAATAAATTTAAAGTTGTTTTCAATGAATTGCCTATTTTTATGTTCATATGTGATGTAAATAGTGATAATTTATCAAATCAGGTTAATTTTATTATTATTAATTAATTGTAAACGTTTTGAATCCTTTAGAGATCTTTAAAAGTCCGAATCATGGGTTAACTGAAAATTGGAAGATTATATTATAAAAAATTTATTAAGAAAAATTGAAAATATACTGCAATAGTAATTTTCAATTATTGGTGTCAAGTCGCAGCCTTCATTCATATCTGGCCACTAAATTTATTCTAGTATATTTGAATATTGCCTAAATAATTGTTACTTCCTGCTATCAAATAATATTAATAATTTTTTTAATTAAAAACAGCTAATTTACTGCTAATTATAAAGTAATAACCTTGGCTATTAGAACATTCATTAAAAAATATAAAATGCAAATTTTTTATTTTCTATGTCCAATGTTAAATATGTAATAATTTTTTTAGGAAAAATTAACTAAAAAATCTGCGCGGTGGTACATTAGTAAAAGATTAAGATATATTTTATTATTAAATTATTAGAATTATGGTCAATTTTCAAAATTTTTGAAAAAGTTCAGTTTTAAAAATATTTAAACTGTATATTTTTATAAAATTTTGTATTTGCAAAAACTGCGGGTTTTAGAATAAGTTTATCCTAAATAAGTTTTTATTATCTTACATATTTTCATGAAAATAATTTTTAGGGTAAAATCGAGATTGGCCGTAGTTACGTTAGTCAAAATAGACTTTCCGCAGCCTTCATTTCGGTCCCCTTCGCTCCGGCCGCTCCAGGCCGTTTTGACAAACGATTTACTGCTAAAAATATTCCCCTAGACTGATCCTACTCGGCAAAGTGTGGATGTTGACCCGACAGATAGCAGGGAGCGACAGACTCACTTCACGTGATAAATGATATTTTATGTATAATTTCTCTAATCAAAATTTTTATAAATTAATTAAATAAAATTTTTATAATAATTATTTGGATTTATTATTGTATATTAAAAATGGTTACTGACAACAAAAATTAACTAAACAATAAAATATACAAACCAAACAAAATGTTACTACAACTTTATTTTTATGCTAATCAAAATTCGATTTAATACTGATACTTAAATATTTATATTGACTAAAATATTATAATATACTGACCATTTATTTTACAAAATTCTGACCAAAAATTAGTTGTCTTTTGTTTTGTGCAAATTAATATAATTATCTATTCATTATTTAATATAATAAATCTAAGTTATATTAAAATTTGACTTACTTTTGTGCGCCCACGAAGTAAAATTTTTTAAATTTTCTTTGTACATTTTACTTTCGTGGCGACATTTTTCGTTATTTCCATGTTCAACGGAATTTAAAATTTTGGGAAGAATTTCAAATTTTCCTGCGACATAACCAAAAAGCAAATATAACACCAAACCTATCACTTTCGACATAATTTTGAATATGTCAGTTTGAATAATTTATTTAAGCTAATTTATCATAGTTAATAATATTCACATTTAATAAAATTAACAAAAAAAACCAGTTTGAATGTTATGTTTAACTTCTGGTCATTAAAGAACTTTGTCATATACGGGGTGCTTACAAATTATTTTGCAAAGTTCTAGCAGCGCATTCTACAAACGAAATTAATTAACAAAGTTCGTCTAGTACGTAGCATAATAAAATTTTTTGAAAAAATTCGATGTTTGAAAATAAGGCAATACAGAAATTTTACCTACCTTATCTGTCAAAAAAGCTTTTGGTATTATTCAGTTGATTGGGCAGAGACTTAAATACGTTTCAAGCGTGATCGACAAGATGGCAAGAATGATGAAATCACAAGGAGAAACAATAGATAAACTCGTAAAACAGAATAATAAACTAGTCGACGAAGTAGTCAAAGCTAGAGCGGAAGCTACTAAAGGCAAGGAGGTAGCCAAGGAGGTGAAGACCCTATTAGCAAACCAGGCCGCGGAACAAAAAGCTCACACGAACAAAATCAAAAACAAAATGCAAGAGAACTTCCATACCGTCCAGACGGCAATATCGGGCATGCGCACAACCGGCATAAATGTCGTTTCGCCAGAAAACACTGACAAACTAGACGAATTTTTGGCTAGTTTTGGAATTATACAAGAAAGCATTGGTAAATTTGCAACAGCTAACGCTCTGGCCAATTGCGTGACTTCGATAAACCTTCATACCCAAGAACTACAGGCTGCCAGAAAAACCATCAAAAAATCCCAAAAGGTGCAAGAGCTAAAAACAATAATATCTCAAGTAGCGGCGTGGGGCGCCGCCACCAAAGAAACGCCTAAAGGACCAGCCCTAACGCAACCCCAAATTATTTTGCAGGGGAAAAGCAAATTCCTACAACAAAAGGAAATGGCCCAATCGGCTCCTCACAATTTAACTAATCTGGAACCCAAAGTGAAAGCCCAAAAGGCCATTATAAACAAGTACATGGATGATGGCACAGACAACTCATCGGGTTTCTTCAAAACGGTTAATTATCGAAGAAGGACCCAAACCACGTAGATACCAAAAAAGAGCCCCCAAGACGACAATTTTGAAGGGACGCTCTGAATTTCAAGGCTAACCCAGAAAACGCTGGAACCAAGATGGGCAGAATAAGATCCGCAGTGAAAACAGGCAACGAATCCTCTTTGATCAGCGCAATAAGGAAAACAAGAAATGAGGACATGAATTAGAAAATAGCCAGCAGCTCAGTAAACTAGAATCGGCGCTACAAGAAAAATCCAGAAAGAAGACGTACAAGTTCTGATTGGTTAAAAAAAAAACTTACACAATAAAAACATAGAGGAACTAGCAATTATCAAGGCAGTACAAGAAGATCTCCTATGGCAAACCCTCCAAAAAAATCTCACAGTAAAGATCTGAGGAATTACTGCCAGGGCACACAAATAACCCAAGTCGAAGCAAGGGGAGAAGCCATAGGAAAAATGGACAAGCTAACAAGAGTGAGAATCGGTGTAATAAACTCCTGCAGAATACAAGAAGAACTACGCGGCCGTCATCCAGTGACTGCTCTGCGACCCCGGTGGATGACTAGGCTGAGGAGCAAACAAAAGTGACTGGAAACATAGACAAAAATGTCGAGAAGAAGGGCAGGAAATCGGGAAGCCCAAATAAACCTAAAAACGCAGGTTTTGGTAAAGTTAATACCACAAAGTCCCCGGAAATTCGCCGCTGGAGTCGCCTTTTGCGTTTGACAGATGGAATGACGACTCGGCCGATGAGTCAACTGTCTTGATAAATGATCCAATGCAATTCTGTCAGGATAAACTGCACACAAGGTTGGTGGCTTCTCGGCAGCAAGTATGACGACTACGAGAGAGCCTTATAACCAAACTTCTCAAACTAAAAACATGCGGCATGACGAAAAGCGCAGAAAGAAACCGAGCGCAAAACAACGATAGAGGAAAAGTGAACAAACTGCAGACTCAAATGCAGGAAAACTGACAAAAATGCTGAGCACATCTAGTTCAACGCATAAAGATTAAAGAAGAGGCACGAAAAGCCAGAGAAACAGAAAAAAACTGGTCTTTACTAAAGACATAGATCGACTAACGACTGAAATAAAACAGCTGCGAGACGAAGTAGAGTTAGCTCGTAAAACCGCCGAGAGAGAAACAAAAAGTTGAAATAGAAGAAAGCCTTACATACATGCCACAAGGCGTCGCGTGGCTGACGGAAACACTCGAGGAGGAGGCGAAAAAATTATGGAAAAAAAGGGTCTCGGTCTCAGATCAGAGAAAGAAAAACAGTGGATGAATTAGAGAACATATTGAAGGAGATACGAGTACTTCAGGATGTGCTAGGTCACACCAGAACGTCGTGGATGAGTGCAATACGAGATGAGATGGAACAGACAAAGAGCTCACTGCACATATTAATGCAATACGTGGGCACTATGACCATAAAATGAAGGAACTTCCATCAAAACTCCAACCCTCTCCGGAGGCGCCCCCAAACATCAAACGGCGCCTACAGTGACACCATCTCACAAAGCAGAGGATCAAGGCCCAAAATCCAGACCTAAAAGACCATAAAACGGTAAAAGACCAGCTCAGGGATGAATAAAACCTACGCGAAGGCGGCGTAATTCTCGTAATTTTTAGGTGAGCGGCAATTTAGCGTAAATCGAATAAGGCTTACACAAGACCAGACCTGCGCTGGAGGGTCGAAATTGCTTCTTTTGTTTTGAACACTGTAGAGAACAATTTCTATATATAATTAAAGTCTGCTATATTTGGTTTTCCGCCTTTTGATCCCTTTTTGTTTTCTATTGTTTTCTAACTATTGCTAGGAATCTAATTTATTGTATGTAACTGAAATTATTCTCAAATCTGAAGTAAAATTCTCTTAGATTTCTTATTAAATTATCAAACTTGAAACTACCCTAATTACCAAATTCAAAATAAATGAAGAACCTTGTAACCACGTTTTAAAAGTTTGTGTTTAATTTTATTATTTTACCCCTTTTCCTAACCACTTGGTCATCTTTTGTTTCAAAAAATACGTTTATACCTGCCCTTGCATTGGCTGAGCTCTGACGGTATGCGAGTGTTGTGAATTCCTACAGGTAACATAGAGGAAAAATAACAAAACGACAGAACTAATAGTTTTGCCTTGTGAAACCCTTGGGAGGTACCTCCCTTTAAAGCAATTTTTTAAATTTATGATTTCAAACATCCATAGCACCAATATTATTAATTTTTTAGACTTCATGAATTAAAACTTTTCAGAAGATCACTCGGTTATCTACAAGTTAGATTATAACCCCTTATCGTCTAGAATCAATGAATTTTGAGTTATAAATTAAACTAAGAAAAAAAATGTAAAAAAAATTCAGGTTTTATTTTTTTTACTTTTCTTGCGATCTCTACATCGCTTAAACTAAACGTCTTAGAAAAATCTAAACCCAACCTAATAGGAAATTTAACGGGCTACAATTTTGGTTCAATACATTTTTTTGTAAAACCAACCGTTTTTACAAAATTCTGAAAATAATGAACAAGGTGTAGGTATAAGAAAAGTGTCCTTTATCTCAACCTCAAAGGTTCTCTACGGTCGCGGAGACATCCTAAACATTGAATGTTTTGCCTTTCAACAGTGAGGCACTGGAGGGTGTTCCACACCCCCCAGACCCCCCGGTTTGTGCAGTTTGTTTTTTATTAGTAATAAATTGAAGACATCAGCATAACCGATCTAGAAAAAATCTCTAGAAAAACTAATTAATCCTAACTTTACAAGTCACACTCAAGTAACTAGGCACCCTCCAGTGCCTTACTGCTAAAAAGTAAAACATTCAATGTTTACAGATTATGAGTAGAGTTTATTATAACGCTTTGGTTTTCTTGAGAGCGATGTCATAAATTATACTGGGGGGACTTAATAATAAAATAAATAAAAAAACAAATTGGCAGGAGCTGGATGCGATCCCAGTACTCCTCGCATAGGTTTTATTTTTTGCAATCTTAAGCCTGTATGACACTATCACACTTTCGTTGAACTTTTCGTTCAACTAGTTGTCAAATGTTTGCTGAAAAAATTTAAGCTGTATTACACTATCACATTTTCGTGTTGTTTTTGCGTCAAACAAAATAGAGCCGGTCACATTTTCGTTAACTTTCCGGTCAACTTTTAAATAAATCATGCGCATTGCTGCAAAAGTAGGCAACGCCCATCAACGCCAACTTGATGAAAATATTATAAGTTACCATAAGTTACCAGTATTTTCTGCCAGTAACGAAATTGTTGTTTGTGAGTGTTTATTTAACAAATTTTAAGTTTATTATTTAAACAAACGTTTGTTGTTGTTTTTTGTAGTAAAAAAATATACAAACAAAACTTTTAGGTTAAACACATTAAACGGTTAATTTCGACACTAGTAACTTTGGTAGTTGGCAACGCTAATTATGTAAAGCAGTGTGAAGTATGTTCCGAATGTTTTGTTGCCAGCTTCACTACAAACACATCCCCACTTAAAAATTTTCGTTCAACTTTCGAACAAATGTTTGACAAAAAGTTTAACGAAAAGTTCAACGAAAGTGTGATAGTGTCATACAGGCTTTAAGCAATTCCATTAACAACTTACCAAATTGATGTTAATTTTTATGCAGTTAATCAGTAATATATAATTATTCAAATTCAATTTTCTCAAAATTGGCAAAGAAACGTGCCTTTATACTTCCTCCTGTTGAAGTCCAATACAAGACCTACACGTATAATCAAAATGAATCAATTCAGTGAAGAGAAGTTGCCGGTCTCCCCTAAGATGAAACAAAAATGTTGGTTGATTGACACCAGGGAAGCTGAACATCCGGAAACTTAAGAATAACGTATTCTCAACAAGAAAAAACGCTCGCTTTGTTCTAAAAATATGTAATTTTGTCGTCGTTGATATCAAAGCATAAACAACCAACGCGAACTGTAAGAACTACACGTGTGCTAACCAAACATATTAATAGCATGCCAAAATTTTCAACTTTAAAAATTTTTCAACTATTGTAATTAATTCCTATTAACAAAAATTCGCAGTAGCGTTGAAATGTAACACAGTGACTTTAATATTTTTTACTTTCAAAAAAATTCAGAAATATTTCAAGCAAAATTCGGGAAGTCAAACTCAAAAAAACGTGCACAATGTTGTACAGATTTTCAGAAGAAACATTGTGAACATTGATACTCCAAAATTAAGCAATTTTAATCTATAGTATTATACAGAAAGTTAACTAGCGGTTTTGCAGATTTCTGCAACATAATTATGGAAATATTGTATATATTTTGTAATGTTTTGCTAATACGAAAAGATAGTAATTGTTGCTTCGATGTGTACTTACGTTGTAGAGTTATTACTAGAATCTTGATTATAACTTTAATTTTTAAACTGCTTGTTTTGTAAATTCAAAATAAATTGCGACACAAATCCTGACCTTTCCTAATAAATTGTTATATTGGATAAAGTTGAATACAAAGAGTGTCAGTTGGCAACTATGTTCCCACTGTACAAAGAAAGTTAACCTATAATGACGCATCTAGCATTTACAACTAAGTGTGTTATTTTGTGTAATAGTGATTAAAATTAATTATCAAGTGCATACATGAATTAAACTACTTAAAACTAATTATAATTAAAAATGGTACGCCACGTATTGTTCAATTCTTAGTTTTACTAACTTTGTATCAATGGATCAGCTGTGCAGATGCAGGTCATTAACACTCCACTTCGAGGTCAGCAGTTCCGAAACACAACAACGTTCCAATTCTTCGTTAACATATCGAATCACTAGTAAGTACGAAATTTTTTTATAATTTAATTTAATTCCAACGTACTTCTTCAATTCACTTTAAATTGCTTTACTTTTTCATGTTGTTACTTTTATTTGTACACTGCTTGTCGAATAGTTATTCTAATTAATTATTACTTTCCCATTTACGTAGTAAAGGAAAGTATTGTAATCGGTAAAAAAATTTGAGTTAGCATTTTTCCATAGTCTATGAGTCCATAGAAGTCGTTTAAGACAATTTTGGAATGATGTCTGGATGTGTGTATGTGTGTTGTGTGTATGTGTGTATGTGCGTAGGTCGTCCAATACTTGTGTGGCCACGTACCTGACTATAACATACTAATGTGGCCTGCTCAAGTTGTGTGGTCATACATGTGGCCACACAATTTTTAATCAACTTTAACGTGTATATTGAGGCCTCCCACTCCCTATTAAAAGTTTTTAAATGGCCACACAATTATAGAAAAATTCTGTGTATATTTTGATAAGAATATTACTATCATTGTGGGGCCATTGGATGGTACTGCCCTCTAGATTATTGTTTAATTAAAATATTTTATTTTTAATTATTGTACGTTGTGGGCCAGGTGAACACTATATACTTTGTGCGGACATCGGGTGAATATTATTTTGTGGTACCATCACGATGTATCAAAAAGGAAGTGTTTTAGCAGTTTTAAGTGATGAAGGTAAGTACATGCATAGCTATAATCTTTATCTGAAATTGAGTAATTAATGTACCTACACATTTTTAGAATGTTTTAACGTGTACCCTATGTCCTTTATTCTTTATTTTATAATTTAGTTAAATCAACTAATAATTGAGAAAATTTTAGCCTATATCCTAATTTTCTTATACATTATATGTATATTTAATAGACACAAATAATATATTGATCTCGTTTTTATAGATAAAATAATAAAATATAATATTTTAAAGCGCAACTATACGGCAAAGCTTCGCGCTTTTTCTTGGTGGAATGTGGTAAGGTCATTAGATTGATAAGGATACTTGCTGATTTGAACATTAAATATCACATCTCGAGTACCGTAGGTACACAACCTTCAATTTAAAAAAAACAGTTTTAAAAATACTTCAACAAAAATATAAAGTTTCAAAATTAGTTTAATCGTTGTCAAAATTTATTTCTATTTTTTCTTCTTCTTCTTCTTCTTCTTACGTGAGGTCTGCGACCTGTGTTTTCAGCAGGAGCCTCGGATAAGATCGAAGTCACTGCTAGAACTGTGAGCATATTATTTGTTTTACATCTGAAGTAGTTTGCTAGACTGGCTTCAGATGTGCCTGTTCCTATATTATTGTTAATGATGGCAATTCATTAACATAGGAGACCACCGGCTTTACGTGCCTTCCGAAGCACGGGGACGGTCATAGATAGAAAGAGAGTCAGAAAGAAAATTTTCCTTTGTAGACTCCTCCCGGGTTCGAACCGGGTCCCTTAGCATTAGTAGTCGATCGCTCTAACTACTAGGCCAGTGACCGTCACCTCAAACTCAAACACTCAAACATAGCCACTATGATTACAAATATTACAAAGAAAAAAAATTAAAAATCGACCGATAAGTTTTTGTGTAATCGTTGCCACAAGGTCAAAAAGTAGTTCCGAGAAAATCGCGTTTGAAGTTTTCGTTGCGTTATTCTTGCCATAACGTTATGAATTTTGTAAAATATTAATGTGACTGTAACTCAGTCAATTTTCTGAATTTTAAGTTGAAATTTAAACTACGTTTTCTTGAAAACATATACTTTCAAGAAATGCAAAAAATTTCACATTTTACAGTGGCTTTCCCCCTGAATTTTTTTTAAATAATGTATTTTTTAATTTTTCATAAAGATTATTTTTTTAATAAATAGAAATAATATTCCAAGTATACACTTGATTGAAAAGGGTTAATTTTAGAAACTTTAATTAAAAATATAAATAAAATAATATTAATAAATAATATACCATTACCGCTGAACCTGAGTGTACCACTTGCTTATGCTTAATGTACCACTAGTGGTATGCGTAGCACAGTTTGGGAACCGCTTGTGATTATACAAAATTTTTGTATAATATTACTCGTATGTACTATTTTTCAAAAATATTTGTTTTTGTAAAAATATTTTACAATATTTATTTTCAGAACCTAAAAATTCAGTACAAACTAAAAAGCAGTGGTCTTCACAAGAAAAGGAATCGGTTTTAACATTTTCACTAAAAATATCAAAAAGGAAAAGTTCCATCAAAAGCCGAAGCAGAAGAATGTAAAGAACTACACAAAGAAATTTTAAAGAACGTTCTTGGAAAGATGTAAAATATTGTGTATACAATCACATTACAACAACAAAAGAAACAAAAAGTGAGGCCAAAAGGTTTAAATTACCTACTTATACTTTGTATTTTGTATTGTTTAACTTTTTTGAAGTAGGCTAGAAAAAAAAATTGATTTTTTTGAATTTCTTTACCTATATCATAGTTCTCAAAATGTACCTATTTTAAAATAAAGATTATAAAGGCATGTTTAAGTTAGATTAGAAACTACACCCCGTTTTATAGTAATAAATAGGTACTAATTAATCTAATCATAATAAGAAATCCTAAAAATTACTGTTTCATTTCTAACCAAAACATTTAAAGATTTAAAATTGCCGCCAAACTAGAATACAGAAAACCAGTATGAATAGGGAGAGAGATGCAAAAACGAGTATGAATGTGTATGACAGAAAGGCAGTTAATATAATACATATGTATATGTTACGGTCAATGACGACAATTCGGCCATTAACGTCAATGGCCGGTCAATGACGTCAATGCCCACTTACGTTGGCCATTGACGTTAATGCCCGGCCAATAACGATAATGACCAAGCATTTTGGGCAATGATGACATTTAAAATTTCATATGTGGTTTTACATCATTGTCCGGGCAATGACGTCATTGCCCAATACATAGTGGGCAATGATGATATTACTATTGTACGGCGAGGAATGTTGTATAACAAAACTAGTATCATTTTAGTTGGCAATTTTTTTATAGAGATTAAGTATTAGTAAGTAATTACCAACTTAAAAATATATCTAATAAGTTAAATAAAGAAGTTAGGAAAAACAATTAAAACGAAAAACGATTAAAACGAAAAAGGAATTGAACATAACAGAAATGGATAACAAAGATCTCGATGAAATGCGAAAGCGATTTAATGAACAAATTAACCTAGCAATACAAGAAAACGTGATGATAATAAATCGTATTTAGACGTTGGTGAATACATCAACCGAATTGGTGAAGTTAAAGAGGCGAAGACTTTACTTTTACAAGAGGGGTCTAAGAAAACAACGAAGCATTATAGGATGGTGCGTAAATATGATGTAATTACTATAAATGGAAAAGAGCGCCTGATCAAACCCGTTGCTGAAAGTAATCTATCAAAAGTTTTGTATTATGCAACAAATAAAGAATTGTTTGATATTATCCATAATGCTCACCTGGCAATCGGACATGGTGGAAGAAATAGAATGGTAGCCGAAATAAGTAAACACTTCTGCAATATTACCAAAGAAACGATAATGGCATATCTTCGGAATTGCATCCAGTGTCAAAAGAAAAGTAGCAATCCTAAGAAAGGTTTAGTTTCGAGACCCATTTTGCATTCACAATTAAATTCACGTGCTCAGGTTGATTTGATTGATATGCAGTCACAAAGCTACAATGAATTTCGCTTTATTATGGTGTATCAAGATCATCTTACAAAGTTTGTGTTGCTGAAAGCTTTGAAAAGCAAAAGAGCAGAAGAAGTCGCATTTCATTTGCTGGAAATTTATACTACTTTTGGGGCACCTCTTATTTTACACTCCGACAATTTGCATTCTGGAATTGGAAGATGCCCATATGAAACAATGTTTGGATGTCCTGCTAGGGTAGGATTAGCCTCAACTGGAATTCCACACGATGAAATTTTTAATTTATCCACCGAAGAAGAAATCGAAACTTTATTACAAGAAATGGAAGGAAGGTTTGAAGAACTAACAGATAAAAATGCAGATGAAGAAATGCAAGATTACAAATCAGTTGGTGAAATGGAAGGTAATGTGGAACCAATACTTGAAACCGAAGAAGACATTGAAAACTTGTTAGAACCCGTTGTTGAAGAAAGAAACGTTTGCAGCCAGTGTACTATAGTATTACCTCTTGGCGAAGAAGTTAACCATGCTGGAATATGCCACAATTGCGAAAGGCAGGAGAATATTACTGTACTGAAAAGCTAATTATGTTAGAAAACATTAGCGAAACGATCAAGGAAAACAAAATTATATTTAACTATTTTTTAGATTTAAAACTTTTTGTTAATTTTTATTAGTTTTGTTAATAAATGATTATAATACAATAAATACAATACACCTAAATGTTGCTTGCCAGTTGGCTGTTAAATTCAAATCGCTATTTTGCTGTTCCTTATAGCATTCATTCTATGATATCATCATTGTCCAATCCTTTTTGGCCATTAACGTTATTGACCGGCCAAAGACGTAAATATTACAATCAGATGAAAATATTTACATCATTGGCCAACGTCAATGGGCATTGACGTTAATGGCCGGTCAATGACGTTAATGGCCAGCAAAATTGGGCATTGACGTCATTGGCCGGCCATTGACGTCAATGCCCAATTTACATCATTGACCGTAACATATACATATACAGCCGTGCTCACGGCAGTAAGGCTGTATACATATACTATATATATAAAAGGCTTACAAGTAAAACTGACCAAGTCATAAAATAGAGTTTCTAAATAAATCAACTTGAATGTTTCACATGTTGTGAAAAATCAGCATCATCAAAAATTTAATTTTTTTTTTCGAAAAATAAAACATAAACTATACTTCATAGTAGGGCTGCTATTGCTAATTTTCAAAAAAAATTAAAAAATACTGAGAAAATTTAAAAAAATTTAAAAAACGGAGAAAATAATAGGAGTATATTTTAAATTATACACAAATGATCAAAAAGTGATACAAATAACATATTAATCACTTTCTTCCGTATCGGAATCAAACGTAGGTTCCGGAGCAACTTCTTTCTTTTTGTTATCCGCCGAAATAGAGTTGTACCACTCATGAAATTCAGATGGAATAACTTTTGTTTTGCATAAGTTAATTAAATCTTTGTTTTTTCTCATTTTTTCATTAATTTTACTTACTTTTTTTTCTGTGTACCCTAAAAAACGAATCAAGCAAAAGTTACTTTAAGGTATAATTAGAATTTCCTTCAAATACCTATACAAAATAAGAGGCTTTTATATTTGAACATAAAATTTCAAAAAATATTTATTTAAACTAAACGAAATGATTTAAAATAAAATGTTTATACATTAAACAGTCACACAGCTCTAAAATAATCAAAAAAATTTAACATAAACATAAAAAATAACTACCTTAGATTTTACAACGAATTTTTGCATTCCTTACAAATTTTATGCGAACACTAAGGTCTAAGCAAATAGGGGTTTCAACTACACAAACTGAATACCTACTGAACGAAATTAGGAAATTACCCTATAGAATAGAAAATCCATAAAAAAATCCGTAAAAACAGAATTTGAAAACAACAAAATTTTAAAATATCGAAATTTTTGTGATTGTGCTAATGTACGTTACGTGACAAATGTAAAGTGATTTTATTATGTAGTTTAAGAAAATATCATAAATTAGCCGCCCAAATATGTTTTCATTTACTCAAAAACGCATAAGATTCTACCACATTACGGTTTTAAATTTCATTAAGTTAATAAAATACTACATAACCAACCAATATTTTACCTCTCGGTATTTTTTGGCTAATTTAATAAAACTGTTAAAGTTAATATTGCTTTATTAGAACACCAAACTGTCTTCTTAAAGTATAATAAGCTAATAACTGCATCTAATTATTGCACGAGATCAAATAGTAATAGAATGACTAATTGTGTTGACGTAACAGACGCGGGCATATCAATTACAGTTCACTTTACCTGTAGAGAATGATGCGCTATTTACTTGGTCATTTAATAAATATTCAATTATTACCCTTAGGAAAGCATAATATAGAACATTGACGTTTTTTCAGACATGGGCCTAACATTTTACGATACTTGGTCATATTAACTCAATTTCGTAAATTTTTGACTTGGTCAGTTTTACTTGTAAGCCCACGATATCTGCTATAGGCGTATTTTCGCGACGAGCGGTTTGTTATTACGGTTACTTTTGAGCGGTTGTAGGCATTGAACCCTCGCGAAAATACGCCTTATGTTTCATTGCAATATTTTGTGGTATAGTTTGGGTGTCACGAGGCCTCTACTATGCCGGATTTTGGCTACGCCTTATTTTCTCTCAAAACCCCAACTCTACTTGAGAGTAAAAACCTATTTCTATAATACTTCTTGTAATTTGACCTCGCAATAATGTGCAATCTACTTGATATCTATGAAATTTATTATGATCTAAGGTTAAGAGTGTGTTAAGTGTGTTAACACTTAACAC
The DNA here is from genome assembly GCA_036346125.1 of Lycocerus yunnanus. Classification (NCBI taxonomy): domain Eukaryota; kingdom Metazoa; phylum Arthropoda; class Insecta; order Coleoptera; family Cantharidae; genus Lycocerus; species Lycocerus yunnanus. The sequence goes on along the minus strand of JARFIX010000033.1, from coordinate 1,820,918 downwards.
ACCACATGTATGGCCCCATAGTATATGTTAAAAACCAATGAACTGTATACAGTGTCGTGGGGTCTGTCCACACTAGTGTTCTTTTCTAAAATTTGATATAAATTTGGAGTGTATAGAAATTTTAGAAATACCAAACAAATTGTCATTCAAAATGTAGCTACGTACGTACTGCACCTTAGAAGGCCCCATAAGTCGTCCTGATACAGGTGGCCCCATAAGCATTAAAATGCATGTGTGTGTGTGTGTGACCGTTTTTTCGTTCACGATTTCGAAAAACGCATGGACCGATTGACTTGAAATTTGGCAAGTTGGTTGCAAATCACCGTCTAAAGAGGTGATTAGATTTTGGTTAGAATCCGTTCATTTTACTTAATGTTTTGAAAGAAACAAAACTTCTAATGCGCCATACTTCATTCTATAGTAATAGTTAACAACGAAAATAATGTCAATCGAAAGAGATTTTATTTCTGCGTGTAAAGATACCCAACACTTGAAATTTTCTCTTGAATTATTTATGAAATACCGAAATAGAATTATTGCATTTAAAATAATATGAGCGGCCTTGGACACAAAATAACCAATAAATTCAAACAAATGCTTTTAAAATAAATTTTTTAAATTTAAACAAAATTTTAGTTGTTACGATAAACCTAGCAGTGAATGGGAAAGTCATGTGATGTCACATCAGATTTTTTATTTTAATTTTTTATTTCAGGAGCATAAAATTGTACATGTTCACCTGACTAGCGACAAAGCTCAACTAAATGCATTTTTCGCATCGAGTGGTACCTAAAATCGGAAAATTTCAACTGTTTTAAGCAAATTTCCCACAAATGCTGGCACGTGATTGGTTGAAAAATTTATCAACTTGGATTTCCATGGAATTTTCACCAAAATTAAAGACTTCAAAGCCGTTTTCCACAAAATTATTATAAAAATTCTAGCTGCAGCGGTCGCTTTACAATCGAACTTCAAAGTATGAATTCTTTCGTTGACCCCCATGTTAATTTTCAGACACTTTATCCATCTTAACCACTTGCATAACACTCTGCTTTTAATTCCTCTTCTTTTAACACTAATTTTACTCACTTTCTTAGACTAATAACATGGTAATCACAAAATTTACAATTTTGACATATTTTTAGGTTAAAATTACACATTTCTTAATGGTGAGGAGTTATTTTACAATCTATTACTCTTACTTGGATGGCAAATCGTTCTACAAAAATTTACGCTTCTTTTGGTATACATCTTAATCCAATTACTTATTTTTTATTACTGAAATCTTTCTTTTTTAGGTTTTCCGAAAGATGGAAATTTACTTTGCTGTTATAGACTTTATTTTAATCTTTCTAAATTTGGATTTACATGCAAAGGTGACAAGAAATGTGAACGCTAATATTTATTATGAAAAATTTTTCCAATTTTTATTCGTGACACCGTATCAGTGAATTTAACTTCCTGAACGCTTACTGCTTCCGACAACTTATTAAATGACGTTTGGTACTTTAACTGGCTCTAATGGTATTCCATCAACCTTTACAACTGCTAAATGACAAATATTATCAAATCGTCACATAAGGTTTCCACCCGAAGATACAATTTTACCTACCGAGGTTATTTATTCTAGTTTTACAACTGATAACATGACAATTTATTGAAAAAATTGTACTTATTTCTAAAATAAAATTATGCACTTTTGAACTAAAAATGTTGTACAGAAAATTAACGTGCGATTTTGCGCATTTCCACAACAAAATTCAGCAATTAAAAAAATTGCACCTGCTTGTAAAACAAAGTAAAATTCAATAATTTTTGATAAAAATATTTATTTAAGTAAAATTTACATACAATATAACACAAATTAAAATAAAATCAATTAAATATAATATTAATATTACATTTTTTAATTAATTTAATCAGGTATACATTCCTTTGGAATATTCCTACTTTTTTACAAAAGTCTTTACAATTCATTTATCGAGGTGAATTACTCCCCATGTTTTCTTCTTTGTCGTTCTATAGTCCCGCGTGTGTTTTTGTCTCGTGCACTATCCTTCTCCATTCTAATCTGTTCTCGCACTTTTCCTTCCAACCCGTTATTCCCATAGCCCGTAGGTCATTTATCACCTCGTCTAACCATCTATCTCTTGTTCTTCCTCTAGGTCTCGTCTCACTCGGTCTCCATTCCGTAATCTGTCTCAATACGCTTTGTGGGTCTTTCCTTGTTATGTGTCCTAGCCATCGTATTCTCTGCGCCTTCATGTGTCTCACAATATCTCCATCGTCTAGGATCTCCATTACTTCAGCATTTGTTCTTTGCCTATACTGATTTTCTTCAATCTTCTTTAGGCCAAGAGTCGCTCTCAACAGCTTTCTCTCGAATGCTCTCAGTCTTTCTTCTTCTCGCTTATTCAGGTTTATTACTTCTGCGGCGTATGTGACTACCGTTCTCACGAAGGTCTTATATATTCTCATCTTAGTTCGTATAGATATGTTCGTGCTTTTCAACACCTTCTTGTTTACGTGATAAGCTCTCCAACCTGCTTGTATCTTTTCTTGTATCTCTGTTGTTCTGTTGTTGTTTTTGTTCAGCTGGAGTCCTAGATACTTAAATTTTTCTACCTCTTCAAACGTATATTTTCCGATCTTTATCTTATTTTGTAGTGTACCTTCTTTTCTATTGAAGTTCATAAACTTGGTCTTGTTTTCATTGATCTTTAGACCCATTTCGGATGCTTGTTCTTCCATTTCATTGAAAATCTGGCTCATTTTCTGTCTTGATCTGGCTATAATTACGATGTCATCGGCGTATGCTATTATTTGCCATTCCTTCGTTACGATCGTTGCTCTGTTCTCTAATTTTCTGACTACTCTCTCAATCACCAAGTTAAACAGAGCTGCCGACAGCGCATCGCCTTGTCTTACTCCACTATTGACTGGGAATTCATCCGATTCGCTTTTCCCGAACTTCACTGTTGCTCTCGATTCCTTCATTGTCATCTGTATCAAATGCCTTAATTTTTTTGGTATACCCAATTCTACCAACACTTCAAATAGTTTTTCACGTTTAATCGAATCGAACGCCTGTTGAAAGTCTACAAATAGCAGGTATAACCCTATGTTATGTTCGTACGCTTTTTCGGTTATTTGTTTCATCACATGTAACGCATCAATTGTTGAACGATTCTCTCTAAAACCATGTTGATATTCACCGACTTTGTTTCTAATTTCGTTTTTTACTCTGTTATATATGAGTGTCGACATAATCTTGTAAATCACCTGTAGTAGGGTTATTCCTCTATAATTTCTACATTCTTCTATGTCGCCTTTTTTGTGGATTGGTACTATTCTTCCTAATTTCCATTCTATCGGCATATCTTCTTTTCGCCAAATTTCAATTATTAGTTCGTATATTCTTTGCTGTATTCCTTCACCTGCATTCTTTATCAACTCACCGCATATTTCGTCTTTTCCTGGTGCCTTTCCATTTTTTATCTTGTTCACTATTGCTTTCATTTCTTCATATGTTGGTTCTGATACTGTTGTTTCTTCTGGTGTTTCTTCAGTTTCTACTGTAACTTTTTCGTCATTTAATTGGTTTAACAATTGCTGGAAGTGCCTCTTCCATATTTCCTTTATTTCTTCTTCATTGTCGCCGCTTTGACCGTTCTCATCTTTCATTGTTCTAGTGTTTACTTTGCGCTTTCTTGTTTGTTGTTTTATTCCTAGGTAAAATTTCTTAACGTTATTATTCTTACATTCATCATCTATCTCGTTCATAATTTCGTTTAGCCAAGCATTTTTTTTCTTCTTATACATCTTGTTTGCCTCCTTCATTCTGTCTTTATATATAGTTCGGTCCTCTTCTCTTTTTGTTTTCATCCATATCATTCTTGCTGTTTTCTTATTGTCTGCCATCTTTTCGCATTCTTCATCAAACCATTTCTTGTGTACGGCTTGTTTCTGAAATCCTATTGTTCTTTCTGCACTTGTCTTCATTGCCATTTTAATGTTATTCCATTCTCTGTCTATGTCCTGTTCTTTTTCCATGTTATCAATTATTCTGTTTGTTTCTTCTGCGTATTTCGTCTTGACCTTCGTGTCTACGAATTTTTCCAGTGATAGTTTTTGTTGTTGTCTTCTCCTTTTGTGGATATTTGTGTGCGCTAACTTTGCTATTACCAAGTAATGATCAGAGTCCACATTTGCCCGCGATATGTTCTTACGTCTTTGATGTTAGTTGTTCCTTTTTTCGATATGCAGACGTGGTCTATCTGGCTTCCGTCTTCATCATTATTTGCTCCCGGCCTCATCCACGTTATCTTGTGTATTGGTCTGTGTTTGAACTTCGTACTACTTATAGTCATATTCAGTGCTGTTACCAAATTACATAATCTTTGCCCGTTGTCGTTGGTCTTTTCATGTATCGTGAATTTGCCGGCTACTTCACTAAGATAGTCCTCTTTCCCTATCTGGGCGTTAAAATCACCAAGTATTAGCAATATATCACGTCTGGGTACTATTTCAGCCATTTTTTCCAGTTCGCAGTAAAATTGTTCCTTTTCGTCGTTGCATTTATCTTCGGTTGGTGCGTATGTAACTATTAAGCTTACATTTATCGGACTTGATCTTAATCTCAAATATGCGATTCTGCCGTTAAGTGGTTTAAACTGCATTACATTTCTTTTCAGGTCGTTTCTCACAAAGAAGCCTACGCCGTTTGATCCTTGTTTCTCTTCTCCAGAAAACAAAAACGTATATTCACCTGCATTTACTTCTCCACTTCCCCCCCATCTCATCTCTTGCACTGCCGCTATGTTGACTCTGTATTTCACTAGTTCTCTCATTGTCTCGTATATTTTTCCTTTCTTCAACAACGTTCTGACATTCCAAGTGCCAACTCTCCATATCCTAGATTCTCTTTTTTTTCGTCGCTTCGCCTTCACTCTACGCCTCTCTTTTAGTTTCCTGCTCGGTATTCCATTTTCTCGCCGTTCTGTGTCATGTATCGTACTCGTTATTCCATTTTCTCGCCATTCCGTATCATGTATCATCCACCCAGTATGTCTTGCTAGTTTTTTACTAGTTGGTCTGGAGATTCAGTTCTCTCTTCCACTAATCTTCGCTTCTGGTAATCCCAGGTTATAGAAATTCCTGGCATGGTAAGTTTTAAATGGCCCACCTTTACATCTCTTCCATTCTCCCGTTCAACTTTGGCTCTTATTCTAATTTCCCTCATAATGCGTTTTTCCATATTCGTAAGATCGGATTCTATATATATTTCGCTTCCCATTAACTTGGCTTTGTTTTTTAGTATCTTTATTTTATCTTCCCATTCATTTAGTTCAATTACATACCGCTTGCTGCCTATCTTATACGTATTCTTAATTTCTGTTGACACTCCCATTTTTTCTCTGATAAATTTTTTTACGGCCATTCTTAGTTTGTCCGGTTCATTTTCATTTATCGCAGTTCCGGTCATGATCAAGTTGTTTCTTCTTCTCTCTCTCGATTCTCTCCAATTGGTACTCCAGTTCCATATTTTTTAGTTCCAGTCTTTCCACTTCCTTTCTTACTTCTCTCACGTTTTGGTCGTTTTCTATTTTTACCTCTTGCAAATCTTTGTTTGTCTGTTCTGTTCTACTCCTGACGTCTGCAACTTCTCTCTTTAACTCGCCAACTTCCTGTTTGATTGCTTCGACGTTTGACTGCATATCCGACATAAATTTTGACATCATGCTCGTAAGGCGGTCCAATTTATCTTCCATTTTATCCTCCATCCTTGCGATTTCCATTCGAAGTTTACTTTCTTTGGGTGACTCTGATCCCTCGTTGCTTCTTCGGTCTCTCACATCTCCATCGCTTGCGGTGTTTTGCCTCTGCGTTGGCGATCTATGTACCTTTTTACTCATTCTAAATATCTCGTATTCGTTCAATCTTTTCTTTCTATTATCATCCGTTGCTGATCCGTCACTGTCGTAACTAGTAGGCTTTCCAGTACTCATGGTATCTTTATTCTTACTATTCTACTGTGGATGGTTTCTCGCCGTTGTGTTATTGCGGATGGTTTCTCGCCGTTATGTTATTGCGGATGGTTTCTCGCCGTTATGTTACCGTGGATGGTTTTTCGCCGTTACGATACGGATTGGTTCTTTCCTGCTATCTTCTATGTACGTTGTGTTGCCTACTCTACGATTCTTTCCGCGTTCAAGACTCGGTTCAGTTCAACACTTCGGAAACCTTCGTCTTATAACCTAACTTATCAAACTTAATAATCTGACTCAGCTTACTCACTTAAATAATCAATTCCTCACCTCTGAGTGAACACCCTTGTACCTCGGAATCACTTTGATGATAACTCTTCTACACTTCCACTATTTAATTCGCAATTCACAAATAAATATCTGCAAATAATTCGCAAGTCAACACACGCGTACCAACCTATGGAATACCTAATATTACATATTATACATATTAAAAACCGATGAGCAGCGTTTATAAAAAATATACATAATTATAAATTACAAAACATAATACATAAACCAAGAGGTTAACCGCTGGTGAAGTTTTTTGTACACATCTCATGAAGTACATGACATCTCATGTGAAGTACACGAAGACTGGTAAAATACATGAAGTACGTGTAAAGTAGGTAAAATGCGTGTTAAGTATATTGAAGTACAAGTGAAGTATCATGAAGTTAGTAAATTTTGTTGAATTACATGAAGTTGAACCTAGCTTATGCGCATGCGCTACGGTCAATGTGTATCATAGCTAAGACACGTGTATTCAATAATAATTATTTGATAGCAAATTAACTTACATCAGTAGATTTTCTTAATATTTTTTATCTTAAACGTTGAATAGACCTTTGGCGGTCATTATTTTACTAATTAAAAGTTTTGGTAGTTGCTAGTTTAATAGTAATCAATTAATTAAATTAAACTTAAATTTCTTTAGTTAATTTTGTAATTTTTTAGCTCATTTGTTTGAATATCATGGAGGTTTGGTAGCTCAATAAAAAGCTTTGGTAATTCATTATTTCGTCGTGATTAATTAATTATATTGAAGCCAAAATAACGCGCTTGTCCCAGTTTTACAGAGACGGCTCCAGAATGCCTGAAACCTACTAGCTCCAACCTCCTAATTTTGAAAATAATCTTAATATTTGTTTGTGCATAGTTGTACATAATTTATCTTTGCTTTACCTATGACACAATAATACCAAGCTATGATATTACGCAGATTGGGCACTAACCACGTGACGTATATGCGCAGTAATTACAAAAATGGAACTTGGATATATCATATCTTGTGTATTGTTACCCTTTTTTGTTTAACCAAAAACCCCCCAAGAATATGTCACAATTTTTTTTAGAAAACTAAAATGGTAGCGGAGAGTTTCTAATAAATTTTCAAACCTTTAATATGTTTGCCTGCATTGTAATATTTGGATACTCAAGAGTGTTTTACACCTCCCAGTCCCCCGGGTTAATTAGTTTATTTTTTATCAGAAGTAAACTGAAGATATTCCGTTGCAGAGGTACTGGAGGATGTTCCACACCCCCCAGCCTCCCTGGATTGAGTAGTTTTTTTATCAGAAGTAAACTAAAGATTTCCCGGTGTAGAGGCACTGGAGGGTGTTCCACACCCCCCAGACCCCCCGGTTTAATTAATTTGTTTTTATTAAAATGAATTAAATAGCTAAGTTTATCCCAAGTTTTTTAAAATTAGCTATATATGATCAAGTAAATGTGTTTAATTTATAATCTTACAATTAATCATAAATTGCATAATTATAAATTCCGTACTCCGTGGGAAGTAGATCTCTGCAAAGGGAGATCTTCAGTTTACGTCTGATAAAAAATAATTTGTTTGATCCGGGGGTCTGGGGGTGTGGAACACCCTCCAGTGCACAAATTTTGGAATGAAGAACATTGCAGAACATGCAGAACCCCAGACCGTGTAGTTTACTTTTAATCAGAAGTAAACTGAAGATCTCCGGTGCAGAGGCACTGGAGGGTGTTCCACACCCCAGACCCCCGGTTTAATTAATTTGTTTTTATTAAAAATGAATTAAATATTTAAGCATATCCCAAGTTTTTTAAAATTAGCTATGACCAAGTAAATGTGTTTAATTCGTAATCTGACAATTAATATAAACTGCGTAATTATAAATTCCGTACCCTCTGGGAGGCAGATCTCTGCAACGGGAGATCTTCAGTTTACTTCTGATAAAAAATAATTTGTTTAATCCGGGGGGTCTGCACAAATTTTGGAATGAAGGACATTGCAGAACCCCAGACCGTATAGTTTACTTTTAATCAGAATTAAACTAAAGATCTCCCGGTGCAGAGGCACTGGAGGGTGTTCCACACCCCCCAAACCCCCCGGTTTAATTAATTTGTTTTTAATTAAATATGATTAATGATTTTTATTAACTTCGGCCCTTATAACACAAAAATTTTAAAAATATCAAAAGATCAATGTTGATTTTGGTCTTTTTAATACAATAAAAAATCAAGAACGGTTTGACATAGACCTGCTGAGGCCTAATAACACGCCTACGGCCTAATAAGCGTAACAGATACGATGTTTATCTTTTTACTACTAACAGATTCATTCCAAAAAAAAATTTCATATTCGAAAAAACAGATATTGGTATTACTAGCATTAAGCCACATAATATATAAAATATTAGGTTTTTCAATATAAATGTTTTTAATCTAAAATTACAAATAGTCTAAACCTTTAAAATATTATGTTAAAAATAATTAATTAGAATATCTTAGAAAATTCCGGCAAAATGTACAATTTTATTGATAGTTCGAATATAATATAAAATGTCAAAAAATAGAATAGAATTCCAAATTTTAAAATGTGTAAAAAAAGTAAATAAATTGTGTTTAAGAAATGTACAATTTGAGAATTCTAAGGTTTAGGTTTAAATTGTAAAGCCTATTTTTCAGGTACAAAAATTTGCATTTTTTTTACAACCACTGAATTAAACAAATACACAATTTATGTTTAGAAACAGTATAATTTTAAGTACACAACGTTGGGTGGAAATATCGCAAACAATTTTTTTCTGTGTACTTTTTAAGATTTTTTTTTATTTTAATTCAATTAATATTTACAATTTGTTTTACAGAAAAACAAAAAGTAAATGTTTTGTTATGCCTAAATGTCATGTGGAAGACACAATTCGCAAAACCTTGTTTTGAAATCTCTGTATTATTTCTATATTGAATGTACTAGCAGTTCCCCAGAGCTGGATACTATTTGTCCATGATTTGTACAGTAGCACTTTATTCTTTATGGATAACTGGGAATTTTAGACAATCAGCCAATACATTTGTCTAATATTTTAGTCCGAGTTGCTTACGCTTTGTAAATATGTGCTTCCTCCATGTCAGTCTTTTGTCCAAGTGGATACCAAGGTTTTTTGCATCATCAACCTGAGGCAAAATGCAGTTGTTTAGTTTTACTGGTGGGCACGTTTCTCTTCGCATTGTAAACGTAACATGGGTAGATTTTGTTTCATTGGCCTTAATTCTCCATTTGCGGAGCCAATCTTGGATCTTGTTTAAATTATTCTGAAGATTTCTAGAGGCCAAGCCGAGGATCGTCATGTGATGCCAGTACAGCTGTGTCATTAGCAAATGTTGCTGTTGTTGCTAATCTTGTGGTTGGCAGATCCGCTGTATACAACAAATACAGCACTGGTCCTAAAACGCTGCCTTGAGGTACTCCTGAGTTTATTGGGTGAAGGTGAGTTTTAAGGGTAAAATGAGCTTCCCGAAACCAGCATCACATCAATCCCAAGTGTTTCTAGAAATAATGTTAGTTCTTGTGTTCTCTGACACAAGCCGTTGGCATTCCATATATGTAGCTAGTTTGATTGTTTCGATTATTGGGCCAGTTCATTAACTGTTAGTAGGTTTAACATACTTTTTATTTGTTCAGTCAATTTCTTCATTATATTTTTAAGCTTTACAATGTCGTTTGGTTGCAGTACCGGAATGGCAGGATTGGCCTGACTCTAATAGCTAATAAATTGACTGGGCATAGGTTGACTTGCCTGTTGGGCAAATGATACAACCACCGCACATACAACCACCTTATAAATTTACAAAACTAAAATTTTACATCACAATATATAATTTTAATACTTAAATTGTTTGCAAATCAACAATTCAATTGTTTTTGATTCAACAATTCAATTGTTATATCTAAGAATTCTAAACTGGTACTTCAACAATTCAACTGTTTTGTTCCATAATTCAGCTGTTTAGTTCAATAATTCAATAGTTTTTATTTAGTAATTCAATTTTTTTTCGTCAATATTGCAATTATTTTGTTCTTCAACTGTTTTTTCAACAATTAAAATGTTTTGTTCAGGTCACAAGTTAACAAAGTAATTAACGATGAACTAATGCGCTTTAATACAATATTACTCAAACGTCAAACGCTACAATACGTTTTGACATTAAAACAAATGCTATAAATTAAATTGAGATTTTAAGATTAAATTTTGTGAATTTATTTTTTACCTACACCTTGTTCATTATTTTTAAAATTTCTGTGAAAACGGTCAGTTTCCCAAAAAAAATTAATGGATCAAAGTTATAGCCCGTTAAATTACCTATCGGGTTTAGGGCATTAGTTTTATTTTTGTAAAATTGTTTGTTTAAGAGATACAGGGATCGCAAGAAAAGTAAAAAAAATAAAACCTGAATTATTAAAAAAAATTTCCGTTAGTTTAATTTATAACTCGAAATCCGTTGATTTTAGATGATAAGGGTTATAACCTAATTTGTAGATAAGCGAGTGATCTTCAAAAAAGTTTTAATTTATTAAGTCTAAAAAATCAATAATATCGGTGCTATGGACGTTTGAAATCATAAATTCAAAAATTGCTTTAAAGGGAGGTATCTCCTTAGGGTTTGGACTTGGACAAGAATTTTATTTAAAAATTTGTCTTAGAAAAGGGTTTTTATCACCACCTCAAAGGTTCTCCACGGTCACTGGGACGTTCTGTATATTCATTATTTAATTATATTAATTTAAATTATATTAAATATTGAGTTACTTTTAATTCAGTTTTGTACTGTTTTCTTTATACTACACCTCGTATTTTTATTTATATACTAACTTGTGAACTTTAGGTCTTCAATCTGTGTTCTCTTTTACTTGCTTTTGTTAAATATGTAAAACTATTAGTTTTTTCGTTTTGCTATTCGTCCTCTATATTACCTGCAGGAATTCACGACACTCGCATACCGTCGGAGCTCAGCCAACGCAAGGGCAGGTGTAAACGTATTTTTTGAAACAATTAGAATCCACCTTTTAGTTTAACATTTTTTCCGGACGACCAAATGGTTAGGAAAAGGGGTAAAATAATAAAATTAAACACAAACTTATTAAAACGTGGTTACAGGATTCATCATTCATTTTGAATTGGGTAATTAGGGTAGTTTCTAGTTTGATAATTTAATAAGAAATCTAAGAGCATTTTACTTAACTTTTGAGTATAATTTCAGTTACATACAATTAGATTCCCCTAGCAATAGTTAGAAAACATTTATTTAAATTAATCAATTTACGCGAAAAAAAGTATCAAAAGGCGGAAAATCAAAATGTAGCAGACCCTAATTATATAAAGAAATTGTTCCTACAGTGTTGAAAACAAAAGAAATAATTTCGACTCTCCGGCGCAGGTATGGTCTTGAGTAAACCTCATTCGTTTTTCGCCAAATTGCCACTTACCTGGAAAGTACGAGTACGAAACAATTGTACTTTTTGTCAGCTAGATGGAAAAGTAAAACATTACCTACCGCAATGGGGAAAATTATTCATAAACATGAACTCTTAGGATTTTCTGGATGAAGAAGTTTATCTGTAATTTATTGCAATATAATGTAACCAAAACAATTTAAACAATTTAATGATGTATCATTTATTGATTTTTAATTAAATTTATTTTAAATTAACAAATTATTTACTATTAATCATAATAATTAGTTTTTTACTTAACCTTTTACAATAATATTAAAAAAACCTTGAATATTTTATATCATCCTTCAATTTTATTAATATTTCGCACTTCTTGAATTAATAATAATATTTTTTCACCATAATTAAAAAAGTTAAACACAATTTCATTAATCCAGGAATTTAAAACGTAAACCAAAGAAATTATGTTAGAACTTTTAGTTAGAACTAACTTCAGATTAAAGTTGAATCAACATGGTAAAAAGGTCCAGACATAAAAAAAAAAAATATGCCGCAACCTTTCATGCGAAATATTGCAATAACCGTAATTTTATTAAAACAAAAAAAATTCTTGTTCTTATTAAATGTAAAAAATTTTTACATTTATCTATCTAGGCACTGCTTACTATATTAAAAGTTTATAATCTAATATAGGTTACGAATAGGGTTTTTAGTGGACTATCTTTTTTAATTTTCTTTTTAAACGTGTGGATATTAAGCGGTAAAGATACTAAAACTATTTTTAAAAACAAGAATTTTTAAAATGTTAGTACTAACCTCTTACTGAACTATCGTGGCTCTTACAGGCTCAAGAGCCTACAGTGCAGTAAAGTAAAGTTTTGTCTTAATTTTTATTATTTTCTTCACATAAATTATACGCCATAGTTTCTCTTGGTTTGTTGGACAATTTGGGCAATAGAATAGTTTTAAACAATTTTAAAATTGGTATTTCGATTAGGATATACGAAATTAAAGAAAGTGAATAAGTTATGATAATATCTGCTACCAATAACGTAGTCACCTGGAAAAAAAAAATTGTAACATCAATAAAACTTTTTTGAATTTGGTTACCATATAGTAGGGTATTCCATTTACTGCGGTCCGCAAGGTTGTGTAGCTTATAATTATTAAAATAGGGTGTATTAGAAACACTCCGTAACTTAACTTTGACAATGGAATCCAAAATGGCGACGATAAGCTATTCCGTATTGAAGTTATTGAGCCAAAACTAATCCCAACAAACATTCCCAGAACGCTAACCGCCCAAACCATTCTATGTAGTGAATAATACAAAGCGATCTCTACAAAATTGTCATGTTCGTAGCCAATATAAAATATACGAACGTATGCATAAGCCAACACCATGAAAAATGCTGATACGACCATTATAGAATAAGTGAGAACCTGAAAAGTGTAAAAAAATAATTGGTTTTCAATTTTAAATTAATTTGCAGTTAGTTACCTTGGATATCTGAATATTATTGCATTTCATGTAATTGTACAAGATTCCTCCAAAAATGCCAACCATGTAAGGGGATGCGCGACTATAAGACTGTAGGTACAGCAGATTTAAGTAATTACTTATGTTCTCGTCGTAGTATCCCTTTAGCAACGGAATTTTATACACTAACGTTATAACTAATGGAGCGATAATGGAGAGGATGAAAAGAAATCCCAAAATGGAATATCCGAGTTTTTTTTTATATAGAATGATGAACATCACAAGTGTACCAATGATAAAGAACTGAAAGTCGCAGGCCAGGTACCAAGATACTACGTTACACTAAAATTTTCATTAAATTAATCTTCTTATCATAAGAGGTCTTTTTCTTTTCTCACTTCTGTTCCATAAGCATTTGTAAAATTGTTGATGTATAAAATATTCGCCCATATACTTTTTTGGCAGTTTTCAATTAGGGGTCGAATTTGAAAATTCCACATGGGCCCGGACCCACAAAAATTAAACATCGTCATATAGAAAAAGCAGACGTATGCCAAGAGTGGGGTTAATCTGTGAAAAGATAGATTTTGGAAATTCATCTCACCAAAAGTTAGTATCGTGCAGTTACATCGAGGTATACTTACGCAGACGAATTTACGCCGACTGAAATTTAATTAAGGGCGCCTCCTGTCGGCATAGGTTCAAGATAAAATATTAAGTACTTACCTTACATACCGAAGAAAAAATAATTGCTAGAAACGGTTTTATATTTGCACTTTTTAATTTTTTCAATACTCCATAGCTGAGCATTAACCCACCGAGAAGAAAAAAGATATCTACAGTTAAATCAAGTTTTCCAAGCAGCACGCTTACTCTCTGATCAATCTATAAAAAAATAATAAATAATTTTTCAATATTTCCATTTAGAAAACTCGCTTGATCTATGATGTCGTAAAATGGCGTTGGACCCATTGCCAAGAACTCTATTTTGTGAGCAACTATTATAAACAGCAAGGTAAGCATTCTTACACTGTTAAAAATCTTAGTTTCTTTGCTGTCTTCGTGCGGAAGAAACAAACTCTGATAATTTTTAGTTGCAGAAAACGACAACCAAAATTTTCTCTGCAAGTGAACTAAAAAGTGTATATTAATTTTTCAAATAACTCAGTTATGAAGTATCTTAATTTGAAATGTCTGAGGAAAATGAAATGATAAAAAAATATGGCGATGTTAACACGCAGAGCAAGTGAGCAGAACATTTTGGGAACAAGGCAGTTCTAGTGACCTAATGGTTTAGGGAAGAACTTCGGGAGACACTACAACCAAAGTAGCATCTGAACAAATTTGAGCTGCATGCTCTTGCTAATTGCTTTTATAATAATTTTAAAAATAAGGAACTTTCTGATTCCGAAGTTTATACGGAATTATTTTACTGATATTTTTTTGTATTTTATTTTAAAAAACATAATTCTTCACTTACATTTATCCCACTTTTTATCATTTTTGGTTTCATTTTTGCCCATTACAGTTCCTAAAATTACCAACACTACCAAAGTTGCACCGATAGCACTGAAAAAGTAGTAAGCTACATAAAAATTCTGTTTTAAGTTTTCTAATAAGGACATACCAGAACATTATTTCCAATTTTCCAAATTGGTTTTGATTGGAATTGGCTGTGCACGAATCTTTTGGAACTGAAACCGTATATTTTTCACCATTCCTCCCAAACAGTTGCTTGGATAGGTTTATGTCTTTGGTTAAAGAGTATTCGATATTTTGTGAAGAACAGGACGCTGGTAAGCATAATGCAAGCATAATATCTTTTTTCTGTATTCCATTATTAGTTTTCTGAAAGAATAGATACATTTCAATAAAAACAACCAAAAGTAGCACCAAATTTTGATATCGTGGATATGTAATTATTGAAGAATAGGTACGATTGATGGTTGGAGATATGATAAACAGAATACAGGATATGCAGAACTATGTTCCGTAATTATTGCTTTGTTTTCAGGAAATCGATGCAAAATTACGCGCGTCCATGCAACTTCGGTGAAGGGGGGGATCAATCTTATTGTCAACTTTGGGTTAGGAGTATACAGGTGTATAATACTTACGTGAAATTTGAATATAGTCGTCTGGTTTTCAATAGGAGCGTGTATGGTAAGTGAAATTAAACAGTACTGCGTCGGAAACGGTCCAATTATATTTACGCATTCATCAAAATCTCCTAATTGATAAATCTGTCCTTGCAAAATGCCAACGGTGTTTTTTGTAGATGAATCCAACACTGAAAGTATTAGTTTATTATGGAATTTAAATTAAAAATTTATTTAAAATTATTTAATATAAAAAAGCATATTGAGCTTATGAAATGTCAGGGTGGTAAAATGATCCGCTTCCTGTAAATAAATTTGAAAAATTAGAATAATACCTGAAAATGTTTGAAAATTTTGGTGCACAAGTTCCTCAATAAATGTTATTTTTACAGGACATCACATTTCTTCAAAATCCTTAGAATTTCCAAAAATAGTATTTTAGAAATCTTCAAAATTGTTAAAAATTCGTTGGAAAACTTTTAATTTCGAATCTTGTGTTCTTAAACTTTTCAATATAGGGATCCGTTACCGGATATCCCATTTTTGCAAAAGTTTTGGAATTTCCAAATATAATCTTGGAATTCCTGTGAAACATAGAAAATTATGGAAACCTTGGGAAAACCGACGGGTTAACCGCTGGCGAAGTTTTTTGTACATATCTTATGAACACTTGAAATCTTATGTAAAGTACATGAAGTACTTGCGAAATATACGAAATACTTGTGAAGTATATAAAATACTTGTGAAGTACATGTATTTGTGAAGTAGGTGAAATACGTGAATTACTGTTGCTGTTTTTTCTGTTGGTCAGTTGCATATTTTTTGTACAATGCAACCTCTGAAAATCGTCAGATAGACCTGGATGATAATTGAATAAAAATGACAATAAATTTTGAAAAGTTTAAACGAAGTGCTATAATAATTATTTTTGACGTTTACAAAACTGTTTTATTTTTTACCGACCTACTTGATTTTTTATAGTTTTAAATTTTTCCAAAATTTATTGACATTTTTTATTCAATTATCATCCGGGTCCATTCAACGATTGCCGGAAGCATAAAATATCACGCATAATATTACTTATAGTGGACTAATAAGAAGATTATCTGATAAAGGATACTTTTCAAAGACAAATTTTCAAATAAAATTGTTGTCCAAATCCAAACCCTTGGGGGTACCACCATTTAAAGCAATTTTTTGAATTTATGATTTCAAACGACCATAGATCCGATATTATTGATTTCTAGACTTAATGGATTAAAATTTTTTTAAAGATCACTCGCTTATCTACAAATTAGGTTATAACTCCTTATCGTCTAGAATAGACGTATTTTGAGTTATAAATTAAATTAGGAAAAATTTTTAAAAATTCAAGTTTTATTTTTTAGAAATCGTTGCAAAACGCAACAAATGCTCACAATTCTTTCGAGTTAATAATTGTAAATTTTGGTAAAACTTAGAACTGCGTTTAGAAAGTTTGAAATTTTTTGGAATTGCAAATCTTAGGAAATTTTTGGAATTTCCTAAATCTGTTTAAAATTTCAAAAATTATAAATTGTAATATTTACTCTTTGAGGAGAACTTACATTCATTAAAAATTGTTTGAATTCCTAAAATTATTTTTAAATTCCTTGAAAACTTTTGAAATTCTAGGAAATTTTTAGAATTCTTTAAAAATTTTCGGAAATTATTCAAGTTCCGAATCTTGTGTACATACATTTTTAATAAATTTACTGCTTACAGGATATTACATTCCTTCATAATATTTTGGAATTCTTTTGAAATTTTTTGAAAATAAAATTTTATTAAAATTATTTAATTTAATTTTTTTTATAGGAAAACCTGAAAATTAAAATATGGTTTTGTAAGTGATCTGAAATTATTCAAGGATTTTCTAATAAATTTAAAGTTGTTTTCAATGAATTACCTATTTTTATGTTTATATGTGATGTAAATAGTGATAATTTATCAAATCAGATTAATTTTATTATTATTAATTAATTGTAAACGTTTTGAATCCTTTCGAGATCTTTAAAAGTCCGAATTATGGGTTAAATGAAAATTGGAAGATTATATTATAAAAAATTTATTAAGAAAAATTGAAAATATGCTGCAATAGTAATTTTCAATTATTGGTGTCAAGTCGCAGCCTTCACTCATTTCTGGCGACTAAATTTATTCTAGTATATTTGAATATTGCAAAATTAATTTCTACTTCCTGCTATCAAATAATATTAATAATTTTTTAAATTAAAAACAGCTAATTTATTGATAATTATAAAGTAATAACCTTGGCTATTAGAACGTTCATTAAAAATATAAAATGCAAATTATATATTTTTTATGGTCAATGTTAAATATGTAATAATTTTTTTTAGGAAAAATGAAATAAAAATCTGCACGGTGGTACATTAGTAAGAGATTAAGATATATTTTATTATTAAATTATTAGAATTATGGTCAATTTTCAAAATTTTTGAAAAAGTTCAGTTTTAAAAATATTTAAACTGTATTTGTATTTGCAAAAACTGCGGGTTTTAGAATAATTTTATCCTAAATAAGTTTTTATTATCTTATCTTTACGAAAAAAAAACAATAAATTAAACAATAAATCTCTCAGTGTTGATCTTCGATGAATCTAGTGAACAAAGTAATTCAACAAGCAAAAGTACTTTTTCCAATTTCAATTTCAAGTACTTTTATTTTGTATTTATTTGGTCAGTATTTTAAATAAATGATCAATATTTAAAACACACCAGTACATAGTAAAAAAATCTAAAAGGAAATGAAAAAATTTTCATGCTGATATTTATGTTAAGATAGTACCTACATATATAAATTAATATTTTTCTATAATGACTATTTGACATGGGCAGAGTTTCTATGATAACCTAAACTCGAACCTCAAATCTCGTCCATTTTGAATTTTTGGTAAAAATCATGTATTTATCACTTTTTGATGCAACCCTCTCGTACTGTTCTGTCACGTCATGTACTGTTATTTTAATAAAACATTGAAACGCGACGATTTAAGAAGTATTTTCATGAAAATAATTTTTATAGGGTAAAATCGAGATTGGCCGTAGTTGCGTTAGTCAAAACTAACTTTCCACAGCCTCCACTTCGGTCCCCTTCGCTCCGGCCGCTCCAGGCCGTTTTGACAAACGATTTAATGCTCAAATTCGATTTAATAATGATACTTAAATATTTATATTGACCAAAATATTATTACATATATACTGACCATTTATTTTACAAAATTCTGACCAAAAATTAGTTGTCTTTTGTTTTGTGCAAATTAATATAATTACATATTCATTATTTAAATGAAATCTAAGTTATATTAAAATTTGACTTACTTTTGTGCGCCCACGAAGTAAAATTTTTTAAATTTTCTTTGTACATTTTACTTTCGTGGCGACATTTTTCGTTATTTCCATGTTCAACAGAATTTAAAATTTTGGGAAGAATTTCAAATTTTCCTGCGACATAACCAAAAAGCAAATATAACACCAAACCTACCACTTTCGACATAATTTTGAATATGTCAGTTTGAATAATTTATTTAAGCTAATTTATTATAGTTAATAATAATCACATTTAATAAAATTAACAAAAAAAACCAGTTTGAATGTTATGTTTAACTTCTGGTCATTAAAGAACTTTGTCATATACGGGGTGCTTACAAATTATTTTTTTTGCAAAGTTTTAGCAGCGCATTCTACAAACGAAATTAACAAATAAAGATCGTCTAGTACGTAGCATAATGTAAAATATTTAAAAAATTTGATTTTTGAAAACACGACAATACAGCAATTTACCTACCTTATCTGTCAAAAAAAGGTGTTGGTATTATTTCAGGAATAATTAGACGGTGAGCTAATTAACTATTTACATTAATTAGTTTTTATGGTTTCAGCAAAATTGGCATTATGAATTAAATGTCATTTAATTATTTACTACGATCGTTTTAATGCGGCCTTTCCAATCAACAGTATGGGTTCAAAAAAGGCAGATTGACCATAGACTCACTTCAAATCATGGAAGATGGTCCGGATTGCCCAGCAAGGAACGCGTAGGATTAGAAAATTCAGTCTCCCGATTACCGTGGACATCATCACAAGCACGACACTGGGTCATTTCCTTCTGAAGTTAAATTATTGTTTATTTAAATCAAATATCTTTCAATTCGATAAAAAAAGCTTGTGCGCATGTTCGTTCGTTCATTTGTATGTTCGTTCGTTTGTGCATTGGGTCTTACGCTGATTCGTTTGTTTTAAATTGAATTATCTGTTATTAGAGTAAAATAACTTCTAATTCCGTCAGAACTCTCGTATGTTGGTTTGTTTGTGTATTCGTTTATCTTTTGTATGTTCTGTTTTGTACCTTTTTTTAAAAGTTGAACTTTGACCATGTCTATTCCAAGAGTCTTAACTTGGTAATCACCTTTGATTATTTCTGTTAACATCTTAAGTAAGAGGGCTATATATTCGGCATGGTAAACATGGGTTGTTATTTACCTGTGAAGAGTCAGTTTCATTGCATTGCCCATCATCCACAGCTAGGGCCAAATATCTATTTTGTGCAGCCTGAGATTATACTTTGTTTTCTTGCACCCATTTGTTCAGACCTACAAATTTTTTTTTTGCTTTTTACAGTTTGAAAATCGCTCTCATTCGGTTGATGTGCATAAGTTAGGTTCAATTTCATGTAATTCTCCAAAATTTTACTAACTTCATGATACTTCACTTGTACTTCAATATCATTCATGTACTTCACTCGTATTTCACCTACTTCACAAGTACTTCATGTACTCCACAACTAATTCGTATATTTCGCATGTACTTTATGTACATCACATAAGATTTCATGTATTCATGAGATGTGTACAAAAAACTTCACCAGCGGTTAACTCCTCGGCTTTCCCAAGGTTTCCATAATTTTATGTGTTTTACAGGATTTGCAAGATTATATTTGGAAATTTCAAAACTTTTGAAAAATTGGGATATCCGGTAACGGATCCCTATATTGAAAAATTTGAGCTCACAAGTAAAAAACTTCAACAAATTTGAAAAAATGATATGATACCCTCAACGGTTAAATCGAGGGGTTAACCGCTGGTGGAAGTTTTTTGTACACATCTCATGAAGTACATGAAGTACTTGTGAAATACATAAAGTACTTGTGAAGAACATGAAGTACTGGTAAAATACATAAATTTTTTGTGAATTACATGAAGTTTAACCTAGTTTATACGCATGCGCTACGGACAATGTGAATCATAGATATAAGACACGTGTATTCAATAATAATTATTTGATAGCAAAATAACTTACATCAGTAGATTTTCTTAACATTTTTTTATCTTAAACGTTGAATAAACCTTTGGCGGTTATTATTTTACTAATTAAAAGTTTTGGTAGTTCGAGGTTGTTGTTGGAGGTAACGGCTCGATGAAAGATCTTTAGCAACAACGAATTTGTATTCTAGCTAAGATAAAACAAAAATGTTGGTTGATTGACACCAGGCAAGCTGAACATCTGGAAACTTAAGAATAACGTATTCTCAACCAGAAAAAACGTTCGCTCTGTTCCAAAAATATTTGAAATCGTCTTCGTTGATATCAAAGCATACTATAAACAACCAACGCAAACTGTGAGAACTACAGATGTGCTAACCAAACTTGTTAATAGCACGCCGAAATTTTCAACCATGAAAATTTTTCAACTATTGTAATTAATTCCAATTAACAAAAATTTGAAATTAAGCACAAAATAAATCAAGCGGCGCCACAGTGACTTTAATATTTTTTTACTTTCAATAATATCAGAATATTTCAGAAATATTTCAAACAAAACTCGGAAAATCAAACTAAAAAAAAACGTCCGCCTAGCGTGAGAATCAAAACTGAACCCCTTGCCTTGAACTCTCGTGCGCGCGTCGATCTACGTACGTAAATTTGCACCTATCATGGATAATATACGAGGTAGGGCAGAAAAATAAACGCACAAATTTTAATTTCGGGATAATTAAAAATTTCCGTAATAATTTTGTAAATTTATTATCGCAAAATCTTGGAAAAATTTTAAATTAAATTTTAATAGGTAATTTAATTCCTCTTGATCGCATTATTAGAAAACAACTTCACACACGAAACAAAAATTTTATCGATCAACTACTAGACAAAACATAAATTTTCAGTAAATCATTAACAGAATAAATTTTTACTTTTCCTGTTAATCAGTCACATTGAGCAAATTATGAAAAATTACCAAGCAGAGTTCCTGTTTGCAGTAATTACCATGTCATTACATTTGAATTTGCACTTAACTACCTTGAATTCATGTCATTAGGGACCAGATTTCTGAACAAGATATTACATTAAAAGCTGATTCCATTCCAACAGAATGACATATCTCTCCGAAATGTTGAATAACAAATTATATATAGCAATCATTGCTTTAATTTTTTATGCCCAAATTCAGCAAATGATTTTTATTCAAGGGTACGTATTTTTCGTGTGATTGCTAATTATTACTGTTTGAACATTTTGTATTTAAGTTTCATCAATCAGACTATAAGATCGAATTTCAAAGATGGGAACTGATTGGTTACAATAAATCTGTTTTTAACTCTTTGAAGTTAAAACATTTAAATATAATCGAACGTTACCAGTTGTAAATGTCACGATTAACTCAAAAGTGAACATGAGTACTGAAGTGGAGGTACCCACACCGAGAAAAATTATTTTGCCATATTATTGAATTAATTATTTTAGGTGGTAGTGCAATTTTATAAATTTCTAAGTAACGAATATCGAGAACTCCGGGGATCAAGATTTCAAGTAAATGTCTGTAAGGGTATCGCTGAAAACATTATGGGATCACATAATTTTTTTAAATGTGGAAATTTTACCTCATGTCAAATAATTCAAGTAATATTTTTGAAATTATATACATACATACATATATTATTAACGTCTGAAATTAATATTAAATTAAAACCTTCAAAATTGATAGGTTAAATAAGCAATAAAACGAAAACGTCTGATGACAGCAATAACAATTGCTGAAAGCTCACGAAAATTTCGTTTTATTGTTTATTTAACCTATTAATTTTGAAAATCTTAATTTAATAGTAATATTTTTTTAAACCAACTAACATACATAATCTGTAATTCCTTAAATAACTTTTTTGTAGGAAACCACCTATACAGTATGCAATATTTATCCAGACGAATCTCGATTTCCACCTTTCGTACCAAATGGTGAATACAAATTTTTACTGGATTTAATGTATAATGATGAAGTAGTTGCTACAACAGCTGTGTATATTAAAATATATATTCCTGTTCCTGTTCCTAGAGCACCAAAACATAAAATTCTTTAGTGATTTTAATCTATATTCCGATTTAGTATTATATTTTTCAAGATTTTTTTTTATTTTAATTCAATTAATATTTACAATCTAAATAAAAATAAAATGTTTTTTTCGGCAAAAAAATATTTTTTTTTTAAAGTCACCAAATTATTAAACCGTCCTCGTATATTGAAATCTTTGGAAAATTGTGGGAAATCAATAGAACACAATAAGGTCAGATAAGTTTTGATTTACTTAAAACGTTAAACACTTGCTTTCCATATCGAACAAACTTACGTGCACTGATTAACATAAAATTTACCAAAATTGGCGCAGTAGGCAAGGTAGGCAGTACCTCACCAAAGCAAGTTTCAAAAAGTATTTCACAATGGAAAGAAAAAGAAGTCTGTTTGAAGAGCATGGATTTTTCCTGTTTTTTTTCAACAATTCAACTTTTTTATGCAAAAAACTACTATTTTGTCAAATAAAGCAACTGTTTTGTTCAATAAATTTAGCTGTTCTGTTTAATAAATACAGCAATACAACTGCTCCTTCAAAATTTAATTATTTTTAAATTAATAATTCAATTGATTTTTGTTGAATACCTCCATTGCTTTTGGATCAACAATTCAATTATCCCTGATTTAACAATTTAATTGTCCTTGATTCACTAATTTTAATATTTTTTTAATAATTTAACATATTGTTTAACAATTTTTCTGTGATTTTCAACAATGCAACTGTTTTTTTTTTAAAATGCTACTGCTTTGTCAAGAAATGCAACTGTTTAATAAATTTAACTGTTTTGTTTAAAAACACAATTGTTTTGTTCAAATTTTATGTTTAGTAAATCAATTGTTTTTTTTGTTGAATAATTCAATTGTTTTTGGTTCAACAATAATTGTTTTAGGTTCGTCAATTCAATTATCCTTGATTCAATAATTTAATGATCCGAAATTTAGCATTTCAATTGTTTCTTAAACAATTCAAATGATTTTTCAACATTTTGACTTTTTTCCAACAATTTGACTGTTGTATGCAAAAAAGCTACTACTTTGTCAAAAAATGCAACTATTTTGTTTAATAACTTCAACTATTTTGTCTAGTAAATTTGGCTGATTTAGTACTTAATAATATAACAGCTTTTCTCAGCATTTTAATTATTTGTAGTTTATTAATTTAATTGTTTTTGTGTCGAATTCAATTGTTTTGGTTCAGTTAATCAATTATCCTCCTTTTAAGAATTTAATTATCTTTTATTCAGTAATTCAACTGTTTCTTTATCAGTTCAACAGTTTTTTCAATAATTCAATTGTTTTACGCAAAAAAGCTACTAATTTGTAAAAAAAATGCAACTGTTGTTTCAATAAATTGATTTGATTGGTTCAATAATTCAACTGCTTTTTTCTTTGATTTTTTGTTTAATAAATGAATTGAATAATTCAATTGTTTTTGATTTATCATTTCAGCAGGTTTTTCAACAATTTTATATTGTTTATTCAATAATTCTTTTGTCGCGCTTTTATAACAGTTTTTCTCCTTTCCCAAACTATTTGGCCGTCCAGAGGAAAAATATTGAACCAAGAGGTGGGTCCTGTTGTTTAAAAAATACGTTTACCCTCTGATCTTGCATTGGCTAGCTCCGATGGTATGCGAGGGCCATGAATTTCTTCAGGTAATCTACGAGGGACGCATAATAAAACAATAGAAATATTAGTTTTAACTTATCGTCTCTGTAATATCAACAAAAAGCGTGTGCATGAATGTCAAGATATTTGACAAAAAAATGTGAAAACAAAAACATAGAACATAAAACAAAGCAAGTGAAGGTAAACTCAGGTTCAAGACCCGAAATCCACACGTTCAAACAACAATCGTCGCTTTCCATTGAAGATGAAAAGCGACCCAAATCCAAAAATTCAGTTTGGTTTCCAGAAAGAGAAAAACAAACAATCAAAGACAGCTACCTTGCAACAATGAAATGCTACGTCGACATAACCATACAGTCGACAGACTTTTTGTAAAATAATTATTTTTTTACATTATAAGTTTCAACTTAGAATAAATTTTTACTTCTGACTCACATTTCCTGTCATCTGTTACATTTTGCATTATTATGAAAAATTATGAAGCAGAGTTCCTGTTTAGGATAATTACCACATCATTAAATATCAATTTGTTGAATTTTTTGAAACCTTGAATTTTTACAATGTTTGATTTATGTTGTGATTAGATTTATAAACAAGATACTACACTAAAAACTGATTCCACTCCAACAGAATGGCATATCACTTCGAAATGTTGAACAACAAATTACATTTTGTAATCATTGCTCTAATTATTTGTGTATGTCCAAATTCAGCAAATGATTTTTATTCAAAGGTACATATTTTGTGTGTGATTGCTAATTATTACTGTTTAAACGTTTTACATTTAAGTTTCACCAAAAAGGCTATAAAGTCGAATTTCAAAGATGGGAATTGAATGATTACGATAAATCTGCTTTTAATTTCTTCGAAGTTAAAACATTTAAATATAATCGAACGATAGCAGTTGTAAATGCCACAGCTAACTCAAAAGTGAACATGAGCACTAAAATGGAGGTACCCATACCACCAAAAATTATTTTGCCATATTATTGAATTAATTATTTTAGGTGGTAGTGCAATTTTATAAATTTCTAAGTAACGAATATCGTGAACTCCAAGGATCAAGATTTCAAGTAAATGTATGCAAGAGTCTTGCTGAAAACATTATGGGATTACAAAGTTTTTTTAAATGTGGAAATTTTACCTCCTGCCAATTAATTAAAGTAATATTCTTTTTAAACTAAGTAACTTTTAATAAAGTTTCTTTTGTAGGAAACCACCTATACAATATGCAATTTTTATCCAGACGAATCTAGATTTCCACCTTACATACCAACGGGTGAATACAAATTGCAACTGGATTTAATGCATAATGATATAATAATTGCTACAACAGCGGTGTATATTAAAATATATGTTCCTGTTCCTAGACCACCACAACACAAAATCCTTTCCTGATTTTAATTTCTATATTCCGATTTGAAGTTACTTTCCACGATCAAGTTGATAATAAAATCTTTGATTAACTATACGGATTAGATGCTGTATTTATTTTGAGTTAGGTACGTTTCGTCATTGTACGATTTGGCAACAGGTGTTAATTTAATAAAATAATAATTTAAATTATCAGATCCGCAAAAATACCTTCCATTTTTTCTGAAAGATTCCTGGACTAGAAGTAAATCCGTAAGGTAATCTGTTGTAGCAAAACAAACCTTTATGAGTATTAATCGTTACTAATTCTATGGACTTTTCCTCCAGCTCTAATTGCGCGTAAACTTGTGATAAATCTATTTTTGTGAAACATTTGTAATTGCTCAAGTAATCTAATAAATTTTTATATTTTGGTAATGGGCAACATGCAACTTGCGATTTAGAGTTTACTTGAAAACCACCGCATATTTTAACTTTTACATTATTTCTTCATGTGGAACAATGGGGGTAGCCCACTTTAAAAAATTTACAGGAGGACAATATTTTCCTGAGTCATTTTAATTAACTCTTTCTCGACCTTCTGTTTTAAAGAGAAACGAAATATGATTTTATAAAAAATGGGTTTACTTACTTCCATATTTAAGTGCAAGGTTACTTTACTCTTTGTAAAAGTTTCCATTTTATCATCAAATACTTTTAGAAACTTATCGATTAAGAATTTTTCAACATTTAATTTTTCGGTTGCTTTACCAATTAAACTTTTTAATTGAAATATATAATCAATTTTAATTTTAAATACATTTATCCAGTTTCTTCCAATTCTGACAAGAGAGTTCATTTTTCGTATTGTTGGATCAACATTTGGCTGGAACATTTTTCGTCGGTTCCCTTTTTGGAAAGTTTTTGTGTTAGTGCGCATCTTAGGGAAATTTATTATTATTTGCGCCGGGAGTGGAAAAATATTTCCAAATATTAAATTCAACAATCGACTCTCTCATTATTTTCAACCGCCAATTTATGTCGATTTATGCAATAACGTCGAGTCAGCATTCATAGTAAACTCAAGTGATTTGTGAACTATCACTTGGAGTGCGTCGTTAGTGCCTCGAGTATCTTATTCCGTCCTGGAACAGCAACATCTTCCGAAGGCATTAATCCGGTGAAGAAGATTACCCAGTGTAGTTTTTCACTTCAACCAGTGGCTGCCCGCAACTGCCCTTTAAGTACAACAACTTGTCATCTTATACAATATTTTGTAAGGTATCGTCCAGCTAGTGAGTCCATTTTTTTTTTACTTAAAGCGTCAGTTGCTGTGATCATTTTTTTAATTCTAACATTATTGAATCACACATTAGTGACCCTTGCGTACTGGGTCAATTATTTTGCTGCACAAAGATTGTGGCCTATTTTAATTTTGCAAACATCTTGTACACACCCTGCAGAGCTAAAACAAATTACTCCGAGTTTGATTTACTCTTTAATTTCTAAAGAAGGGAAGGGACAACGGAGACAATTCGAATCTAGGCCTTTGCATCCGCTACAATACGAGCTGGCCGAAAACGAAGATCAAGGGCAACACGTTTGTATAAATTTGTGTTTTTGTGAGCGAAGGTAATCCTAAATTACCCCAAGCTTCCATTTCAATTTCTCTAACCATTTTTGTTTTTTATCTTTGCACATTTTTGTAGTTTGCTTTCTCTTTTCTGTGTATTCTTCTCTATTAAAATTTTTAGGGATCTCATCCATTTTATACATGTTTCTCTTTTGACCTCTATCATAGTTACACATTTGTCATCAAACCATTCCTTTTTCTTGTCTTTTTTTATTGGCCTATTATTCTTTCTGTTGCGTTCAGTACACAACTTCTAATATTTATTCATTCTTCTTCCACGTTCTTGCATTGTTCTTTATTTATCATTTTTTTTGCATCGCTTGTATATCTTTCTTTCTTCTTTTTCAATATTCAATTTTTCGGTTGCAAATCTATTGTTTTTATTTTCATTTTCAGCTCATAAATAAATTTTTGTATTCCTTTCATTTTTACTTTCATTATTAACATGTTGCGATCTCTATCTACTCTTCACTCTTACTCTCTATCACTCTTTTCTCTTTTCTATTATATTTTTGTTTCTATTATACCGGGTGTTCATTTTAAAACTTTCAGCAATTAATATCTCAAAAACCAAAAGTCAGATGAAAAATGTTTCGAACGAAAGTTGTATGATAGCGAGGGACAAAATATGGCATAATTGTTTTCTTAATTCAAGGTCATTTGAAGGTTAGCTTTGGTTTTTAAATGGCCCCTTTAAATTTTTTCTAGCAGATTCAGATTTTGAATGAAAAAATAAACAACATTTTTGTTGGAAAAACTTTTTTTATCCCACATTAAGATTTTGAGTAAGATGCGTTGAAACAAAATAAAACATTTTAATAAACTGCAGCTGATTATATCGAAATTTATTTTTTTAAAAGTTAGAAGGCTGTTATTGCTTTTGTTATTATTCAACTTGAATAATTTTAGGACAATGAAAACAAAACACTGTCAAAACAAATAAATTGACATTAGTTTCTTCAACTATTGTTAGTTTTGTGATTTTCAGTGAGTTTTATTTTCCCGTTCGCTTTAGATCTGATAAAAGTTCGCAATTAGATCATTAAAATGGTTTATACTATAGAAGAAAGAATCGAATTAATTTTCTTGTACGGAGCTCAAATGAAAATGCTGCAAGAACTGCAGAATCTTATAACGCGAGACAACCTGGTAGAAATGTCTCTCATAGGTATGTTATAGACCTTGTTTCAAAATTTCGGGAAACAGGATCCGTCAAAAATAAAACACGCAAGAATTCTACTAGAATATTGGATGACTTAGCTCAAATTGAAGTTATAGGCCATTATGCTTCAAATCCTAATAGTTCGGTGCGTGAAGTTTCTGCTATTAGTGGTCTATCAGTGGGCACTGTTCATAAGGCGCTAAAATTGCATAAATTTCACCCATATAAAATGCAGATTCATCAAACTTTGACCGAGGATGATCCAGACAGACGAGTGGAGTTTAGTGAAGAAATGCTTCAATTATTAACTACACATCCACATTTATTGAAATCGACTTGTTTTTCTGATGAGTCAACCTTTTTTTTAAATGGATTTGTCAATAAACACAACTGTCGATATTGGTGTGATGAAAATCCTCATGTGTTTACTGATGGACATACACAGTGGCCGCAGAAGGTAAACGTGTGGCTGGTATACTTGGTGATACAATTATTGGACCATTATTTATTGATGGAAATTTAACAGGTCAAAAATATCTAGAAATGCTTGAAGATACAATCTATCCTTTAATAGTTGATGCGTTAGAAAGTCAAAGTGACGAAGAAGGACACCTGGAGCTCGATGAAACTGTTTTGCATTTTCAACAAGATGGCGCACCTCCTCACTATACTATTCCTGTTCGAAACTGGTTAGATGATAAATTTCAGGGCAGTGGATCGGCAGACGAGGACCGATAGAATGGCCAGCTAGGTCCCCTGACTTAACTCCTCTTGATTTATACTTTGATAAATTACTTTTAACAGGTACAATATTTGCATAATTATGTTGCAGAATTCTGCAAAGCTGTAAGTTAACTTTCTGTATAATACTATAGTTTAAAATTGCATAATTTTGGTGTATCAATGTTCACAATGTTTTTTTGAAAATCTGCACAACATTGTGCAGATTTTAAAGCAATAGTTGGGATTTAGTTCTCTACAAATATGTACCTGAAAATGACCCATTTGGGTTGTGTACCTGAACAAAATCCTTGACATAAAAATTTACATTTTTTTAACACAATGTAGGGTTTGGCGACAATCTAGACGTAAATTGTGCAGAAATATCACACAATTGGGTGACATTTTAATATAGTTTTTTCTGTGACTTGTCTTCGTTTTCTTTACTATCTACCTTCATTCTCTTGATTTCGCTTCTAAGCTCTCTCATTTCATCTTTGCTCTCTGTGAATCCATCACAAATCTCATTTCTCATGCTCTCAATCGCTCTCAAGACTATCTTCATCTTTGTATATTGCGTTTCCTCTCTTGTTTCTGGGCGTTTTGATTTCATTGGGGATCTTGTAATCTTTTGCTTCTCTGGAAAATCCTTTCAGTCTCGTCCAGTTCAATTTCTTCGCTTCTAACTTTAAGAACCAAGAGAAGAATTGAGAAGTAGCCATACACAGATGTTTCAAAGCGGAAAGTTACTGAATCACTAAGGTGAGAAACCAAGGAACCAAGAAAACCTCTTTCTAAACGAGTAAAGGCGAAAACCCTCTAACAAAACTGAAAGTAAACTGCAGTAGGTACTGGAGAATAATATTCATATAATTGGTAAAATAACTACTAAAAATTAGTTTGTGTGATTAAGATATAATATAATACGAATACCTACATATGTATGTGTTAGTTCATAAATAAAAAAAAAATTAAATTCAGAATATGTAAATTTTTTTATCCGATTAGGGGTAGATTTATGTAGTTTAAATTTAATAATTGCGCTTTAATGTAAATAATTATTAATTATATGAAGTGTTGAACGTGCCTTAAGTAGAATACATTAAACTGTAGACAAAGTATTTGCATAAAACAGAATTTTAGAGGTAATCAACCCTAAAAACGCAGATCACGTTATTTTTGGTTGACGTCGATAAACATACGTATTTTTGCAAATGCAGGTAGCTGCGAGTTATAGATGTTAATCTTTGTTTATTTACAAACGGAAACTATGCCGCTCGTTTATGTACTTGTTGATTAAATAAAAAATTGTTAACTCAACTTGAATTTTTCTGAAAGAACCAAGAATCTTCTGATAGTCAAAGACGATCCAAATATTTTATTAAAACAAACCATATTTCATTAGCAAAAGGTTTTACTTTTCCTGTCATCTGTTGAATTTTCGAATATTATGAAAAATTACCAAGCAGAGTTCCTGTTTATAGTAATTACAATATCATTATAGTTCGATTTGTGTAGACCTTGAATTTTTTAAATATTGTTGGAGATTAGATTTCTGAATAAGATACCACATTAAAATCGGATTCCGTTCCAACAGAATGACATATATCTTTGAAATGTCGAATAACAAATTATATTTTGCAATCATTGCTCTAATTTGTGTAGGTTTAAATTCGGAAAATGATTTTTATTCAAAGGTAGGTATTTTACATGTAATTGCTAATTATTACTTTTTGAACGTTTGGCATTTAAGTTTCATCAAAAAGGCTACAAAGTCGAATTTCAAAGATGGGAATTGATTAGTTATGATAAATCTGTTTTTAATTTCTTGAAAATTAAAACATTTAAATATAATCGAACGTTGGCAGTTGTAAATACCACGATTAACACAAAAGTGAACATGAGCACTAAAATGGAGGTATCGATACCGAGAAAAATTATTTAGTCATAATTAAATTAATTATTTTAGGTGATAGTGCAATTTTATAAATTTCTAAGTAACGAATATCGAGAACTCCACGGAACAAGATTTCAAGTAAATGTATGTAAGAGTTTTGCTGAAAACATTATGGGTTTACGATCTTTTTTTAAATGTGGAAATTTTACCTCATGTCAAATAATTCAAGTAATATTTTTTAATCAACTAGACCCATGTAGCACAAATCTTGTGGCAATATTGGACCAATATTTATTTGCAATATTGAGCCAATATAGAGATGTGAACATTTTCCAATATTGGTGCAATATTGATTTGCAATATTGGCGCAACATTGATTTGCAATATTGGACCAATATTTATTTGCAATATTGGGCCAATATAGAGATGTGAACATTTTCCAATATTGGTGCAATATTGATTTCAATATTGGTGCAACATTGATTTGCAATATTGGACCAATATTTATTTGCAATATTGGCCAATATAGAGATGTGAACATTTTCCAATATTGGTGCAATATTGATTTGCAATATTGGCGCAACATTGATTTGCAATATTGGACCAATATTTATTTGCAATATTGGACCAATATAGAGATGTGAACATTTTCCAATATTGGTGCAATATTGATTTGCAATATTGGCGCAACATTGATTTGCAATATTGGACCAATATTTATTTGCAATATTGGGCCAATATAGAGATGTGAACATTTTCCAATATTGGTGCAATATTGATTTCAATATTGGTGCAACATTGATTTGCAATATTGGACCAATATTTATTTGCAATATTGGGCCAATATCGAGATGTGAACATTTTCCAATATTGGTGCAATATTGATTTCCAATATTGGGCAACATTGATTTGCAATATTGGCCAATATTTATTTGCAATATTATAATATTATTTGCAATATTGACCAATATTTATTCGCAATATTAAATATTTGAAACAATTAAAAAAATTTCATTATTTTTACTTATTTCTTTTCGACATATTATTTCATATCCTACATGCATATATTTTAAATTTTGGATACATTTATTATACAATTTTAACATTACATAATTGCTAACCTACATAATTTATAAATCTGAATATTAGTAAATTTGAAAATTAAATTATTGTACTTACCGGGGTTCGAACTCACGACCGACCTTTCCAATGTTTACGAAGCCTATCACTGTTACCACTTACCTGTAAAGCTTACTTATTGAAATTTGTTTGTTTTCATCATGATTGTGAATGTCTAATCAGAATTTTCAAAACCCCAATAGAATAAAATGCATTTGATATGCATTTATTCATATGTATGCCATACAAAATATACCGTTCTAAGAATATTTCATATTTTTCTTTTTAAATTTTTTATCCATTATTTGTTTGACTAGAAAAGAAAAACAACACGATATTTTAATTGTTTTTATTTAAAACTTAGGAAAATAAACAAAACACATTAGGTAAATATTTACAGTAATAAAAAATATAATAAAGCAAATAGAATAGCCAAATGAAAATTAAAAAAACACTATTTTTAGAGTCACCTTCAAAAGGGTGTAAATTTTTTTTACACCTAATACACCTAATTAATTAAAATTGGTGTAGTAGCTCTACAGCTACAAAATAATTTTCAAATGGAGTCAACCAGCATTTGGATTTTATTTCTTTTGTTGATATAGTGTATTCGTATTGGCCTAAATTTGATACTCGATAAAATCCAACTTCCTGCGATGGAACAGGTGTTTTAAAAAAGTGTGTAATATTATTGAAAATATTAATAATTATAAAAGATTGATCTAAAATTTTAATCACTTTGGCAACCTGGTGATCTTGTGTAATTATGTAACAATTTCTTTTATCCAATTTAATTCTTTTAATACAAAATTCAGGTATAGGAATACAACTAAAGTTGGCATTTTCTCGTTCATAAATTCTACGTATCATTTGTTGTAGTGGTTTGTTAGGAGTTCTTAATAATTTTAATAACGTACCAAGAAAATTTTCAAACGGAAAACAACTTATTGTTTCTAACTTCAAATTTGAATTTACCGTATCAACCACTAAATGCTTTACTGAATGAATATTATACACCATTTCATTAAGTCCATATATTTTTTCAAAATTTACACAAAATTTTTCAATCAGTGTAACTACTTTTTCCCTATTCTCATGCACTTCATAGTTTCCTTTACTTAATATTCTAAACACAACATTTAAATGTAAAAAATTATTGTATTCTGTCAAAGAAAGTAAATTCTTTAAAATTATTGGACCACTGTAGAGTAAAAAAAAACGAAACTCCGTGGCTTTCCATCTATCAATTTCATCAAAACTACGTGGTTTTCTATTAAATTCACTTGGAACAGTTGGAGAACAATTTAATGATCTTGTGGACATTTCTTTTCTGAAAGCTGGAGCAATTCTAAACTGCGACGATGATTTTATCCAAAAATTTATAAGTTTTCTTGTAACCCCCAAGAACACAAGATGCATAGAATCTAAAGGTATATAACTGATAAATTTAAAATCTTTAATTTTAGTTAAAGGAGATTGTTTTAAATGATGATCAGGTTGTGTTTGATCGAGAAAATTTGAATCGGTTCTTAGCTCACAAATTTCATTCGAATACACAAGTTTATGGTTTTCACTGATTCCTTTAGTAAAACATCTTTCGCAGCCAAAGTATCCATTATGACCTTTAATACATTTAATAAATGCCCTAGCGGGTGCATCACACACAATAGCTTTTATTTTTACAGTGTAGAATCTATTATTATGTTTTAAGCCGTTTGTTAATAGTACATTTATATCTTCTACAAAGTTTTCTAAAAATTGCTCTACATCCGAAGGTTTTGATTTTCCTAAATATATTGCAACAATAAACGGTGTTGTCTGAAAACCTTCAACGAAAACTTGGCATAAAATTGGCCAAAACTGTGATGGGGTACTTTTCGCAATTGGAACTCCATCTACATTAAATATTAATTCAATTGAATTACTGCCAATATTTAGAAAAACTTTTTCTAAGCCGCAATGTAGACTTTGTTTCAAATTAGTTGCTATTCCAAAATAGTAGAAACTACCTGAATCTGGCAATGAAACTACATTTACACATTTTCTAGGTGTTTTAAGAATTGTTCTAGCACTCAATGGTAATTCTGGGTGATAGGGCTTTAAAATAGTTAATAATTTATCTAATTGTAAATTATTGATTTTGAATCAATTGCCCAATTTTTTAGTAACATTGATAAAGAATTATTTCCACGTGGTTCTGATTCAATATTTTTTTTTATGTTACTCGTAGCATTTTCATTAAAATTTAAAGTATCGAACTGGTTGTCTAATTCATAATTATTAATATCGTTCCTTATTATCGAATCGCTAAAACTACTGTCTTGGTGCACTTCTCCCAATTCGCCGTTATTGTATTCATTGTTATCATTAACATTGTCTATGGAATCGCTTAAACGACAATCATTGTACGCTTCTGGCCACTCGTCAATAATGTCTAGTTCATCAATATCACTACCATTTTCTATCGAATCGAACACATCTTCCAACTTGTCGATATTTAATAATTCACCACTATCATCACTAGGACTAATAACACCAGCGAGCACAAAATCTCTTGAATCGTTGCAACTATTATCAGGCACAGTTTCTCGTTCAATTTTTTCCAATTCGCGACGTACAGACATACTTTTCGTCGATCTAGATTTTGACATTTTCTTTTTAATTTTTTTATGGCAGACAATTTACAAACGATGAAGTTTTACAATTTACTATATCTACTTAATGTTATAGTTTTTTTCAATTGTACCAACTTTGAATATTTGAATATTGAATTTCTTGACTTTAAAACTTTAACTTATATATCAGGTCCGTAGCCAGGATTTCATTTCGAGGGGGGGGGGGGCATTTGTAAATTTTTTATTTTTTTTACTGGAATATTCTAAATAATTGAATATTTATTTATCCGTTAACTTGCTCCCTCCCCCTAGAACCAAAACGTGCGTAAGTCGATGTTAAAATTGTTGGTAGCAAGTTCTAACTTATTTACAAATAAAACTCAAACAATGAAAGCGGACGCTCATTAAAGTTCAAATGATTTTCAATTATTATTTTATACCTACTTGGCTTTCAGTTGACCTACTTATCCCGTTTACCTGAAAACCATGGAATTGATAACAAAAACCCTGTAACGGTAAACATAATCAGTGGTGTGATGTACTTTTAATATTTAACGTAACGTAAAACGTTATGTTAACTTAACATATTATAATAACTGTCGATAAGGTAAAATATAAAATTGGTGTATGTATCACCGAAATAACATAAACGTTATGGCTATGTTAAATCACTTATTTAAAGTAGAAATAAGTATAGATTGCATGCGATAAGAACAACGCTATACAGATATGTCATAAGTTAGAAAGAGAACAATTATAGTATAATGCGAAGCCCTCTTTCATGTAAATTTTCAAATTTGAAATTCTTCTTGTCAAATTCAGTGGTTCAAACGAATTGCCATTACTTACTTCTTTTAAACACGTTTTTTAAAAAGTTGTAACACGCGAATTAATTTGACAAGAAGAATTTCAAATTTGAAAACTTACTCAAAGAGGGCTTGATTACATATTGTTCTCTTTCTAACTTATGACAACTCTGTATAGCGTTGTTCTTATCGCATGCAACTATACTTATTTCTACTTTAACATAAGTGATTTAACATAAGCCATAACGTTATGTTATTTGATATCAACAATTTTATATTTTACCTATCGCGACAGTTATTATAATATGTTAGTTAACATAACGTTTTACGTTATGTAAATATTAAAATACATCACACCACTGATTACTAAGAACAAAGCACAAACTTTATTTATGGAATTTCCCATTTCTTTAGCGAAATTGGGAAATAATTTAGAATTTATTCATGTGTACATTATAGGTACACAGAGCGTTAAATAAATTTAGGCTTTTAAACGATTTAAAAAAATTCTCCAATCCTGTCAATTTACCAAATTCACCTTTTGGTTATTCGCGAAAAACAACTGGGGGCTGTAGACATGATGGCCCCCAGTTTCGAATTTTGAAAATTTTTGTGTCAAACGTTAGAGCATCGTTAGAGCTCTGGTTATTTGCAAAAACTACGGGGGCTGGAGACATGTTTTGCAACTTTCGCTCTAATTTCGAATTTTTAATTGAAATTGGTATCAAACGTTAGAGCTTCGTTAGAGCCTAAATGAGCTTCCATTTCCATCATTTTAATTTCATTTTTTACAAAGTTACGGATAGTTGAAATTTTCTTCAAAATCATTTGAACTTTAATGAGCGTCCGCTTTCATTGTTTGAGTTTTATTTGTAAATAAGTTAGAACTTGCTACCAACAATTTTAACATCGACTTTTGCACGTTTTGGTTCTAGGGGAAGGGAGCAAGTTAACATCACTTTGGGTTTTTGTATACAAATCGTATTTTATGCAATTAAATGATAATCATCAGAGTATTCGATCAATAAAATAAGTTTTTGCATATAAATCTTTATTTTTTTGTTACCTCCTACATTGTTAACGCGAAATCCGAACCGCGGCATACGGCAGCCAGCATCGCCCCAGAAAGTCCAGCATTACCCATAAATATTCAATTATTTAGAATATTCCAGTAAAAAATAAAAATTTAAAAATGCCCCCGAAATGGAATCCTGGCTACGGACCTGATATATAAGTTAAAGTTTTAAAGTCAAGAAATTCAATATTCAAATATTCAAAGTTGGTACAATTGAAAAAAACTACAACATTAAGTAGATATAGTAAATTGTAAAACTTCATCGTTTTACCCGATCTAAAATGTAAAATCCGTTATTTTAGGATTATTTTATTTTATTTAACCCTATATTCACACGTGCAAAATAATTCGTTTTTAATTTGGCATTTAGCCTTAGAGTATGGTTGCGGTGATCTCAATTATTTTATAGTTATTTAGCATATTTCTAAAATTTTATACTTTAAGGTCGAAAACGTGGGATATTGTTTTGTGGGAAGAAGAAGGCACCTGCAGTTATGTGCCATCCTGTTGGGCCGCCAATAAAGACAAAACCGCTTACGTATTCCCCAAAAAAATATCAAAAGTGGAGCTAGAAGCCATGATTGGAAGATGTGATCTTCCAAAAGTAAATAAAGGGTTTAGGGAGAATAAAGCAATTTGTAAAAAAACCGTTTCTTCGTTGAAAGATGCGGAGAAATATACAAGAAGATACGAAAGTACTAGCTGCATAAGTTCAAATTCCGAAGAGGATGTGAATTTGGAGGATGGTGATGGTAAAGGTAATTTAAATAAATATTGTAACCAGACAGATGCAAAACGTTTTACTTAATGTACTGTAATAACTGCCATACGAGTACTATTACATAAAGTTCTGCATCCTTAAAACTTCTTTGTATTCAGGAAATCTAATCATTTTTGGGTGCCTCTCCCAAAATCACGTGTATCTATTTCTATATAGTTCTCTAATATTTTTAGTTGTACACACCAAAAACGGAAAAGATTGTTTTCGAATGAAGAACTTCGAGTAAATCAATCAGTAAAGGAAATCGATAATGGTAAAATTTAAATAAATATTGTAACAAAATGTTTTATATATCTAATAACGGAACTCTTCTGTAATTCAGGCAATTTACGATATTTTA
Organism: Lycocerus yunnanus; assembly: GCA_036346125.1. Lineage (NCBI taxonomy): Eukaryota > Metazoa > Arthropoda > Insecta > Coleoptera > Cantharidae > Lycocerus > Lycocerus yunnanus. The sequence continues at coordinate 1,783,091 of JARFIX010000033.1, read as the reverse complement.
AATACTTTTTTAGATGTAACAAAACAGAAAAAAACAACATTTGAGGCGATGGTATTAAAAAAACTAACTGAACTCTCATATGACCTCAAATATTTAAAGAACCAACTGGATGCGAACACAATCGCAATACAAAATTTGAGCACCATTTTGTCCACCAACGGGAAAGAGAACTTTCCCAATGTTGAAGTAGTGGAAACTGCATATTCTTTACCAATTGATTCTGAGGAAGAATTATATAGATTGGAGGAAAAGCTCAACTCGGAAGAATATTCAACAAAATTGGTAACATAAAATTTACTGCTATCATACGTATATCATTAAATATATTATTATTTTAGATGCAGCTTCTTGGCTTAATTGGTGGCTCAAAAATTAGAGTCACCATAAAATCCATTGTTCAGAAGATTTTTACTAGAAATATGGCCTTGTCATATTCCCTGACAGGTCGAAAGGGCAAACTGCCTTTTAATAAATTAAAATTGTACACCGTAGTAGTAGGTAAGTAGTACAATAATTGATAGTACCGTTCCAACTTACCGTAAATATTTGTTTTAGGTAGTATACGTTTGATATTTAAAAATGCTACAAATCATGAAATTGATAAAGAGATTAGCGCCATACTGTCAAGTGCGGGAGACTGGGACGGAGGGAGATCCGATAGAAAGAATAAAAATGAAGAATGCATTTCATTGTAAAAGGGGTTTAAATAAATAATAATACGAATGCTTTTGTTTTGTTTGAAAAACTTTGATTTGTCTAACAGTGTAAATAATATAGCAGGCCCGTAGCCAAGGGAACACGAGGTTCATTCCTACGAAATATTAAAAGTACTATTTCATAAAATTGTAAATTTTCAAATTTAACTGCTGAAATTTTTGTTATGTAACAGATCGACCCTGCCTATCCCTTTTTACCTGAAAGCAAAATACCTGATAACAAAAAAAGATGTGACGCTAAACGTAATAGCTGTTAAGAACCAAGCATATTAAACTATTTGTTTTATAACATAAAATATTACATAAGTTGGTACAAATATTACATAAGAAAATACTAAATGTTGCATATCACATAATGTTGATATATTTTTCATTAAAATCCGTTAAGTGGGAAGCAGGAATTGAAAAATAAAACAATTTTCCTATATTAATTTGCTATATTCGGACATCTGATAGGTCACCCGGTTTTTTTTGGGAATCGGAAAAATAATCCAAGGAAAAAGATTCCACAGGTAAAATAATCCACGGAAAAATAATCAAATTGAAAGATTTTCTTTTTACTATATTTTAAACTTCACACTATCGTACACTACATTATAGTACCATAATAAAACATATTTTATGTATGTATTCTATATAAAGTGCTATTCTATATCATGAATCAAATTTTCAGTAAAATAAAATACTATGGTTTAGAAGGTAACTCTTCCCCTAAAACAAAAGTAAAAAAAAGATGTTTTTATAGGAGACATGAAAGGCTCCCCCATTCAAAATTTTGGTTTCATTTTTGATTTAAAATTCCGAATATCATGAAAAATAATAAACGACGGGGAGGGGATTCAAGGAAGCGTGACGTAATATTTGAAGGATCTAGGTTTTTGTGATCATGGGGTGAGAGGAGGTAAAATAATACTTAAAATTGCGTGATGTAATTTTTATGAAGGTTCTATTATGTAGTATGATCTAGTACGAAACCTAATAGTAAAAACAAATATTTGCTATTAGGATTATTTGACTTTGATATTCTTTACTTTTGGATTATTTTTCCAATTTTTTTTTGGATAAACATCGACAGGCGATATTGATAATCAAGATTCAGCCAATATTGGTCCAATATTGATTTCCTATATTGGCGCAATATTGGAAATCAATATTGCATCAATATTGGCTGAACATCGACAGGCAATATTGGTAATCAAGATTCAGCCAATATTGGTCCAATATTGATTTCCTATAATGGCGCAATATTGGAGATCAATATTGCTCCAATATTGGCTGAACATCGACAGGCAATATTGGAAATCAAGATTCAGCCAATATTGGTCCAATATTGATTTCCTATAATGGCGCAATATTGGAGATCAATATTGCACCAATATTGGCTGAACATCGACAGGCAATATTGGAAATCAATATTGCACCAATATTGGCTGAACATCGACAGGCAATATGGTAATCAAGATTCAGCCAATGTTGGTCCAATATTGATTTCCTATATTGGCGCAATATTGGAAATCAATATTGCACCAATATTGGCTGAACATCGACAGGCAATATTGGTAATCAAGATTCAGCCAATATTGGTCCAATATTGATTTCCTATATTGGCGCAATATTGGAAATCAATATTGCACCAATATTGGCTGAACATCGACAGGCAATATTGGTAATCAAGACTCAGCCAATATTGGTCCAATATTGATTTCTTATATTGGCGCAATATTGGAGATCAATATTGCACCAATATTGGCTGAACATCGACAGGCAATATTTGTAATCAAGATTCAGCCAATATTGGTCCAATATTGATTTCTATATTGGCGCAATATTGAAATCAATATTGCACCAATATTGGCTGAACATCGACAGGCAATATTGGTAATCAAGATTTCAGCCAATATTGGTCCAATATTGATTTCTTATATTGGCGCAATATTGAAATCAATATTGCACCAATATTGGCTGAACATCGACAGGCAATATTGGTAATCAAGATTCAGCCAATATTGGTCCAATATTGATTTCTATATTGGCGCAATATTGAAATCAATATTGCACCAATATTGGCTGAACATCGACAGGCAATATTGGTAATCAAGACTTCAGCCAATATTGGTCCAATATTGATTTCTATATTGGCGCAATATTGAAATCAATATTGCACCAATATTGGCTGAACATCGACAGGCAATATTGGTAATCAAGATTCAGCCAATATTGGTCCAATATTGATTTCTATATTGGCGCAATATTGAAATCAATATTGCACCAATATTGGCTGAACATCGACAGGCAATATTGGTCATCAAGATTCAGCCAATATTGGTCCAATATTTATTTGCAATATTGGCGCAATATTGAAATCTATATTGGACCAATATTGGCTAAATCTTGCAATATTGCGCCAAGATTCAATATTGGCCCAATATTGGTCCAATATTGATGTGCTACATGGGGATATTAATACATATTTGGGCTCAGGAAAGATGAAGTTTCGTCGCACCGTTTGAATTTAAAACCGATCATATACGAGATAAATTACAGTATGTGAAATAAATGCAATAGAAAAACCTAGCTACAATACCGCTTTTATTTTATCTTTTAAATTTATTATATGGAACACTCATTTGATTAAATTCTCATCTTATTTCATACAACTATCAAAATTAATGAAGCTTCATCTTTCTTGAGCCCGACTGTATGTCATTTTTTAAATAATCTACATTTGTAGGAAACCACCTATACAATATGCAATGTGTATCCAGACGAATCTCGATTTCCACCTTTTGTACCAACGGGTGAATACAAATTGCAACTGGATTTAATGCATTATGATGTAATAGTTGCTACAACAGCGGTGTATATTAAAATATATGTTCCGGTTCCAAGACCACCAAATCACAAAATCCTTTCCTGATTTTAATTTCCATATTCCGATCTGGAGTTACTTTCTACGATTACGTTGATAATAAAATCTTTGAAGAACTATACGTATTAAATGCTGTATTTATTTTGAGTTGCCGGCAGGTGTTAATTTAAGAAACTGACAATTTAAATGAAACAAGAAAAACAAATAAGTAATATAATCAGAATAAACCTAAATACAACTATTAAAATGAATTCGAAAAATTGTTAACTTACGAAATTGTTCCACTTTCCCATGTGACTTGTCAGCTGTGGGTGCATAGACTTGTACAAAATTTAGTTATCTGAATATCAAAAATCAAAGACTTCGTTATTCGGTTTAAAAAATACTGGGAATCTCGTTAATCGTGCTGCGCGTCAATATAGCTTTTGCATTCCTTAAAAATCTCGAAACGAGAAGAGGTACAAACAAACGTAATGTTTGCACAAACAAAGAAAAACAAACTAAACAATTTTGAATCTGAAATTCAAAGTTCAAATTTAGCATTACTCCAGCCCCCTAACTAAATTTTCAAATAATTCTAAAATGAAAGGGTACAAACAAAATAAAGGATGAAAATTACGTTCACGAAAACTCAAAAATTTGTGTTTCTTTACTTTTTAATGAATGTAAAAATATTACTCCTATATTTTATATCATAATATGTAAATAACAATAAAATTATGTTTGAAAAATAGAATAAAATTTAAATTTAATTTTGCAAAATGCATCTCCAGTAGTTTATGTTCCATAAGAAAATACAACTAATTTCTTGGCATCTACCTGGGAATTACATAATTAATTTTTAAATAAAGTTTTTCTGTTATCAGTTCGTTACATTTTCCATTATGTCGAAAAATTACCAAGCAGAGTTCCTGTTTGCAGTAATTGCAACATCATTACATTTCGATTTGCAAAGACCTTGAATTTTTAACTGTCGTTTGGGACTGAATTTTTGCTGAAGATATAATATTAAAAACACATGGATTTCCAACAGAAATGTCAAATAACAAATTATATTTTTCAATCATTGCTCTAATTTGTGTATGTGTAAACTCAACAGATGATTTTTATTCAAAAGTACGTAATTTACATGTGATTGCTAATTATTACTGTTTGAACGTTTTGTTTCAAAGATGAGAATTGATCGGTGAAAACAAACGTGTTTGTCCGTTAGGGCAAACAGTTCACAGTCACAAAAATTTATTTTATGACTAGCCCTTGGTCTTCTTTTCGGCTAGCTGTGACTATAGCGGAGAGCTATGGCGAATTCAAAAGATTTGTTGCTCCCTCTCAATAAAACAAATAAAGAACAATGACAGCAATCTTTAATTCTCGTATTCAAATTATTTACAATAAAGTAAATTGTGCCGGTCTCCACAGATCGTGCGACCCAACACCATCATATGTCGTTCATATCGATCATATGTTGTTCGTGTTACGAACGAACACGAGTATTGTTTTGACGTAAGAATTATAAATTATTGATACAAAATAATTAATTTTTGCTTATATGCTGTATAATTCAAATATTGTTATTATCGGTGCGACTTTCTGAAACATCAATTACAGATTACTTGTTATGAAAAGCCACTAAACAACTAAAACGCCCACAAAACCATTCCTTTCAATTTAAAAATCAGACACCATATGGGCAAGAAACAACAAGGAAAAGTCTGCTGTGTTTGCAGAGCATCTGGGTAACGTCTTCCAATCAGACCTGATGGTAACAAATAACAAAGAAAAAGAAAAAATGCAAAATTTTCTCAAAATGCCAACCCGAATGACTACTCCAATCAAACCAGTCACAGCCATCAAAATCACCTCTGGCATCCAGCAATTTGGAAAATCTAAAAATCGCCTGGATACGACCTCACCACCGAAACCATTCTTGGTCAATTGCCACCGAAAGCAGTAAAATTAATCACATACATCTACAACGCAATGTTGCGGCTGCAATACTTTCCGGTACTATAAAAGGTAGCCCACATCAACGTAATTACTAAACCAGGTAAACCCGCAGAATGTGCTGCATCTTATAGACCAATAAGCTTACTCTTCGTACTGTCAAAATTATTTGAAAGATTTCTGCTCAAACGACTTCAGCCCATTCTGCTGGAAAACATCTCATCCCGGACCATCAGTATGGTTTTCGTTATCGATATTCCACCATCGAACTCCTGTACAAAATAAAGCAACAATTTATAACAGGAAATTGTGACATTAACAATTCCGTTATGAAAGGTACGCTGTCGCACCTTTCTTGTAATCTTCTTGGGTTTTATTAAATCACGTGTAAAAATATTGAATGAATATGAAAGAGTATGAATATTTAAACATGAAAAAGCTATACACTCGGTGGGTGCAGCGATTGCTTACACTCGACCATAAAGGCAACAGTGTGACCACTTCAAGGGAGTGATTGGCGATGTTCAACCGCAATTCGAACAAGTTTTGCACCGTTTTGTAACCGTGGACGAAACATGGATTTATTATAACACACCAGAGACCAAGAAACAGTCAACGCAGTAGACGTGCACCAAAGAAGGCCAAGGTGAATCTGTCGGCCAACAAGGTTAGGGCGACAGTTTTTTGGGATGCACGCGGGGTTATTCACATCCATTATCTTGAAATGGGTTAAACGATCACCGAAAAATATTATTCAGAGCTGTTAGACAGATTCTACATTGATTTGATGCAAAAACAATCGCATTTGGCAAAGAAAAAGATACTTTTTCACCAAGACAATGAACGGGTGCACACGTGTGTCATCGGAAGTGCAAAATTTTATAAATTAGGCTACGACTTGCTTTCTCATCCAGCATATTTTCCAGATTTAGCCCTCTGCGACTATTTTGTGTTTTCAAACCTGAAGAAATGGCTATGCGGTACGATATTTCGGTCCAATAAAGAGATTACTGAAACAAATGCCTATTTTGAGGGCTTCAAGAAATCGTATTATTTAGAAGAGATAAGAAATTGGAAAACTGCTGGACTAAGTGTATCGCTAAATGGCGACTATGTTGAAAAATAAAACGTTTTTTACAAAAAAATATTTTTTTTTTTAAAGTCACCGAATTATCAAACAGCCCTTATATATTGAAAGCTTTAGAAAATTGTGGGAAATCAATAGAACACAATAAGGTCAGATAATTTTTGATTTAATACTGTCGCGGTAAAGGGTTATTTGGGGGTTGGGGTGTAGCTCAATTGTTTAAAATCGATTTGGGTATCAATTAAATTATTATATTAATCAATAATTTTTACATTATTTCTATATCTAAATTTACATTGTACAATTCTTACTTACCCTAAGATCACCTCACGCAACCTTAAGGGCTGCCTAGCCTTACGGCTCACCATTGTCGACTAACTTATTTTTACCTCATTCATTCGTTCACACAACCATGTAGCTTATCCTACATTTCGTACCACCTTAAGCTATTTGATGACGGTGTTCCTGTTCATTTGATTACTGAGTTAGTTTATTTTATATACAGGGTGGACATATGTGACAATACTTAAACGTCAAAACACTTGCGTTTCATATCGAACAAACTTACGTGCATTGATTAACATAAAATTTACCAAAGTAGGCGCAGTAGGCAGTACCTCACCAAAGAAAGTTTCAAAAAGTATATTTTTAATTTATCATAATTATATGCTTAGATTATAATTTTTATTGATTATAAAATTAATTTTCTTTTAAATCATATTATTTTCTAGTATGAGCATTTGAATTTGTTACTTAAATTTGACTTGTTAAATTTAGGATGGCCAATCATTTTTATTTACTTCTAATAAAAAATAAACAGCAAAAATCTCAAAATAGAAAGAAAAATTAAAAAAGAAAAATAAGTCTGTTTGAAGAGCATGGATTTTTCCTGTTTTTTTTTCAACAATTCAACTGTTTTATGCAAAAAACTACGATTTTGTCAAATGAAGCAACTGTTTTGTTCAATAAATTTAGCTGTTTTGTTTAATAAATACAGCAATACAACTGCTACTTTAAATTTTAATTATTTCTAGATTAATAATTCATTTGATTTTTGTTGAATACCTCAATTGTTTTTGGATCAAAATTCAATTTAATTATCCTTGATTCACTAATTTTAATATTCTTTAAATAATTTAACAGATTGTTTAACAATTTTTCTGTGATTTTCAACAATGCAACTGTTTTTTTGCAAAATGCTACTGCTTTGTCAAGAAATGCAACTGTTTAATAAATTTAATTGTTTTGTTTAATAACTCAATTGTTTTGTTCAACATATTAATTATTTTTAGTTTAGCAAATCAATTGTTTTTTGTTGAATAATTCAATTGTTTTTGGTTCGACAATTTAATTATCGTTGATTCAATTAATTTAATGTTCCGAAATTTAGTATTTTAATTGTTTCTTGAACAATTCAAAAGATCTTTTAACATTTTTACTTTTTTCAACAATTTAACTGTTGTATGCAAAAAAGCTACAACTTTGTCAAAAGATGCAACTGATTTTGTTTAATAACTTCAACTATTTTGTCTAGTAAATTTGGCTGATTTACTTAATAATATAACAGCTTTGTTCAGCATTTTAATTATTTATAGTTTAATAATTTAATTATTTTGTGTCGAATAATTCAATTGTTTTGGTTCAGCTAATCAATTGTCCTCGATTGAAGAATTTAAATATCTTGGTTCAATAATTCAACTGCTTTGTTCAATATTGTAATTATTTTAGTTTAATAAATCAATTGAATAATTCAATTGTTTCAGATTTAACAGTTTAACAGGTTTTCAACAATTTGATAATGTTTATTCAATAATTCTTTTTCGCGCTTTTATAACAGTTTTTCCTCTTTCCTAAGCCATTTGGTTGTCCAGATTATATAAATTATTATACTTAAATTATTAGGTATTAGTTGCTAATTTTTTTCATAATATTGGGCATTTAGTGGTATGAAGCAAATTTTTTGTAATTTTACTTAAAATCATGAATTTTATTACTTTTGTGATGCGGCCGCCACGTATGTGTACTGTTATTTGAATAAAACATTGACACACGACGATATGAGAAGTATTTTTACGAAACAAATTTTTTGGGTGAATTCGAAATTGGCCGTGCTTGCGTTATCCCAAAACGACTTTTTGGTTGTCTTTGCTTCGGCCGTTTTGACAAACGCTTTACTAACTAAAAATATCCCCCTAGATCGCTCCTAAACAAGAAAGTGTGGATGTGAACCCGACAGATGGCAGTGAGCAACGCTTTGGTTTATTTTAACTTTCCTTGAATGATAATAAGGTTCTTACATGCCTAGCAGCTAAAATAACTATTTTTTTACATAATAAGTTTCAACTTAGAATAAATTTTTACTTCAAACTTACATTTCCTGTCATCTGTTACATTTTGCATTATTATGAAAAATTATGAAGCAGAGTTCCTGTTTAGGGTAATTACCACATCATTACATTTCGATTTGTTGAATTTTTTGAAACCTTGAATTTTTTAAATGTCGTTAGTGATTAGATTTATAAACAAGATACTACACTAAAAACTGATTCCATTCCGACAGAATGCCATATCTCTCCGAAATGTTGAATAACAAATTACATTTTTTAATCATTGCTCTAATTTGTGCATGCCCAAATTCAGCAAATGATTTTTATTCAAAGGTACGTATTTTTCGTGTGATTGCTAATTATTACTGTTTGAACATTTTGCATTTAAGTTTCACCAAAAAGACTATAAGGTCGAATTTCAAAGGTGGGAATCAATTGGTTACGATAAATCTGTTTTTAATTTTCGAAGTTAAAACATTTAAATATAATCGAACGTTAGCAGTTGTAAATGGTACGATTAACTCAAAAGTGAACATGAGCACTAAAATGGAGGTACCCACACCGACCAAAAATTATTTTCCCATATTATTGAATTAATTATTTTAGGTGGTAGTGCAATTTTATAAATTTCTAAGTAACGAATATCGAGAACTCTACGGATCAAGATTTCAAGTAAACGTATGCAAGAGTCTTGCTGAAAACATTATGGGAATACAAAGTTTTTTAAATGTGGAAATTTTACCTCCTGCCAAATAATTGAAGTAGTATTCTTTTTAAACCAAGTAACTTTTAATATAGTTTTTTTTTGTAGGAAACCACCTACACAATATGCAATTCTTATCCAGACGAATCTCGATTTCCACCTTACGTACCAACGGGTGAATACAAATTTCAACTGGATTTAATGCACAATGATGTTATAATTGCTACAACAGCGGCGTATATAAAAATATATGTTCCTGTTCCTAGACCACCACATGACAAAATCCTTTCCTGATTTTAATTTATATATTCCGATTTAGAGTTACTTTCTAAAATTAAGTTTATAATAAAATCTTTGAATAACTAACTATACGTATTAGATGCTGTATTTATTTTGAGTTGCCGGCAGATGTTAATTTAATGAACTAACAATTTAAATGAAACGAAAAAATAAAAACAAATAAGTAATATAATCAAAATAAACCTGAATATAACAAACAAACTACAACTATTAAAATGAATTCAAAAATTGTTAACTTACCAAATTGTTCCACTTTTCCATCTGACTTGTCAGCTGTAGAGTCCGAGTGAATTTCCACCCAGCGCCAGTGGTGATAATTTAAATCAGCGGTGGGCTTATTTAAATTATCTATATTATCGACACCGATCAGCTGTCAGCTACGTTACGATGAACGTTGAATGTAAATAGTGACATAATAATAGTGTTTTATCATTCATACAAGGTCAATTATTGCAACACAACATTAACGTAAATATTATGTCGAAAGTGAAAGGACCACGAGTGATGTTCAAGGTGTCCGCATAGGGTCGCGGTTTTATCATATTCACTCGGACTCTGTAGGTACTTAGACTTGTACAAAATTTAGTTATCTGATAATCAAAAATCAAAGACTTTGTTTTTTGGGTTTTAAAAAAATACTAGGAATCTCGTTAATCTTGCTGCGCGTTTATTTCGCTTTTGTATTTCATAAAAATCTTGAAACGAGAAGAGGTACAGACAAACATAATTTTTGCACAAACACAAAACAAACAAACTGAACAATTCTGAATCCGAAATTTAGCATGTCTCCAGCCCCCTTAAACCCCTCTCTAAAACGAGAGAAGTACAAACGAAAATAAACGATGCACAATCATGCACAAACGATTAAGACCATTTTAGATCTAAAATCGATTAACTGTATATCAAAAATGAAAGAATTCGTTATTCGATTAAAAAAATACTGGGAAAGTAAGTTCACGAAAACTTAAAAATTTGCGTTTTTACATTTTAATGAATGTAATAATATTACTCCTACATTTTATATCATAATATGTAAATAACAAAAAATTATGTTTGAAAAATAGAATAAAACTTAAATTTAATTTTACAAAATGCACCTGCAGTAGTTTATGTTCCATAAGGAAATTACAACTTATTTCATGGCATCTCCATGGGAATTATAAAATTTAAATTTTTTAAATAAAATTTTCTTTCATCAGTTACATTTTCCATTATGTCGAAAAATTACCAAGCGGAGTTCCTGTTTACAGTAATTGCAACATCATTACATTCCGATTTGCAAAGACCTTGAATGTTTTAACTATCATCTGGGACTAGATTTTGGTGAAGATATAATATTAAAAACATTGCTCTAATTTGTGTATTTCCAAATTCAACAGATGATTTTTATTCAAAAGTACGTAATTTACATGTGATTGCTAGTTATTACTGTTTGAACGATTTGTTTCAAATAATATGGGAATTGTTTGGTTATAATAAATCGACACAATAGTTTTAGGTCTATAACTAATGCCGCCATCTTAAATATACTCATAGTCGTTCGTAAAGACGAACAAAATGCGAGCGCTAAAGTCTTATATTTAAGCACAATACTTAAGTTGCATGCGGAACAAACTTAAAATGGTTCTTAAATCTATTCTTTCACTATTCAATAGCCAATGATAAATGTGCATTCCAAATTAACTTTAAAGCCGGTTTTTCAAAATTGTGTGAACCGACCGCAAATTTTATTTTTTTATACGCTAATTAGACCCTCATCTTTCATAATTCACTTCAAAATCATGAAATTCCAAATTGGGATTATTGACCGTCCCCAGAGACTTACCGAGATTCCAAAATTTGAGCACTGGAGGGTGTTCCATATCCCCGGATTGAGTAGCTTATTTTTACCAGAGGTAAACTGAAGATCTCCGTTACAGAGATCTACCTCCCAGGGTGTACGGAATTTATAATTACCCAGTTTATAATTAATTGTCAGATTACGAATTAAACACGTTTACCTGGCCATAGCTAAGTATAAAAACTTGGGATATGCTTAAATATTTAATTCACTTTTAATAAAAATAAATCAATTAAACCGGGGGTCTGGGGTGTGGAACACCCTCCAGTGCCTTGCAACGGGAAATATTCAGTTTATTTCTGATAAAAATATGCTACTCGGTCTGGGGTTCTGCATGTTCTGCAATGTTCTTCGCTCAAAATTTGTGCATCAGAAGTAAACTGAAGATCTCCTGTTGCAGAAGCACTGGAGGGTGTTCCACATACCCCAGACTTCCCGGATCGAGCAGTTTATTTTTAATCAGCAGTAAACTGAAGATCTCCTATTGTAGAGATCTACCTTCCGGTGGTACGGAATTTATAATTATGCAGTTAATGATTAATTGTCAGATTATGAATTACACATTTACTTGTTCATAGATAATTTAAAAAACTTGGGATATGCTTAAATATTGAATTCACTTTTAATAAAAATAAATCAGTTAAACCGGGGGTCTGGGGTTCACCCTCCAGTGCCTCTGCAACGGAGATTTTAGTTTACTTCTGATAAAAAGTAAACTACTTGGTCTGGGGTTCTGCATGTTCTGCAATGTTCTTCGCTCCAAAATTTGTGCACTGGAGGGTGTTCCACACCTTAGACCCCCGGATTACAAAGTTTATTTTTATCAGATTTAAACTAAAGATCTCCGTTGTAGAAATCTACCTCCCAGGGTGTACTGAATTTATAATTACGCAGTTTATAATTAACTGTCAGATTATATGCTTAAATATTTAGTTCGCTTTTAATAAAAATAAATTATTTAAACTGGGGGTCTGGGGTGTGGAACACTCTCCAGTGCCTCTGCAACGGAGATCTACAGTTTACTTCTGATTAAAAATAAACTAATTAATTCGGGAGGTCTGGGGGGTGTGAAACACCCTTCAGTACCCAAATAAATATTACAATGCAGGCAAACATATTAAAGATTTAAAATTTTGTATAAACTCTCCCCTACCGTTTTAGTTTTCTAAAAAAATTATGACATATTGAACATAATAAACTAAAAAGAATTACAAAATTAACTAAAGAAATCGAAGTTTAATTTAATTAATTGATTACTATTAAACTAGCAACTACCAGCTACTACCAACTACCTTTCTTGTTCATGTGTCATATCTGGTCTTCCGGACGTTGGCAATTTAACTTAGCCAAAGCCAAGATGAATTTACCAGGAGATCTTATTTTGTCGTAATTCAATGAACCTGTTCAATGGTGGAGTGTTTTGCCTAAATTTAAACTAGTGATTTGGTAAAATTTTGTTTGTAACAAGCAGGGGCTGAAGTTTTGCAAAAGATTTTTCGAATACCTTCGAAAGTAACTGGAGTAAACTGATGGGTTTATATGATGAGACGTCATTTTCATTTTTACTGGTTTTGAACCATAATAATTTGGAAGAGTATTTATTGCAGGAAAAATAACCCACCCTAAAATGGCATTAAATATCATGATCATCATTCTGATACCGGAATCTGGTAGTTTTGTAATACCTTACCCGTAACAAGATCAAATCCTGGAGCTTTTTAAGAGAAATTTGATGACGAATGATATAATATACTTCCGCTTTTTGACTTTCTTGATTGGTAGTGCCATCTGGTAAGGGGCATTAGGGAATTGGTAGATATAGATTTTCTTGTTTGAGGTCACACTCTCTTGGCAGAGGCAAGAATACATTTTAAAATGTTCAGCAAAGGTGTCCGCCTTCTCCTTATTACTTCTTGCCCATTGTCCGTTATTTGATTTGATGGAAGGTTTTCGAATTTTTCCTTTAGTAGTCCACAATTTAGTATTTCTAGTCCATTCATTATTATATCGTTTTTCTTCTTTTTTCCCTGCCTTTCAAAAGCATTTTTAGTTCTGCAATTCTATTTGATAGCGCATGATTTTCTCTATTCCACTTGTCTTGTTTTCTTTACTATCTACCTTTATTCCCTTTATTTTGTCTCGGAGCTTTCTCATTTCATTTTGCTTTCTGTGAATCTCTCACAAATCTCATGCTCTCAATCGCTCTGAAGACTATTTCCATTTTGTATCTTGCGTTTTCTCTTCTGTTTCAGGACGCTTCGGTTTCATTGGGATCTTGTAATCTTTTGCTTCTCTGGAAAATTCCTTCAGTCTCGTCCAGTTCAATTTCTTTGCTTCTAATTTTGGAACCAAGAGAATAATTGAGAAGTAGCAATACACAGAGGCGGAAGGTCATTGAATCACTAAGGTGAGGTATTAGTTAACGAAAAAGGGAACAACCTGAGTTTTAGAACTTACGAAGGAGAAAACCTTTGAAGTGAAAACACAAGAGTGAAAAAACCATAAAAGGAAACCAAGAAAGACCTCTTTCTAAACGTGTAAAGGTGAAAACTACTCTAACGAAGACTGAAATAGGAACAAATGCACATAAACTCTAAGGATAAACACTAAGAGGACGCCACTGAAAGTAAACTGCGAGTAAGTACTGGAGAACAATATTCACAATACACTATTAAGTAATAATATTAAATATTAAAGAATATGATTAAATGATTAGATGTTGTCTTATAATTTGCTTAGGTGTTAATACATTTGTTCAATTAATAATAATTAATTAAGTAAACTTTTTAAATAATTAGTAAAATAACTACTAAAAATTAGTTTTGCTTTCAATTTGTTTTTGTAATTAATATATAATACAATAAAAATATGTATGTGTTAGTTCATAAATAAAAAATTAAATTCAGAATATGTAAATTTTTATCCGAAGATAGGTAGATGTAGCTCAAATCTAATAACTATATTTTAATGTGAATAATTAATAATTATATAAAGTGTTGAACATGCCTTAAGTAGAAGATTTTGAACTGCAGACAAAGTATTTGCATAAAACAGATTTTTAGAGGTATTCAACCTTAAAACGCAGATCACGTTATTTTTGGTTGACGTCGATAAACATGCGTATCTTTGCAAATGCAGTTATTTGCGAGTTATAGATGTTCTCTCTTCGATCCTTACTCTTAAAGAGTGTAGTGGCATCTTTGAACACACAGTACATCAAACTATACTGTTGACTATTAGCCGCCATTGCTCCCGGTCTTGGGCACGCTGTGATACTCGGCAGGTTTTCATCTATCAGCGGTTTTGCCTGAGTCTTTGGAAACTATAATCCCGCCCATTCAAATTAAAATAAGTATTTAGCACTAAAAGTAATTGTAAATAAGTATTTTATATTTATCATACAATTTCACTGAAGGGCAAAGCCTTCGGCTTGGCTACAATTTTTAAAATGTCTCATAGCCTGGCAGAACTCGAAATTTTCCAAATCGACCCGGTAGATCCTAGGGTCAACTATTAAAAATAATAAATAAAATATTATAATTGAAGCCAAAATTAATAACATAACTTAAATAATCATTGTCTATGCAGTTACATCAGGAAAACTTATATGAATGCAATTGACATCATACGGACAGTCAATTTGCATCGTTGATTTGTTTTGTTGTTTTAAATCAATCAAAGGAACAATCGCTTCATCTTTAATTGCGGCACCGAAAAGAATTAAATTTTTACAATTAAAAATTTTTATTACTAACGAAATACTGACTCATTGCTTTATCGTTTCTTTTTGCATCTTTTGTTTTACGGGCTATCAAAGAGGGCAACCCGTGCATCTTTCCGGGCAGCTATCGCAAGCTTTTTATTTGTACTGCTCATTTTCAGACTTCCTCTTTCATTCATACATAAGTTTCTTCCTTATTTCTACAATAAATTGTTTGGGTTGGTGGCTTTTGTTTTCATACTTATTAATTAGTTTAATCCATTTATCAGAGTTGCAGCACTCAATGTTGATCTGCGCCAAACAACTGCAGAAGAAAGAACTTATAAACAATCCAACATTAATTATAAATTTTTACATTTTTCGAATTCATTTAAATAAACAGTTGTAGTTTGTTTTTGGTAGTTGTTTATTTGTTTTTTCATTCTATTTAAACTGTCAGTTCAGTAAATTAACACCTGCGCCAAATCGTGCCCCGGCGAAACGCACCCAACTCAAAATAAATATAGCAAATCAAAGATTTTATTATCAACTCAATTATGAAAAGTAACACTACATCGGAATATAGAAATTAAAATCATCCAAGAATTTTATGTTTTGGTGGTCTAGGAACAGGAACATATATTTTAATATACGTAGCTGTTGTAGCAATTGTTTCATCATTATACATTAAATACAGTAAAAATTTGTATTCACCATTTGGAACAAACGGTGGAAATCGAGATTCATCCGGATAAGCATTGCATATTGTATAGGTGGTATCCTACAAAAAAAATTTATCAAAATTGCATACTTGATTTGAAAAAGTATTACTTGAATTATTTGACACGACGTAAAATTTCCACATTTAAAAAACTTTGTACTCCCATAATGTTTTCAGCAAGACTCTTACATAAATTTACTTGAAATCTTGATCCGTAGAGTTCTCGATATTCGTTACTTAGAAATTTATAAAATTGAACTACCACCTAAAATAATTAATTCAATAATAATGACAAAATAATTTTTGTCAGTGTAGGTACCTCCATTTCAGTACTCATGTTCACTTTTGAGTTAATAGTGGCATTTCCAACTGCTAACGTTCGATTATATTTAAATGTTTTCATTTCAAAGAAATTAAAAACAGATTTATTGTAACCAATTAATTCCCATCTTTGAAATTCTACCTTATAGTTTCTTTGATGAAACTTGAAAGCAAAACGTACAATTAGCAATAATTAGTAATCACACAAATAATACGTACCTTTGAATAAAAATCATTTGCTGAGTTTGGACATACACAAATTAGAACAATGAGAAAAAACATAATTTGTTATTCAACATTTCGGAGAGATATGGAATTCTGTTGGAAGTGTATCAGTGTTTAATGTTCTACAGTATCTTTTCCAAAAATCTAGTCCTTAACGATGTTTAAAAAATTTAAAATTTATATAAATCGAAATGTAATGATGAAGTCGTTACCGTAACCAGGAAGTCTGGTTGGTAATTTTTCTTAATGATGGAAAATGTAACAGATGACAGAAAAAATAAAATATAAAACTTATTCTAAGTTGAAACATTAAAGTCGCTTAACTCATCCAAATTTTTGTGATGACTGCAGAATCTCCTAGGGCTTCTTTTAGTTTCTTCGTGAAGTTGATACCCAATTCTTCAATTTTCGGATTTGCAAATGTTGTCGCGATGTGCGTCGCAGAGTTGAACTTGAAAGTGATAGCTCCCATAAAACATATGTTATAATATATTGCTATGTTGCGAATTTGTTTTAAAGATGAATTTTAGGCGCCAGAAGCATAGACTTATGGCTGATTTTCTATTTTGGCTTCTGTTATTAAATTCTTCAATGTTTGGTATTTGATAACATTATGAGTAGTAATCTTTAGTAATCCTTAACCCTCCAGCAGACGGATGATCTAAAAGTTACACCAGCGGACGGGTAAGGTCCATCAGGCCCAAAGTTAAAACACACGTAAAATTTGTTCCGTTCTTATTTAAAAAATTTTTTTTTATGAATACTATCTACGATTAGTTTTTCTGAATATCAATAAATATATTTGAAGAAAACAAAAGATTTACTTAATTTTTTTATCAACAAGAAAAAACGCTGTTATTTTATTCTATAGTAAATAAGCCAATCTAACACAAAAATGTAAAAAAAAGTGCCAAAAAATGGCAACACAAAATATATGTGTTTAAATTTTAACTTACATTTCAGCAGTGCATTTGTCGCAGTACATGTACAAGCGTATATGTTCCAAACACAACCGGAACTTGCAAAACTTGCATAAACATCGGATTTTTAGATTTTTAGAAACCATCCCTTTCAAATAAAATGATTCAAATAAAATATACGGTCTAGGACAATTAGGCGCAGCCGAATAGGCGCAACTAAATAGGCGCAGCCGAATAGGCGCAGGACATATAGGCGCAGAGCCATTTAGGCGCGGGACATATAGGCGCAGAGCCATTTAGGCGCGATACTATTTAGGCGCAACCCATTTAGGCGCGACCCATTTAGGCGCCGAGACATATAGGCGCCGAGACATATAGGCGCGATCTGTTTAGGCGCAAAGACATTTAGGCGCAATAAAAAATATTATAAATAAAAAAAATAACTTTTTGTGTGAATTCGTTTCTGATGTGGTTGCGCTGTCAAAACCTACTCTCCGCACCCTGCGCGACCCTCCGGGTCGCTCCGGGGGCTCCGAGCGGTTTTGACACGCGCTTTACTTACTAAAAACATCCCTCAAGTAGACCCAACTCGAAAATTTTGGAAGTTGACGCAACTGATCTCAGAGAGCGACTGGTATCTCCGCACCACTAGTCACTGTCAACCCAGGCACAGCACACGTACCATCTAATCACCGCCGTTGAATCATCGGTGCACTTTCTACAGTTTTTTTTTTCGTCACTTAGCAAAGCTTTGCGACTAAGCGGATCGCGCCTATATGTCTCGGCGCCTAAATGGGTCGCGCCTAAATGGGTAGCGCCTATATGGGTTGCGCCTAAATGGCATCGCGCCTAAACGGCTCTGCGTCTATATGTCCCGCGCCTAAACGGGTTTGCGCTTATATGTCTCGCGCCTAAATGGCTCTGCGCCTATATGTCCTGCGCCTATTCGGCCGCGCCTATTCGGCCGCGCCTATTCGGCTGCGCCTAATTGTCCGGGTCCGAAAATATACCACTTATATTATATAAATAATTCAATTCAGTGAATTTAGTTTTGAGACAAATTTATTAGCATTATTACTATTTACGATCAACAAAAACGTATTAATTTACAGCTCAAAATTTTGGAAATATTTAAAAATTATACAGCAAAGTGGACCGCTTTATTTGAGAAAAGTTTACACAAAATATTATTCTTTGGTCATAAATCTAAAATTTACGACATTTGTTTACACAAAAATTAATAACTAAGCAATTGTGGGGTATTATCTTCTTCTTCTTCTTAAATTAGGACTGGGTCCTGTAATATCCAACAGTAACATCGAAAAAAATGCAAATTTTTGAACCAGCGATTTTCATGCTATAGTTTTGTATTTTTTTTTGTAATAAAATAAAATATACAAATTATTAGTTCTTTGCAGTTGTAAAATAACGACGATTGAAACAATTTCGAGTTATTTTAGTATCTATTTCCAGTGCCTAATGGCCATAAATACACAAATTAGTGTGAAAATACTTTGTTCCAAAAATAGGTTTCAAAAATATCACTAATAAGTGAAAAAGTCAATTTTTCAGTTTTCAACATAAAGTTACACGAGCTTTTGTTTTTGAAAACATGTCTTTTTACATTTCTGAAAGGTACAAAAAATGTCGCAACGAAAAAACATTTTTTAAGTTATAGAGATATTTGTATCTTGCGTGGACTGACAGGCCTAACCCGTCCGCTGGAGGGTTAATTCCACACCCGCCGGTCTCTACAACTTTGGCTTATTAGGATATTAGTTACTTGAGTGTGACTTGTCAAAGTTACGATTAATTAGTTTTTCTAGAGATTTTTTCTAGATTGGATATGCTGATGTCTTCAATTTATTACTAATAAAAAATAAACTGCACAAACCGGGAGGTCTGGGGGGTGTGGAACACCCTCCAGTGCCTGACTGTTAATGGCAAAACATTCCATGTTTACAGATTATGAGTACGGCTTATTATAGCGCTTTAGTTTTCTTGAGAACGATGACATATTATACTGGGGGGAATTCATAACCCCCCCTCCCGATTCTTGGTCACTGCTTTATATTTTTTGTGCTAAAAACTTTCACGGTTAAGTTTGCAAATTTATCTATCACAGTTTAAGTGTTCCTGGGGGGTGCTCCACACCCCCCAGACCCCCCGGTCTTTACAATTTTGGTTTATAATTTGGGCTAATTGGAATATTAGTTTCTTGAGTGTGACTTGTTAAAGTTAGAATTAATTAGTTTTTCTAGAGATTTTTTCTAGATCGGTTATGCTGATGTCTTCAATTTATTACTAATAAAAAATAAACTGCACAAACCGGGGGGTCTGGGGGGTGTGGAACACCCTCCAGTGCCTCACTGCTGAAAGGCAAAATATTCAATGTTTACAAATTATGAGTAGAGCCTATTATGGCGTTTTAGTTTTCTTGAGAACGATGACATAAATTATACTGGCGGGAATTAATAATCAAATAAATAAGAAAACAATTGGCAGGAGCTGGATGCGATCCCAGTACTCTTCGCATATATTTTTATTTTTTTGCAATCTTACGCAATTCCATTAACAACTTACCAAATTTATGTTAATTTTTATGCAGCTCATCAGTAATATATAATTATTCAAATTCAATTTTCTCCAAATTATTAAAGAAGCGTGCCCTTATACATGCATCTGTTGAAGTCCAATACAAGACTTACACGCACAATGAAAATGAATCAATTCGGTGAGGGGAAGTTGCCGGTCTCCCCTTGTAAGTATGAATATTGCGTCTATTGTTGATTTGCCAAGATGAAATCCTTATTGGCAATCTCCCAACCTATTGTTTACTTATTTTTGTAATCTTGCATGTATTATTTTTGATAAGGTTTTATAGCAGTTATTTAGTAGTGATATTCCTCTGTAATTCCTGCACTCTTTTATGTCTCATTTTTGTTTATTGGAAAAATCCCGCTAGATTCCATTCTTGTGGTGTTTTTGCTCTTTTGAAACACCGTATCTGACCTCTTCGAAGTCTTTACTTTTGATGTTCTCTTTTGTTTTGTATATTCCGGTAATTCACCTTCGCTATTTGCACGCGTTCTTATTTCAATGGTGGTCTCCTCTTTAACTAACCTTTCAATTAGTTTGTTCATCTGTTTTTTTTCTACTGTATTTGCAAAGGGTTTTTTCTCGTGTAAGCTTTGATAAGGGTCTACTCCTCGGAGATTGCTGCCTTATCTGCTAAGGTGCCTTAAAGTTGCCTAACGTTGTATCTACTCTGCAAGGTACAGTTCTTATCTTTCCTATATAATTTATTTATTAATAAATTATTCTTAAAAATATTATTCTTAAAAAGCTATATGAAGATTTATGGTACTTGTTATATTATTAAAACCTATTTTATTAAAACAAAGGAGAGTTTTTGTTTACAGTAAAAAACATGTCATTATTATTTCGATTTGTGTAGACCTTCTGTTTTTTAAATATCGTTAGGGACTTGATTTCTGAACAAGATACAACACTAAAACTGACATTTTTCCATCTGAATGCCATATCTCTCCGAAATGTTAAATAACAAATTATGTTTTGCAATCGGTGCTCTAATTTGTGTATGCAGAACCTCAGCAAATGATTTTATTCAAAGGTAGGCATTTTTAGTATGATTGATAATCATTACTGTTTGAACGCTTTGCTTTTAAGTTTTATTAAACAGATTATAATGATGAATTAGTTGCAACAATAGCGCTCTATATGAAAATATATCGTCCTGTTCCCTGGTCCTGGTCCTGTGGAGTTAAGCCCTACAACGTAGCACCGCGAGCACCTTCAAACATGTGAGAATTAAAGAATTGGGTACTAACTGAACTATTATTTAAAGCAAACGAAGCCCTAGGAGATTCTGCAGTCATCATTTGAATGAGTTAAACGAATTTTATATTTCAATTTAGATTAAGTTTTTACTTTTCCTGCCATTTGTTAAATTTTTAATTATGAAAAATTACAAAGCAGAGTTCCTGTTTGCAGTAATTATCACATTCCATTTTGATTTGTATAAGCATTGAATTTTTTAAATGTCGTTAGGGACAGCTTTTCTGAATAAGATAGTATCTTATTGTTGTAATACAACAATAAAATCGGATTCGCTTTCAACAGAATGCCAAATCTCCTCGAAATGCTGAATAATAAATTATGTTTTGTATTAATTGCTCTAATTTGTATATGTTTAAGCTCCGAAAATAATTTTTATTCAAGGGTAGGTATTTTTCGTGTGATTGCTAATTATTACTGTTGGAATGTTTTGCTTTTCAGTTTTATCAAACAGATTACAAGGTGGAATTTCAAAGATGGGAACTAATTGGTTACAATAAATCTGTTTTCAATTTCCTAGAAATTAAAACATTTAAATATAATCGAACGTTAGCAGTTGCAAATTTTACGATTAACTCAAAAGTGAACATGAGTACCGAAGTGGAGGTACCCACACCGAGAAAAATTATTTTACCATATTATTAAATTAATTACTTTAGGTGGTAGTTCAATTTTATAAATTTTTAAGTAACGAATATCGAATACTCCGCGCATCAAGATTTCAAGTAAATGTATGTAAGAGTCTTGCTGCAAACATTGTGGGTTTACAAAATTGTTTTAAATGTGGAAACTTTACCTCGTGTCAAATAATTCAAGTAACTTTTTTAAACCTAGTATATAGTAGGTATGTAATTTTTAAATAATTTTTAATAGGAAACCACCTATAAAATATGCAATGTTTATCTAGACGAATCTCAATTTCCACCTTTCGCACCAAACGGTGAATACAAATTTCAACAGGATTTAAAGTGTAAAGATGAAATAGTTGCTACAGCAGCGCTTTATTTTAAAATATATCGTCCTGTATAATAAAATCGCTGATTAGCTAAATTACAAGTGTTTATTTTGGGTTGAGCACTATTCGCCGACATGTGTTAATTTAATGAGTTGAAGTTTAAATAAAATAAAAAAACAAGTACTAATATGCTCAAGATGGAACCTAAAGATGATAATCAAACTAGAACTATTAAAATGAATTTTTTAAAAATGAATAAAATGATAATTAAGGGGATCAAATCTGTGAACTTTGTACATTTTAAAAATAAGAAATATAGAAAGTACATAATAGATATTCTGTGGTTAGACACGCCGTGCTGAAGAACAAGAGAGGTTAGGTGACGCCTATGAAGCTAGAAGATCTATAAATGTTGTGAGATGCAATATTCCTACTTTTCCTGCTTTCTTTCCTTCCCTTTTTTCTTCTATTTTTTGTTTTTATAATTTCTTGCGTTCTCTCATTCTTAATTAATTACAAACATAATTAATTCAAGAAATGCTCTTATTTTTTTACTAACTTTGGAAGGGATATTTTATATATTTAAAACGTTCAATGGGTTTGGTTTGACACCTTTGGATATAATGACTTGACCAAAAATGCAACTTCCTTACGCATGAATGCCGATTTATCTAACTGTAATTTTAAGTTAAACTTCTCATTTTTGAAAATAAAATTGAGATTAACGAGGTGTTCGTGGAGTGACTTTAAAAATATCAGCTATGACTCTATGTATTCTACAAATATTCTGGTAGAACTCTGTTCATGACACTTTCAAAGGCACCTGGAGCGTTTCTTAATCCAAAGGGCATCCTGACGTATTCCCAATAGCCGTTATCGACCGAAGGCTAAATCTAGCGTTGAATAATACGTTGTTACAGGCAAAATTGGTCGTTGAGCGCACACAGGTGTAACAAAGGCCGAAAGGTGCCGGCTAAACTCGTCGTGCGGTGTGGGTCTAACGAGAAAGCATAAATTTTGGGGTTGTGTGCGCTCAAAAAAAAATAATAAATGGGGACGTCGAAATCGCGATAGTCTCGATATAAAAATAAACAAGGGCGCCACTGGCGTGATTCTATAGGTATAGTCGTTGTTAAGTAATTCCGTACGCCAGGCCGGAAAAATACCTTTAAAAACGAAATATTCACCGCCGTGATTATACTTTATCTTAGCAAGCACCACCCTTCTACGTAGCTTTACAAATAAATACCCTGAAAAATAAATGTTAATTCAAACACAAATTTGGGTAACAAAACAATGTATAATGTTGAACGAAACACAGCATAAACAAAAAACATACATAGATGGATACATGTAGATAACAATAAAGCAAATAAATGGTAGTATTATAATTTAATAAAGTTTCTACTAAAATGGAGTGCACTCGAGCTAACTGTCTTTGACATGAAAAATAATTGACGGTATATAAAAATCTACTCTTAAAATTAAAACTGATGGTTGTTGACATTAAGAAAAGAAAATAAATATTGACGGTACATAAAAGTTCATGCTTCAAACAAAAACTGAAGCAATATTCACACCAAAGTGGCGAAACAAATGAATTTAACAGAACATGAATTTAACAGAAACACTCGGCGTCTAATTATCACACAATATGGTTCAAAATAACTAACCTTAGACAACTTAGTCCCACAGCTGCGCAGACAGGTGATTTGCATAGATAAAGCATATGACGTGGAGGTTGGTGACGTCACAGGATCGTTGACGTCTTGAAATTGGTAGAGACGTGGGTGATTTTCGGTAACTTTGCTGGGCACGGTAATGACGTAACTTTTCCCCTAATAGCGGGTTGTTTCCAAAACACAGGAACGACACAGAACGATTTGGCGCACCAATAATTTTTAATTCCCCTAACACGGGTAAATAAGTGTATTATCATAATACACACGGCAATTCAAAATAAACGGTATATAAGATTTGGTGGCACTCGTATTCCATTAATAACTTGACGTCACGTGTCTACAAAGTTAACACCACATTTTGTCTCAAAATTACGATGTTCACTCGCTGATGGTTGAAGAGCGAATGTTATGCTTTTCGAAAGAAGGGATGGCATGAACGCGCTTGGACCAATCGGAAAGCAGCGATAAGCTGCAGCTGCGGGCAGCTATTGCAAGCACGTTTCGACTTGTTTAACCTTGTCTGGCGATAAATGAAATTATAAATTCAAAACTTCCTTCTACGGAATAAAACTTGACATCAACCTAACTAAATGCGAAATTAATTTAGATTTTATAAAAATTTACCAAATAACGGCACGAAAATTGGGGTGGGCTACAATTCAAAAAAAATCACATTACAACGTACAATTTTCCTACATTGTCGAGTATTTTCTCTCCTCTAGAGATAAAATATTTTTGGAGGTAGGATTTGAACCTTTCTTAAGGTTCCGGAATTTTTAACCGAGGAAATTAATAACAGAAGCTAAAAGTAGAGAATTTTACATTAATAGGTATATGTTGTAATATGACACCCAATCTTCAAACCAATTCCAAACATTGCAATATAATAAAAATGTTTTATGAAAACTGGAGCTCCCCAAAGCATTTCAACGGGAAATGCAAAATACTAGGTTAATTATTTTACTTAATTTAAATTATTCTCTACGTACGACGTGGCATCACAAATACATTCAAACGTCCGAAAATTAAATTATGGGCACCAACTCGACCATTATCAAAAATAATGAAAGCCCTAGGAAATTCTTCAGTCATCACAAAATTAGAATGAGATAATTGTCTTTTATGTTTCATCTTAAAATAAATTTTTACTTTTCCTGTTATCTGTTACAAAATACAACACCAAAAAGTCATGCACTTCATCCTACAATTTGGGAATTTATAGAAAGCTTAAGAAAAGTGCAAAAAGGTCAAGATAATATAAATTTAAATTTAAAATTTTCTTTTTGTCGATGTTATTTTTCCTTTATCATATGTAATATGAGAAAGTATCGTATTCGTGGAAGAAAAAAATTGAGATTTTTATGGATATACATCTTTTGAGATCCCATGAGCTAACTAAGGCCATTTTCAAGAAATGTCTGCGTTTTCTTACCGAAAACCAATATAAAGGTAGAAATAAAAACATCGTTATGCAGATAAGTACTAGGCAACCATTGAAACATATTGTGGTGATATTTTTAAAGTTAGACTTCAAAAATACAATAAAATGGTTTTTTACTAGTTTCTTACCAGTAGTGTTGGGTTTCTCGTCACTGCGAGAAAGAATAAATGTTTTTTAAGAATTTCGATTTGTTGATCAATTTGAAGATCAACAAAATTAATTTGCTTTATTTTGCCAACAAGAATGCCAAAAATTGTTACTTTCAACACCTTTTTACACAAAATCATGATTTGTTTTGATGAATTTGACAGTGTGATTATTTGACATTAGTGTGATTTGTGCGCCGCTTGTTTATGGCAGATAAAATTTAAAATTTGGAAACGAAAAGAATGTTTTTGAATGTTGGCAATTTGAAAAGAAAGAAAAGAAGAGAGTTGGTCTGAGAACTCGAGACCGAATGCACGTCAGTTGGAGGACGTGAATTTTGAGATTTTGATTTGCGTTGCCGTGAAAGCGGTAAATTTTTGAGTTTGTGATAGTGCCTTCTGAAGACGGGTCGTCTGTTTTATTTTGCGAGTTGATCAAAGTTTTTGGTTGGATTTATCGAATCTGCAAAGATAGCAAATGAAAATTTTGATAGAGGAGCCATTTTGGAGTTATTCAAGTTTGATTTGTGCAGCGAGTCATTAAGTTTGTATTGGAGTCGAAAAGAGGAGCTATTTGGAATTATCAAAGTTTTACTTGTACGAGTCAACGAGTTTTGGATGTGAATTGGATAATTGAAAGCGCCAGCATTAGGGCAACACCTGGAGTGTTAATAAGGTCAGTCGTTGAACATTTGTGCGCTAGTTTAATAAAATTTTTATTTGTGTTAAAACATTTTTGAATAATTACTTTAAAAATTATTACCATTGTAAAGATTTACACAAGACACAGAATTGTTTGGTGGTTTAAATTTCAGCAAATGATTTCCAATTTTAAATTTAAATTTCAATTACCAAGCAAAACACAATTACACCACCTGGCATATTTGGAATTTTGTCCCAAAATCGGTTTGGCAATAAAGCAAATTTTTGAAATCACGTTTCAATATTCGAGTTTTAATTGCGCTGTGGTCGCCGAACATTTATTCATTTTCAGAGCTGCGAACCTTAGAACTCACTACTGGGTAAGTCTCATAGCTCTCCGCTGATTAATCCTAGACAACTGGGTTAAATTTTTTTTATAGTGTTGCAACGGAATTTCTGAAGAGGGCCCTTTTGTACTGGTTGTATTTCGGAAGATTGCGAGAGATAGAGACATAGATTTGAAGATTGAGCAAAGTGTGGGAAGTGAGGAGCGTGTGGAACAGAAGAGAATTGCATAAATATCAGTAAAGGAACAGGAGGAATTGGTTAAAAGTAAAACCACGAGATTTTTTGAGGTTAGGCTGTTGCATTGTTTTCTTTTGGAGGGTTGTTAGTAGTGCGAGTGCTTTTGAAGGGTAGACCTGAGCGCATGCATTGTCGCTGACAACAGACAATAAACGAAATAAAGGAAAATCAATTATAGTTTAAATTGTTTATAATTATTATTAACTTCGTAATTTTCAGGACGCTATTTGGGTTGCATAGGTGCAATCAAAAATTAAATTTATGAGTAAAACTGTGTATAACAGAGAAAGAACTAATAGCACGTCATCTATAAAAGACTTTATCAAGAGAAGAAGAGAAGTATTAAATTCCAGCACAGAAGAAGAAGAGGCATTTCGAAGAAGCAAGAAGACACCCAAGACGCCAAATAAAGCAGGCGGGGAAGTTGAAAGAGAAGGAAACATGGATGAACTTAAACATATGATCACTGGTTTGACAAATATGGTAAACGATGGCAATAGGGTGAATATGGAAGTTAAGGCGAAACTGGAAACGATGGAAACAGCCTGGAATGCTAAATTTCATGAAATGGAGCAAGTAATCGGCGACTTGAAAAACGAAAATGCTCAAACAAGATGAAAAGATAGCCCATATGGAGGAGCAATTAGAAAAGCAAGAGAAAGAAAAAAGAAAAGATAACATAATCATAAAGAACTTGAAAATTGTTGGAACCGTGACCCCCGGAAAAATTGAAAGCTTCTTGAATGATAAGATACAGGTGCAGGTTGAAGTAATAGATGCATATAGGGTGGGAAGAAACGCTGACAGGCAAGTTATTGTGGCTAAATTGAGAAACCACACACAAAAAAAGAGCAATAATGGAAAACAAAAATAAACTTGAAGGTACTGCCATTTATATTGAAAGCGATATGACTAGCAAAGAAATGGATATACAAGCACAAATATGGGCTTTGGCTAAGATTGAAAGAGAAAAGGTGAAAAGGTGAGTAGGGTACCAGAAGATGATCAAGCGGATGAAGTATATATATGGGATAAAAAGAGAATTGCCTTAAGGTTTCTAACGATACGGGCGACCAACAAAAACTGATACAGTTGGAGTATGGAGCATCTGGACCTTCCCAGACAGGTGCTCCGGAAGCGGGGACTGGGGAATTTACACGAACGAGGCATGGAATGGAAATGACTGAAATGAATGGTGTGGAAAAGGAGAAAGTCTGGAATGGTAAAGAAAGAGAATAGTAAAAATAAAAGACATAAAAAAACAATAAGAGTAGCAACGTGGAATGTGAGAACCATACTGAGACCTGGAAAATTGAAAGAAGTCGCAAAGGAAATGGCAAGGTATGGGATAGCGGTGGCCGGATTACAAGAAACCAGATGGAAAAACGAAGGAGAAATAAGAGGGGAAGATTTTGTATTTTTGTACTCCGGAGAGAGTAGACAGGGGAGGAATGGCACTGGTTTTTTGGTCATGAAACGGTTCATCAGACAAGTAATGCAATTCAAGCCAATGGGAGGAAGACTGTCGTACATAAGAATTCGTATGAAACCCAACAATCTGTCAGTTATAAACGCTTATGCACCGACGGAAGAAAGTGGAGTAGAAATAAAAGAGCAATTTTACCATGAATTAGAGTTGTTATATAACGAGGTACCAAGACACGATACAGCTATCATTATGGGCGACTTCAATGCGCAGATTGGTAAAGAGAAGCACATAGAGGAGATAGCTGGTAAGCATACAGTACATACGACAACTAACGATAATGGAAATAGATTGTGCCACTTGGCGGCATCCCTAGATATGATTATAAGTAGCACAAAATTTGAACATGAAAAATTACATAAGATTACATGGATGTGGCCTGGTTGTAACAAAGAAGAGGGAAATCAAATCGATCATGTGCTGGTGACTAAAAGACGAGCTACATCTATCAAAGACGTGAGATCATACAGGGGTGCCAACGCTGATACCGATCACTTTTTGGTGGTCGCTAAGATCAAACAGAAAACGATGATAGAAGATAAAAGACACGAATCAAAAAAGACACTGGCAATTGAAAAACTTGACAAGGAGGAAAAAAGAAGAGAATACGAGGACAGAGTAACCAAAAAACTGGAAAGCGGCGGTACTGATCACAGCATGAATGTAACGTGGGACAACATCACTAAAAGTCTTAAAACAAGTGCAGAGGAAGTATTGGGGTATAGGGAGAAAATAAGTTGGAAAGCGTGGTTCAACGAAGAATGTGAAGAAATGAACAAAAGGAAAAAAGAAATCAGATTAAAGTGGCTAAGAACTAAAGAACATGAACACCTTGAAGAATACAAAAAAATACGAACAGATGCGTACAAACTGTATAAAAGAAAGAAGAATGAATGGATCGATGAAAAAATGCGTGAAATAGAGATAAGTAATGTAAATAACAATATACGGAACTTTTACAAGCAAATCAGGAAAACCAAAAAAGATTACGCCATAAGAAATAGAGGAATGAAAAGTGAAGACGGAACACTTGAAAACAGCACAGAAAGAGTTAAAAAGATCTGGGAAAACCATTTTAAAAAGTTGTTGAATACTTCACGAACCGAAGAAATTGTAAAAAGGAAGGTAGAAAACATAACCGCAGATGGTGGCATCGACGAACCCACGAAAGAGGAAATCTTAGAAGCAATCAAAAGGTTAAAAACCGAAAAGCATCTGGTAAAGATATGATTACATCGGAGATGATAAAAAATGGTGGTGATAAAATGCTGAACGAGATATGCAAACTAATGAAACAGATATGGACTCAAGAAGACATGCCAGATAAATGGAGAGAGGGAGTCATTGTGACGATAAAGAAGAAAGGTAGAGCGGATGAATGCAGCAACTATAGAGGCATAACACTGCTGAACACCGCTTACAAGATTATGTCAACAATCATTCACGATCGTCTCACTGAGTATACGAACGAGATAATTGGAAACTACCAATTTGGTTTTAAGAGAGGGAGGTCTACAATCGACGCCTTACACATGATAAAACAGCTTCAAGAAAAAACCCACGAATATGGAATAGAGATGCATATGCTTTTCATAGATTTTAAACAAGCTTTTGACCGAGTAAACAGATTCAAGTTGATAGAGACCATGAGGGAATTCAACATACCAGATAAACTCATAAGAATAATCAAGATGACCCTAAGTAAAACAAGAGCCACGGTAAGAACGTCCGAAGGAGAAACAGACAGCTTCGAGGTCAATGACGGGGTAAGACAGGGGGACTCACTATCAGCAACGCTATTCAACATTGCTCTTGAAAAAATAGTGAGAAGCACCGGTTGTACTGGTACAATAGTAAGTAAGGAGAGTCAGCTGATAGCCTACGCTGATGATGTCGTGGTGGTATCCAGAACTCAGAAAGGACTGATTGATGTATTGAGAAAAATCAAAAGAGAAGCAACTGAATTAGGATTGATCATAAACCAGAATAAAACAAAGTACATGAAATGTACAAGAGAGAAGAACCCTTCCAAAGTTGATCTAACAGTAGATGGTGACGTATTCCAACATGTGGATGAATTCAGTTATCTTGGCGTGCAAATTAATTACAATAATAATAGAAAGGCAGAGGTAACAGCTAAAATACACGCGGGAAACAAAGCTTATTACGCGAACAAGCACCTACTGAAAGATAAACAAATCAAAAAAGATACGAAAATAAAATTTACAAGTCGCTGATAAGACCAGTGCTCGTATATGCGGCGGAGGTCAGCTGCATGACAAAAAGAGAAGAAGAGGAATTTCGGATATTTGAAAGAAAAGTGATAAGAACGATTTTAGGTTTTAAACGTGTTAACGGAGAATATCGTGCTAAGACAAACGCTGAAGTACTCGAAGCAATGGAAGGAGAAGACATAGCTAAGTTCATCAAAGCGCAAAGAATGAGATGGTGGGGACATGTGATGCGAGCCGATACAGATGAAATCACCAGAGCTATAATGACATGGAAACCCCTTGTAGAACGTCCCAGCGGAAGACCCAAGCTAAGATGGAAAGACGGGGTAATGGAGGATTTGGAGAGAATGGGGGTGGTGGAGTGGCGACAAAAGGTGATGGAACGCTCAGTTTGGCGAGGAATTGTTCAAGACGCAAAAAAACATCAGGACCTGTAATTAATGATTAATTGTATTAGGAGGACTAATCCACCTCACTAAATGGATTTTGTAAGTCCTATTATGGACAGCTAAATTCCCATGGAATGTAATGCTAATGCTAATAATAATAGAAGGCAGCGATTACCGAGGGTTGACCCGGATCAAATCTTACACGAGTGAAAAATCATTTACAAGCTATAACCAAAACGGTGGCAGATGTGCAGGAATACTAAAGAACTGAATAGCGGAAAAGACGCCACTGAATTAAAAGTGCGTGCAAATAGTGAAAGCCTATCATCTGAATATACAAAAGGAAAAAGATTTCCGAAAGGTGGAGATTCAGTAACAGAACTGAACGAGATATTTCAAAATCAAAAACCGCAAGATTACCGTTGAAAACGGAACGAACTGATAAAACAAGTAGAGTAAAAACGATGAAAATGGAGACTGTTTTAAAAGCTATTGAATCAATGAGAGTAGAAATGCGTGATGGTTTTAAGAATGAAATTAAGAGATTGAAAGAAAAGATTAAGAAGATGCAGAAAGACAGTGAAAAAATAGAAGTTCTAGACTAGTGAAAAACAAATACTCTTAAGAAGAATCAGACAAATGAAAAATGTTTTTGAAAAGCAAAAAAAAGAGACACTGTAATAATCAAATAACTTAAAGCGACGAACCCTGACAAAGGTTAACCACCGATGACAAAGCATATGAATAAAAGAAAATACATGCAAACATAAAAGAACACCAAAAAACTAAAACACCTTCAATAAGGCCATTACAGTAAATCGTCAACCGCAATTTATATAGATTTTGATAAAACTAAAGAAATAGAAAAAACTGTAAAATTTAGATAAACAAATTTCTTAATGAAATATATATTTAAAAATCTGAGTTTAAAATGAAAACTTCAACGAAAATTTCTTAGTGCAAATACCAGGTGGCGCATCGCCATAAATTTTCTATGGAAGTTGCCCTGCTGTGTGTCTAACCTTAGACTGCAGGTTGACCTTTACGCAGCATGTAATAAATATAACTACAGCGTGACCCACAAGATCCCGGACAAACATGTTTTTCTCTTTTCGCGAAAATCACTGAATTTTTCTGAAAAATAATCTAGCAATCTGATACAAAGAACTATGGAGATTAAAAGAAAAATACTTAGCAAAGGCGATTACAATCGCTTTAGGGTTAGAGTATTCGACACTATCAAAATTCATTAAGCCCGGAATGCGTGTATTATCCCTCTTAGCATTTACAAATGACCAGAATCTGTTTGAGTTCAAACATAATTTATTTTGTATGTTCACTTAAGTATTTGTCGCAGTCAGATTTTATTTTTTACTTACAAGTTCTTCCAAGTTCTCTGAATGCATTGTACATAACATAGTTATTAAGAGATCTATATGCTTTGTAGGCAGCTCTTATCAAAGCAACCACAAAGAATTCCATAAAATTTATTTAGCAAGTCAACTCAACATAGTCGTAACCATGTAGCGATGACCAATCAGTCATCATTAAATCATCATATAAAGAAAGGAAGTCAGGTTTACGAAAGTTATACTTTTTATCTTAAGTATTTGGTGGAAAGTTCTTAATTCTTTTTTTTTTACATTAAAACAGTTTTCAAGCGGAGGATGGTGCAAATCTACGTTCATAAGACAAACATCACTAACAAGGGGTGACCGGCAACTTCCTCTCACTGAATTGATTTATTTTTATTGTGCGTGTATGTCTTGTATTGGACTTCAACAGGTGCAAGTATATACTATATACGAAATATAAATTAGCCCAACCGCTTGGCTCGCGGATCATCAGAGAGCGGCAAACCAACATCAAGACCGGCCGCAGCAAAAACCAAAAGAGACCCATCAATCAAAAGCATCACCATTAAGCTTATCAGGATCCCGGGTAGAGTTAAAATTCCCGGGTTCGAGAGCTCACTTTTCCCTATAGAAATGGCTATACCAAACGAAAGAACACAAAATACAAGCTCTTTAATGTGAGGATCAATCTTGTCGGAGTTGTAATAAGGCCACAATTTAATTTTGAAAATTGCAAATTTCCCATAAGAAATACATGTAAGTGTATTAAAATGAAAAGGTATCATTTATTCTGTTGGCGGTACGTGTGCTGTGCCTGGGTCGACAGTGACTAGTGGTGGGAGATACCAGTCGCTCTCAGAGATCCGTCGCGTCAACTTTCAAAATTTTCGAGTTGGAGCCGCTTAAGGGATGTTTTAATGAGTTTAGCACGTGTCAAAACCGCTCAAAGCCCGCACGAGCCCCGGAGGGCGAGGGCGGGTGCGGAGAGTAGGTTTTGACAGTGCAACCACCTCAGAAACGAATTCACACAAAAGTGATTTTTTCGGAAATTTGTTGTCCGATCACAAATTTAGTTCTTTTATTAGCTAATTACACCATTATCTTTCATAATTCGTTGTAAAAACGAAAATCTGGTATATTTACAGTCGCCACATCCTCTTTCAATTTTGGGGCGGGGTTACAGTTCAAAAGAGCCAATGATAAAATTGCATTCCAAATTAACTTTAAAGCCGGTTTTTCAAAATTGTGTGAATATTCCGCAATTTTATTTTTTATATGCTATTGGGACCCTCATCTTTCATAATCCACTTCAAAATGGTAAAATCGCGATCCGGGAATCTTAACCGTTCCCGGATCCCGATTAACAACCATACTGTTCATTACAAAATCCAAAATTTTGTTTAAAAATTCCTATTAGTTTTTGCTGTAGGTTGCACACAAAATTTGACCACAGACACACACACAGACATTTTTTGGAAATCGTCTTATTTTACTCAGGGCACCTCAAAAAGTGTAAATCCATTAAAATCTCAAATTTTTTTTTCCTGCACGAAAACAATACTTTCTCATATTACATATGATAAAGTAAAAATAAACTGGAAAAATCTCAAAATAGAAAGAAAAATTAAAAAAGAAAAATAAGTCTGTTTGAAGAGCATGGATTTTTCCTGCTTTTTTTTCAACAATTTAACTGTTTTATGCAAAAAACTACTATTTTGTCAAATAAAGCAACTGTTTTGTTCAATAAATTTTGTTGTATTGCTTAATAAATACAGCAATACAATTGCTACAAATTTCAAATTTTAATTATTTCTAGATTAATAATTCAGTTGATTTTTGTTGAATACATCAAATGGTTTTAGATCAACAATTCAATTATCCTTGATTCAACAATTTAATTGTCTTTGATTCACTAATTTTAATATTCTTTAAATAATTTAACATATTGTTTAACAATTTTTCTGTGATTTTCAACAATGCAACTGTTTTTTTTTCGCAAAAATGCTACTACCTTGTCAAGAAATGCAACTGTTTTGTTTAAAAACTCAATTGTTTTGTTCAAATTTTTAGTTTAGTAAATCAATTGTTTTTTTGTTGAATAATTCAATTGTTTTTGGTTCAACCATTCAACAATTTGACTGTTGTAAGCAAAAAAGCTACTACTTTGTCAAAAGATGCAACTATTTTGTTTAATAACTTCAACTATTTCGTCTAGTAAATTTGGCTGATTTACTTAATAATATAACAGCTTTGCTCAGCATTTTAATTATTTTTAGTTTATTAATTTAATTATTCTTGATTCAAAATTAATTGTTTTGATTCACTAATTTTAATATTCATTTAAATAATTTAACTATTTTTAATTTTCTGTGATTTTCAACTATTTCTTTTTCAACAATGTTTCTTCAACTAATTTTCAATTGTTTTAGTAGAAATCTACTAATTTTTTAAATTCTGGCATTTTACATGCAGATTCGCTATCCCTTACTTTTAAAAACTCAATTGTTTTGTTCAAATTTAGTTTAGTAAACAATTGTTATTGTTGAATAATTCAATTGTGTTTGGTTCAACCATTCAAAATTTGACTGTTTAAAGAAAAAGCTACACTTTGTCAAAAGATGCAACAAATTTTGTTTAATAACTTCAACTATTTCGTTAGTAAATGGCTGATTTAAATAATAAATTCAAATTCTTCAAGTTCCGCTCATTTTGAATTTTTTTGAAATTTTACTTAAAGTCATGTATTTTATAACTTTTTGATGCAGCCATCATGTATGTGTAATGTTATTTGAATAAAACATTGACAAGCGACGATTTAAGAAGTATTTATACAAAAATAATTTTTAGGGTGAATTCGAAATTGGCGGTGGTTGCGTTAGATAAAACCGACTTTTCGCAGTCTCAGGTTCAGTCCTCTTTGCTTCGGCCGTTTTGACAAACGCTTTACTAACTGAAAATATCTCCCTAGACTTCTCCTACACGAGAAAGTGTGAATATGGACCCGACAGATGGCAGGCAGCAATGCCTTGGTTTATTTTAATCTTCCTTGAATGATAATAAGGATCTTACATTACTAGCAGCTAAAATAATTGTTTTTTTACATAATAAGTTTCAACTTAGAATAAATTTTTACTTCTAACTAACACTTCCTGTCATCTGTTTCATTTTGCATTATTATGAAAAATTATGAAGCAGAGTTCCTGTTTTGGATAATTACCATATCATTACATAACGATTTGTTGAATGTTTTAAAACCTTGAATTTTTTAAATGTCGTTAGTGATTAGATTTATAAACAAGATACTACACTAAAAACAGATTCCATTTCGATAAAATGCCATATCTCTCCGAAATGTTGAATAACAATTTTTCAATCATTGCTCTAATTATTTGTGTATGTCCAAATTCAGCAAATGATTTTTATTCAAAGGTACATATTTTTTGTGTGATTGCTAATTATTACTGTTTGAACGTTTTGCATTTAAGTTTCATCAAAAAGGCTACAAGGTCGAATTTCAAAGATGGGAATTGATTGGTTACGATAAATCTGTTTTTAATTTCTTTGAAGTTAAAACATTTAAATATAATCGAACGACAGCAGTTGGAAATGCCACGATTAACTCAAAAGTAAACATGAGCACTAAAATGGAGGTACTCATACCGACAAAAATTATTTTGCCATATTATTGAATTAATTATTTTAGGTGGTAGTGCAATTTTATAAATTTCTAAGTAACGAATATCGAGAACTCCACGGAACAAGATTTCAAGTAAATGTATGCAAGAGTTTTGCTGAAAACATTATGGGAATACAAAATTTTTTTTAAATGTGGAAATTTTACCTCCTGCCAAATAATTAAAGTAATATTATTTTTAAACTAAGTAACTTTTGATAAAGTTTTTTGCAGGAAATCACCTATACAATATGCAATGTTTATTCAGACGAATCTCGATTTCCACCTTACGTACCAACGGGTGAATACAAATTGCAACTGGATTTAATGATTAATGATGTAATAATTGCTACAGTAGCGGTGTATATTAAAATATATATTCCTGTTCCTAGACCACCACAACACAAAATTCTTTCCTGATTTTAATTTCTAGATTCCGATTTAGAGTTACTTTCGAAAATTGAGTTGATAATAAAATCTTTGATTTTACGTATTAAAAATGTTGTATTTATTTCGAGTTAGGTTCGTTTCGCCAGTGTTCGATTTGGCGACAAGGGTGACAGTTAAGATTCCCGAATCGTGATTTTTACCATTTTTGAAGTGGTTTATGAAAGATGAGGGTCTCATTAGCATATCAAAAACTAGCAAGAAAAATCGGCCCTTCGGCCCGATTTGACGTAATGAAATGAAATACGTTTAGGAATCAGATGTGGTTATAAAAATTGATTCTTTGCTATATAAATTTTTACAACACCCTACAACACATTAACCATTGAATGTGGATGTTTTTTAAGGACCTTGTTTTTACTATTGATCAACATTATAAAATTACTTGGGCTCTGAGTGTCCAATTTCTAAAAGTCGGTGTATAAAATTATGATAAGTAGGTTTTGCTATGCTGTAAAATTTTTTACGATCTGATTGTTAATTTTTATCTCTGTTTATCTTTCCCAATTTTACTTCAAAAGTGTACAAATAAACTTATTGCTTATGGCGTCTCAAAATCGAAAATTTAATCATAAAAACTTATGAAGAAGAAAAATGTAGTGTTCGACACTTAGCGATGAGATTTAGTGTTGGAAAAACTCAAACTGCTTTATTTAAGCCATCTCTTTTTCTCAATAGCGGACACTTCTCAATAAGGGACATTTTTAGATTTCCCGTCGGTGTTCGCTATTGAGAAGTTTTACTATATTAGTCTTATTTTATTTTGACGTATCCCCAATAAAAAAGCCGCAATACGCAAAATAAAATTAAAAAACTATTTTCTTGATTATTCAATTTTAAAATTTAAAAAAATTTTAAATTAAGGTGGTTAAACAAAAGCAAAAAGATTCTATAACATTTTTTAAAAATGTGTTTCGTTTCTCTAAAAGTTACTATGTAACTTTCGACAAAAAAGAAGCCGAATTTTAATTGAAAATCTTGAAAAATTGGTAATTTTAAAATTGTGGCCTTAATTGACGCTTTTTAAAAAAAATAAAAAATTCAAAAAAATGGACAACTAAAAATTTGGAGGACGGTAATTGATTACCGAAAGTTAAATGACAAAACTATAGGTGATAAATACCCGC
Organism: Lycocerus yunnanus; assembly: GCA_036346125.1. Lineage (NCBI taxonomy): Eukaryota > Metazoa > Arthropoda > Insecta > Coleoptera > Cantharidae > Lycocerus > Lycocerus yunnanus. Next base: position 1,745,398 of record JARFIX010000033.1, on the reverse strand, counting down.
TTCCAAATATCAATAATTCTTTTAGTCAAACTAGATCGATGCCAATATTTTACAACACTTGATCTGTCATCAGGATACCATGAGGTAGAGATGGACCCACAAGACTCAGCCGAAACGGCCTTTAACACTCAACGAAACCACTACAAATTTTTTCGAATGCCCTTTGGTCTAAAAACGGCACCTGCAGCGTTTCAACGTGTATTAGACAACATAATGAGGGGCATTCAAAATGAAAAATGTCTCGTCTATCTGGATGATATTATTGTGATTTCTACGTCGCTCCAAGAACACATCTAAAGGTTAAAAGAAGTATTCGATCGGGTTAGAAAGTCAAATTTTAAAGTTCAATTGGATAAATGTTCTTTCTTGCAAAAGGAAGTTTCTTATTTGAGACATTTGATTACATTAAATAGAGTTAAACCAAATCCCGACAAGATTAAGGCTGTAAAAAATGGATACCACCGAAAATTTATAATGGACTTTGCAAAACTGACTAAACCATTAACCAAATGTTGTATAAAGGGTGCAAGGGTAGAACACAACTAGGAGTTTATGAACTCATTCGAAAATAGTAAACAAATTTTAATGAACGACCCAATACTTCACTACCCAGATTTTGACAAAGAATTTATTTTGATCACGGATGCATCCAATCTAGCCATTGGCGCTGTACTATCACAAGGTGTTGTAGGTAGTGACCGACCGGTCGCAAATGCTTCAAGAACACTAAACGAAACGGAACAAAAATACTCTACTATCGAGAAGGAGCTATTAGGCATTGTTTACGCGACTAAATACTTTTGTCCATATTTATACGATAGAACCTTCACAATTTACACCGACCATCGTCCATTATCTTGGTTGATACATTTGAAAGAGCCAAATTTGAAATTGAAACACTTTCCCATCTGATTTGTCAGCTGTGGGTGCATAGACTTTTATTTGTCACTTCATCGCAATTTGATAATAGATATAACCGTAGCGTCATTGAGTATTTTAAACTATATACTATAACATGTGACTAACTTGTGTCCGATCAATCGATAGTGTCAAATCACAAATGGATTTGCTTAAAATTAAAAGCTAAATTTGTAGTACCCTAGCAGTACGGAGTAACCTACAAAAAAACGCACAACTCTAAAAGTTATACCGACTAGACAGCGATTAAAGTGAGTCATGGAGAGTCTTCTGCAATGGCGTTAAAGTTACCACAGCCGTTAGAATAAAAAAGGTCATCGAGAAAGGCTCATACCAGCAGCATCTTACCCGGAGACCTGATTGAGATTGGAACATTTACATTGTTACCTGGTTCAGCAAAATTAAAACGAAGCAGGTGAGAAAATTGCAAAAATTAAGCCACTGATAGCTTCTGAACCTCAATACGTCTAGGGGTTAACCGCTGGTGAAGTTTTTTGTACACATCTCTTGAAGTATATGACCTTTCATGTGAAGTACATGAAGTACTGGTAAAATACATAAAGTACGTGTAAAGTTGGTAAAATACGTGTTAAGTATATTGAAGTACAAGTGAAGTATTACGAAGTTAGTAACTTTTTGGTGAATTACCTGAAGTTGAACTTAGCTTATGGGCATGCGCTACGGTCAATGTGCATCATAGATAAGACACGTGTATTCAATAATAATTATTTGATAGCAAATTAACTTACATCAGTAGATTTTCTTTACATTTTTTATCTTAAACGTTGAATAGACTTTTGGTGGTCATTATTTTACTAATTAAAAGATTTTGTAGTTGCTAGTTTAATAGTAATCAATTAATTGGGTAGAGTTCGATTTACCGGACTCGAAAATACACTTTTTCCTATAGAAATGGCTTTACAAAACGAAAGAACACAAAATACAAGCTCTTTAAGGTGAGGATCATTGTTGTCGGACTTGTAATAAGGCCACAATTTCATTTTGAAAATTGCAAATTTCCCATAAGAAATACATGTAAGTGTATTAAAATGAAAAGGTATCATTTATTCTGTTGGCGGTACGTGTGCTGTGCCTGGGTCGACAGTGACTAGTGGTGGGAGATACCAGTCGCTCAGAGATCCGTCGCGTCAACTTTCAAAATTTTCGAGTTGGAGCCGCTTAAGGATGTTTTAATGAGTTTAGCACGTGTCAAAACCGTTCGGAGCCGACGAGCCCCGGAGGGCGAGGGCGGGTGCGGAGAATAGGTTTTGACAGTGCAACCACCTCCGAAACGAATTCACACAAAAAGTGATTTTTTTTCGGAAATTTGTTGTCCGATCACAAATTTAATTTTTTATTAGCTAATTACACCATTATCTTTCATAATTCGTTGTAAAAACGAGATTCTGGTATATTTACAGTCGCCACATCCTCTTTCAATTTTGGGGCGGGGTTATAGTTCAAAAGAGCCAATGATAAAATTGCATTCCAAATTAACTTTAAAGCCGTTTTTTCAAAATTGTGTGAACCGACCGCAAATTTTATTTTTTTATACGCTAATTAGACCCTCATCTTTCATAATCCACTTCAAAATGGTAAAATCCCGTTCCGGTAATTCGAACCGCACCCCAATTAATTAAATGGTATGGAACATGCTGAGAAGCAGCAAAAGGCCGATTAATGAATACATCCAAACAAAAACCATATGCGCCCATAAATGGGTAGAATACTTTAAATCCTTGTACAAAGCGCAACCAACGGAGACAACAGAAGATACTCAGAATGATGGACACACCGAAGAAAACCGACACCCGTGTCACACGGTGGAAATTACAGAAGACAGCGTCACATCTACAATAAAGAAACTAAAAAATAGAAAATCTCCAGGACCTGATGGAATTGTAAACGAGATGATAAAACAAGGTGGCGAAATGATGATCCGAGAGATAACCACACTATATAAGAAGATAATCGACACGGGAACTATACCTGAGCAATGGCGAACCAGTATTACAATTCCGATCTTCAAAAAAGGGACAAAAATAGACCCAAAGAACTACAGAGGTATATGTTTACTTAGTAGCATTTTAAAATTACTGACAAAAATCTTATCAGATGAGATAACGAGTAGGGTGGTTATAAGCGAGGAACAGCAGGGATTTCGCAAGAACAGATCTACAATCGACGCAATATACATACTACGTCAAATAATAGAAAAATCCATCGAGTATGACAAACCGGCCTTCTTGTGCTTCATTGACTTGACGCAAGCATTTGATCGTGTAAACCTGAAAGATGCACTAAATATACTGAAAGAGAACCACTTCCACCCAAACATCATAAAGCTCATCACGGCGCTAAACACGAACTGTAAGACCATGATAAGGACAAACGGAGAACTGACTGAAGAGGTTGAAGTGTCCTCCGGGATAAGACAAGGCGATAGCATTAGTCCTACACTGTTTAATCTAATAATGGACAAAATCATAGGAAGGGTTAAAGAGCAAAATGTTGGATACAAGCTAGGCAATACAACCGTGAACATTTTGTGCTATGCAGACGATGCAGTGATTTTCGCGGAGAATGAAGATGACTTACAGCGCCTGCTGTATAGGTTTAAAACAACAGCATATGAATACAATATGGAAATATCGACCAACAAAACCCAATCCATGACGATAAGCAGAGAGCCTATCCGGTGCAAACTTGCCGTGGACGATCAGGTGATCACTCAGGTGATGAGTTTCAATTATCTCGAGCAGTAGAAATATTCAACAAGAAGTACGCGCCCAAGCTGCTAAGGCCTCCGCTATATCAGGCTGCCTACGCAACATAATATGGAAAAATAAATACATGTCAGTAAACAGCAAAGTACGTATATATAAGACATGCGTTAGACCCATATTAACGTACGCCGCCGAAACACGAGCTGAAACCTCCAAGACGAAGCAAATACTCCGAAGCACAGAAATGAGCACATTACGAACAATTGCCGGAGTTACCCTCAGAGATAGGGTGAGAAGCGCTGTTACCAGACAAACATGCGCGATAGACGACATCGTGAGATGGATAAGAGCAAGACGAAGGCTATGGAGGGACCATGTGGAGAGGATGAATCATGATCGACTAGCAAAAATAACAATGCTAAACAAACCTGACTCTAAAAGACCACCAGGACGACCACCAAAAAGGTGGTATGAAAGTTGGACATCAGTATCCCAAGAAAAGCAGTAGTAACAGTTCCGGGCGACAAAAATGGATTTTCACAGGACATGTCCTATAATAAGAAGAAGAAGAAGAATTAATTAAATTAAACTTAGATTTCTTTAGTTAATTTTGTAATTTTTTAGCTCATTTGTTTGAATATCATGGAGGTTTTGTAGCTCAATAAAAGCTTTGGTAATTCATTATTTCGTTGTGATTAATTAATTAATCCCGGTTTTACAGAGACGGCTCCAGAATGTAATATTACAGTTTAAACCTTTCATGCCCATTTTTTATAGTTACATCAGTAAAGTGCAAATTACCAAAAGTGTTTATTTGTTTTGTTCTGCTTGTGTCTGATGAGTCTGATTGATGGGATTGGTAGTGATATCATCACCCTTCCATACGAATTTTAATTAATAATCTATCTATTGAGTGATTAATATTGGTGGACCTAGTTTTTGACTTATTTAGAAATTATTGGGAGTCAAACTACTAACTCATCAGTTAAAATAATTTAAAATCTTTGTAAATGATATACAAATTTATTTTCGCTTATTTTTTTTTAGTTGCCACTAAAAGTCATAATTTTTAGAAAATACGAAATTACTAAATTTCAAATGGAATTTAATTTATTTGAAAATAAACAACTCAATCTGTAATTTGGGTGAATTGGTAATCACCTCTGGTTCTTTTTTTTCAATGGAAGATCTTCAGTTTACTCTGATAAAAATAAAGTACTTATCCGGGGGTCGGGGGGGAACACCCTCCAGTGCCTTGCAAGGAGACTTCAGTACTTGATAAAAATCAAAACTTAATCCGAGGGTGGAGAGATATTCATTCAGTTTACTTTAATAAAAATAAACTACTTTATCCAGGGGTCTGGGGTGTGGAACACCCTCCAGTGCACAAATTTTGAAATGAAGAACATTGCAGAACATGCAGACCCTAGAACTCCCAGACCGAGTAGTTTACGTTTTATCAGAAGTAAACTGAAGATCTCTTGCAGAGCACTGGAGGGTGTTCCACACCCAGACCCCCGGTTTAAATAATTTATTTTTATTATAAAACCATATCTCAAGCTTATTAAAATTAGCTATGGCCAAGTAAATGTGTTTAATTCGTAATCTGACAATTAATTATAATCTGCATAATTATAAATTCCGTACGCCCTGATAGGCATATCTTTGCAATAAAATAAAAAATAAACTACTTAATCCGGAGGGTCTGGAAAGGTGTGGAACACCTTCCAGTGCCTCTGAACGGGAAATCTTTAGTTTACTTCTGATGAGAAATAAACTACTTGATCCGGGGTGTGGAACCCCTCTAGTGCTCAAATTTTGGAATCTCGGTGAGTCTCTAAAATACCGATTAAGTACGTGAAATACAATGAAGTATCGATGAATTGGGTGAATTAGGTGATAGTACGGTGAATTACTTGTGAAGTACGTGAAATCCCGTGAATTACTGCTGAATTATATGAAGTACGAAGAAGTATGGAGAATTATGATGAAGTACGTGAAGTCTGAAGTTAATTGTACACCATTTCCTCAAAAATTTCCATTATTGGAAACAAAATCAAGTTTAGTGTTCAGTTTGTAAATATTTAATTTTAGCTTGATTAAGGTTTAAGTTGAGTTTGACAAGGCAATTAAGAAAACGGCAGTGTTTCAGGTAGATAAACAATGTACCTAGGGTTAAGAAAAGTGCCGCGACTCTTTTCAAACAATTAGAGTGACGGTGGGTAATGGAACTTTACGTGTGTAGAAAGAAGTTAACGACAAAAAGTTCATCAGCCAGCAGAATAGAGCAGCAGCACTTCAGGCATCGAAGGTCCTAAGAACGTCAGAGTGGACAAAAATTAATAAACAAAATTATGTGTGAAAAGGCCAAACAATGATTAATTGCCAAATAAAATTTTAAAGGTAAATATGTACCAAATCTATCCAATTCTCATTAAAAAATAGTTTAGTTTTTTCTAAACAGCAATTCGACGAAAAACAGCTCGAACCTTAGAAGGAACCTTACAACAACCAAAATTTGAGTTTTACATTGAAAAGCGTAGGATTTTAAGTTATTGCAGCAATTTACATTAGTACGTAAATTGGTTTATTTTCTAAAAGTTGTCATCATTAAAAAAATTGTAAATAATTATAAAAATGCAAACCAAAATTTAAAAACACTGCAAAAGGTATTCCTAGAAATGGAGCAGCTTAATGAACAACCATATTGCTGAACTTGTGCACTACCATTACTTGAACCACATCACCATGTCGCAATAACTATTGCACAAAAATTTTGACACGCTAAGTAGTTGTGGTATGGGACCTTTGGCTCAATTTCTTAATATCAGAACATCAGAAAAGACGAGAAAATAAAAATATGTCTGTGTGCTTTGGATTGAGTGTTATTTGAACACTAGATTTATAAAAATCAGGATATCTATAAAATGAAACCATAGTGCCAACTTGGATTACTAAAAACCTTGGTAGAATTTGAAATTAAAATTAAATTAAATTAATGTGACAATACAAGTTCAATTGTAATGTTACAACCATCGATGAAATATATTATAAAATCATAAGTTTGAAAATTTTCATAATTTTTTTTCTATTAATTTAGTTTAATTTTGGTTTACTTAATTTCGGCTTTTCTCATTTACTTTTATCGTAAATTTTCCCTTGGTTACAATTGGTTTAAAAATTGGAAAAAAAGAAAACTCTACAAAAATAAAAGGAAAAGAGGTTAGTTATGAACGAAATTACAATTTCGACTTATTTTTTCATTTATTTTATTTACTTTACGACCGGTTATCACAGCGCAGCGGCCAGTGAGCAATCCATCAGCAAAACAAGCCTCGTGTGAGGCGAGCTTTTTGGGTGTCAGCCATCGGCTGCACACCTCTTACATATCCTCTACTTTTATTAGCGTTTATAATTTATATTATTTATTTAAATATAAACAATTATAAGTTGCTTCAATCCCAAAACATTCTAAGGAACAGAATTTAATATCAAATTCTGAGTTTCAAAAGTTTTTAACATTTTAGAATGCTTCAAAATCTGTAAAATAAAACATCTGAAGACTATAAATAATAATTTTGTTTTATTGTTCATTAAACTAATTAACTCGTAAAATTTTAATTTAACAATTTTTATATTAAACCTTGTAAATTAACATTCTCATATTTTCTTAATAAATTAAATCTAATTAATAAAACCCAGATTACCCGATACGACATAAATTGAATTAAAAAAACCCCAAATAAACATAGAAAGTAACAGCTTACTTATTATAATTAAACATTATGCAGAACATAATCATTTGCATTACGCGTCATAATTAAATTTAACGAAATTCTTAAAAACCTTTTAAATGTTATTTCCGAGTTCTTGCATTAAAATTCTCATACCGGGTGTTCATTATAAAACTTTCAGCAATTAATATCTCAAAACCAAAAGTCAAATAAAAAGGTTTCAAACAAAAGTTGTATGATAGCGAAGGGGACAGAATATGGCATAATTGTTTTTTTAATTTATTGACCTTTTCAAGGTCATTTGAAGGTCAACTTTGGTTTTTTAAATGGCACCTTAATTTTTTTTAGCAGATTCATATTTTGCATAAAAAAATAAACAACTTTTGTAGGAAATTTTTTTTTATCCCACATTAGGATTTTCGAGTAAGATGCGTTGAAACAAAATAAAAACATTATTATCAACTAACCATTGTTAATCAAAATTTAATATTTACATGTTTTAGAAGGCTATTTATTAGTATTAAACAGTAGAAAAATGTTTGTAAGCGAGTGTTTTCATAACAAGTTTTCAAAATGTTCCATTTACAGATAAACAATGATACAGCCTTTGTTGAAACTCGTTTCTAACATTTTCAAAAGTTTCTTTCGTAATATTTTTGCAAGCCACTGTGATTCGAAATTTTAACTCTTCAATATTAGCTGGTATTGTATCATAAATTACAGATTTTAAATGTCCCCATAAAAAGAAATCAAGAGGAGTTAAGTCAGGGGACCTAGCTGGCCATTCTATCGGTCCTCCTCTGCCGATCCACTGCCCTGAAATTTATCATCTAACCAGTTTCGAACAGGAATAGTATAGTGAGGAGGTGCGCCATCTTGTTGAAAATGCAAAACAGTTTCATCGAGCTCCAGGTTTCCTTCTTCGTCACTTTGACTTTCTAACGCATCAACTATTAAAGGATAGATTGTATCTTCAAGCATTTCTAGATATTTTGACCTGTTAAATTTCCATCAATAAATAATGGTCCAATAATTGTATCACCAAGTATACCAGCCCCCCGTTTACCTTCTGTGGCCACTGTGTATATCCATCAGTAAACACATGAGGATTTTCATCACACCAATATCGACAGTTGTGTTTATTAACAAATCCATTTAAAAAAGGTTGACTCTCAGAAAAAAACAAAAAGTCGATTTCAATAAATGTGGATGTTTTACTAAATCATTTGGGAAGGAAAATTTTTGACTAAATCTCCACTCGTCTGTCTGGATTATGCTTTGGTCAAATTTTGATGAATCTCCCCATTTTATATGGCGAAATTTCATGCAAATTTTTTAAGCGCCTTATGAACAGTGCCCTTTTTGAAAAGACCAAATTTTTTAGCAAAAATCTTCATGCACCAAACCCTTTTTCCAAAATTTTAAAAAGGCAAAAATGCCTATAAACTTTCAAGTTGAGCTACTTTCATCCAATATTCTAGTAGAATTCTTGCGATTTTATTTTTGACGGATCCTGTTTCCCAAAAATTTTGACCTTCTACAAACCATTATGTCCATAGAAAACTTTAGATTTTCATCACACCAAGGTGACATGGTTTATGAAAATCCATTAACAAAGTTGCTCATCAGAAAACAAGTCATTTCATATGTGATGTGTAGTTAATAATTGTTCATTTTTCACTAAACCCATTTTTGGATCATTCGAAAGTTTGATAATTCATTATATGGAAATTAACAATTTTACCTTTAGAACATGCCCATGATAGACATATTAAAAACTTCTGCACAATATTAGATTAAGCTAATGGTTTAAATTTAATTTACTAAGTCATCCAATATTCATAGAATTCTTGTAAAATTTTGAGGATTTTAACAAGGATTTTAAATTGTTCTTAAATACATTTTGAAAACTTGTTCATGACCTTATAAAACATTTTTCTACTGTTTAATACAATAAAAGCCTTCTAAAACATGTAAATATAAATTTTGATTAACAATGGTACTTTTAATAATGTATTTATTTTGTTTCAACGCATCTTACTCGAAAATCCTAATGGGGATAAAAAATTTCACAAAAAGTTGTTTATTTTTAAATAAATCAATTTAAAAATTAAGGTGCCATTTAAAAACCAAAGTTGACCTTCAAATGACCTTGAAAAGGTCAATAAATTAAGAAAACAATTATGCCATATTCTGTCCCCATCTCTCAACAATTTTTGAAACATTTTTTCATCTGATTTTGTTTTCAGATATTAATTTGGAAGTTTTAAAAATTCAACAAAGGTTATGTAAGAAAGGATTTAAACTGTTGAAAATGAAAACCTTTCTAATATGAAATTCAAATGTCTTCAAAACTGGTAAATTAATGAATTTAAGCATTTAACATTCTTTATTTTAAAATATTAAATTTGTTCTAACTCGTCATTATTTGAAAATTTTTTAGCATTAAATTTATAATAATCATAATCTTGCATTTCATGAGTTCAATCATTGAAAGGCAATTAAATTCGGGAATTCAGTATTACATTAGACTTGATCATTTTCATCGATTGGTATTTCGTTTACAATGTACATGTAAAGAAAGTAACTTTATGATAATATCTTATCAATGATGTGTTTATCTGAAAAAGTAATAATATAAAAATAATTTTTTAACTTTTTTACCATATATTTACGGTATTCCATTTTATTGGACAATAGGATTCGATTACAATGCTATGCTGTAGTGAAATTTATAAATATTTCGAAGACTTTGTATTAAAAAAAACTCCATAACTCAATTTTTGGATAATGGAATCCAAAATGGCATTTGATAAGCTATTAAAATCCAATGTAGATAAAATTTTAAAATTGTATATGAAACTAATCACTAACAAAAATTCAAAAGCCAATTCGACCAAAACCAATCTATGCAGTGAATAATACAAAGCGATCTCTATCAAGGTGTCATGTTCATAACCAATGTAGAATAACGGAAGGTATGCAAAAACAAACACCATGAGGAATGCTGATATGGAAATTATGGAATAACTAAGAATCTGTAAAGTATCACAAAGTTATTGGATTCGCATTTTGGGTTAATTTTCAGTTACTTTGGAGATTTTAATACTGTTGCATTTCAAGTAATTGTACAAGATTCCTCCAAAGATGCCAACTACATAAGGGGATGCCCGGCTATAAGCTTGATAGTAAAGGTAATATGCGTAATTTTCTACACTCTCACTGTAGTATGCTTCTGCCAGCTGTATTTTATACACGAATGTTATAATTAATGGTGTGATAATGGAAAGGACGAACAGAATGCCCAAAATGGAATATCCAAGTCGTTTTTTAGATCGGATGATAAACATCACCAGTGTACCAACGATAAAGAACTGAAAGTCGCAGGAAAGGAACCAAGATACCACGTTACACTAAAATTTCAATTAAATTAGTCGCCTTATCATAAGTTGAGTGTTTTTCTCACGTGTGTTCCAAGACCAGTTGCAAAATTGGAGACGTATAAAAGATTCGCCCAAATGCTTTGTCGGCAGTTGTTAATTTCTGGTTGAATGCTTGAATTCCACGTCGGTCCAGATCCACAAAAATTTAACATTGTCATATAGAAGAAGGAGACGTACGCATTAAGTGGGGTTAATCTGTAAATATAAATTCTTAAAATTATGCAGACTAAAATTAGTAATTATATTAGTTAGGTTATGTCTGTCAGTTATACCATGCCTGTTGTCGGGTTCGCTACCGCCGTACGTACCTTACATACCGGAGAAGGATTATTAATAAGGATTTATTTTGATACTGTTTAATTTCTTCAATATTCCATAGCTGAGCATTAACCCACTGATGACAAAAAAGATATCTACAGTTAAATCGAATTTTACCATCAAAATGTTTACTTTCGGATTAATCTATAAAAAATGTTTTATTTAATAATTTTTGAATATTTTGGTTAGAAAAACATAGTACTTCGTCTATGGTGTTGAAAAATTGCGTTGGACCCATTGACGCGAATACAAATTTGTGCACATATATAATCAACAGCAAGGTAACCGTTCTCACACAGTCAAAAATCTTAGTTTCATCGCTGTCTTCATGGGGATGAAACAAACCCTTATAATTTTTAATTGCGGAAAACGACGAACAAAATTTTCTTTTCAGGTGAACTAAAAATTTTAAATTAATTTCCTAAATAACTTAGTGTTTATTATTAAGAACAAATGCTTAAAAATTAATTTTATATAACTAAAACTTATAATGTACAATTTGGTTCATGAGCTGCAATTCCTAAAGCTACTTTTTGATAGAACAGTGGGCAACGCATAACTCACAGTCAGTTGAACGTTGTGCACGTCTGTTGAAATTTAAATTATGTTAATGTGGGAAAGTGGTTTATAAAGGCTGCTCAGGTACGCGTACTGTAGACTGATAGCAGTGTACATTGGTAGATGCGTGGAAACTAATTTGATTTTGATTTCGATCCAGTCGTTCAGAATTCATAATGAAGAACGGAGGGTTGACCAGGTGTACATAATTTTGTAAGTAATTTGCAATTGTTAGCAAATTTATGCACTATGGATGTTGCATGGTATCGAATTTAGTTATAACTCCTATTAATTCTTGAAAATAATATCAAATGAAATTTATAACAAAAAAAATTTTTTAATGCGGCCTGCACTGAGAAAATCAAATTTGAAATTCAAAATAAATCGGTCAGCCGATTACGCCTCTGACGTCAGACGTGTGATCCCGAACATTTTTATAGAAATTTTACGTCGCCAAGACCTGACAGTTAATTATTTGACTTATATTTGACAGTTGTAAATAATGTAACGTTTACCGAGGGTCAACCGCTAGAGGAAATCGCGTACAATTAACTTCACACTTCACGTACTTTATTATAATTTTCCATACTTCTTCGTACTGCATATAATTCAGCAGTAATTCACGAGACTTCACGTACTTCGCCAGTAATTCAACGTACTTCATCAATAATTTAAGGTACTTTACCTAATTCATCGATACTTCATTGTATTTCACGTACCTTATCGGTATTTTAAAGACTTACCAAGATTGCAAAATTGAGCTCTGGAGAGCGTTCTACACCCACACCCCGGATCAAGTAGTTTATTTTATCAAGTAAACTAAAGATTTCCTGGCACTGGAAGATGTTCCACACTTCCCGGATTAATTAGTTTATTTTTATTTTGTTGCAGAGATCTGCCTCCTAGGGGTTTGGGGCTGTGGACCATTACCAGTGCCTCTGCAACGGAGATCTTCAGTTTACTTTTGATAAAAGTAAACTACTTGTCTGAGGGTTCTGCATGTTCTGCAATGCTCTTCATTCCAAAATTTGTGCACTGGAGGGTGTTCCACACCCCGACCCCCGGATTGAGTGATTTATTTTATCAGAAGTAATTTGAAGATCTCCAGTTGCAGAGGCACTGAAGGGTGTTTCACGCCCCCAGACCTCCGAATCAAGTAGTTCATTCTTTATCAGAAGTAAGCTGAAGATCTCCCGTTGAAGAGATTTACCTCCAGGAGTACAAAATTTATAATTATACAGTTTAAGATTAATTGCCAGATTATGAATTAAACACATTTACATAGCTAATTTTAAAAACTTGGGATATGCTTCTTCTTCTTTAAATTAGAGCTAGGTCCCGTAATATCCAACATTAACCTCAACAATAACCTCGAGATATGCTTAAATATTTAATTCACTCTTAATAAAATAAACTATTCAATCCGGGGGTCTGGGGTGTGGAACACCCTCAGTGCCTCTGCAACAGGAGAACTTCAGTTTACTTCTGATAAAAGTAAACTACTTGGTCTGAGGGTTCTGCATGTTTTGCAATGCTCTTCATTCCAAAATTTGTGCACTGGAGGGTGTTCCACACCCCAGACCCCGGATTGAGTGATTTATTTTTCAGAAGTAATTTGAAGATCTCCGTTGCAGAGGCGCTGAAGGTGTTCCACGCCCCCAGACCTCCCGGATCAAGTAGTTTATTCTTTATCAGAAGTAAGCTGAAGATCTCCGTTGCAGAAATTTACCTCCAGGAGTACGACATTTATAATTATACAGTTTAATAAACACATTTACTTGGCCATAGCTAATTTTAAATAACTTGGGATATGCTTCTTCTTCTTTTTAAATTAGAGCTAGGTCCTGTAATATCCAACAGTAACCTCAACAATAACCTCGAGATATGATTAAATATTTAATTCACTCTTAATAAAACTAAACTATTTAATCCGGGGGGTCTGGGGGGTGTGGAACACCCTCCAGTGCCTCTGCAACGGGAGATCTACCTTCTGATAAAAAACGTTTACTTTTGATAAAAAAAAACTAATGAATCTAGGGGTCTGGGGTGTAAAACACCCTTCAGTACCCAAATATTACAATGCAGGCAGACATATTAAAGATTTAAAAAATTTTACTTTTAGTCATCTAAAAAAATTATGACATGTTTGGGGGGGGGCAACTAAAAAGGGTAAACCAAAAATAAATTATATACAATCATGCACAAACGATTATTAAGATTATTTTCAAAATCGGGAAGGTGGAGCTAGCAGGTCTACTGACCCCCACCCCACCCCAACTAATTTTTTAAACAATTTAAAACCAAAAAAGATCCAACCGAAAATAAAGAATGCTTAATAGATTGATGCCCGTTTTCACCAACCAATTCCTAACGTTAGGAATTCCCTAACTTTGACATAAACGTTTTGTTACGGAAAAATTCGTCTTCGGCGCACACACCCGTAGCAAAAGCCAAAAGTGCCGACTAAACTCGTCGTGAGGTCTGGGTAGAACGAGAAAGTATAATTTTGAATTGCGTGCGCCGGAAGGTCGAAATCGGGATGGTTTCGATACTAAAATATAGAGGGCGCCACTAGTGTCGTCCTAGGTAAGATGGAAACATAATGTACCGCACACTAGATCGGTACAAACCTTTAAAATGAAATAAATACTTATTTCCGTTATACTTTGGTAAAACTCAATTCTCTCGCTTCACTTTACAACCAGGACCTGAAAAAGAGTACAAAAGAAACAAACACAAGTTCGGTAAAATAATACTATAATGTTTACTAAGGAAACAAAACAAAACAACAACAAAAACACACCAGAAGTGTAGCATTGACAATACACTAACTAAATTTGATAATGGAGTGCACTCGCTAATATATTTAAACTTATTTACAATAAACTTAAAATTATTTAAAATATAAACATTGACGGTAAAACATTACTAAAAACATTGACTAAAACATTGACGTAAAACATTGACGGTAGACAAGTGATTACAAAACACAACAATGTTGACGTTATTCCGACGACCGCAGATGGCGTTCGTGGTCACTATTATTATTTAAATTACTGAACAATATAAAAACCAAAATGGCGGCTAGCACTTTGAAAACATAGCAACGATAATTTCACTTTGCTGCACTGAAGTTGTTAAGTGGACGAGATTAAAACTAACCTTAATTATTGTGATCCACAGCTTGGCGATTGAATTGGTTTTACGGCGGTAACTAACATCGAAATTGGTTGCGATGACTTTAAAGGTCATCGACTTCTTGAACGTAAAAATAAGGTCGACTTGCGCTGATGCGGGTGGTTTTCTAGACACGGTGATAAGACGATAATCCCTACTGAGGGTAATTCTTCCAAACGGAAACGACAAAATGGCAGAGTGCTCAACATAACAATTCCCCGGTAGCGGGTTAACAGGTGTGACATCATCACACAACGATATTTTGATACGATACGATACGATACTTCTGTTGGCACTTGCTTAAAAACGATAAAATACACCGGTCAGATGTACACACAACTAGCATTGGTCGCCTCAAAACAAAAACGACGAAACGGTAATAAAGATGTTAAATTTATTTAACGTGTCAAAACACGGAGCGGCTTCTCGAACAGATCAAGACCGACTGACGATAACGATATTACTGTATTAAACGAAATTAAAGATGGTAAAATTTAGCTTTAACGTGTCAAAACACGGAGTGGCTTGTTTGAAAAACCAAAACCGACTGACGATGCATGCAAATGCACGCAAGAGGTGGTAATCGGAAAACGAAACGTTAAGCGGTAAGGCTTCTGGTTGGCTAGTCTCAAGGTAAACTTGGCTGAACCATTCCGAACCAGAGCGAACACAAAAGATAAAACTCAGACGGAACGACAGAATTTAAACCTTGAACATAAATGATAAATTGAATTAAATTTATCTAACTGAATGCAAAACTTCCTTCTACGGAATAAAACTTGAGCGATAACGAAATTAACTGACTGAAAATTTGTAACTTTTAAGTTTTAACGAAATTTGCATTAGGGCACCGTGCACTACCCTAGGGAAATGAAGTCACGTGACAGTTTCTTATAAAGTTAGGAATCGGTTGGTGAAAACCGGCATTAGACTTTTGAATTAAAAATTGCAATGGAAAGGGGCTGATGATATGCACCTTATTCAATCAATCACAAAATTTATTTTAATAAATTTTCAAAAACTCCCTCATTTTCACCACACAGACGTGCTCTTTTCAAACAATGTCTCTTTTAACAATATCACGTATGTGTGCTGAAAATGAGGAGGCTTTTTGAAAATTTATTAAAATAAATTTTGTGAATTTATTTAGTTTTTTAACCTACACCTTGTTCATTATTTTCGTAATTATGTGAAAACGGTTGGTTTCCAAAAAATTATAAAACCAACGTTGTAGCCCGTTAAATTTCCAATCCGGTTTCTAAGACGTTTCTAAGACGTTTCGTTTAAAAGATACGGTTGGCAAGAAAAGTGAAAAAATAAAACTCGGAATTTTTGACATTTTTCCTTAATTTAATTCATAACTTGAAATCTGTTGATTCTAGGCGATAAGGTTATAACATAATTTGTAGATATTCAAATGCTCTATAGAAAAGCTCTAATCCATTAAACTCAAAAATCAAAAATATCGTGCAATGGCCTTGAAATCATAAATTGAAAAATTGCTTTAAAGTGAGGTACAAGGGTTTGGACTTGGACAAAATTTTATTTAAAATATGTCTTAGAAAATTGTCTTCTATCACCACCTAAGAGGTTCTCCACGGTCACGGGGACACCCTGTATATTTATTTTAATACAAACTGTAGTCACACGCAATTATAAGAAAATGGTTTATTCCGAGTTTTCTGTGTTTTATTAAAATTCAATTTTCCATTTTACACAAACCATTTATAGGTTACATTATCAACACAAACTGTATTTTGTGTGCTGCCAGTTTTTAAAAAAAATAGTTTGTGACGTCATTTGAGCTGAAAACACGGTTTCAAAATCATTTTATAAATATTTTTGAGAAAACTAAAGGTCTCCTGAACTTTTTATCTATGCAGTGCCGTTTACCAGCACCTAAAGTTTATAAAAAATTACTTCAGAAATTATGCAACATCCCTATTGTTTGCAAATGTTTGCAAATTTTGCAAATATGTGTAAATTTTGCAATTTTGCAAATTATTGTAAATGCAAATTTGGTGTACACATTTTTGATCAGTGGTCAACTCCCGGTGATGAACATACTAAATACTGCATTTTCGACAGAATATTTAGAACTGATTTCTTTATAACAAACTACTTTTGCCAATACTGATGTAAGTCGAGTTCGACAGATTCAACTGTACGTTATGCGTCGCGCACTGTTTTAACAAAAGTAGTATCAGCCACTCACTCATGACCTAAACTAAAGTTTGATTTACAATTAATCAATCAACGCGATTAACGGTTAACTAAATTATCACCAATAGGTAATTATTTAGCCCCAATATTTTCGGTTTGAAATGATAATTATTGCGGTAGCACAAATAAAAAAGGTTTGAGGTTGGTTGAGTTGGCCTGTACAACAAACGGCGTTCAAGGCTGCGGAAAAAAAGGCTGCGTCTGAGTTAGAGTCGATGGAATGACATTCATTAGTGATATTACTGACCAACGGACCCCACCCGCTGAATTCCAAAAATCTTGTGCTAAAAAATAAATTTAAAAAAACTGATAGAGGCACTAAGTCGGATCTGCGATATGACGACGAAGTCCAGGGCTTAGCAGCTCAACGTCCAACATATTCTCATACTGTTGCCTAAAGAGCATTTTTCCAGTACCACTACTGGCAAATATGACTACGCAATGCCAAATAGGCCACTACAACTCTTACGTCGGAAAATATAACAGAAAAAATGCTATTAAACCCAAAACCTGAGAAGCACCAGCTGCATTTGTACAAAAAGTTCGCAGAAATACAAAAGTTATGTGAACTATTAGTACAGTGACCCAGGGTGGAATGATTTTCAATCTGGACAGGAGGTCTTAACTTTTACGGAGGGTAATAATAGCCAATTTTGCACCAACTGCCAAATAGTACATTCCAGGAGGCCAACAATACATTCATGGCTAATGAAATTGTTTTCACTGGCATAGCAATCCATGATTTCATTCATTCTCTCTGTGAAAGTCTACGTGCCTACTCCCACCAATTTTATTTGTCCTGGAGATTAGAGCAAACAATTCCCGCTTTTATACCAATTACAAAAAAGAGACTTTTTGTTTCCGAAGTTTCACTAGACAAAATTTTAACAACAAAATAAACAGTCACTTACATTTATCCCATTTTTTTTCATTTTCGGTTTCATTCCGGCTCATTAGAGTACCCAAAATCACCAATAATAACAAAATTGCAGTGATAGCACTGAAAATAGAAGGCTGTAGGTAAACATTCTATTTTAAATTTATTAATACGTACCAGAAGAGTATTTCTAATTTTCCAAAATTGGTTCGTTTGAATTGCTTGTGCACGAATTTATTGGTGCTGAAACCGTGTAACTTATACCGTTTTTCCCAATGGCCTGGGATATTTTCAGGTGTTCCATTAAGGAGTGTTCAATGTCTTTTTCCGAACAAGACGCTGGTAGACATATTCCAATCATAGCATTATTGTTATGCTTATTTTGGTTATAGCGAGTTTTCTGAAAATATCGGTTAATTTCAATAAACTAAATTCAGTTTAATTAGCGCTTAGAAGTTATTTGCATAGATTGAATGTAGTTCATTAGGAAATAAAAGCGGCAAATTTAAATTTTAGTTGCAATATTACAAAGTTAATACAGCGTGATCCATAAGAACTCGGACAAACATTTAAACCAAAAACACTATTTAAACGCAACAATTCAAAAATTTAAAATGGATAACAATTAACAACAATCTTATGTATATTAAAATTATAAAATTTCAAAGTGACTTCTTCTGTGTGGATACAGAGCTTTAAACGTTGAATAAAATTTTCGGCTGTTTTTCGTACCTCTTTAGGGTTACTTTGTTCTATCTCTGACCCAAAGATTGTTTTAGTGATTCCAAACTTTTGTGGTGTTGAATTTATTATTACATTAAACAAACTTTTGCCATTTTGTTTTCTGATCTCTATAGTTCTTAGAATTGGATTACTAGATTATTTTTCCAAAAATCTTGTGATTTTCGCGCATGTTTGTCCGGAGGATATCACAATAGTAATCAGCTAAGGTACTTAGTACAGGTACAGTTTAGTATACCGGTGTTCATTTTAAAACTTCAGCAATTAATATCTCAAAACAAAAGTCAGATGAAAAATGTTTTCTAACAAAAGTTGTATGATAGCGAGAGGGACAGAATATGGCATAATTGTTTTCTTAATTTATTGACCTTTTCAAGGTCATTTGAAGGTCAACTTTGGTTTTTAAATGGCACCTTAATTTTTTAGCAGATTCATATTTTGCGTGAAAAATAAACAACTTTTTTTGGGAAAAAATTTTTTATCCCACATTTTTGAGTAAGATGCGTTGAAACAAAAAAAAAACATTTTAATAAACTGCAGCTGATTATATCGAAATTTATTTTTTTAAAAGTTAGAAGGCTGTTATTGCTTTTGTTATTATTCAACTTGAATAATTTTATGACAATGAAAACAAAACACTGTCAAAACAAATAAATTGACATTAGTTTCTTCAACTATTGTTAGTTTTGTGATTTTCAGTGAGTTTTATTTTTCCCGTTCGCTTTAGATCTTATAAAAGTTTGCAATTAGATCATTAAAATGGTTTATACTGTAGAAGAAAGAATCGAATTAATTTTCTTGTACGGAGCTCAAAATGAAAATGCTGCAAGAACTGCAGAATCTTATAACGCGAGACAACCTGGTAGAAATGTCTCTCATAGGTATGTTATAGACCTTGTTTCAAAATTTGTGAAACAGGATCCGTCAAAATAAAACACGCAAGAATTCTACTAGAATATTGGATGACTTAGCTCAAATTGAAGTTATAGGCCATTATGCTTCAAATCCTAATAGTTCGGTGCGTGAAGTTTCTGCTATTAGTGGTCTATCAGTGGGCACTGTTCATAAGGCGCTAAAATTGCATAAATTTCACCCATATAAAATGCAGATTCATCAAACTTTGACCGAGGATGATCCAGACAGACGAGTGGAGTTTAGTGAAGAAATGCTTCAATTATTAACTACACATCCACATTTATTGAAATCGACTTGTTTTTCTGATGAGTCAACCTTTTTTTTAAATGGATTTGTCAATAAACACAACTGTCGATATTGGTGTGATGAAAATCCTCATGTGTTTACTGATGGACATACAAAGTGGCCGCAGAAGGTAAACGTGTGGGCTGGTATACTTGGTGATACAATTATTGGACCATTATTTATTGATGGAAATTTAACAGGTCAAAAATATCTAGAAATGCTTGAAGATACAATCTATCCTTTAATAGTTGATGCGTTAGAAAGTCAAAGTGACGAAGAAGGACACCTGGAGCTCGATGAAACTGTTTTGCATTTTCAACAAGATGGCGCACCTCCTCACTATACTATTCCTGTTCGAAACTGGTTAGATGATAAATTTCAGGGCAGTGGATCGGCAGACGAGGACCGATAGAATGGCCAGCTAGGTCCCCTGACTTAACTCCTCTTGATTTCTTTTTATGGGGACATTTAAAATCTGTAATTTATGATACAATACCAGCTAATATTGAAGAGTTAAAATTTTGAATCACATGGCTTGGCAAAATATTACGAAAGAAACTTTTGAAAATGTTAGAAACGAGTTTCAACAAAGGCTGTATCATTGTTTAGCTGTAAATGGGAACATTTTGAAAACTTGTTATGAAAACACTCGCTTACAAACATTTTTCTACTGTTTAATACTAATAAATAGCCTTCTAAAACATGTAAATATTAAATTTTGATTAACAATGGTTAGTTGATAATAATGTTTTTATTTTGTTTCAACGCATCTTACTCGAAAATCCAAATGTGGAATAAAAATTTTTTACAAAAGTTGTTTATTTTTTATGCAAAATATGAATCTGCTAAAAAATTAAAGTGCTATTTAAAAACCAAATTTGACCTTCAAATGACCTTGAAAAGGTCAATAAATTAAGAAAACAATTATGCCATATTCTGTCCCCTTTGCTAACATACAACTGTCGTTCGAAACATTTTTCATCTGGCTTTTGGTTTTGAGATATTAATTGCTGGAAGTTTTAAAATGAACACCCTAGGTTTCTATCCATGCCCACATGGTCGATGTTGTAATTTGTCTCTAAGTACAGGTTGGTTGTAAAGTATTTAAAGCAAAAATTAAAGAATGTGAACTTTTAAATAAAATTAGTTTTTATTCAATATAATCTCCTCAACTTCAATACACTTATTCCAATGATCCTGCAATAATTTTATTCCATCTCTGTAATGATTTTCTGGAAGCTCTGCAAAATACTGTTCCACGACTGAAATAGCTTCTTCATTCGATGAAAACGCTTTCCACGAACGAATTGTTTCAAGTTTCTGAAGAGGTAGTAGTCGCTAGGAGCCAAATCTGGCGAATACGGTGGATGTTCAAGCAATTCATACTTTAGTTCATTGAATTTTGCCATTGTTAAAACACTTTTGTGGACAGGTGCGTTGTCTTGGTGAAAGATGATTTTTTTATGTTGCAAACCGGGTCTCTTTTCACGAATTTGTTCGTTCAATTGACCCAAAAGGTTACAATAATATTCAGAGTTAATTGTTTTACCTTTTCAAGATAATCAATCAATAAAATCCTTTTGCATCCCAAAAACTGATGCCATAACCTTTTTTGCTGATCGTCCTG
Organism: Lycocerus yunnanus; assembly: GCA_036346125.1. NCBI lineage: Eukaryota > Metazoa > Arthropoda > Insecta > Coleoptera > Cantharidae > Lycocerus > Lycocerus yunnanus. Next base: position 1,723,856 of record JARFIX010000033.1, on the reverse strand, counting down.
ACTTCACCTGTTTTGGAGCTGAACAACCAGCCTCAGTCCACTGTAATCGTTCTTGTTTCAATTTAGGATCATGGTGGTAGATCCAAGTCTCATCCATAGTTACAAAACGACGCACAAAATCGATTTTATTCTTATTAAAAAGATTCAAATGATGCTGAGAAATTTGCTTTCGTGTGAGTTTTGTTGAATTGTTAACGAATGCGGCACTAACTTTCCAAACAGCTTTTTCATACGTAATTTTTTATGTAAAATATAGAGTACTCGTTCGTCTGAGATGCCTAAGGTATTAGCAATTTCACGCTTAGTCAAACTTGGATCTTCACTAACAATATTATGTACTTGTTCAATGATTTCTGGTGTTGTTGCAGTTTTGGTCGTCACTACGTGGTTCATCTTCAACGCTTGTACGACCACGTTTAAACTCTAAAACCCATCGATGTACAGTTGGAAATGAAGGAGCAGATTCTTTTAACACGCTCACCATTTTGTATGAATTTCTGTTGCTGATAAACCTTCCAAAACAAAGAATTTTATCACTGCACGATACTCAGTTTTTCCATTGTTAAAAATACACCGACACGTCGACTTCAAATGGCTTGTAAACAATGAATGAATTGACAGATCAAAATAAAATTTTAGTAGGTTCAAAATGAAAGATCAAATATCAAAATGACGTATGAATTTTGATTCCTCTACTGCTTAATAAGTGTCGCTTTCAGTACTTTTCAACCAACCTGAAAGAAAAAGCTTCATACTGAAAAGCGTTCTGGATATCTGACATTCCACATTACTTACTTGAAATTTAGTATAAAACGATTCATACGGATTACGTTGTAACTGGCTGCGGGAGCTTATAGTAGCGTTTTCACTTGGAACGTGTATGTAAGCGAAATCAGGCAATACTGGGTTGAAAAGGACCGATTATATTTACCATTCGTCAAAATCCCCTAATTGATAACTCATTCCTTGCAATGTGCCAAACATGGTTTTTGCAGATGAATCCAACACTGAAATTGTTTGCTTAATTAATAGTCCTGGAGGATATCTGGCCTTCTAGAACGTAAATGATTTGGAAACTACATTTCCTCGAAAGATGATCTGTCCGTGGATTTCGAAAACGTGATTTGATATAGAATTAATAGTGTAATAAAAGTTTTAATTGTGGTGTCTCTATGATGTATTGATGTAAGGACGCTCTTACACTACTCGTATGTACCCTCACAGATTTTAGTACAATAGGGATGTTGCATGATTTATAAAGTATTTTTTTTAAGAAGGGCTTAAACAACACTGCATAAAAAGTTCTGAACCTTCATTTTCTCAAAAATTAAAAAATGATTTTGTAATGTTTCACTGCAAATGACGTTAAAAATTGTTTTAAAACTGGCAACAGCAAATCAGTTTGTGAAACTTAACCTATAAATAGTTTGTGTAAAATTGAAAATTATTTAATAAAAAAATTAAATGGAAATAAACCAATTTTCCTATAATTGTTGATGACTACAGTTTGTATTAAAATAAAAAATTATATTAATAAAATACAATTTAAATTGGTAAACGTTATATTGTTTGAAACTTGTCAAATACAATCAAATATTTTGTCAGGTCTTTGCGACGTCCAAAATTTCCTAAAACTGATCACGAAAAGCGTTTGTGAAATGCTGAACCTTATTAATTTGTGTAAAAATTCAAATTGATTTTATACGCAGACTCGGATTAAAATTTTCATAATTGGTTGTGAAATTCATGTTAAAAGACTATTATATTAATTCAAAATTAATATGGAGTTATCATTCTTGAAATGTCAATACATGTTCAAAATCCTAACTGTAGAGTTGTTTGCTAATTATAGTCGGGGAATCGGCTATCTAGAAAAATTTGATTTCTCAGAGACCGATTTCCAAACTTTTATTTAGGTTATAAAATTTTAATTATTTTCAAGAATTATAGGACGTTACACTACGAATACTTTTGGTACAATTAGGTATATAATGGTAAAGTTATCTGTTCTAAATCCACACAAAAATTAAATTAAAATTAACTTAAACGAAATATTATGTTTTACTTTCGAATTAAAACTTGATACGTAACTGCGGTATTTACCTTTGATCTTAAATAATGAAAACTTATCAATGGAAATACTTGTTTACCTTTTCTGAAAGCAATATCCGACTAATTTATTTCAAAAACTGCATTGATACTTTTTTTTGAGGTTTCTCATAGATATTTTTAATATAAATTTAAAACTTCTATGTTTCGCCTGCGGTAATTAAACTGAATAAACAAAATTGAAAACAAATTGTGTTCCGTTAAAATTAACTTGAATTTAGATTAAAAATCTCAAAAAGAATTGTGACCTTAGTCGACATTTATAGGGAAAAAAATGAAGAATTCGAAAGGATAGACCTTGAAAAATTTAATATCGACCTTGATTATTATAATTTCAGGAATATTCAAAAAATACTTTATGAAAATTAAAGGATGATATAACACTTTTCTTAATATTATTGTAAAATATTTATTAGTAAACATTAGAATGCATTAAATTAATGATGATCTTGACATTCAAATTAATTTAATTTGTTTAATTTAAAAAAATCATATAAATTCTTAAAAGCAGGACGACTAATAATAATAAATGAATTTAAACAATTAAATTGAATTCATCAAGACTTTAAAAATTCAAACAACAATTTAATTGTTACAAATTTTCATTTAAAGAAAAAACTAAATTATGGAAGATGACAAAAAAAAAATAAAAACTTTCACTTTTATCTCAAATTTTACTAACGAATAACTTTTTTATTAGACTTTTCACTCATTTAGTGTTTTAAATTTTGTCTTGAAATGTAAAGAAAATGATCAAGAGAACAAAACGAAGCCAAAACAATAAAATTGTTAATAATAAAATCAAAAACAGGCGACTTCTTGTCAATCAAAAACGGGACCTCTAGTTATTGAGTTTTTCGAATTTCCTTTTATTTTACGATCATTCTAGGTGCATTCTGAATTTCAGTTCTCCAACTCTGAAGGTTTCGGATAGGTAATTATTATTTTTTTTTTATTTTTTGATTTGGCAAAAAATGGGAATTTTTAAACTAAATTTAACATTTCGTATTTTAATATTTAAACTTAAAAAAAAATATTTGTATTAATTTTTTTTTGTTTATCATTAATATTTAGGTTTAAACATTTATCCACAAGACACGGTCACATGTGACTTTAATTATTGATATTTAGTGAAAATATAATAAAGTCATTTGCAATTTGTTAATTATGCACTTCGTAGCTATTAAATTTATCTAAATTAAATAAAAAATTGGCTTACTCTTATGCGCCCACGACGTTAAATTTTTTAAATTTTCCTGGTACATTTTACTTTCTTGTAGACATTTTTCGTTATTTCCGTGTTCGACCACATTTGGAATCTTGGGAACAATTTCCATGTTTTTACATTTTTGCGCTACGCAACTGAAAAAGAAAAATATTATCAAAACTATTGGGCGCCACATCATCTTCTTAGCACTTTCAAATTAAACGCAATAATGTGATATGAATAAACATCAGAAAACTTAATCCGACATAATTAAGGCAGATTAATGAAATATCAGTAATTAAATAATCAACGAATAAACTTTTTTTAAAGGTAATAAATTACAATAATAAAGTGGTTTTAGTAGAGAAGCTAAGCGGATCCTAAGACATTTTTGAGCAAAATTTTTAAAAAATCTATTTATTAAATAAATTAAGAATCAGATGTTTAATTGAAATTATGATGTACCTGAATAAATCTGACTGAATCTTAAATTTTCTAATCTTGAATTTAATTTAATTTGATTATCGAATTATGTCAAGCATCATTGTCAAATATGTACCTCAATAGAAAATTGAGGAGGATTCTGCATTTCGAGCGCGTTAGGTGTTTCCTGATCAAACTCAATCAAAACAAGTCAAAGAAAGTGAAAGTTTACAATAACATAAAAACTACACTTTCACTAGTAAATGTATACAGTCACCGATACCATCTAGAAAATGTAGTATAAAATTTAACCTAACTCCATAATGTTTATTTTATATTAAAAATTGAAATTATAATTTAAAATATGAGAAGAGTGACCAACCCTGACTCAAAAATACACTTTTCCTATAAAATTGCTTCAAAAACAAAAGAGCAGAAAATGGTAACAGTTAAGATTCACGGGTCGCGATCCATTTTTGAAGTGGTTTATGAAAGATTACAAAGTCTAATTTCTATATAAAAATATAAAATTTGCGGTCGGTTCACAAATTTTAAAATTAATTTGGAATGCAATTAGCTCATTGGTCCTTTTAAACTGTTACCCCCACCAAAATTAAAATAGGATGTGACGACAGTAAAGACAACATAATCTCGGTTTTACAACAAATTATGAAAGATAAGGGTGTATTAACAAATGAAAAAATAAAATTTATGGTGGGTCAACAAATTTTGAAAAATTCACTTTTGGTGTAAATCCTAGTGTTGAGATGTCAAAACTCACTTTTCGTGCCCTCTGCTCAGCGCTTTACTTACTAAAACAGCCCCAAGACGATCCAACTCGAAAAAGTGTGGAAATTGACCAGACGGATGTCAGAGAACGACCGACTCTCTCCTAACGCTGCTTTAGTAAGCTCCGCCCCAAGGTTGATTTGTGCATATCAAAGCACACGTACCGTTAATACAATGCATAAAATTATTGCAAAATGGGGATTGTAATTTATGGGAAAATTGTAATTTTAAAATGAAATTGTGGCCTTATTACAATTCCGACATGATTGACCCTCATCTTAAAAAGCTTGTATTTTTCTGTTCTTTTGCTTGGTAACGCCATTTCTATCGGAAAAAGTGTATTTTCATTTCCGAATCTTAACTCTCACCCAGAAAAATATTAATTATATTTAAGGTGAGGATGAATAAATTAGTTCTAATAAGGCCATAATTAAAATTTAAAATTACCATTTTCCCATAAGAAAAGCAACATGTAAGTGTATTATTGCGAAATATTTTGCCAAATAAATTTTTCATTTATTACATTTTTTCTAGTGGATTGATTGATTTCAAAAAATTTATTTGACTAAAGTTGTATCCCGTTAAATTCCCTATCCGGTTTTAGCCATTAGTTTTTTCCTAAAACGTTTTGTTTAGGCGATACGGGGTTTGAAAAAAATAAAGAAAATAAAACCTGAATTGTTTTATCATTTTTTCCTTCAATTTAATTTATAACTCAAAATCCGTTGATTCTAGGCAATTAGGGTTTTGATTTAATTTGTAGATAAGCGAGTGATATTTAAAAAAGTTCTAATCTATTAAGTCAAAAAAATCAGTAATATCGGAGCTAAGGCCGTTTGAAATCAGAAATTCAAAAAATTGCTTTAAAGGGAGGTTTAAAATTAAAATTTAAACCCCCAGCTTTAAAATTTTTTGAAAATTTGTCTTAGAAAAGTGTCCTTATGGCCATTTTAAAGGTTCTCTACAGTCACGGGGACACCCTTATATGTATTTATACAATAAATTAATAATTTATTTTTACTTTTACCTCTTTGATTTTGTACACTAATAAAAATCAATTTTCGTCACAAAAATTTAATTTTCGAAATACACTCTTTTATTTACGGCACAAAGCAGCACAAAACGAGAACAACTCAGCACAACTTTTATTTTTTATTTTTCAAAAATAGCACAGCTAACATTCACCTTAAAATCCGTGGTCTTTATAAAAGCCTAAACAAATAAAATAAAAAAAAAAATTAGGCACACAGCAACACAACTCGAGCACAACTCAGAACAACTTTTATTTTTTAATTTTCAAAAATGGCACGGTTAACTTGCATGAATAAGGTACATTTTGACCATAAAATTAATTTTCAAAATACAATTTTTTATTTACGGTACAAGGCAGCACAAATCAGCATAACTTTTATATTTTATTTTTAAAAATGACACGGCAAATTTCCACCTTCAAAATTCGCGGTCTCCTAAAAGCCAAAATAAATAAAATAAAAAAATTAGAGCACAAAGCAGAACAAATCGAGCACAACTTTTATTTTCTACTTTTCAAAATGGCACGGCACAATATACTTGATGCAACTGGCTCGCTGACGGGAAGTATAAAATTACCAAATAAAAGGGCCAACTTCTATCGATAAGACACATTTTGGTCATACAAATTTTATTTTTAAATTTACAATTCTTTGTTTACGGCACAATGCAGCACAAATCGAGAACAAATCAGCACAAACTTCTATTTTTATTTTTAAAATGGCATGCCTAACTTCCACTCTCGAAATCGCGGTCTCACTAAAAGCCAAAATAAATTAAATAAAAGAAAAAATTTGAGCACAAAGGAACACAATTCAGCACCACTTTTATTATTTTATTTTTCAAAATGGCAACTTCCATTGATACATTTTTAGTTATAAAATTTTATTTTTCAAATTACAATTTTTTATTTGCGGCACAAGGCGGCACAAATTGAGCACAACTCAACACAAGTTTAATTTTTAAAAATGGTGCTGCTAACTTTCACCGTCGAAATCCGCGGTCTCACTAAAAGCCAAAAAAATAAAATAAAAAATTTGGGCACAAAGCAGTACAACGCGAACACAACTCAGCACAACTTTTATTTTTTTTAATGGAACGCTAATTTCCTCGATAAAGTACATTTATGGCCATAAAACTTAATTTTTCAAAATGAAATTTTTTATTTACAGCACAAATCGAGCACAACTTTTATTTTTTATTAATGGCACGGCTACCTTCCACCCTCAAAATCCGCGATCTCCTTAAAAGTCAAAATAAATAAAATAAAAGAAAAAATTAGAGCACAAAGCATAAACGTGAACACAACTCAGCGCAACTTTTATTTTTTATTTTTATTTACGGCACAAATCGAGCACAACTCAGCACAACTTTTTTTTTTTTAAGGAACGCGAATTTCCCTCGATAAAGTACATTTATGGCCATAAAATTTAATTTTTCTAAATGCAATATTTTATTTACTGCACAGGCGGCACAAATCGAGCACAACTCAGCACAACTTTTATTTTTATTTTCCAATAATGGCACGGCTACCGTCCACCCTCAAAATCGCGGTCTCCTAAAAGCCAAAATAAATAAAATAAACAGCTAAAATTAAGACACAATGGAGCTCAACGCAAACACAACTCAGCACAACAAATATTTTTTATTTTTCAAAAAGGCACGGTTAACTTCCTTCGATAATGTACATTTTAGCCATAAAATTTTATTTTTAAAATACAATTTTTATTTACGGCACAAGGCGGCACAAATCGAGCACAACTCAGCACAAATTTATATTTTCATTTTTAAAATGGCACGGCCAACTTCCACCTTCGAAATCCGCGGTCTCACTAAAAGCCAAAATAAATAAAATAAAAGAAAAAATTAGAGCACAAAGCATAAACGTGAACACAACTCAGCGCAACTTTTATTTTTTATTTTTTATTTACGGCACAAGGCGGCACAAATTGAGCACAACTCAGCACAACTTTAATTTTTTATTTTTCATAAATGGCTCCGCTAACTTCCACTTTCGAAATCCGCGGTCTTACTAAAAGCCAAAATAAATGAAATAAAAGAAAAAATTTGGGCACAAAGCAAGACAACGCAAACACAACTCAGCACAACTTTTATTTTTTACTTTTCAAAATGGCACGGATAATCTCCATCGATAAAGTACATTTATCGCCATAAAATTTTATTTTTCAAAATGCAAATTTTTATTTACGGCACAAGGCAGCACAAATCGAGCACAACTTTAATTTTTATTAATGGCACGGCTACCTTCCACCCTCAAAATCCGCGATCTCATTGAAAGTCAAAATATATAAAAAAAAAAGAAAAAATTAGAGCACAAAGCAGCTAAACGTGAACACAACTCAGCGCAACTTTTATTTTTTATTTTTTATTTACGGCACAAGGCGGCACAAATTGAGTACAGCTCAGCACAACTTTAATTTTTATATTTCATAAATGACTCTGCTAACTTCCACTTGCGAAATCCGCGGTCTTACTAAAAGCCAAAATAAATAAAATAAAAGAAAAAATTTGGGCACAAAGCAAGACAACGCAAACACAACTCAGCACAACTTTTATTTTTTACTTTTCAAAAATGGCACGGATAATCTCCATCGATAAAGTACATTTATCGCCATAAAATTTTATTTTTCAAAATGCAAATTTTTATTTACGGCACAATGCAGCACAAATCGAGCACAACTTTAATTTTTATTAATGGCACGGCTACCTTCCACCCTCAAAATCCGCGATCTCATTGAAAGTCAAATATATAAAATAAAAAGAAAAAATTAGAGCACAAAGCAGCTAAACGTGAACACAACTCAGCGCAACTTTTATTTTTTTATTTTTATTTACGGCACAAGGCGGCACAAATTGAGTACAGCTCAGCACAACTTTAATTTTTTATTTTCATAAATGACTCTGCTAACTTCCACTTGCGAAATCCGCGGTTTTACTAAAAGTCAAAATAAATAAAATAAAATGAAAAATTTGGGCACAAAGCAACACAACGCAAACACAACTCAGCACAACTTTTATTTTTTATTTTTCAAAATGGCACGGCTAACTTCCATCGATAAAGTACATTTATGGTCATAAAATTTTGTTTTTCAAAATGCAAATTTTTATTTACGGCACAAGGCAGCACAAATTGAGCGCAACTCAGCACAACTTTAATTTTTTATTTTTCATAAATGGCTCGGCTAACTGCCATTCTCAAAATCCGCGGTATCCCTAAAAGCCAAAATAAATAAAATAAAAAGAAAAATTTGGGCACAAAGCAACACAACGCAAACACAACTCAGAACTTTTATTTTTTATTTTTCAAAATGGCACGAATAACTTCCATCGATAAAGTTCATTTATGGTCATACAAATTTTATTTTTCAAAATGCAAATTTTTATTTACGGCACAAGGCAGCACAAATCGAGCACAACTTTTATTTTTATTTATGGCACGGCTACCTTCCACCCTCAAAATCCGCGATCTCCTTAAAACCAAAATAAATAAAATAAAAGAAAAAAATTAAAGCACAAAGCAGCTAAACGTGAACACAACTTAGCGCAACTTTTATTTTTAATTTTGATTTACGGCACAAGGCGGCACAAATTGAGCACAGCTCAGCACAATTTAATTTTTTATTTTTCATAAATGGCTCTGCTAACTTCCACTTTCGAAATCCGCGGTCTTACTAAAAGCCAAAATAAATAAAATAAAAGAAAAAATTAGGGCACAAAGCAGCACATCGCGAACACAACTCAGCACAACTTTTATTTTTTAATTTTTTAAAAATGGCACGGCTAACTTCCATCGATAAAGTACATTTTTGGCCATAAAAATTTTATTTTTCAAAATACAAATTTTTTTTTACGGGACAAGGCAGCACAAATCGAGCACAACTTTTATTTTTATTAATGGCACGGCTACCTTCCACCCTCAAAATCCGCGATCTCCTTAAAAGCCAAAATAAATAAAACAAAAGCACAAAGCAGCACAACGCGAACACAACTCCGCAGTACTTTTATTTTTATATTTTTCAAAAATGGCACGGCATTATAATATTGATACAACTGCCCTTGATGATAAGTGTAAAATTACCAAATGACCGGTCCAACTTCTATCGATAAGACACACTTTGGGTCATAAAATTTTATTTTTTAAATTAATTGTTTGTTTACGGCACAAAGCAGCACAAATCGAGAACAACTCAGCACAACTTTAATTTTTTATTTTTAAAATGGCACGGTTAACTTCCATCGATAAAGTACAATTTTAGGCATAAAATTTTATTTTCAAAATACAATTTTTATTTACGGCACAAATCGAGCACTACTCAGCACAAATTTTATTTTTCATTTTTCAAAATGGCACGGCATAATATAATTGATGCACCTGGCTCGCTGATGAGAAGTGTAAATTACCAAATGACCGAGCCAACTTCTATCGATAAGACCCATTTATGGTCATAAAATTTTATTATTTAAAATTACAATTTTTGTTTACGGCACAACGCAGCACAAATCGAGAACAACTCAGCACATATTTAATTTTATATTTTCAAAATTGCACCGCTAACTTCCACTCTCAAAATCCGCGGTATCCCTAAAAGCCTAAATTAAATAAAAAAAAATAAAAAAATTAGGGCACAAAGCAGCACAAATCGAGCACAACTCAGGACAACTTTTATTTTTAATTTTTCAAAATGTCATGGTTAACTTTACGCACATCACTTATAACTGAGAAGTCTGTTCAACAAAAATTTATATTTCGTCACTTTAATCTGTCGTTTCTGTATGCACCAATTTTTGAATTTCAACTAATTTTTCAGATGGGCACTCAATCTTCTGTAGTATGTTTTACTGCAGTTTTAACGTCCTCACTGACGGTAGGCACTTGCAGGTCACGGTGAATCACCACATTTGGGACAAATCATGGAGTATCAGTAATAATTCGCAATATTTTTGGTTGAAATCTTTTTCAGGGTAGGGTACGAGAACTGGGCCTCGAAAATTGCAAATTCCTATAGAAATGGTATAATATTATGAAAAGAACATAATTAGAAATATTATAAACTAAGGATGATTTAAAATTTTCACGTTTAGGCATTAAAACTCAAAATTGAAATACGTATCCATGATAGGCTACATTTGAACCTCAAGCCCCGCCCATTTTGAATTGTTTGTAGCAATTTTACAAAAATTACGTATTTTATCACATTTTTGATGCAGACGTCACATATGTGTACTGTTATTTGAATAAAACATGGAATTGCATCGATTTAAGGAGTATTTTCTAAAAAATCACTTTTGTGTGAATTCGTTTCTGAGGTGGTTGCACTGTCAAAACCTATTCTCCGCACCGCCCTCGCCCTCCGGGGCTCGTACGGGCTCCGAACGGTTTTGACACGTGCTAAACTCATTAAAACATCCCTTAAGCGGCTCCAACTCGAAAAGTTTCCAAGTTGACGCGGCGGATCTCAGGAGCGACTAATCCCCACTTTTCGATGCTCTAGTAGGCCCCGCCCGCACCTTTCCATGCATATTGAAATGCACGTACTGGCATGAAAATGAATAATCTGCCCGATTTCGTGATTTTCAAAATCGATTTTTGGCGTTATTATTGCAAATATCGAATTCATCCTTAGTACATTCCACTCGTATTAACGTTCTCTACCTAATTCTAAAAAACATTTGTAAAATAATCACAGGAAAAAGCCCAGTTGGCGTACTTGAACCCTTTTTCATATTTCTTCGATGTTGAAAGTGGATGCTGATAACCAAAGCTAAATGCCATAAGTCCACACCAACTTCAGGATAATAAAATCGCTTGCTTGCGGTATTGCTTGAATTGGTTTTTCTTAGGGTGGAAAACTTTTTGCTGTAATTCCTTATATAGTGTACAGTCCCTGTAATTTTCAGGGTGGTTACCTTTGCAAAAAACGCACTTGACATCTTTTATTCTCTCTTTTTGTAGGCATGTACTTGTTAGATGATTCCCATCACAGTTAGCACAGCGCGGTGTTCGATGGCAACGTGGAAGCAAAGTGGCATTCTTAGAAAAATAGCCCTTTGGAGAACGGAATATCTCAGAAGTTTGGGAAATGCGCCGAAACGAACCGGAAATTATTATTGAAAAGCATCACGAACCAGAACCAGAAAAATTCCCAACTTAATAGAAATTTGTTTAATTGGCTCCGGCTAATTCCCAGCAAAGAAAGACTTGCCATTAGTGTTGTGGATTTCGTCCATATTGTACTGGATCTGCTTCAGGTTGGAAGTGTGTTCCTTTATCCTTTTCTCCAACCTCCTTCCCGTTTGACCATCTCACGATGTCCCACATGTTCCACATTTTACCTTAGGCACCCCGAATTGTTTCCACGTGCAGTAACTATCCTTGGGTACTTTTCACATTGAACGAAACTGTTGTGTCTTCCCTTCTTATGGTTTTCATCCAACCGTTCTGAGATATAACTCCACAATTCATTTATTTGGTCGTTGCTGGAGGCCGTCCAGTTTGTGCATGTGACTATGTGCAATAGTTAGTGTGTGCAATATTGCAACTTCCTTTTCACGGACATATTTTGTTACATTTGCATTGAAAAAATTTCGATAACGTCGCTGCTTAAAACAAATACAAAATAAAAAGTACATTTCAAAAATAAGGTTGATATGCCTTATTATTTTCTGTGAAAATACTTTAATTATTATTATTGGTTCAGGAAATATATTATAAAAATTAAAAAATTACATAATATATTCACGATTTTCTTAATATTATAATAAAATATTTATTAGTTAACATATTCAAAATGCATTAAATTAAAGATGATCTTGACATTCAAATTAATTTAAATAGCTTAATTTAAAAAGCATTCGAATTCTTAAAAACAGGACAACTAATAATAATAATAAAAGAATATTTATTTTATCAGAACTATAAAATTCAACCAACAATTCAATTGTTACAACTTTTCATTTCATCATAATAAAACAAAATTTACACTGATAAATCCAAAGTTACAAAAATAAATCGAGCTTACGGAAATAATAAACCCTAAATTTCGAAATTAAATCCGAGATTACGGAATTATTCAAAATACATCCGTAATTATAAAAATTTACCCGAAATTACCCATTTTTATCCGTAATTGTGCAAATAAATTAGAATTTACAGTAATAATTCCTCAATTACGGAAAGAAATCAAAGAATACCTAAATAAATCTGAAATTACAGAAACAAATGCGGAAGTTCGGAAATAACTCTGAAACTACGGAAATAAACCCGAAATTTCGGTAATAAATCCGAAATGAATCCGTAATTCCGATAATTAAGTCAAAATGATGCATTTATATTTGTAATTTCTAAATTAAATTAAAATTTACAGCAATAAATCCAAAATTAAGAAAATTAATGCGTAATTTCGGAAATAAATTCAAAATTACTGATATAAATGCGAAATTTCGGAAATTAATCCGAAATTAAGAAAATAACTCCCAGATTACCGAAATAAATATGAAACCAAGCAAATAAATGCGAAAGTTCGGAAATATATTCGAAATTAGCATGGTAAATCCAAATTTACAATAAGAAATCGAAATTACGAAAATAAGTACGAGATTACGGAAATTAATCCGAAATTACACATTTATATCTGTAATTACGGAAATAAATCAGAATTTACATTAATAAATCCGAAAATACGGCAATAAATCCGAGGTTACGGAAACAAACACTAATTTACGGAAATACAACCAAAATTTCGGAATTAAATGCGAAATAAATTTGTAATTTTGGAGATTACCCAAAATTATCCGTAATTTCGCAAATAATTCGAAATAAATCCGAAATTAGAGAACTAAATCCGAATAATAAACCTTAAATTTCGCAATTAAATCCGATATAAATTCATAATTTCGGAAATTAATCCAAAATTTCATATTTATATACAGTGAAAGCTCTCCTTGCGGACAGCTCTAATAAACGGACATCTCCCGTAACCGGACAAAATTCCTGGAACCGAATTTCGGCATATCATTTCCAATGTTAAATGCTTTCCGATAAGCGGACGCTCTCATAAACGGACGCGGACACTAGATTATTCCCCAATGTGACTAAAAATCTCTCATAGGCGGACGCGAAACTCTAATAGCCGAACGATATCTTAAGTCCGCTTATTATAATGTGCATTAAATTAGGTAATTCCCCTGTTATTATGCATTAGTATTTTGTCTTTAGATCAGACAGCATTATCGAAGTTAGTTTGTGAATAAAACTCCGGATAAAACTCTGTCATTCAAAGGAGAAAAATGTGTGGGTGGAAAATTGTCTAAAGACAGACTAACCATTTTATTTTGTGTAAATATGGCTGGTGACAAACAAGATCTGTTGGTGATTGGAAAATCCGCTCGTCCTCGTGCTTTAAAAAATGTTGCTATTAAGGATCTTCCAGCAACTTGGAAATCAGACAAAAAGGCATGGATGACGCGAGAAATCATGTCTGAATGGTTGCTACAATTTGACCGAAAAATGGGTATGCAAAAAAGGCAAGTTCTTTTGTTTTTGGACAATGCCGGCTCTCATCCTCGTGATCTGAAGCTGAAAAATGTAAAAATTGTATTTTTGCCGCCAAACACAACTTCAGTTTGTCAGCCCTTGGATCAAGGTATCATACAAAATTTTAAAATTAATTATCGACACTTGATTTTGAAACATGTTTTAACTAAAATGGAAGATGTTCAAACTTTATCTGAACTTACAAAGACTATCAATGTGTTAGAGGCTTTGTATTTCATAAAACAGCAAGGAATAAAGTGGCGTATTAACTGTTTTTTCGCCGTATAACAAAATTCGTATTTTTCAGAGTGTAGCATGTGTATTTATGTACCTATATTACTTATGTACATATTGGGTATGTGTACATCATATGATACCTATTTATATTTCTTATTAGTCCTTAGTACTCTCCTTTAAACGGACACCTCCTATAAGCGGACAAAATTAGTGGAACCGTGAGTGTCCGCTTATGGGAGCTTTCACTGTATGTAATTTTGAAAAATATTAGAATTTACAGCATTAAATCTGAAATTACGGAAATAAATCCGAAATTACGAAAATAAATCCGAGATTACCGAAATTACGGAAATAAATGCGAAATTAGCGAACTCCATCAGAATTTACAGATATGAATTAGAATTTACAATAATAAATTCAAAAGACGGCAATAAATCGAGGTTAAGAAAATAATAAACCATAAATTTCGAAATTAAATCTAAAATGAATCCGGAATTTCGGAAATTAACCCGAAATTACGCATTTATATCCGTAACTTCGAAAATAAATTAGAATTCACAGTAATAAATTCACCATTACGGAAATAAATCCGAAATAAATCTGTCATTTTGAAATTGAATCAGAAATTATGAAAATAAATCCAAATTTGCGAAAATAAATTCGAAATTACGGAAATAAATGCGAAAGTTTGGAAATACATTAGAAATTACGGAACTACAATACCAATTTACACTGTTAAATCCGGAATTATGAAAATAAATTTGAATTTACAAAGTAAATCTGAAATTACTGATATAAATGCAAAAAAATACGGAAATAAATGTGAGATTACGAAAATTAATCCAAAATTACGCATTTATATCTGTAATTTCGAAAATATTATTAAAATTTACAGAAATAAAAAAAATAATTCTGCAAATAAATTAGAATTTATTGTAATAAATTCGCAATTACAGAAATAAATGCGAAATTACAGAAATCAATTTAAATTTACGAAAATAAATTTGAAATTACCAATATAAATCCGAAAAAATTATGTTCATAAATTCAAAATTACGCAAATAAATCTAAAATTACTGAAATAAACCAGCAATTCAAGAGTTAAATCCGAAATGAATCCGTAATTTCGGAAATTAACCCAATATTACCCATTTATGTACATATGTAATTTTGCAAATAAATTAGAATTTACTGTAATAAATCCGCAATTACAAAAATAAATGAAAATTACAGAAATCAATTTAAATTTACGAAAATAAATTTGAAATTACCAATATAAATCCCAAAAATTATTGTTATAAATTGAAATTACGCAAATAAATTTAAAATTACGGAAATAAACCAGAAATTCAGGAGTTTAATCCGAAATGAACCGTAATTTCGGAAATTTTACCAATATTACCCATTTATTTACATATGTAATTTTGCAAATAAATTAGAATTTACTGTAATAAATTCGCAATTACAGAAATAAATGCGAAATTACAGAAATCAATTTAAATTTACGAAAATAAACTTGAAATTACCAATATAAATCCCAAAAATTATTGTTATAAATTCGAAATTACGCAAATAAATTTAAAATTACGGAAATAAACCAGCAATTCAGGAGTTTAATCCGAAATGAACCGTAATTTCGATTTTACCAATATTACCCATTTATTTACATATGTAATTTTGCAAAAATTATGTAATAAATTGAATTACGAAATAAATTTAGAAATATATTTAAAAATAAATTTGATACGAATAAATCAATTATTCAAAATAAATCTAAAATTACTGAAATAAACAGCAATTCAGGAGTTAAATCCGAAATGAATCCGTAATTTCGGAAATTTACCAATATTACCCATTTATTACATATGTAATTTGCAAATAAATTAAATTTATTGTAATAAATTCGCAATTACAGAAATAAATGCGAAATTACAGAAATCAATTTAAATTTACGAAAATAAATTTGAAATTACCAATATAAATCCGAAAAATTATGTTCATAAATTCGAAATTACGCAAATAAATCTAAAATTACGGAAATAAACCAGCAATTCAGAGTTAAATCCGAAATGAATCCGTAATTTCGGAAATTAACCCAATATTACCCATCTATGTACATATGTAATTTTGCAAACAAATTAGAATTTACTGTAATAAATTCGCAATTACAGAAATAACTGCGAAATTACAGAAATCAATTTAAATTTACGAAAATAAATTTGAAATTACCAATATAAATCCGGAAAATTATGTTCATAAATTCGAAATTACGCAAATAAATCTAAAATTACGGAAATAAACCAGAAATTTAGGAGTTAAATCCGAAATGAATCCGTAATTTCGGAAATTACCCAATATTACCCATTTATTTACATATGTAATTTTGCAAACAACTTAGAATTTACTGTAATAAATTCGCAATTACAGAAATAAATGCGAAATTACAGATTTACAATTTAAATTTACGAAAATAAATTTGAAATTACCAATATAAATCCGAAAAATTATTGTTATAAATTGAAATTACGCAAATAAATTAAAATTACGGAAATAAACCAGCAATTCAGGAGTTAAATCCGAAATGAACCGTAATTTCGAAATTTACCAATATTACCCATTTATTTACATATGTAATTTGCAAATAAATTAGAATTTATTTAATAAATTCGCAATTACAGAAATAAATCAAAATTACGAAATAAACTAGAATTCGGATAAATCGAAATGAATCCGAAATTTCGAAATTACCAATATAAACCCATTATGTACATAATGTAATTTGGCAAATAAATTAAATTTTACTGTAAATAAATTCGCAATTACGAAATAAATGCAAAATTACGAAATAAATTTAAAATTACGAAAATAAATTTGAAATTACCAATTTAATCCGAAAAAATTATTTTCATAAATTCGAAATTACGCAAATAAATCTAAAATTACGGAAATAAACCAGCAATTCAAGAGTTAAATCCGAAATGAATCCCTAATTTCGGAAATTTCCCAATATTACCCATTTATGTACATATGTAATTTGGCAAACAAATTAGAATTTACTGTAATAAATTCGCAATTACATAAATAAATGCGAAATTACAGAAATCAATTTAAATTTACGAAAATAAATTTGAAATTACCGATATAAATGAAAAAATTATGTTCATAAATTTGAAATTACGTAAATAAATCCGAAATTACTGAAATAAACCAGCAATTCAAGAGTTAAACCGAAATTTCGAAATTAAATCCGAAATAAATACCTAATTTCGGAAATGCATGTAATTTTAAAAATAAATTATAATTTACAGTATTAAATCTGAAATTAGCAATATAAATCCGAGATTACCGTAATAAATCCAACATTACGGAAATAAATACCAGAGTTTGGAAATAAATTTGAAATTAGCTAAGTAAATCCGAATTTACTGGAATAAATTCGAAATTACCGAGATAAATGCGAAAAAATTACTAAAAATAAATCCGAAATTAGGAAACTCAATCCGAATTTACACTGATAAATCCAAATAATAAACCCTAAATTTAAACCTAGAAAGAATTAGTACTTGAAAGCCACAATTTTTCTGCTATGTGAATAATTTTCAAATTAGATTTATTAAATTTAATTTGTATGCACATTTTTGGAATCACAAATTTCATAAGCAAACGTTCATTCATATTCACAAATATCACTAGCACGCAGTTTCATATCGGTGTAAATGATTTTTTAATTTATCTTGAGAACAAATTTACTGTACAAATTCAACACAAGCAAACTGTATCTCCCCAGCGTGAGTTTTTAAGTGCCTTTTTAAACTTGATTTGTGTGCAGATTTATAATCACAAATTTCACAAGCAAACGGCTTGTCTCCAGTGTGAGTTTTTAAATGACTTCTTAAATGTGATTTCTGCGCACATTTATAATCACAAATTTCACAAACAAACGGCTTATCTCCAGTGTGAATTTTTAAATGAATGCTTAAATGTGATTTCTGCGCACATTTATAATCACAAATTTCACAAGCAAACGGCTTATCTCCAGTGTGAATTTTTAAATGACTTTTTAAATGTGATTTCTGCGCACATTTATAATCACAAATTTCACAAGCAAAGGATTTCTCCCCGGTATGAGTTTTTAAATGATATCTTAAAGTGGATTTGTTAGAGCAATTATATTTACAAATTTCACACGTAAAGGGTTTCGCACGAGAGTGACTTCTTAAATGTCCTTCGAATGTTTTTTCACATGTATCTACATACCCACAAATTGCACATTCAAACAAATTTGTATTGTTAGATATTCTTGCAGGTTTATGCTGTGTTACTTGTTCAGTATCGCTCTCATCTTTAATGTCGATGGAATGATGCAAATCTTCTAAATTAAACTTCACATCTTCGAGTCCTTCCGTTTTAATTGTGTTATTGCTGCTTGAATTACATGGAGATATCAAACCTTGGCTGTTGCTGTTCATAACGTGTAGGTCTTCAAGGGGTTCCATTTGAGCCATATCTGTAACTGGTTGCATCAGAATGAGGTACTAATGTGTCATTCGACAATAATAATTAATATTTACCTGTAGCACATCTCAACGTGTAAGCTTACATTTGTGAAGTTTGCTTTCACTGCTATTATTTTCGTTATTACAAGATTACTACAAAATAAACAGCAATATTTTTTGTGACAACAAAAAGATGCAGCGATAGTTGAAAGGCAAAACGCCATAAGCAACACTAAATTTGTAATAAAATTTATTGTGATGTCTACGAGTAATTATAAACTTAAAACTAACACATTGCAATGCAAATATTCTTGCTTGTATAGATAAGATAATTAATTACAAATTTTATTTCACAAATTTTCAACTTGAAACCGCTCTATTGTAAAGTTTACAATTTGTCGCTTGTAATCTTTTGTCTTTCAACCATCGTTATCATCTTTGCTTCCTACATGTCGTGTTATTTTCATGATAATTTGTTTACGGTTTAAGATAAGAGGTGAACCCACCCCAATTGTGAGAATAGTTAACTGAATTATAAATAAAAATTTGTAATTAATTATTCGGCATAAATTATTGTAACCAAACAGAGAGATTTGTTAACGAGTAAAATAATTACCTACACATTGAGAAACATGCTACTAGCATATAAATTATGTATCACAGTTTTACATAATCGTGGTACTTACCTTTTCGAATTAGGTTAGTTCGCTAGTTAGCAATCGTAGATTTTGTCTTCATGTGTAGTTTGAGGTTAAAATGAATTTTTTATAGCCAAAGGAGGGTTCCACAATTATGTACCATTTATTTATCCTACAATGATACACATACTACACCGGATTGATGAACCACTTCACTTTACGGGAAGCCCCACAACTCTTTCGTCTGGAATGCACTGGAAGCTTGCGATGGGGTTTCAGATGCGTGGACCTGTGCTAAATTCAAGCAGCTAAATCTAAAAGATTCAAGTGAACCAGCATAAATCAAAGAGCACTACAAAACTAAATTATAACAAATGACTAAGTCATCCATTTTCTATTTTACAGCAAGGGTGGCGCGCTATCTAGTGCAGCAAATTTTTACTCACCCGTGCATTTGTTGTTAAAATTTAAGGTTTTAGCTTTTAGATTAGCGTTTTTATTTTTCAGAACACAACTTTTAACTTGTGGGAAAATGGAACTTGTGGTCACTCAGAGATGAAAAAACTAAGCAGTTAAATAATTAACAATTTGTGCTTGTGTGAACGCACTTTTACACGTCAAATTCAATTTCAAATAACCTAAAATATGACACTCAAATAGGGATGTTGCATGGTATGGAATTTAGTGCTAACTCCTATTAATTCTTGAAAATAACATCAAATGAAATTTATAACCGAAATAAAAATTTTTGAAATGCGGTCTGCGCTAAGAAAATTGAATTTGAAATTCAAAAATGAATCGGTCAGCCGATTCCGCCTCTGACGTCAAACGCGTGATCCCGAACGTTTTATGGAAATTTTACAACGTTGCAAAAACCTGACAGTTAAATATTTGACTTGTATTTGACAGTTTCAAACAATATAACGTTTACCATTTAAATTGTATTTTTTATTAATATAATATTTATTTTAATACAAACTGTAGTCACAAACAATTATAGGAAAAATGGTTTATTCCAAATTTTCTGTGTTTTTATTAAAATTCATTTTTCAATTTTTACACAAACTATTTAAAGGTTACATTATCAATACAAACTGCATTTGCTGTGTTGTCAGTTGTTAAAAAAAATAGTTTATGACGTCATTCGCGCTAAAAACCCGGTTTCAAAAATCATTTTTTATAAATTTTTTTTAAGAAAACTGAAGGACTCCTAAACTATTTATCTATGCAGTGCTGTTTACCAGCACCTAAAGTTTACAAAAAAAGATACTTAAAAAATCATGCAACATCCCTATTGTATAGTCAGCTAAGGCATTTTCTCAATTTTAATTTTGTTAAATTTATTAAATGGAATGTTATTAAAAATAGAATTTATTCAATTAATTTATATACAATACATTGATAATTAGTTTTTCAAAGTGTGAAAGGTTCGACACATAATAAATAATTTTAAAACAATTAAACTTTTTACATTCGTGGTTTTACAAACTAATGCTAGTGCTTTTTATAGATTTTCAAGTCAATAATTAAGCTTTTAAGTTTATAATTTAGACGTTTTTATTAGCGGTGCAATTTTCCTCAACTTACGTTTTTCTTAAATAGCGTGGTATACTGGCAAATTAATTAAATGTTTTTAATTTCTTCAAATTCAAGTTTGGCGCCATCATTAAACGTTAAATAGTTTTCGAAAGTCAAAGACGGTGCAAACAAACATAAAACGCAAATGTTGCAAAAAATAAAGTCGTTTGTTTAAATATTTTTTCCTTAAAGCTAGAGCTTTTTATTTTTTCATCATTATTTCCTTGTTTTAATTTTACCCGGCTAGGGGGTCAACCGCGTAGCGGTAAGCCAGGTTTTCAAAAATTAGAGGTTCACCACCTCTTGAAGTTACGTCAGTAAAACTACAACTTCAATTTTTGAAAACAGGTACTTAAGATTTGTTAGCTCCAAAAATGTGCTTGCATCGCGAAATGGTAGCGACATCTACCAATGCGCTCTAGAAATTTAAGATAAACTGCAACTAAATAAAGTTTTTATTTAATTTTAAATTATTTTCAAGCTTTCAATTTATATTAAAATTATATACATATATATTATTAACCTGTGAAATTAATATTTGATTAAAATTTTTAAAATTAAACGATTAAATAAACAATAGATGACAGCAGCTGTCCACTCTTAAGGGCTGCAGAGCTGCAGAACACCCAAAACACTGAAACACAAAAATTGTAATAAAATTTTTAATAATCAATAATTAAAACAATAATAAAAAATTGTGTAATTATGAATATAATTAGGTTTCAGATTAATAAAATATTAAAATTAAATCGGCATTTTCTATAAACTGATGTATAGGTTATGTGCCCAGAACACGCTAGATGTTTCGCGATTTAATGAGCTGAAACGGTTTGCAATTTAAAAAAAAAGTATTTTTTTTTATGAAAAAGACTAATTGAAAAATGACCGGAAGAATCTACGTATCCTCTATTTACAAGTTTGACGAAAAAAACTACGTGCAAAACTGACAAGGGGAGACCGGCAACTTCCCCTCACTAAATTGATTCATTTTCATTGTGCGTGTAGGTCTTGTATTGGACTTCAACTTCTTTGCCAATTTCAATAAAATTGAATTTGAATAATTAAAATATTACTGATGAACTACATAAAAATTAACATAAATTTGTTAAGTTGTTAATGGAATTGCGTAAGCATGCAAAAAAACAAAAACATATGCGAAGGGTACTGGGATCGCATCCAGCTCCTGCCAATTTTTTTTATTTATTTAATTAATAATTCGCCCCAGTATAATTTATGTCATCGTTCTCAAGAAAAGCAAAGCGCCATAATAAACCCTACTCATAATCTGTAAATATTAAATGTTTTACCTTTTAGCAGTGAGGCACTGGATGGTGTTCCACACCCCAGACCCCCTGGTTTGTGCAGTTCATTTTTTATTAGTAATAAATTGAAGATATCGGCATAACCGATCTAGAAAATCTAATTAATTTGTGACTTTAACAAGTCACACTCAAGTAACTAATATCCCAATTAGCCTAAATTATGAACCAAAGTTGTCGAGACCGGGGGGTCTGGGGGGTGTGGAGCACCCCCCAGGAACACTTAAACTGTGATAGATAAATTTGTAAATTTATCGTTTTCAGTATTAAGCGATAATGGTGAAAGCTTTTAGTGCAAAAATATAAAGCAGTGACCAAGAATTCGGAGGTGGGGGGAGAATTATGAATTTCTTCCAGTATAATATGTCATCGTTCTCAAGAAAACCAAAGCACTATAATAAACCCTATTAATAATCTGTTAATATTGAATGTTTTGACTTTCAGCAGTGAGGTACTGGAGGGTGTTTCACCTCCTCCCAGACCCCCGGTTTGTACAGTTTGTTTTTATTAGTAATAAATGGAAGATATCAGCATAACCGATCTAGAAAAATTATTATAAACCAAAGTTGTAGAGACTGGGGCAGTGGAACACCCTCCAGTGCTTCACTGCTAAAAGGTAAAACATTCAATGTTTACAGATTATGAGTAGAGTTTATTATAGCGCTTTGGTTTTCTTGAGTACGATGACATATTATACTGAAGGAATAATTAATTAAATAAATAAAAAGAAATTGCCAGGAGCTGGATGCAATCCCAGTACCCTTCGCATGTTTTTATTTTTTGCAATCTTACGCAATTCCATTAACAAGTTACCAAATTTATGTTAATTTTATGGAGTTCATCAGTAATATTTTAATCTGTAGCGGTCCTAGAATTAGTAATTCATATAGCAGATCTGTGCAACATAAACCAATCGCCTCAGTAGTGCAGTTGGTTAGCACGCGTATTCACATCTAATACGCTAGGGTTCGAATCCACATTGGGGAACATTTTTTCCAGCACAATATCTTGCTAAATTGGTGACCCCGACGCAAGAACATCAAACAGCTTCTGTTCTAAAAATCTAATTTCTGGGAAGATCTCGCTTAACTCCCTCCTTCAGCAAAAACTGCTAACTAAGCCACAACAGCCACATCAAAGGCTACTGCTTATAACCGACATGGTTACACAGTCTACAGCCACGGCTACTATTCGTAACCGACATGGTTACTAGGAGGAGGGTGATGTAGCGGTCCTAGAATTAGTAATTCATATAGCAGATCTGTGCAACATAAACCAATCGCCTCAGTAGTGCAGTTGGTTAGCACGCGTATTCACATCTAATACGCTAGGGTTCGAATCCACATTGGGGAACATTTTTTCCAGCACAATATCTTGCTAAAATCATTCAAATTCAATTTTCTCAAAATTGGCAAAGAAGCGTGTCCTTATACTTGCACCTGTTGAACTCCAATACAAAACCTACACGCACAATGAAAATGAATCAATTCAGTGAGGGGAAGTTGCCGGTCTCCCCTTGCGAGTTCAATTTATAAACAAAAACGGAAACAAATAGAATGCTGGTACACGAGCGGTTTCATAAATGCAAGATGAATGAAAATGATTCGATCGCACACCACGTAAGTGAAGTTCTGAATTTAGCTCAAAGAATCCGGCGAAACAATAAGTGATACTGCTATAACGACAAAAATTCTCGGAGAACTGTGCCAAAAGTGCGGCAACGTAAAACAGGCATGGTTATCTCTAGAAGAGAGAAA
Source organism: Lycocerus yunnanus (assembly GCA_036346125.1). Lineage (NCBI taxonomy): Eukaryota > Metazoa > Arthropoda > Insecta > Coleoptera > Cantharidae > Lycocerus > Lycocerus yunnanus. Next base: position 1,699,720 of record JARFIX010000033.1, on the reverse strand, counting down.
ACGAACGATTAAAAATGTAATAGTAAGATTGCTTCATGAAAAGTTAAACCTGTCTACATACGAAGAAAACGATAACGCGTTTACAGCCGCAACCAACAGAAAATCGCAATAAAATATTTTCTCAAAAGAGCAAAACGTTTACGTGTTTCAACTGTCAGAAAAAGGACCATTACGCAAGAGACTGTAAAACTCTTTGGAAACCAAAAAGGAATGCAAACCAAGAAAATGCACCTCGCCATGCGACAGCATTCTTGACAACCCATCGCAAATATGAACTCTTAGCAACAGCGGAAGAAGACGGGTGGATTATGGTCTAAACTGTTGACGAGTTTTGAAAAGACATGAGAAAACCTATTATTTCATTAGGTCCAAAACCCATGGACGGCGAAAAAGGTAATCTGGTTTTTTTGAAATATAAAAATTTTTGAATGTTTTGTTTACTTGTGACATTCAATTTTAGAATCTAGGTCGATATAGGTTTGTCAAAACACATGTCAATTAATTTTATTATAAAAAATTTTCCAATATAGTTTTTGATTTTATTTTTAATGGATTTTAATCCATTTCATTCATTTAGGATAGTTTAGCTGATATCTTGAAAAGACGAAACCACTTTACCCAAAGGAGGTCCTAAACTTAAATGTGAATTAGAAAATTTTCAAATTTCATTAAACTTGAAACCTTGTAAAATATTTTATACAACATAAAATTTTATAAAAAATTTATTGGAAAAATTTCCACTAACATTTACAATTTTCAAGTAATATCTAGAATATTTGGTAAATTTTAATTTTGCCCTGGTGAATGGTGAATTAACGAAGTAAATGAAGTTACAAAATAATGACAGGTGGGATGTATATTGCGCGCTCCGTGACTCCTAATATTGCCGAAGAAGTTTTCCAATGGGTCTTGATTTAGGTTTCTCAACGATAAGAATTTGAAACCCAGTTTCTTTTGCTCTCTCCACAAATAACGAAAAGTCTAAAAATTAAAACCAAAATTACCTAATTAAAATGTTAAAAATGGTGAAACAAAAAGATTACCTTAATAGTAAAAATCCAATTTCTTATTGTGGGAGGCACATGTTTTGTATTTCCCTTCTTAAAGCTGATGCTTTCTAAAATTTTTATGGCCATAGTCCAAAATTCGTGATGAGCCGAATTGGATGACACAGCGCATCTCAGAATTTTTCCTTCGGAATGCTTCACTCGTGTTCCATTGACAGAATCAAACAACTTATCAAAGAAAAGTAAGAAATCGGCAGTGCCCATTGCATTTTCTGATAATGTAGCAAGTCCTAAAATAAAGCAAAAAAAAAGAATAACAAAAATCAAAATTACAAAATAAATGTCTCACCTAATTTTGCTACACCACGTATAGTTGCCGAAACACGTTGAGATAACACTTGGGCTGCCAATTTTACTTTCATTTTTTTTAATTTTTCTTTATAGATATGGCTATCAGTTAATTTATTGAGCATCCTAGTGTCAAAATCGCCAACATCAAATTCATATATGTTGACAATATCTGACCAGGATGCTACTGCTGGTTCGCCAGTAGATGATGTAAAATTACAATCATACTCAATAAAATTATTTCTTATACACTTTAGCAAGTGGGGAGGGTCATAGACATGAAGTACTTCTTGATCACCTATTAGGTAACCAAGTAGTCTGTTTTCACTGCCCTCGCGAATATGTATTTTGTCAGTATCTTCCAACAAGCTTTTAATGGCAGCAGTATTCGTTGTGGCCTGGTCCGATACACTGCATATGACACGAAGACCAATACCTTGCAGTGCCTGAATTACTGCTTTTAATTCAGTTTCAACTGAAATTTTGACATACCACCTTCGGTAAAATAGTATGCCACTGGCTGTTTCCACTTGCGACGAATACCACGAGCCATAAATACCATAGCATGATCTGCAAATTTGGCTTTTTTGTGGTTACCAGTATCTTCAAAACCTTCAATCAAATCTGTTTTACTATTAAAATGTAAGGACGGCTCGATGCTCATTTCGTCAAAAATGATTGTACAATGCCGATCAAGTACATGCAATTTTTGAACCGAAACCGATAATGATTCTAAAATTGCATAATTGATTCCCGTTTTAAAATCTATTTTATGCAGTAAATTTAGCAACGTTGCTCTCGAGGGCAATGCAAAAATCTTTTTTAATAATCTGTAACCAGATGCACTTTGTTTCAATAGGCATAAAGCCAACACCTTGTCATCCAAAGTGTATCTGCGACCACGACTACTTCTCCTTTGCAATTTTAATTGAGAAATTAAAAATTTCGCAGTGGTACTATTTGCATTTTTAAATATATTTGAATTTGCCAAGTGAATGGCCCTTTCGATATTTTGCTTCTTTGTTTTCTTCAAGCTTTTCAGTTTTTTATTTAATGAAGAAGCTACATAATATAACTTCTTAGCTTTTGGAGAAAGGTTGGACACTCGACCAACGTTAACTTGTCCGAGAAGACCAGCGCCTGAAACATAACAAATAAATTTAATATCAAATTGATTTGTACAGCAACCATTACACAAAAACAACATAGTAAATCAGTTTGTTTAAGTGTAATAGTCGTCAACCAAAATCAAGTTATAAAACATACTTTTTAATGGGGTGCACGGTGGTACTGAATCTAGAATTTACAGGAAGTACAGGATCGGAAATAGTTTCATCAAGATTATGAATGTCATTGGAAAAAGAACCAACACTAACTTCTGTAAAAGTAATAAATAAAATTAATAATGCAAATAAAATTACTTTAAATACAATTTTCAATTATAATACTATACCTGATAAATCTAAAAGCAATGTAGGAACTGCACCAACTTTTAAATTAGTTCTATTGCTAGCACAAGCAATAAATTTGCTGTCATCACTAAAGTGAACATCACAAACAACATAATTCTTCCTTTTCTCATATTCTATATTTTTTTCAACAGCAGCAGTCCATTTATTGAAAACCTTAAATGGAAAAAACAGTTGATTAAAAATTGTTCACAAATAATTTTAAAAGAATGTAAATTAAATTTACATCCAATAAAATTACAAACCTCTAAATCTTTAGGAAAGATGTGAGTTCGTACAGTTCCCGATGAGGAATTACAACATCCTTTAACCACACATCTGCAAACCATAGTAATTGAATAATTAACACACAGTACACGCAAAACAAACTAAACTACACTCGAATTGTTGTTATAAAATAACTTGACGCCATTACATTTTAACCGGTTGAACCATAACACAATTATTTTTGACATCTGTTGACACTATCTCTCTCATCGATGATTTTGTTTAACGAGGCAGCGCCATCCCTAAAGAGTGTTATAAACTACACCCCCCGCACGAATGATGAGATAACTCCTCTTGTTTTGAGGTTAAGTTAAATTTGAGTAAAAATGTTTACCAAATTTGAGATTTTTCCAGTTTTAATTATTGTTACTGTTTGATTGTTCTATTGTTAATTACTTTTTTGTTTGCAAAGTTCGTTTTGTTAATAGTATTAGCTATTGCTTTTATTTTAGTATTGGTTAGGTACCCGTAACGAATAAATTTATTCAGCATCGCAGGCAAGTAAAACTTATTACTCTATAATTTTTGCTACTTATGAATACAATTATTTGTTGTAAGTACACAAGGAAACGATATCATTAGATTTTTTACTTATAGAATACAATAAAAGATCCAAAAATTTCACTCAAGCTAAAATTAATTCCTTAGTCGACATTGTTATAAGTTATAAAGGGAGGTTGGAAAACAAGAAGACAGATAGGACAACATGGAGGAAGACAGGTGCAATATGGGAGAAAGTAGCGAATAGTTCAATTCAATACCTGGGAGTTATTCCCGAACTAGTAAAACGTAGCGTACCAAGTACGACACAATGAAAAAGAAGATAATGTAAAACAACAGCTCTTTCAAAAAGAAAACTTAGCAAGATTAGTGGTGGAGTAGCAGACTGCTCCAAGTTGGAACCCCACGAAAAAAAATCTAGAAAAAACTATCAATGCTAGGTCTGCCACCTATTCGACAGTGACAACAATACAATGTTGTAGCAACAGAAAGGTAATTACTCCACAATATTAATAAATACTGTATTTCGATGATTTTAAAACTAATGTACCATTTTTTTCAGAAGCACATAATAGCACCTGACAAATTTCTGTAGAACGGAAGGCAGTAAAAGTTATCGCAGTAAAGATCAAAACATGTAATAAAACATTCTTCTGGAGATAATTTATATACAATTTGTTAAATTTAACGCATTTGATGTAATAATAATAAATTATTGACATATGAAATTCCTTTTTATGACAAACGAAATCTGTAGCCACTTATTGAAAATGAGCCACCGACGGTTCTTTCCGAACCAGTCAATACAACCAACGAAGTGCTATTGGTAGAAAACCAGCTAGGAGAACAGGTAATTAAACAAGGTATGCAATTTAAATTCATTTGATAAATAATAATATAGTTAAATTCATTTATTTTAGCTGAAAACATGTTCTGGTGTTAAAAACAAGGTTTTCGAGTGAGTAAATTAAAATGGAAAATGTTGAACTGGCAGAATGAAAAAAAACCATATTAATATGGTCTGGTGAGGTTCATTTTTAACTAACCATGTGGTATCATTATACATTTATATAATTAAGACCACCAATTTTGAATTTTTTAGAAACAAAATTGGAATGGATAATATTTTTTTAACTTGCCGATTTATCCATTGACCAGAATTTTAAAAATATAAAACAGCTTATAAATTCGGAAGGTTTATCCAAGGCCTGAGCGAAGGCATTTTGTTCATTTTTATAATAAATAAAATAATAATCAATTGGTAATTGAATATATTAAACGTACTGTATCAGCTGACTTAAATTAGGCCATGCAAGTCAACAATGCGATTTATTTAGAACATTTGATTATGTAATTTTTGTTAAATCTTAATTTTTAAGGTTTTTATAGTAATTTTATTTATTATATTTTACCCGGCTATGGTGCAACCGCGTAGCGGTAAGCCAGGTTTTCAAAAATTAGAAGATAATTCAATAGTGTACTTCTCCATGTTTTAAATTTTTAAAAACGGTACTTAAGATTTGTTAGCGCAAAACATTTGCTTGCATCGCGAAACGGTAGCGACATCTACCAATACGCTCTAGAAATTTAATTAAAATTTTGTATAAAAAGTGCTTTGATTAAGATTCGATTTAAGCTATCGAAACAAAAAAAATAATTTAAATGTGGTTGGAAATGGTACAACAAAAGGAAAATCTAAAGTTAAATTAATGCCTGATTTTTTTCAATGATGTTCTTCGTGAGGCGCTTCTTGTGTTTGTCGTCGAAAGGAAGTTGATCAAGTTCGTACGCTAGCATGTTACGGACTAGTGGATTTGGGTGTTCTTCTGTGGACGCGATTAGCTGCTGCATCCTGGTGTGAATGATGTTCTGGATTTCTTGTATATTGCAATCTTGATGTTTTCTTTGGTCCTGGTGTATAATGGGTAGTTCCCGATGATGTTGAGGAACTTGTTCTGGGTTACCTGGATTTTCTTGATGTTTGTCTTGGTGGCGTTACCCCAGATTGGTGCGTTGTAGGTGAGTACACTTCTTGCGCAAGTTTTGTACAGCGTTACCTTGTCTTTTGTGGGATTTTAGAACTGCCTGCTATAAGTGGGTATAGCAAAGCGATCAGCTGTCTTGAATTATCTGTACGCTGCTTGATTTCGCGGATCCAATTTAGCTTTGCATGTACGTCCCGTGGTACTTGACGTTTGCCTCGTTTGGGATTTCTATGCCATCCAGGGTAATCTTTCTTAGCAGCGCCTTTCGAGTGAAGAGTATTGCCTGGGTCTTTGGTAAGTTCAGCTTCATTTGCCAGTTTTTGAAGTATATTTGTAGTATTTCCAGGTGCTCCTGGAGGTTATTTGTAATGACGTCGTGTTTGAACGGCGTAGAGTAGATGGCGAGGCTGGTGCGTGGGTATTTTGAAACGTCGTTAATGTACAGCTGAAATAGGATCGGACCAAGCAGTGTTCCTTGCGGGACTCCAGTTGTGACATTCTTTGTTATGGATGATGACCCCTTGATGGCGACCACGAATCTTCTTTCCTCCAGGTAGGATATTATTAATTTAATGTATGCGTTTGGCAGTTTTACTTGTTTGATTAACTTGTAGACGAGCGCTTGGTGGTTGACGACGTCGAAAGCTTTTCGAGATCCAGGAGCACCATTCCATTGCGACGTCTTCTTTGATTCTGGCAACTTGGTGAGTGGTATTGTGTTTTGCCCTGAACATTTTTTGGCATTGAAATATTTGGCAAAGATTTTTGGGCAGGTGCCTCGGAGTATTTTCGCAATGTCCCTCTCCGGAAAGGTATTTTGTGGTCTGTTGTACACTAATGATTCTTGTAAATTACCTAGATTCTGACGGTTATGCTCAACGTGGTTGCATCTAGGTCCTGGTGGTATATTGCATGGTGTTGGAAGCAGCTCTTTACGTAGATGACGGTTTCTCTACTTTTTCCTGTGGCAACAGCTCATAGCGGCCAGAGCAGAGGGTCAGATTGACTAACGCAACCACGGAAAATCATGGATTCACCCTAAAAGCAAGATTCAGGCAAAGTAAAGAATGTTTTGCAAGTCAAAAATGCGTAGATCGTTGTAATCGAACATCAGATAACGGAGCAGTAAGCCATCAAAAACAATTCAAGGTATTCGGGCGATTTCCTGCGGTCGTACAATAAGGGTGATATTACCAATAATGGGCATGGAAAAATAATTAGTTACGAGGTAAACAAACGACTCCGAGAAAAGGTGACCCAGACACAAACGTCCGAGAACCTCCAACTTCTCATGTTTTCTTTTTAATGTCTACCAGTTAGGTTATTTCACTTTCCTGGACAGGACCAAATAGAGTATGTACAGATCTGGGATAAAGCTCACTTACATTTAATTTTTAATTCGCATTCTTGAACTAATTTGCATCAAATCGGAGCCAGCGTAGGGCGTTTGCTATACCTGCATAGTGAACGCTGAAGACTATCTTGAGTAGCTTCCAAGTTGAAAACTAGAATGAGGTACTTACAATATTATTTCAGATTTCTGGGAAATCTCATACTTGAAAATATCAACTCAACAATAATCCTAATTAAAAGAAGCCCTGGGAGATTAAAAACATAATTATTATTTCGAATTAATCAACTTTTATGTTTTAACCTAGAATACGTCATTTACTGTTCCTGTCATTAGTTGAATTTTCCATTGTTATTAAAATTACTAAGCAGAGTTCCTGTTTACAGTAATTACCACATAAGGTAATTATATTTCGGTTTGGTGAATTTTCGAAACCTTGAATTTTTTAAATGTCGTTAGGGACTAGATTTCTGAACAAGATACTACACTAAAAACTGAAACGCTTCCATCAAAATGTCATATCTCTCCGAAATGTTGAATAACAAACTATATTTTGCAAACATTGTTCTAATTAGTGTCATATGTTCAAACTCGGCAAACGATTTTTATTCAAAAGTACGTATTTTTCGCATGATTTCTAATTATTATTTTTAAACGTTTTGCTTTTAAGTTTCATCAAAAAGGCTATAAAGTTGAATTTCAAAGAACGGAATTGATTGGTTACAATAAATCTGTTTTCAATTTCCTGGAAATTAAAACATTTAAATATAATCGATCGTTAGCAGTTACAAATGTCACGGTTAACTCGAAACTGAACATGAGTACTGAAATGGGGGTATCCACGCCGAGAAAACTTGTTTTGTCAAATTATTGAATTAATTATTTTAGGTGGTAGTGCAATTTTATAAATTTCTAAGTAATGAATACCGTGAACTCCGCGGATCGAGATTTCAAGTAAATGTATGTAAGAGCTTTGCTGCAAACATCGTGGGATTACAAAGTTTTTTCAAATGTGGAAATTTTACCTCATGTCAAATAATTCAAGTACTATTTTTTTTTAAACCAAGTATATAATTTTTTAAATAATTTTTTTTAGGAAACCACCTATACAGTATGCAATAATTACCCAGACGAATCTCGATTTCCACCTTTCATACCAAGTGGTGAATACAAATTTCATCAGGAGTTAATGTATAATGATGAAGTAGTTGCTACAACAGCGCTCTATATAAAAGTATATCGTCCTGTTCCTAGACCACCAAAACACAAAACTGTTAATTGATGTTAATTTCTATATTCCGATTTGGAGTTACTTTTCAAGATTGAGTTGATAATAAAATCCTTGATTAGCAATATTAGATATATTTATTTTAGGTTGGGTACGTTTCGCCGGGGCACGATTTGGTGGCAGATGCTAATTAATAAATTGACAGTTTAATTAAAACAAAAAAATCACAAGTAATATGCTCAAAGTAAATCTAAAGATAAAAACAAACTAAAACTATTAAGATGTAGAAATTAATAATCGTTGGTTAACTTTATACAGTTCTTTACTTCTGAAGATGTTTGACGCTCTCATCAACTGATGATTGAACCACGACCGTTTTACCACGCGCCCCGTTTGATCCGAGTGTATCCCGCAAGCTTTTACCACAGCTAAATACGCGTCTATTTTCTTGGATATAAAGATTTTTGGGATGGTAATATTTTATCAAATTCACCTCTCATCGGCATTAAACTGATGTCGTTAAGAATCCACCTGCGACTCGAAAGGGTAATTCAGATTATAGATATTAATAGATGTTTTTCCTCTTTGTCCTTACCACGTGGTCACCTAGAAGAAAATTGTTAAACCCAGAGGTGGGTTCTCTTGTTTTAAAAATACGTTTTCCCTTGCATTGGCTAAGTTCCGACGGTATGCGAGGATTGTGAATTTCTACAAGTAACAAAGACAAATAATAAAACAAAAGGACTAAGTTTTAATTTATTCTACCCAAAATAGCAAATGGTAGGCATCTGTATAAATGCCAGAATATGAAACACTACGAACACTAAACATTTCCTAAAGTCAAGTTAAAAATTAACTTTTGTCGTGAAAGAGAAAATTTCAATTTAAATGTTGAAAAACTTGTAACTTTAAAATTATGACCTCAGTCAACACTTATTCAAAAAAAAGGAAGAATTCGAAAGGATAGATCTTTAAAAATGTAATCACAACCTTGATTCGATTATAAAGTTTAGTATAATAATCGCGTCATAACATGTAAAATTATTATTATTTGCGTTTTGGCCACACATTTTGTGTTTTAATGGCTTTTTTTTTAAGAAATGCAAAAAGAAAGATAAAAAGAACAAAACAAAACCAAAACATTGAAAATCGGCCTGTTAGTAAAAAAGTCGACAACAGGGAACTTCTTGTAAATGGAAAACAGGGCCCTTAATTGAGTTTTTCGAATTTTTTCTTCATATTTTACGGCATTCTAGGTGCATCCTAAATTTGATTTCTCTAGCTCTGATTAGGTTTTAATTGAATAAAATTTACGCATAGAACATAGTTTTTTTTTTAGTTAATATTTAGTGAAAATTTGACTGGGCTTTGTCACAGGTGCCATCATTTCCTGAGTTGTCCAAGAAGTCATAAAAGAGGGAGTCCCACAAGATTGGTTCTAGAACCGAGCTCTGCGGCAGCCCTTTATGCACAATTTCTTTATTTTAACAACTTCTGCAGAACTCTTTTTTTGTGAGCATCTGAACATTTGAGGCAGTGGAGGAGAGAAAACAAAAACAAGATTTTTTATAAATTTTTTTTATAAAATTGGTTTCATACATTGTGGGCTCACTGTAACATATTACGTATTATTGGTTCAGGAAATACATATTAAGAAAATTAAAAAATAAAATTATACATTCACGATTTTCTTAATATTGTTATTTAATACTGAATAAAAAACATATTAAAATTGCATTAAATTAAAGATGATTTTACATTTAAATGAATTTAAATCGCTTAACATAAAAAAATTATAAAATCTTTTAAAAACAAGTCAGCTAATAATAATAATAAAAAAATGTATTTTAAATGATTTAAACAATTAAAATATTTTGTTCATCCGCAGTCGTATGTTAATGTATAATTACAATTTATTTATTATTTATCAGCTTGCGAATAGAGTTTTTAGTGGACTATCAGTTTACATTTTAAATTTCCTTTTATAAAGTGCAAATTAAAAAAAATCTAGCAAAATAAAAATACTACAGCAATTTTTTAAAATCAAAAATTCATACATTTTTAGCACCAAACTTCTGACTTTCAAACGTAGCTCGCAAAAACCGGCTTACAGTGAGAAAACTAAATTTATACCTTTTAAATTAAGTTAAAAGAACAATTAATAAAATAGTTAACACTTAGCAATTTGAAAAAAATTGAAACCCGTATTTTTGGTTAGTCGCCTTTGGCAGAGATATGATTTCGAATTTGAGGGTTGCGTCAAAATCAAAAATTTACAAATGTAAAAAAATTGGTTCTGCAAGGAAATGTTTAAAGGACAAAATGTTTGACAATAAATGATTGAACTTACGAAAAAAAAGTTTTGAAAATAATCACGAAAATCAAAATTTAAAAGAAATGAATTTTTGAAGTCGTTACCCAAACTTTATCCTAATTTTGATCATTTTTTCAAAAAGTGGAAGAAAAGACATGCCGGAAATGATGTTCAAAAATTGTGATTAAAATGATCACAACAATCTAGAATCTACCACCCAAATGTCTCATATGCGGACATCACGAGAGAACCTACACATAATTACTTAAATGATAATCAACAGCAAATCCAGCAGTCATCAAATCAAAACTCAAACTCGATTGAAAAATTATGTTCAAACTCATGGATAAGATGGATCAAATGCTATCTATCTTAATGAAATTAATGTCAAAAATGTTATAATGTTTTTCTCTACAAAGTTAGCAGTATGGAATGCCAATGGCTTGTCCCAACATCGACAAGAGGTACAAACTTTTATTATAAATCACAAAATTGATATTATGATGGTGTCTGAAACTCATTTCACAAACAAGAGTCATCTAAAAATACCAAATTTCTCAATACATCATACCCGCCATCCAGATGGTACCGCACATGGTGGTACTGCGATAATCGTCAAGAACTCCTTGAAACACCACGTACTGCCTAATTACCAAAGTGAACACATACAAGCTACGAGTATCATGGTCGAGGGCAGGGTGGCCCTTAATAGTTTCAGCTGTATACTGTCCACCAAAGCACAAAATCAAGGAACCCGACTTCATAGAGTTCTTTAAAACATTTGGTTGCCGTTTTATAGCGGCAGGTGATTATAACGCTAAACACCAGCAATGGGGTTCCAGAATTGCTAATCCCGTGGCAGAGAATTACTCAAAGCACTATCAAAAATAAACCTAAACTATTTATCATCGGGTCACCCAACGTACTGGCCGACGGACAGAAATAAAAACCCAGATGTATTGGACATCTGCATTACAAAAGGTATTGCAGCAAACTACCTGGAAGCGAAACCTTGCCTAGATCTGTCGTCGGACCATTCACCTGTCCTTATTGAATTTAACGCCAGTATTATAAGTAATGACAGACCTCCGTCATTGTGTAACAAATTTACCGATTGGGACTCGTTCAAAACATTTATCAACTCAAATATAGATCTGACAATGTCACTCAAATCAGAGATGGATCTTATTGTGGCAGTTGAACACCTAACTACCACTATCCAAAATGCGTCCTGGTTATCAACCCCTACTCTATCCACTGCAAAATACGAAAGCTGCCCCGTCAAAGTTAAGGAAGCCGTTGCAGTAAAGCGAAGACTTAGAAGTATATGGCAGTTCACTAGACACCCAAGTGATAAAACAAAATTAAACCAAGCCACGGAAAAACTCAAAAATCTTCTAAATGACCTAAAAAACAGTTCCTTCCAAACCTTTTTAGAAAACTTATCACCAACTGAAGCGACAGACTACTCGTTGTGGAAAGCCACAAGAAAATTACAACGGCCAACAACTTTCGTACCACCGATTAGGGGGAGAAACGGTGACTGGGCAAGAAGTGACCAGGAAAAGGCGGATGTTTTTGCCGCACACCTGACTGATGTTTTCAAACCTTTTCCACCGGATTCTCAAGAGGTATCTGGTATAAATGACGATGCACAGCTCGAGATACCCCAACCCGAATACAGAATCAAACCTTTTAAACTACATGAGATTAGGAAAACGATTCAAACTCACTTAAATCCAAAAAAGGCGCCTGGTTATGACCTCATTACTGGCAGAGTCCTAAAGGAGCTACCTGAAAAGGGGTTAATCTTTGTCACTTATGTATTCAATGCCGCCCTCCGCTTAAACGTTTTCCCAGATCAATGGAAGGTGGCCCAGATAATCGTGGTGCCTAAACCAGGTAAACCACTCCAAGATCCAACGTCATATCGACCCATCAGCCTCCTGCCCATACTTTCTAAATTATTCGAGAGAATGCTGCTCCAAAGAATCCAACCGATACTACTAATGAAGAACTTAATACCAGAACACCAGTTTGGCTTCAGACAGCAGCATTCTACCATCCAACAGGTTCACAGAGTGGTCGAAGAAATAAATAAAAATCTAGAATATAAAACCTTCTGCACAGCTGCATTTATTGACGTCTCCCAGGCTTTTGATAAGGTGTGGCACGAGGGCCTGCTATTTAAAATTAATCAAAAGTTACCAGCCTATCACAAGTTACTCAAATCTTACCTCACCGAAAGAAAGTTTCGTGTTAAGTGTGGAGAAACATACTCAAACCTCTGCCCAATAAACTCGGGGTACCTCAGGGCAGCATCCTGGGTCCGGTACTCTACCTGTTATTCACAGCAGACCTACCAACAACTGGGTTCACGAAAACCGCCACTTTTGCAGACGATACGTTAATTATGGCTTCTCATAGTAATAAACACCAAGCTTCAGTAGACCTACAAGTAAGCCTAAATCAGGTACAGAAATGGATGAGGAAATGGCGTATTAAAGCAAACGACTCGAAGTCTGTACAAGTCACTTTCACGACAAAAAGAGAAAATTGCCCACCAGTAACGCTAAATGACCGTGTGTTACCCCAGGCGGATGATGTCAAATATTTAGGTATGCATTTGGACAAGCGCCTCACCTATGCAAAACACATTTGGATGAAAAGAAAGCAACTTGGTCTCAAATTCAGACAGTTGTACTGGCTTATTGGAAGAAAATCCAGCTTGTCTCTGGAAAACAAAACTCTACTGTACAAATGTATTATAAAGCCTATATGGACGTATGGGATTGAGTTATGGGGAACAACTAGCAACTCTAATATTGAAATTCTACAGCGATTCCAGTCAAAGATGCTTCGCACCATAGCGAATGCTCCATGGTATGTACCTAACGAAGTCTTACACAATGATCTGCAAATGGAAACGGTGAAAGAGGTCATAAAATCGCAAAGTGCAAGTTACAAAAATAAATTAAGCGACCATCCAAATAAACTAGCCACAGACCTCCTTGAAAACAGTTCTACACCCCGCAGGTTGAAAAGGCATCATCCGTGGGATCTCCCAAATAGATTTGTTTGAAGTGATGTAGTGTTATCTAAGTTGATGGTGTGTATAAAAATGACATGATTGTAAGTAATGTTTTGTGGAGTTAAGTCATTGGACTTGATCTCTTATGACACTTGTTCGCTATACCATTTACTGAATGTTATTTAACAGATTGTAAATTCAATATTGGGATGTCAATTAAAAAAAAAAAAAAAAATGATTTAAACTTACCAATCAAAATTTGAAAATAATCACGAAAATCAAAAATTTTTCGGAAAAATGCGTTTTTGTTGTCGTTACCCAAACTTTATGCTAATTTTGAAACTTTTTTCGAAAAGTGGAAGAAATGATATGCCGGAAATGATGTTCGAAAAATTGTTTTAAATTGATTTAAACTTACGAAACGAAAGTATAAAAAATAATCACGGATATCGAAAATTTTTCAGGAAAATGCATTTTGGTGTCGTTACCCAAACTTGATCCTAATTTTGATCATTTTTTCGAAAAGAGGAGGAAAGGATATGCCGGAAATGATGTTCAAAAATTGTTATTAAAATGATTTAAACTTACGAAACAAAAGTTTTGAAAATAATCACGAAAATCAAAATTTTTCAAAAATGCGTTTTTGATGTCGTTACCCAAACTTTATCCTAATTTTGATAATTTTTCGAAAAGAAGAAAAAGACATGCCGGAAATGATGTTCAAAAAATTGTTGTTAAAATAATTTAATCTTACGAATCATAAGCTTTGAAATTAATCCCGAAAATCAAAATTTTTCAAAAATTGCATTTTAGATTAGATATTTATTTAAATGTAAAACTTGTACATATATCTACAGCAGAATTAAAATTAATATTAAGTTTACAATTAAAGTTACAAGAAAAATTTAAAAACAAAAAGAAATTATCAAAATATTGGTTGAGATTTAACAAACAATATTGCAACCTGTTTCGTTGCAGTTGGTATGCTATTATACAAAGCGAAACCATCATAGTAGATGGAACGCTTTGTACACTCCTTTCTGACAGTTCTCACGTATACATTGTTACAGTTGCGTGTTAAGTGGTCGTGAATCTCACGTCCATAGATCAAGCCATGACTCAAATATTCCGGCATTAAACCATTGCACAATTTATATATGAAACAAAGTGTGTGATACATCAGGAACTGGCGTACAGACAAAAAATTTAGAACTTCCAACATTTTTGCAACTGGTGTATATTTGTTGCATTTCAGAATACTTCTCATTCCTTTGTTTTGTAGTTTCTGTATTTCTTGTATGCTGGTTGAATCAAGGTAGAACAAAATTGTAGGACAGTATTGCATATGTGGTGCAATAATGCTTTTGAAAACTGTTAACCGGCATTGCAAATCCAAATTTTGTGAGATTCTTCTAAAATAATTCACTTTTTTTGACAATTTCTTAATTACGGCCAAAGCATGATCTTTGAAAGTCAGTTTCCTATCAATAAGTACCCCTAAGTACTTAATTGTGTCAACAACTTCAATGACTTCGTTCCCAAAATACACGGGTTGTGCGCTTGCCGGCTCCGAACCTAAAATCATTACTTTTGTCTTTTTAACATTTATTACTAGACTATTCTCACCTAGCCATAAATTTAACTTTAGCAGCACCTTATTCACTTTTCTACAGCTCGGGTAGTGTCGGAATCTTGAATCGCAATCAAAGTGTCATCCGCAAACAAGTTAAGGAAAATCTTCGTTGTCGTTTCAAAATCTTCGTTTCCATTTAGTAGGATGTCATGAATTTCGTTAATGTAAAGTATAAACAACAGTGGCTAACACGGTGCCTTGAGGCACTCCGTTATTGCAATGCACCTCCGAAGACATGTATTCACCAACCTTGGTCACCTGTACCCGATTGCTTAGATATGATCGAAACCATTCTATCGCCAATTTGGATAAACCCATTTTCTTCAATTTGTCAAGTAGAATGTGTCTGTTTATTGTTTCAAAGGCACGACGAAAATCAACAAACACAGCTACTATCATGTTCCCCTTACGATCCAACCACTCTTTCCAATGAGAAATAACTAATTGTAACGAAGTTTCACACGAGTGACCATCACGAAATCCTGATTGATTTTCAATTAATATTTTTATCCTTAACAAATTTCAATAATTGCTTATAAATCAATTTCTCGAATACTTTTCGAAAAAAACCACAGAGTTAATTGGCCTAAAATCAGACGGTTGAACTGAGTTTGCCACTTTGTGTATTGGTGTTACAATTGTCTTCTTCCAAAGAGATGGAAAAACACCACTTCTAATGGATAGATTAAAAATTTCAGTTATTTTGGTCAAAATGAACTTTCCACCACATTTGAGTATTTGCCCATTAATAGTGTCATTAGATGATTGTTTCGTAATAGCTTTTATTGCATCCATAACATCTTCTTCATTAAATTCTAGAAAATTAAATTGTTGTGACCATTCTTCTTCATCTTCGTTTGGTATATAATTCTGAGTACCAACTATTTCCTGTATACTTTTAATTGTACTTATATTGTACTGTTCAGCGATCGTTTCCGAATCTCTTACCAGTATATCATTAAATTTCATACACGTTACTTCGTTTCGTTTTGGCCATCGATAGCTTCTTTAAGCAACCTCCACATTGCTTTTGGATCATTCCTGCTTGACTCGATAGATTTCTTAAAATAGTTTTTCTTTTTGTTTTGGATTAACTTTGTAGTTAGGTTTCTAACTCTTCTATATTCTTCCCAACTTTGCGAATTATTGATAAATACTGCTTGTCGGTATGCCCAATCTCTTAGATTGACTTGAGTTTTGATTTCCTTATCGTACCACCGATTTTCATTACGATGTCCTACGACAGGTATTGATCTTAGGGGAATCAAAACATTTACTACCATCTCCACATTTTGGTAAAGACGGTCTACATGTAGATCAACTTCATTTGTGTTGCTCTTGTTTAACCATTCACAATTCGTCAATTTATTTTGGAATACTTCTTCGTTAAGTTTACGAAAATCACGAACTTTGATTTGTTTCTTTGTATTATGTAGGCTGTAATTTTTTGTTGACCTTAAAAGTTCCATTTAATTCAATTTGTATTATTGAGTGGTCTGATAATTTCGGTTTATCTCGCACGGTAACACTCAAGTTCTTCTTATTGCAGAAAACCAAATCAATTCGTGTACTAGCATGCTGGGTTATTCTTGTATATCCTTCTACCTTTTGACCATACCCAAATGTAGTCATTGAATTAATAAGCGCCTTCGCATAGGTACACTTACTATTGTCAATGTTGATATTAAAATCTCCGGCAATAATGTTCATCGTGTTTACATCAAGAATCGATTCAATTAATTCATTCAGTTTATCCAAAAAATAAAGTAGGTCCCTTAGCGGGAGACCGATATACGTTCACAACGTTAATTACTTTACCATCACTATTCCTTATTTTGATCACCAATATCCATACCAGATTCTGAAAGCAATCGTTGTATAGCACTTCAAAATCGAAACAATTTCTTACATAACAAATTATTCCTCCAGTGTGTCTGCTGTGAGAATTACATCTCACCATATTAAATCCTTGAATTTTCAACTCGTCATCTTGAATTTCATCTGTTACATGAGTTTCGTTAAAACTATACAACATATGACGCTCACTATTAACGAATTGAAAAATTTCGTCCTTGTTAGATAATAAACTTTGTACATTACTTACTATTATAGACGGTGTTCGTGGCTATAATGAATATTTAGTTTTTTCTCTGGACATGTTAACCATCGCTTTGTAGCAAGGGCAATTTACATTCCATACTGTATGACTGGTATCCAAATTTGTTTTCATATTCGTGTTTCTTGATACACAGTTTGCACATTTTATGACTGTATTCTCACATTCCGAACTTGAATGATTTTCAGCACATTTACCACACTTGATTATGTCCCTGCAATCCACACTTTTATGTCCATATTTGTGGCACTTAAAACATCGTAAGGTTTTAAATGCTTCTTCCGTTCTGCATGTTTGGAGACCCAAATGTATACGTGTTTTGTTTATAATTTTTTTAAACGTTTCCGGGTCAGCTTCGATAAAAACATCAAACTGATGTCTAATCGGTTTGGTCTTGTTCACTACTTTCAAACAAAATTCAGCACCCTTATCGTCAATTTCATTTTGTTCGATAATATTTCTTACAATGTTATTATCGTCAACATCATTTTCGTGGACACATTTAATTCTTATCTGCGGATTATATTTGTTAGCTACCTTTGTTGAACAACGAGTTCCAAAAACGGTTTCGATGCTGGTTTTCACACTATTTAAAGCCTCTTTGTTCTCGCATTCAAATAATAGTAACCCTGTTCTAGATTGTTTAACGTTTACATTTTTGAACACCTTCAAATCGCCGAGTTTGCCAATTCTTTTCGTATTTCCTCATTTCTTAATTGATCATTTGGTTTTACTGTTAGAACTTCTTTTGTCTTTGTGGTCGTTTTACAATTTCATTATAACTCAACGAGCTTTTTGCAGTAGGATTACTGTTACCATTTATTTTGTTGGTTATGTTTGCATTTTGATTATCAACAGAGCTAATTTCCATAGGCGTCAACATATGCTGGGCTGATGGTTGCACGTGTTTAACTTGATTTTTTAAGTACTCGATTTTTTCTTCCAACAATTTTTTATTTTCTTCCAAAACTTTGTTTTTGGACTCCATCTCGTTACCCAATTTTTCCAGCAAATTATATTCTGTTTTACTAACGAATTCATTGCTTTTATTGAACGATTCGTTAATATTTTCACTTATATCACTTTTTACTGCAAGTTTGCGTATTACATTATCGCAACATACAACCTTGGAGTCAATGTTCACATATATACCAATTATTTTTAAAACACAGCTAGGGTGGTATTTCTTTTCACATTTGACACAATTGATCGTAGTTTTCACTGCTACGTTACATTTAGAACACCTTGTATCATTCATCGCGAATTATTTCTAGTAACTAATTTAATCTCAAAATATTTGAAATATTATTACTTACAGCAACAAAAATTTTTTGTTCATTCTCACGTGCACTTTATAAACATAACCTAAATACAACCTCGACCGTTGAAGGTACTCACTTTTGACCGACATTTTCGATGTCGGTAAGCAAACTTCATCCTAATTTTGATAATTTTTTGGAAAAGAGGATGAAAAACTATGCCAAAAATAGTGACTAAAATGATTTAAACTTACGAAACAAAAGCTTTGAAAATAATCGCGAAGATCAAGAATTTAAAAAAAAATGCATTTTTGATGTCGTTACCCAAACTTTATCCTAATTTTGATACTTTTTTCGAATAGTGTAGGAAAAGATATGCCGGAAAAGATGTTCAAATAATTGTAAATAAAATGATTTAGATTTACGAAGCAAAAGTAATGAAAATAATCGCGAAAATAAAGAATTTTTCAAAAATGCATTTTCTTGTCGTTACCCAAACTTCATCCTAATTTTGATACTTTTTCGAAAAGTGTAGGAAAAGATATGTCGGAAATGATGTTCAAAAATTGTTATTTAAATGATTTAAACTTATGAAACAGAGGTTTTGAAAATATAATTACGAAAATCAAACATTTTGCAAAAAATGCATGTTTGATGTCGTTACGTAATCTTCATCCTAATTTTATTAATTTTTTCGAAAACAGGAGAAAACGATATGCCGCAAATGACGTTCAAAAAAATGTTATTAAAATGTTTTAAACTTACAAAACAAAAGTTTTAAAAATAATGACGAAAATCAAAAATTATTACAAAAATTCATTTTGATAGTGTCACCAAACTTTATACTAACTTTGATAATTTTTCAAAAGAGGAGTAAAATATATGTCGGAAATAATATTCAAAAATTGTAAATAAAATGATTTAAATTTATGAAACAAAAGCTTTGAATCAGAAAATCAAAAATTTTCAAAAATTGTATTTTGAGGTCCTTACCCAAACTTTACCTTAATTTTGATCATTTTTGAAAAGAGGAGGAAAAGATGTGCCGGAACTTATGTTCAAAAGTTGTTATTAAAATGATTTAAACGTAGGAAACAAAAGTTTTGAAAATAATGACGAAAATCAAAAGATTTTACAAAAAATGCATTTTGATGTCGTTACCCAAACTTCACCTTAATTTTATAATTTTTTCGAAAAGAGGAGGAAATGATATGCCGGAAATGATGTTCAAAAAATTGTTATTAAAATGATTTAAACTTACGAAACAAAAGTTTTGAAAATAATCACGAAAATCAAAAATTTTCAAAAATGCATTTTGATGTCGTTACCCAAACTTCATCCTAATTTTGAAAATTTTTTTGAAAAGAGGAGAAAAAATATGCCGGAAATGATGTTCAAAAATTGTGATTAAAATGATTTAAACTTACGAATCAAAAGTTTTGAAAATAATCACGAAAATCAAAAATTTTCAAAAAATTGCATTTTTGATTTTGTTACCCAATCTTCATCCTAATTTTATTAATTTTTGAAAACAGAAAAAAGGAGATGCCGGAAATGACGTTTAAAAATTGTTATTAAAATGAATACGAAACAAAAGGTTTGAAAATAATCACAAAAATCATAAAATTTTCAAAAAAATTCATTTTTTGATGTCGTTACCCAAACGTCATCCTAATTTTGAAAATTTTTTCAAAGAGTAGGAAATCATATGTCGGAAATAATATTTATTCAAAAATTGTGAATAATAGTATATTATAACAGTATAACAGTGTTATAACCAGCGCCAGATTAAATCGCGGTGCTACGCATTGTGTGGAAACACTTCACTACCGTGTTTATATACAATTTTTTCCACTACTAGGATTGTTTACTCTTATAATAATAATTGTTAATGAATAAAGTAAATCGTTTTAATTATTTATTTCAAATTATAAAACAAATGATAGTTTTTTGTTTTGATGTTGACACTTGCTTGAAAATGTTTAATTAATTTTGACATAAAGGTTACATTAAATATCGAATAAAAACTAGTGAACGTGGAATACAAGTATATAGATGTTGACGAAAACTATTTTGTCAAAAAATGTACTATTTGTAACGATAATTGATTGTAATAATAATTATTAATAATCGATTTATAAAGTTTCCAGTTTCAGCTGTCATAATTAATTTGTTTCTCATTTCGCCTAATTGCTAAAGTCACAAAATTCCAATTTAATCAACATTTTAAATATCAAATTAATCTTATTTATAGACCGACTTTAATTATTTAAACACTATTGATAGCATTTCTTGGTTATGCTAATTCGTTTTACACATAAATTTTCTTTCAAAATGGCCCGAAGTTTCCGGAAAACGCATTTATGTTCATTATTAACCTCAGGTGAATAATAAAAATTATTCACCTCAGGTGACAGAAGGCGTGGTTCACAGTTCGATCACTTACGTTGAAATGATAGTGTTTATGGCTAGTAGTGGAAAATGATTTAAATTTATGAAACAAAAGCTTTGAATCGCGAAAATCAAAAATTTTCAAAAATTGTATTTTGAGGTCCTTGCCCAAACTATAATTTTGATCATTTTTGAAAAGGAGGAAAAGATATGACGGAATTGATGTTCAAAAAATTGTGATTAAAATGATTTAAACTTACGAAACGGAAGTTTTGAAAATAATCAGGAAAATCAAAAAATTTTCCAAAAAATGAATTTTGATGTCGTTACCCAAACTTCTTCCTAATTTTGATAATTTTTTCAAAAGAGGAGGAAAGATATGCCGAAAATTATGTTCAAAAATTGTGATTAAAATGATTTAAACTTACGAAATAAAAGTTTTGAAAATAATCACGAAAATCAAAAACTTTTCAGAAAAATGGTATTTTTGATGTTGTTACCCAAACTTCAAATTGATTAAGCCGTAGGAATTGTCGAAAATATGAAAAATTGGAAATATCGTGAAAACAGTTTGTCCGGCAAAAAATGTTAAACGAGCAAAATGTTTGGAAGTAGTTATGGATTCCGATTGATATGGATTATTTGTGGAAGGCAAACCGGGGTTTGCGCGCACTTAGGCCGCATATCAGGCCTATTATGCTTCCTCCCAGAAGCGGCCCACTGTCTTTTCTATTCCTCAAACTATCCCAAGCTCAGGACAAATTCAAGAATTTTGGAAAGCAGTGTGCCTCTTCTCTAAGATGAATTTTCTCTGTGACGAAAGCAGATTTCGTCCACTAAGTTGCACTCACGACGAATCGGGCTGTCAATCACACCCATTTTGTGTACGTGCCTATTTAGCTAGCAATTTCCCGTGAGAAAACCTACGATTGTTCGCAGATCATCACGGGACAATTGCAGATAGTATTTTGCATGCTTACCGGAGCATCCAACCACATTCACCCATCTTACCACATGCAGTTTTTGAGTTTCCTCTCGAGTGATTGCATCTAAGGTCGTAATGGTCGTCGTAATAAAAGGCTCAGAACCACACGGTTGGTTACCCGAACCCAATCATAAAAAATATAAAATTTGCGGTCGGTTTACAAATTTTGAAAAAAAACGGCTTTAAAACTAATTTCGAATACAATTTTCTCATTGGCTATTTTGAACTGTAACCCCGCCCACCGAAATTAAAATAGGTTGTGGTGACTGTAAAAATAAGCATTTTTAAAGCAAAATAAGGGCCTAATTAACAAATAAAGAAATAAAATGTGTGGTCGGTCCACAAATTTCGGCAAAAATACACTTTTAGGATGAATCCAAGTCTTGACGTAGTTGCGTTTGTCAAAATGGCTTGTACCGGCCGAAGCGGAGCGAAGGTTGTGGAAAGTCGTTTTGACAAGCGCTTTACTTATTAAAAACATCCCCCAAGAACGGCCCAACTCGGCAAAGTGTAGATGTTAACCCGACGGATCCCAGGGAGCCACTGGTAGGTCATCACCGCTAGTCACTGTCGACCCACCTACAGTACGCGGATTGGTGATAGAATGTATACTATATTTGGCATAATTTTATGTCATAATACATTTACATGTATTTCTTATGGGAAAACTGTAAATTTCAAAATTATATTGTAGCCTTATTACAAGTTCGACTAATTCATCCTCACCTTGTAAGTTGTAGAGATAGTATTTTTATGTTTTTTCGTTTGTTAGGTCATTTCTATAGGAAAAAGTATATCTTCGAGTTACGTATACATCTCCGTATGGACAGCCCTTAGTTTGTTTTGTCAATGTTTGTCATAGTCGGTAATTTGACTCCAGTAATTTGGTCCCCGGAAATTTGATCCCCTGGTAATTTCGTCTACGGTAATTTTACCTCTTGTTAATTTGATCCCTGACAATTCTTCCCGGTAATTTGACCCCTGACAATTTTTCCCTGGTAATTTGACACCTGACAATTTTTCAGTCGTATTCGCTTGTTTGCATCAGTTAGCATTTGGGTTTTTCGCAGCTTATAAAGCTTCTTTTTAAGTTAGTTTTAGCTATTCGTCGAGCCGACTTTCGCGTGATTCCGGTTTCACGAGCTACTTTTTGCATCGACAGTCTCGGAATTCTTTGAATCCGAAGTTTGATCAAATAATTATATTGTTCTTAAATGATTTATAATATTTTTCGGATTTTATATTTTTACTAATTAAGACTCAAGTTCTACTAATGTTTTAATTATTCAGACGATTAAAAAAATAGAATAATCAGCAATTTATTTTATACTAAAATTATATGAGGTGGGTGGTTGGGAAAACATTAATTTTCATTATTTTCTTCACTTAAATTAAGACCCACCATTTCTCTAGGTTTCTGAGCTAGGTACAATTTGGGTAATAGCGTAAACTTGAACATTTTTATGATTGGCACTTCGATTGTAATGTACAAAATAAAGAAAATGAAATTGTTAAGATTAGATCAGCTATCAATGATGTGAAGATCTGGAAAAAACAATTATAACATGAAAGATAAATTACTTTTTAACTTGGTTACCATATAATACGGCGATCCAATTGTTACGGTCCGCATGCTTGAGTAGTAGGTAATTATTGGAAGAGAGTGTATTAAAAAAACTCCATAACTTAATTTGGACAATGGAATCCAACATGGTGACGATAAACTATTCCGCAATGAAGCTATTGGGCCAAAACTGATCACAACAAAAATTCCCAAAACACTAATCGCCCAAATCATTCTATGCAGTGAAACATACAAAGCGATCTCTACAAAACTGTCATGTTCGTAGCCAACATAAAATACAGGAAGGTATGCAATAACCAATACCATGAAAAATGCTGATGCGCCCATAATGAAATAAGTGAGAATCTGTAATGGATCAAGAAATTATTGGATTTGCATTGTACGTTGATTTGCATTTACCTTGGATATTTTACACTGTTGCATTTCAAGTAATTGTACAGGATTCCCCCAAAAATGCCAACAATGTAAGGGGATGCGCGAGTATAAGATTGTACGTAAAGCAGATTGAAGTAGTTACTTAGGTTTTCGTCGTAGTATGGATTTATTAACGGAATTTTATACACTAACGTTATAATTAATGGAGTGATAATAGAAAGGACAAGGAGAAAGCTCAAAATGGAATATCCGAGTTGTTTCTTAGATCGAATGATAAACATCACAAGTGTACCAATGATAAAGAACTGAAACTCGCACGCAAGGTACCAAATTACATCGTTACACTAAAATTTTTTTCGAATTAATCACCTAATCATAAGAAGCTCTATTTTCTCACGCTATTTTCAATCTTCGTTGCAAAGGTGTTGATGTATAAAATATTTGTCCACATATTTTGTCTGCAATTGTCAATTTGGGGTTGAACACTTGAATTCCACATCGGACCAGAACCACAAAAATTTAAAATTGTCATAAAGAATAACGAGATATATGCTTGGAGTGGGGTCAATCTGTGAAAAAATAAATTTTTTAAATTCAGCGTCGACGAATTTACGCCAGGATATCTTAAGCTACGGTTTGTTAGAACAGTGCGCGACGCTTAACTCACGGTCATCGAACGCTGCGCACGTCTGCTGAAATTTAATCACGTTAATGTGGGGAAGTAGTTTGTTAAGTTTTGCTCAGATGTGTAACAGTGTACGTCGGCGAGTGCGTGGAAAGTAATTTGATTTCGAGTTCAATGTAGTCGTACAGCTGAACTCACAGCGTTTATATTAGCGACGAACATATTAAAACGTCAAAATTTTGTACTGAGGAGGATGAGCGATATTGAGAGAGAATCCGGCACTGTTTCAAGTAAAAAGTCGAAACCCCTGCAGGAAAACATTTCGTCAACACTTTTATTTTTTCGGCTGGAATCTAAAACCATTCGCAATTATACTTCCTCCTCCATTAAAATTATCGCTGATGTAAGTCAAGCGCGACGGATTCTGCCGTACGTCTACGTCATGCGTCGCGCACTGTTTAAACAAACCGTACTTTAAGCGGATTGCATTATGCATTTTAAATTTTTAATTAGGTTTTGCCTGTCAGAATAAAAGCTATAACTGAAATTACCTGTCTTGTTTGCGTGTTTACTGTTAATACACGTACATAAAAAAAATTAATTACGTACCTCACATATCGGAGTAGAATAATTAAAAATGGATTTATGTTGATACTATTTAATTTTTTTAGAATTCCGTAGCTGAGCATCAATCCACTGATAACAAAAAAGATATCTACAGTTAAATCCAGTTTCACAAACAGATTGCTTACTTTCAGATTGATCTATAAAAAGTGTAAATATAGTAATTTTTCAATATTTCAGTTCGGAAAACCCACGTCACCGACAAAGTTGTGATATTGCGTTGGACCCAATGGCATAATTGAAATTTTGTGCGTAAACACAATCAACAGCAAGCTGACAATCCTCACACTGTCAAAAATCTTTGTTTCTTCATAGTCTTCATGCGGACGAAATAAATTTTTATAATTTTTAATTGCAGAAAATGACAAACAAAATTTTCTTCTCAAATCAACTAAAAATTTAACATTAATTTTGCAAATAACTCAGTCATGCCAGTCATTCAATTATTGAAACAAAAACCTAAAATTTCTTACATTTATCCCACTTTTTTACATTTTCGGTTTCCCCCATTACAGTGCCCAGAATTACCAATAATAACAAAATTGCAGTGACAGTACTGAAAATAGAAAGTCAAGTGAACATCCCATTTTAAATTTACTAATACATACGTACCAGAAAATTATTTCTAATTTTCCAAATTCTTTTGGTTTTGAATTACTTGTGCACGAATTTTCTGGAGCTAAAACCGTGTAACTTACACCGTTTTTTCCAAGCGGCTGGGATATTTTTATATGTTCCATTAAGGAATATTCAATATCTTTTGTCGAGCAAGATCCTGGTAGACATAATCCAATCATATGTTGAGCTTTTATAGGGTTCTAGATATAAATGTTTTTATAAGTATACAATTAGTTACTAAGCAAATAGCTTAAGTGTTCCGTGTTATGTAATGCAACGTTGCATATAATTAAATGAGTTGGTAGTTATACACATTAAAAGTTTTCAGGTTCCAATTTCCTGCATTGTAACTTCATATTTAACACTCGTACTGTTAACTACCATCTGTCAATAGACTACTGTCAAGTTTTGAGTAAGCTGCGTCATTTAGTTTGTGTTTGACAGCCATTGAAAGTAGACAACCTTTTGAATTTGGACGAAATGGAAAAAAGTGAATTTCGTGTGCTCATTAGGCATTATTTTTGCATAAAAATCATCACCGAAACCAAGGAAAAACTTGATAAATACTATGGTGACTCTGTATCATCAATTTTAATGACAAGTGACGCCGAACGTTCAGGTCCCTCAAAAGAGGTCATCGCGCCAGAAATCGTCGATAAAATCCATGCAATGATATTGGACAACCGGAGATGAAGGTGCGTGAGATAACTAATTCTGTAGACATCTCAACTGAGCGGTTACTAAAATTTTACATGAAAAACTTATCCGCGCGGTGGGTGCCGCGATTGCTTACACTCGTCTATAAGGGCACCGTGTGACCACTTCAAGGGAGTGTTTGGCGATGTTCAACTGCAATTCGAACGAGTTTTTGCGCCGTTTCGTAACCGTGGACATAGATTCATCACAACACAGCAGAGACCAAGGAACAATTAAAACAGTGGACTTGTCCGGGTGAACGTGCACCAAAGAAGGTCAAGGTGGGTCTGTCGGCCATCAAGGTTATGGCGCCAGTTTTTTAGTGATCACTCACATCGTTTATCTTGAAAAGTGTAAAACGATCACCGGCAAATATTATTCAGAGCTGTTAGACAAATTCGACATTGATTTGAACCAGAAATGATTTGGCAAAAGAAAAAAGTGCTCTTTCACCAGGACAATGCACGGATGTACACGTGTGTTATCGCCATGGCAAAATTTCATGAATTGGGCTACAACTTGCTTTCTCATCTAGCATATTCTCCAGATTTAGCCCCTGGGACTAGTTATTTCCTGTTGCTAAACTTGAAGAAATGGCTCGACGATAAAAGATTTGGATATAATGAAGAGGTCATCACTGAAATGAACGCCTATTTTGAGGGTTTCGAAAAATCGTATTTTTTGGAAACGATAAAAAAATTAGAAAACCGCTGGACTAAATGGCAACTATGTTGAAACATAAAACGGTTTTTGGAAAAAAAAAATGTTTTATTCAAAAAGTCACCGACTTATCAAACCGCCCTTATCATAAAAATTTGTTCTGGTGTAACAGAACGAACAATCAATAATTAATTGTAAGATTTGTCATTGCAAGAGATGAGTTGTAAATAATAACATTAAAGTGATTTTAAAATATCAAAGATATTCCAAATTGCAAAAGAAAATATAGTTGAGGTGATAATTCAAGTCGACAATGTTTGTTTCTTTTTGCATTTCTAAAATTTTATTATAAAATTTTTTAATTGCTTCAAATTTAAATTTTGGCGCTGCTATTAATTATTTGTTAAATATAAAATCCGAGAGGTCAACCGATAGAGGAAATCGTGTACAATTAACTTCACTCTTACGTATCAACTAACTTACGTACTTCACCAGTAATTCACCGTACTTCATCACGGTACTTCACCTAATTCATCGATACTTCATTGTATTTCACGTACTTCATCGGTATTTTAGAGACTTACCTAGATTCAAAAATTTGAGCACTGAAGGGTGTTCCACACCCCCCGGACCGAGTAGTTTATTTTTTATCAAAAGTAAACTAAAGATCTACCGTTGCAGAGGTACTGGAGGGTGTTCCACACCCCCCAGACCCCCCGGATTGAGTTGTTTATTTTTTATACTGTTGCAGAGATCTGCCTCCCAGGGGGTACGGAATTTATCATTACGCAGTTAATAATTAATTGTCTTAGCGAATTTACTTGGCGATAGCTAATTTTAATAAACTTGAGATATACTTAAATATTTAATTCACTTTTAATAAAAATAAATTATTTAAACCGGGTCGGGGTGTGGAACCCCTCAGTGCCTCTAACGGATATCTTCAGTTTACTTCTGATAAAAGTAAACTACTCGGTCTGGGGTTTTGCATGTTCTGCAATGTTCTTCATTCCAAAATTTAGGCACTGAAGGGTGTTCCACACCCCAGACCTCCTGGATCGAGCAGTTTATTTTTATCAGAAGTAAACTAAAGATCTCCCGTTCCAGAGGCACTGGAGAGTGTTCCACAACCCCTAGACTTTCCGGATCAAGTAGTTTATTTTTATCAGAAGTAAACTGAAGATCTCCGTTACAGAGGTACTGGAGGGTGTTTCACACCCCAGACCCCCGGATTGAGTTGTTTATTTTTATACTGTTGCAGAGATCTGCCTCCCAGGGGTACGGAATTTATTAGTACGCAGTTAATAATTAATTGTCAGATTACGAATTAAACACATTTACTTGGCGATAGCTAATTTTAATAAACTTGAGATATTACTTAAATATTTAATTTACTTTTTTAATTACTTCCTTGATATAATACAATCTGTTGCCATTTTAATAACAATAAACATTAATTATTGACTAAGTATATGTAATGACATAGATGAAGCTAACCCAATGATGCGCCTCATAATGACTGCTAGGAAATATTTACTGTTTCCATTTTGATGACGAATAGTATAATTAGGTGCGCTGGGGCAGGTTCAGAGGAACAAATCTCTTTAATCTTCTAACTGAAGGGACGATAAGAAGATCTGTCGCCAAAATGTTTGGATGGACGCTGAGTCGGTGTTGGTACTTTTACTCATAGATGCTATTTCTTCTTTGATAGTGGGCATGCACATGTCTCTATGTATGACGTCATTTAGAACGTACCATGGTGCACAGCAAATCGTCCGCAGTGTTTTTGACTGGAAGCGTTGTATTTTTCCAATATTCGATTCACTAGCAGAACCCAATTCACTTTTAATAAAATAAATTATTTAAACCGGGGGTCTGGGAGTGTGGAATACCCTCTAGTGCCCCTGCAATGGAGATCTTCAGTTTACTTTTAATAAAAGTAAACTACTTCGTCTGGGGTTCTGCATGTTCTGCAATGTTCTTCATTCCAAAATTTGTGCACTGAAGGGTGTTCCACACCCCCGACCTCCCGGGTCGAGCAGTTTATTTTTTATCAAAAGTAAACTAAAGATCTCTCGTTGCAGAGGTACTGGAGGGTGTTCCACACCCCAGACCCCGGATTGGGTAGTTTATTTTTATCAGAAGTAAACTGAAGATTTCCCGTTGCAGAGGCACACTGGAGAGTGTTCTACGTCTCCTCCCCCCCTCAGACCTCCCGGATCAAGCAGTTTCTTTTTTTATCAGAAGTAAACTAAGGATTTCCCGTTGCAAAGGCACTGGACGGTGTTCCACACCCCTAGACTTTCCGGATCGAGTAGTTTATTTTTATCAGAAGTAAACTGAAGATCTCCGTTACAGAGGTACTGGAGGTGTTTCACACCCAGACCCCGGATTGAGTTGTTTATCTTTTAATTAATTAAACACATTTACTTGGCGATAGCCAATTTTAATAAACTTGAGATATACTTAAATATTTAATTCACTTTTAATAAAATAAATTATTTAAACCGGGGGTCTGGGGTTGTGGAACACCCTCCAGTGCCTCTGAAATGGAGATCTTCAGTTTACTTAATAAAAGTAAACTACTCGGTCTGGGGTTCTGCATGTTCTGCAATGTTCTTTATTCCAAAATTTGTGCACTAAAGGTGTTCCACACCCCCAGACCTCCCGGATCGAACAGTTTATTTTTATCAGAAGTAAACTAAAGATCTCTCGTTGTAAGAGTAGGTGTTCCACACCCCAGACCCCCGGATTGATTAGTTTATTTCTATCAGAAGTAAACTGACGATCTCCTGTTGCAGAGATCTACCTCACAGGGGGTACGGAATTTATAATTTTGCAGTTTATGATTAATTGTCAGATTATGAATTAAATACATTTACTTGTTTATAGTTAATTATAAAAAACTTGAGATATGCTTAAATATTTAATTCATTTTTAATAAAAATAATTTATTTAAACCGGGGGTCTGGGGGTATGGAACACCCTCTAGTGCCTCTGCAACGGGAGATCTTCAGTTTACTTTTGATAAAAAATAAACTAATTAATCTGGGGGTGTGGGGGTATGAAACACTCTTCAGTAATCAAATATTAGAATGCAGGCAAACATATTAAAGGTTTGAAAATTTAGTATAAACTCTCCGCTACCGTTTCAATTTTCTAAAAAATCTATGAAATATTCTTGGGGGTAACAAAAAGGGCAAAGCAAAATAAATTATGTACAATCATGCACAAACGATTATTAAGATTATTTTTAAAATCGAGAGGGTGGAGCTAGCAGGTCTCCAGTCCCTCAACTAATTTTTAAATAATTCAAACAAAAAGGTCCAACCGAAAATAAAGAATGCACAATAGATTTGACTTTTTAAATTTAAAAAATTCGCAATAGAAGGGGCTGATGATATGCACCTTATCCAATCCCATCCAATCAGACCGCAACGAAATAACCAAACACACAACAAAACAAAAACAAATCAAAAACCTCATTGCTAATTTCGTCAATTTAATTTTAATGTATTTTAACTGATAGATAACTATAGTTGAAGAAATCGGGCAAAAGAAGATAGTTTAAATTGTATAATTACATTTTGGAGCCGTCTCTGTAAAACCGGGACCAGCGCGTTATTTTCACTTTAATGTAATTAATTAATCACGACGAAATAATGAATTACCAAAGCTTTTTATTGAGCTACCAAACCTCCATGATATTCAAACAAATGAGCTAAAAAATTACAAAATTAACTAAAGAAATCTAAGTTTAATTTAATTAATTGATTACTATTAAACTAGCAACTACCAAAACTTTTAATTAGTAAAATAATGACCGCCAAAGGTCTATTCAACGTTTAAGATAAAAAAATGTTAAGAAAATCTACTGATGTAAGTTAATTTGCTATCAAATAATTATTATTGATTCACGTGTCTTATCTATGATACACATTGACCGTAGCGCATGCGCATAAGCTAGGTTCAACTTCATGTAATTCACCAAAATTTACTAACTTCATGATACTTCACTTGTACTTCAATATACTTAACACGTATTTTACCTACTTTACACGTACTTCATGTATTTTACCAGTACTTCATGTACTTCACAAGTACTTTATGTACTTCACAAGTACTTCATGTACTTCACATGAGATGTCGTGTACTTCATGAGATGTGTACAAAAACTTCATCAGCGGTTAACCCCTCGATAAAATCGCTTAAAAACAAAAGGTACTGTACTTGATTGTTAAGCTGCATATACCTAGTTTTCTCAAAATATCGGGAAATTTGAATTTGAATATTACACTGTTTATGCCCGTACTAATAGTCACGATTTGAGACAAGATTCGGGTTTGAAACCAGATTTACCAGTAAATCGCTATAATATATTCTGGTTTCAAACCCGAATCTCGTCTCAGCCGTGACTATTAGTACGGGCATTAGTGTCATACATACAATGGTCTCCAAGTATAGAATGGAAAGTGCTTGATGGTGAACAATACATCACTACTTACTTGAAATTTAGTATAAAGGATTCATACGGATCATGTTCTAAGTTGCTATGCAAGCTCATAGTCGCATTTTCAGTTGGAACGTGTGCGGTAAGCGAAATTAGGCAGTACTGCGTTGGAAATGGTCCGATTATATTTACGCATTCTTCATAATCTCCTAATTGATAGCTCATTCCTTGCAATGTGCCAAACATGGATTTTGCAGATGAATCCATCACTGAAATTGTTTGATTGTTACAGATTTTAAATAAAAAATTAAATGTCCTGGAAGCTAAAGGACGTAGTAGTATGCGTGTTACAACAGTTACTTACTACATTGTGGTCTCTATGGTGTATTGATGTAAAGACGCTCTTACACTACTCGTATTAAATGGTAAAGCTATCTATTATAAATTCCCTCAAACAATTAAATTAAACAAAAATTTTATGTTACAGCGTGACCCACAAGAACTCGGACAAACGTTTAAAAAAAAACTTATTTAAACGCAACAATTCAAAAATTAAAAATGCATACCAATTAACAAAACGCTTATGTACATCATAAATTATAAAATTTAAAAGTGGCTTCCATCTGCGTGGATACAGAGCTTTAAACGTCAAATAAAATTTTCGGCTGTTTTTCGTACCTCTTCTAGAGATATTTTGTCCCATTCCTGACACAAAGATTGTTTTTGTAATTCCAAACTTTTGTGGGATTTGAAAATTGATCATATGGCGTAATCCATTGGGTTGAGATCTGGTGAGTATGGAGGCCATTCAACGGAACTGATAAAATCAGAAAAATTGATTCGGCACCACTCTTGCGTAGTTTTCGCCCTGTGGGCAGATGCAGAGTCTTCTTGAAAGGTCCAATGTTGGTCACCAAAGTGCTGTTAAGCCCACGGAAGAACTACAGCCTCTAAAATATCCCGGTGGTAGATTACCTGGTTATTTTACTCCTTCTTCCACAAAAACTAAAGATGTTTTACCGGTAGCAGAAATACCGCTCCAAACCATGACAGACTTGGGATATTAACGATGAACAACGATGGCAGAAGGTCCGTGTCCTCCTTTTGACCAATATCTATTATTTTGACGATTATGAAAATGTTCAATAGTAAAAATTTTTTCATCGGTAAAATCGAAATTTTCCTATTTTGAGCAGCGGTGCGATATAGAAAAGCACACCTGCGTGAAAACAGCAACCAAAATCAGCGACAAATTTTTCCGATTATGCCCGAAGTTAGTACCATACGCGCATGCGCTCTAGTTCAGTACAACGATATTTCATGACCTAATTATTATTAAATGTTGTTTTTAATGCATTTAAAGTATAAATAGAGTTAATTAAATTTATACAAATGTTTCAATAATTTTAACTACATAATTCGATATTAACAGCAACTTTAAGGCCGCCTGAACCCGGTGGTAGAGACTAAACACTACTTTACGACTTTAAAACTAAATATTTATTTTGCGAAAACGGTACATACCTTACATTTAAACTTTTACCAGAGATACTAGTGTTTATTAGCAACAATTTGGTATCAATATGAAGGATTTGCAAAGGGGCTTGAGGCAGAAACTGCTCTTCAATGCACGCGCGCGTCGGTTGGAGATGAAAATTTATTTCTAAAACGGTACATACCAGTGGCGGCTCCTCACACCACTGGTTTGGTGTCGTAAAATCATAAAAATAAGGTATTAGGTAAATTCTAATTAAAAATATTTAGCTGATGCAACGCACAATTTTTAATAATTATTTTCATAGTTTAAATCTGATTAATTAAGAATAAATATCCATGTTCCTATTTTTAATGATTTTGCAGCTCGATTCTACACTATGCAGCTCTTATGAACGAACCGCGCCTGGTACATACCTTCACATTTAAACTTTTACTACCGATACTAGTAATTATTACAAACAATTTGGTACCAATATGAAGGATTTGCAAAGGGCCTTGGAGACAGCAACTGCTCTTCAATGGATGCACCCGTTGGTTTAAATTTAAAGTCAACTAAACATTACCAACACGAAATATTGGCTTTTTGTAGTTTGGATACCAATTGAGTTTAAAATGGAAAAATTATAAAGAACAAAAATTTTAACGAGGTAAGTGGAAACTCAATTAACAGAACTTTTTATAAATGTTTACTTCAGAATAGGTAAATCCATAATATCAAAAAAATTACCCAGAAAGGATTTAAGGAAAGTACCGCAATTATTACTACCTGCCGAATAAAATGAATGAAGGACAGGTATATTTGTGTATTACATTAGAATTTACATTTTATTTTTAGATTTTCTTTGATATATTTTTTATTTATTAATACAATTGTTTGACATTTTTTAATGTCACTTTCAGGGTGGAGTTCAATTAAATATTCCTACTCTTGGCCTCCCCGTGGCGAACTCTGGAAATGTAATTACTAATAGTTATTACAGCTAACAAGAGAGGTTTTTTTGTATTAATTAAAATTTTTTGTACTAAAAGCTAATAAAGAACTTAATAAAAATATTAAATTTTATAATTTTTATTCATCATTTTGTTTACCTAAAAGGTTTGCCCAAGTGCATCTGTGCACCCCCGTCAGTGACTTTTACAACTGGTAAATACGGGTGTACAACCCGTACTACCATTCATTTGAATAAAAATTCATTCAAATTTAAAGGCAATCTACAATCACTTCAGTAAAAAAAATTTAAAATTTGGTGTTCCCTAAAATCTTATTATTTCTTTAATTAGAATTCTTATGGAATTGAACGATCAACTAGAATTTTTCTTTAGACTTGTCATTAAAAATTAATTAAAAAATTCGTCTTGCAACTTTTACATAACATTTTTACATAAACCTTCTTCGTTAGACCAAGTTTTGTTATTATAGCTACACTGTCCTGTTGGCGCTTATATGCTACTAGTATGCTTAATTGCTTATAAACCTTTTCTCGATTTTCGTTTTTTTTTAGTTGACGCTATGGTCGTAAATCATATCATAGATAAGAGAGATAGTAAACTATCCCTCTCATCTATGCCCGTGAATAAAATATTTTATTTTGAGCGACATCTGCTGACGAAAAGTACATTTAGACTACTTTTAAAATAAGTAGTAAAAAATAGAGGTCTGTAAAAATTTTCCGATTTTGTCAAATAAAATCGAAAAAAAAGACACTAGCGCCAATCTATGAAATGAACGTGAAATGGACTATCGTATTCTCCTCTAAGGTGACCCTAGTAGAAACAGCAAATCGAAATCTATTTGCCTTTCACTTTGTTTAGATAGTTGCATATTCTCAGGCATTACAAATTATATTTTATGTAGCCCTCTCTTGAGTAATAGAAATAATGTGATATTCTAATATATCACATTAATCACATTATTAATAATATAAAATAATATAATTATTATTATGTCAATACTAGCTTGAGGTAAATAGCAATTATTTTGTTAATGCAAAATTGCAATTTATTGAAAATATAGTAATATATTTGATTAAAAATTTGAAATGTCATCTAAACAAATTCCAAATTGGGCCATCTCTGTCAAAATAGTCAAAGTTTTACCAACTATTTTGCGACTTGGCTAACTGAAAATTTCATTAAAATAAATGATATTTTATTTTATTACTGATGGCAAGATTTTTTAAAACTAAACAAAATTTGATACTTTTTCTTTTGGATTTAGTAGATAATGATAAACTGTACACTGTAAACAATTTTCATAAACATTTATTGTAAAATGATTGTGAAAATAAATATAACATAAGGTACAAATTCATTGCAATAATAATGGTGATTTCTATTTCGCTATATATTTTAAACTATTCAACGAAACAGCTTGAATTTTCTTTACCGCAAACGGTGTTGTAGATGTAGATTTTAAAAATACAAAAAAATTAAAAATTTGTTATAGTTTAGGAAAAACTTCGCCATCGTCAAAGGCTAATTCGCCTATCTTACGCCACAAGTGGAAGTGAGTGCACAATAGTATCATGCGTATTCTACTAGGCCCTCTTAAATGGTTATTTATGGTTAAATCACTGAATTTTTTCTCGATACAAAGTAGGCTTTCAAAAGTATATTACCCCAGTTGCATTTTGAAGTTTATTATGTAACAAAATGGAAAGTGTACAAATGACTTAACGTAAAAGAATTATTTCCCAACGTATTGAAAACCATAATTGTTGCATTGGTAATTAACAAAATTATTAAATTTGGCGAGATAAACTATGCAATATGTCGTGGCTAAGTTTAAAACGAAGCTAGTGTAGAGAGGAAAAGTAGATCTGGTCGAAAAAGTTCAACAGATAAAAATTGGAAAAACGGTAATCGCAGAATTGAAACGGAACCTCAACATTTCATTAAGGGATATTACGTATAAAGTGGGCACAGCACATAATACTGTGCAATGTATGAAAGTTCGTGCTAGACTACGAAGTTTTCAACTACAGGCAGTAGCAAATCGTTCAGCCGAGCAAAAATTCACGTCTAAAACCAGAGCTCGTAAATTATTCAAAATATTTGTATGCAAATGTTTATGTGTGGTACTAGACGATAAAACGTACTGCAAAGATGATTTAAAATAGATTTCAGTACTAGAATATTATCTTTCAAAACATCGACAAGTTGATGAAATTTTAAAACAAAATGTGGAAATTCCCGATAAAATACCGTCTGTACATGTGGTGAAACGGGCCATCCGGTCATAAAGCATTTCGTTACAATAGGCAATATAATAATTAAAAGCTCATCTCAGGCATCTCAAGACACTCCAATATTCTTTTGGACCGGATTATTTACCTGCCACTACAGGAATAAAAGTATTGAATTTAAGAATGAGAACTTAATAAAATTTGCACCTAAAAATTCAAATTTTCAAATTACAGGAACTTCGCCCAATTAAAATATTGCGCAAAATTAAAAAAACATAAAGCAAAATAAAAACAATGCAGGAAATTACATTTACTTACCTATAAAATAATATTATACATTGTCAATTAAAATATTAAGTAATGACAAACTCAATTCGTTTTCATTTGCTGCCTCAAGGCCTCTTTGCAAATCCTTCATATTGATATCAAATTGTTGCTAATAAACACTAGTATCTACTAAAAGTTTAAATGTGAAGGTATGTACCGTTTTGACAAATAAATTTTTTATCCATCCGACGCGCGCGTGCATTGAAGAGCAGTTGCTGCCTCAAGGCCTCTTTGCAAATCATATTGGTACCAAATTGTTGGTAATAATTACTAGTATCGGTAGTAAAGTTTAAATGTGAAGGTATGTACCGTTTTGAGAAATAAATTTTTCATCTCAACCGACGCGCCGTGCATTGAAGAGCAGTTGCTGCCTCCAAGGCCCCTTTGCAAATCCTTCATATTGGTACCAAATTGTTGGTAATAATTACTAGTATCGGTAGTAAAAGTTTAAATGTGAAGGTATGTACCGTTTTGAGAAATAAATTTTCATCTCCAACCATCGGGTACATCCATTTAAGAGCAGTTGCTGCCTCCAAGGCCCCTTTGCAAATCCTTCATATTGGTACCAAATTGTTGGTAATAATTACTAGTATCGGTAGTAAAAGTTTAAATGTGAAGGTATGTACCGTTTTTGAGAAATAAATTTTTCATCTCCAACCGACGCGCGCGTGCATTGAAGAGCAGTTGCTGCCTCCAAGGCCCCTTTGCAAATCCTTCATGTTGGTACCAAATTGTTTGTAATAATTATTAGTATCGGTAGTAAAAGTTTAAATGTGAAGGTATGTACCGTTTTTGAGAAATAAATTTTTCATCTCCAACCGACGCGCGCGTGCATTGAAGAGCAGTTGCTGCCTCCAAGGCCCCTTTGCAAATCCTTCATATTAATACCAAATTGTTGCTAATAAACACTAGTATCTCTGGTAAAAGTTTAAATGTGAAGGTATGTACCGTTTTCGAAAAATAAAAGTTTCATTTCCGTCCAATGAAACGGGTGCATGCATTGGAGAGCAGTTGCTGCCTCCAAAGCCCTTTGCAAATCCTTCATATTAATACCAAATTGTTGCTAATAAACACTAGTATCTCTGGTAAAAGTTTAAATGTGAAGGTATGTACCGTTTTCGCAAAATAAATATTTAGTTTTAAAGTCGTAAAGTAGTGTTTAGTCTCTACCACCGGGTTCAGGCGGCCTTAAAGTTGCTGTTAATATCAATTATGTAGTTAAAATTATTGAAACATTTGTATAAATTTTAATTAACTCTATTTATACTTTAAATGCATTAAAAAACAACATTTAATAATAATTAGGTCATGAAATATCGTTGTACTGAACTAGAGCGCATGCGCGTATGGTACTAACTTCGGGCATAATCGGAAAAATTTGTCGCTGATTTTGGTTGCTGTTTTCACGCAGGTGTAAAGCACGGCATCGTTGAAATCGTATTCGCTTGTTTTCTTAATTTGGCATTTAGGCTTTTCGCAGCTTATAAGGCATCTTTTTAAGTTCATTTTAGCTATTCGTCGAGCCAACTCTCGCGTGATTCCGGTTTCACGAGCCGATTTTCGCATCGACAGTCTCGGATTCTTTGAATCCGAAGTTTGACAATATTGCGATTCCGGCAAGAGTTGCCAGAACAGTTTTTCCTTTTCCAGGTTGGTCTTCCATATTACCAAGTTCTTTGAATTGTTTGATAACGTCGAAAACGGTTTGTTGAAGAATTTTAAGCATTCGAACTATTTTACATTGACGGTAAAATTGCGGCGCGACTTTTGACATTTTGTAACTCACAAACTGATTGTTTAATTTTTTTGCTCTTTTGTTTTTCTGATCTCCACAGTTCTTAGAATCGGATTACTAGATAATTTTTCAGAAAAATTCAGTGATTTTCGCGAAAAGAAAAAACATGTTTGTCCGAGGTCTTGTGGGTCACGCTGAATATTTCTCAAATTATTTTAATAGTGAATAAATTGATGAACCTTAAAATATAAAGATCTTATATGAATCACCGCATAAGATTTATGTTGCTAAAAATTACAATCGAGATTACGTTTTTCAAAAATTTTAAATTTTTTCCCTGTGGTAATTTAGCTTGATAAGCGAAAGCAAATCATTTTAGTATATTAAAAAATATTTGTACTGCTAAAAATTAACTTTCGACGTAAAATTGTTCGAATTTCAATTTTCAAAGCGTAACCTTAGTTTACACTTATCGAAAAAAATGAAGAATTTGAAAGGATAGACCTTTAAAAATGTAATCGTAACCTTGATTAGATTCTAAAACTTTCTTATAATATCCGCATTATAATACGTAAAATCTGTATTATTTACGTTTTGGCAACACATTTCGAGTTTTAATAAATAATTTCAAAGTAAATAATTTTTTTTAAATTAAAAATGGTCCTAGAATTTTTTTCATAAAATGCAAAGATAAGAAAGACAAAGATAAAGAAAACAAAACAAAACAAAAAATTGAAAATCGGTCTGTTAATAAAAAATGCAAAAATAAAGAACTCTTGCAAATAGAAAACGAGTTTTCTATTGAGTATTTTAAATTCTTCCCGGCATTTTACTTTAAATTTTAGGCCTCTAGCTCTGGCGGTTTGGGCTATAAACTTAGAACTGATTAGATGTTGGTTTAAATTATTTTATGGAAACGAATTTTCTTATTTAAAATTTTTTTTTATCTTTAATATTTACGCATACAATATTATGCACAGAAAAGAAGAGGCATTGGCACATGTGTTTTTGTTGTTAAAAATTAGTAAAAATTTAATGAGATCATGAGCATAGTCACTTCCAATTTGTTAATTTTATATTGAGTAGCTATTAAATTTATCTAAATTAAATAAAAAATTTGGCTTACTTTTGTGCGCCCACGACGTTAAATTTTTCAAATTTTCTTGGTATATTTTACTTTCTTGTAGACATATTTCGTTACTTCCGTATTCGACCACATTTGGAATCTTGGGAATAATTTCTATTTTTTTACATTTTTGCGCTACACAACTGAAAATCAAAAATACCATAAAATCTATTGGTTGCCACATTATTTTCTTTGCACTATTCAATAAAGCGCAGTAATGTGATCGAATAAACATCGGAAAATATAATTCAGCATAAATTAAACCGGTTCAAATTGATCAAATATTGGGAATTAAATAATAATCAATGTATAATTTTTTAAGTAATAAATTACAATAATAAAGTAGTTTGGCGATTTTTTTCAAATAAACAAATATAAAAAAGAGAGATACCATACAAATAATTTCTGTATTTTATCAACAATAAAATATATACTTATATTAATATAACATTTAATACATAAAACTATTACGTAAATTTCGCTTTAATACGCACTGAATTGACTCATAAATTTGGGTTAGAGTCGGTTAAGCCTGATTGCGATTTTTACCATTTTTTTGAAAATTATGAAAGATAATGCCATATACACACAAAAAATAAAATTTGCGGGCGTTCCACAAATTTACTTGAAAAACGGCTTTAAAATTAATTTGGAATTCAAATTTTTCATTGGCTCTTTTGAACTGTATCCCCGCCCACCAAAATTAAAACAGGATGTGGCGACAGTAAAAATACCAAAATCTCGGTTTTTAAAACGAATTATGAAAGATGAGTTAAAAAAAATATAGTTGAGGTGATAGGCCAATGAAAATCTAACAAGTAGACACCTTGTGTTAGGTTAGGGTCATTCGAGCTTTGGAGTCGGTTGCAAAAGGTGGTGAGTAGATTTTGTATTTTCTTTATGAATCTGGGTCTGAGGAGTTTAATTACACTTTGTGGATAAGAACAAAACCTAGGCGATCCAGAAATTTAAATTTTTGTTTGCTATTTTTTTCATTCGACGATGTTGCTGAATGCGACTCTGCTTTTTTGAATGTTTACCTTGGTAATGTGTAGTGAAAAAGGTGTCTATTGGTTAGACTTTCATTGGCTATCACCTCAACTATATTTTCTTTTCAATTTATAATTCAGGTTGACTATGTTTTTGTCTTTTTGTATTTCTAAAAATTTCCAAAATTATTTTAAAATTTTTGTTTTAATTAATTTTTCAAATTTTTCTACATAAAAAGTGAATTTCATTTCAAAAATATTAATTACACGTTTTAATATATTAAATAAGTTGTAATATAAAATAGAGTCCATATATAAAAATTAAACTCACAATCTCACAGTACTACAAACGAAAATTTCCTACGCCCTAGCAATACAAAAGCTCCCCGCATTTCCTTCTTAGCGTGCACGCACCGACCTACGCACGTGTTATTTTGCCTATCAGAGAATTATTAAAAAAAATAAAATTTGAGGACTGTCCACAAATTTGGTTAAAAAACAGCTTTAAAAATTAATTTGGAATGCAGTTTTATCATTGGCTCTGATGAACTGTAACCCCGCCCATCGTAATTAAAATGGGTTGTGGCAACATTTAAAATACCAGAATTTCGATTTTTACAACGAATTATGAAAGATAATAGTGTAATTAGCTAATAAAAAATTAAAGTTGTGATCGGACAACAAATTTTCAAAACAAATCACTTTTTGTGTGAATTCGTTTCTTATTTACTAATTAAAAACATCTCTTAAGCGGCTCCAACTCGAAAAGTTTGAAAGTTGACGCGGCAGATCTCAGGGAGCGACTGACTCCTTTCTAACGCTG
Organism: Lycocerus yunnanus; assembly: GCA_036346125.1. Classification (NCBI taxonomy): domain Eukaryota; kingdom Metazoa; phylum Arthropoda; class Insecta; order Coleoptera; family Cantharidae; genus Lycocerus; species Lycocerus yunnanus. The sequence continues at coordinate 1,658,517 of JARFIX010000033.1, read as the reverse complement.
CTCTAGGGTAAATGTGCACGGACGGTCACCAAATGCAAAAAATTATTGCGCAATATTACGCAATAATACACTTACATGTATTTCTTATGGGAAAATTGCAATTTTCAAAATTAAATTGTGATTTTATTACAAGTCCGACAAAGTTTCTCCTGCCTTTAAAATGCTTATATTTTTCTGTTCTTTCGTTTGGTATAGCCATTTCTACAGGGAAAAGTGTACTTTCGAGTCAGGGTTAACGGACTCTAGTCGGAGCCGTCTTCACGAAGGATCATTCCAAGTGGCTGATTTTGGTCTTTGGAAATGATCTTTTTCAGCCCGGCGGCAGTATCGCTGGTGGACACAATGCCTTTGTAAAAGTCCCTCCAAGACTTACGTTGTTTATGGCAAATTATTTTCTTGTACTCCGACTGCAGGGATTTGAAATCCTCCCAATCAGACCCAACTCTTGATTTCTTCACCTTATTGCAGTTTCGTCACAGCTTTCTTCAGCCGACCAGCTCATCGCACCACCATGGAGTGTGGGATTTTACCAATACAGTAATGTATGTTTTATCTCCTCAGTTTTGTCAAATCTGACTTTAGTGGTTATACCCCCAGGAATATCAGCCTCCATGGCACTGAACATGCTCCTGCTATTTTTAAAAAATTGGTTTTTTAAATTTTAGGTATACATAATATCAATTTTAAAAACGATGGGGGAAGGACCTGTAAAGCCTACCCTAATGTTTAATAATTAAAGAAACATTAGTAGGTTGTCAATAAAATAATAATAAACAAATGCAGAGTTCTTTGTTAACAAAAATCAAAATTTTTTCTGAATGTATTTTAAAGCAAAATTTAAAGACAAATATTTTGCGTTTTTAAACCTTTTTTTTAGAACCAACTGTTTTCGAGATATTTGCAATTTTTCGGATTTTTGACGATTTATACGGCTTTCTCATTTTTAATTTAATGTTACTTTTGTTGAAATCATTTTTTTATCAATTTTTGAATATAATATTTTTATTTTTTCTTCCTTTTTGAAAAAAAATTTTCAAAATTAGGATAAACCTTAGGTAACAAACGCAGAAGTCAAAGTGGAGAAAGTCAAAAATGAATATTTTTGAAAATTTTTCGATTTTCGTGATGATTTTTAAAACTATTTTTAAAACAAACAAGTTCAATTTATTACAAACATTTATGTTGTAGAATCAACTCTTTTTACATTTTTTTATGTTTGAAAATTTTTGATTCTGACGTAATCCTCAAATTCAAAAAATCATATCTCCCCTAAAAGCGACTAAATCGACTAACCAAAAAATATGGTTGAATATGTAGAATGTGGAAAAAAACTTCGGGACAAATTTCGGGAGTCTACCAAAATTCGAAATTCGAGACAGACATTTTGATAATTTATTAAAATAAATTTTTTTGAATTTTTGATTTCATTTTGTACCGACCTTGTTCATTATTTTGGCATTTTTTGTGAAATGGGTTAGTTATCCAAAAAATGTTACTAAACTAAAATTATATGCTAATTAAACATTTGTGGGGTTTTGCGCAGGCTCTGGCCTCTAAAATTGACCATATAGCGTAATCCATTGGGTTGAAATCTGGTGAGTATATAGGCCATTCAGCGGAACTGATAAAATCTGGAAAATTGATTCGGCACCACTCTTGCGTAGTTTTCGCCTTGTGGGCAGGTGCAGAGTCTTGTTGAAAGGTCCAATGTTGGTCACCAAAGTGATGTTGGGCCCACGTAAGAACTACAGCCTCTAAAATATCCCGGTGGTAGATTTCCTTGTTAATTTTACTCTTCTTCCACAAAAACTAAAGGTGTTTTACCGGTAGCACAAATACCCCCAAACCATGACAGACTTGGGGTATTGGCGATGAACAACGATGGCAGAAGGTCCGGGTGCTTCTTCTGACCAATACCTATCATTTTGACAATTGTGAAATTGTTCAATAATAAAATTTTTCATCAGTAAAACGAAATTGTTCCATTTTGGAGTAGCGGTGCGATAAAAAAAAGAACGGCATCGTTCAAGTCGTACTTGCTTGTTTTCTTCAGTTAGCATTTGGGCTTTTCACAGCTTATAAGACTTTTTCTTAAGTTAATTTTAGCTATTCGTCGAGCCGACTCTCGCGTGATTTCGGTTTCACGAGCCACTTTTCGCATCGACAGTTTCGGAATTCTTTGAATCCGAAGTTTGATGATATTGCGATTCCGGCGAGTGTTGGCAGAACATTTTTTCCTCTTCCGGGTCGGTCTTCCATATTACCAAGTTCTTTGAATCGTTTGATGGCGTCGGAAACGGTTTGTTGAAGAATTTTAAGCATTCGAACTATTTCACATTGACGATTTCCAACTTCAAATAACAATAAAATTGCGGCGCGACTTTTTGACATTTTGTAACTCACAAACTGATTGTTTAATTTTTTTGCTCTTTTGTTTTTCTGATCTCCATAGTTCTTAGAATCGGATTACTAGATAATTTTTCAGAAAAATTCAGTGATTTTCGCGAAAAGAGAAAACATGTTTGTCCGGGGTCTTGTGGGTCACGCTGAATATTTCTCAAATTATTTTAATAGTGAATAAATTGACGAACCTTAAAATATAAAGATCTTATATGAATCACTGCTTAAGATTTATGTTGCTAAAAATTACAATCGAGATTACGTTTTTCAAAAATTTTAATTTTTCCTGGTGGTAATTTAGCTCGATAAGCGAAAGCAAATCATTTTAGTATATAAAAAAATTAGTACTGCTAAAAATTAACTTTCGACGTAAAATTGTTCGAATTTCAATTTTAAAGCATAACCTTAGTTTACACTTATCGAAAAAAAATGAAGAATTTGAAAGGATAGACCTTTAAAAATGTAATCGTAACCTTGATTAGATTCTAAAACTTTTTTATAATATCCGCATTATAATACGTAAAATCTGTATTATTTACGTTTTGGCAACACATTTCGAGTTTTAATGAATAATTTCAAAGTAAATAATTTTTTTTTAAATTAAAAATGGTCCTAGAATTTTTTTCATGAAATTCAAAGATAAAGAAAACAAAACAAAATAAAAAATTGAAAATCGGTCTGTTAATAAAAAATGCAAAAATAAAGAACTCTTGCAAATAGAAAACGAGTTTTCTATTGAGTATTTTAAATTCTTCCCGGCATTTTACTCTAAATTTTAGGCCTCTAGCTCTGGCGGTTTGGGCTATAAGCTTATAACTGATTAAATATTGGTTTAAATTATTTTATGGAAACGAATTTTCTTATTTAAAAATTTTTTTTTTATCTTTAATATTTACGCATACAATATTATGCACAGAAAAGAAGAGGCATGGACACATGTGTTTTTGTTGTTGAAAATTAGTGAAAATTTAATGAGGTCATGAGCATGGTCACTTCAATTTGTTAATTTTATATTTAGTAGCTATTAAATTTATCTAAATTAAATAAAAAATTTGCTTACTTTTGTGCGCCCACGACGTTAAATTTTTCAAATTTTCTTGGTATATTTTACTTTCTTGTAGACATATTTCGTTACTTCCGTATTCGACCACATTTGGAATCTTGGGAAGAATTTCTATTTTTTTACATTTTTGCGCTACACAACTGAAAATCAAAAATACCATAAAAACTATTGGTTGCCACATTATTTTCTTTGCACTATTCAATAAAGCGCAGTAATGTGATCGAATAAACATCGGAAAATATAATTCAGCATAAATTAAACCGGTTCAAATTGATCAAATATTGGGAATTAAATAATAATCAATGTATAATTTTTTTAAGTAATAAATTACAATAATAAAGTAGTTTGGCAATTTTTTTCAAATAAACAAATATAAAAAGAGATACCACACAAATAATTTAAAAAACAAAGGCGTTGCAGATAGCCCACATAGGACTCACCCAGATTTCACAAAATCTCAGACTGAGGCAATCACGCCCACAGAAAATAGAGTCCATAAATAAAAATTAAACTCACAATCTCAAAGTACTACCAACGAAAAATTCCTACGCCCTAGCAATACAAAAACTCCCCGCATTTCCTTCCTAGCGTGCGCGCGCCGACCTACGCACGTGTTATTTTGCCTATCAGAGGAAATAATACAAGGCGGGCAGTAATTAAATTAATATTTAAAAATAAATGTAATATTTCTGCGTAAAATAAAATTATTTAAGCAAATACAATAATTTGCACATTTGGTTTAAAATATTTTTTTTTCTAATAATTTGGTCTATTTTAAGGAGAAAAGGTCTTTTGTGTTTTTTTTGTCAAATGCTTCTAAACAAGTTATGAATTTTTAAAGTTCCAAAATCAAGCATTTGTTACCAACTTCAAAAATTTATAACTTTTTTAGTATAGTTTAACGTCTAATTTACACAAAACCTTTTTTTTTTAAATAGACCAAATTATTAAAAAATAAAGAAAAAGGCCCAGTTCGGCGCAGACCCGATTTGACGCTAGCACAGTTCGTCGCAGATCCGATTCAGAGTTAGTACGGTTTGGTGCAGACCCAATTATATACAAAGAGTGTACACAAGAAAACCTAAATATTTAAATGGCTCGGCGATGTTTCCAAGCTACTGTTAGTACTCGGAGCATATTATTTGTTTTACATCTGAAGTAGCTTGCTAGGCTGACCTCAGATACGCCTATTATCCTATTTTATATTGTTAATGATGGCAATTCATTAACATAGGAGGACCACTGTCTTTATGTGCCTTTTCAAGCACGGAGACGCCCATACAAAGTGAGCTTCTGGCCGTATTCGAACTGGGCGCCTTAAGTTAGCAGTTGATTGCGCTAACAATCAAGCTAATGACCGTTTCATTTCATTAAACTTGATTAGCGAATTATCTTAAGAATATCCGAATATCCCAAAAGAATATTTTGGAAGATTCTGCACTTTGAAGTGTTTTAAGCTAGCAATCAAAGTTTGTAGTAGTAAGCTAGTCACCAAGTACTATGACACTGACAACGGGAGACCGGTAACTTCCCCTTACTGAATTGATCCATTTTCATTGTGCGTGTAGGTCTTGTATTGGACTTCAATAGGTGCAAGTATAAGGACACGCTTCTTTGTCAATTTTGAGAAATTGAATTTTAATAATTATATACATATTACTGATGAACAGCATAAAATTAACATAAACTTGGTAAGTTGTTAATAGAATTGCGTAAAGTTGCAAAAAATAAAAACATATGCGAAGTTTACTGGGATCGCATCCAACTCCTGCCAATTAGTTTGTTTATTCATTTGATTATTAATTTCTCTCAGTGTAATATGTCGTCGTTCTCAAGAAAACCAAAGCGCTATAATAAACCCTAAACATAACCTGCAAACATTGAATATTTTACCTTTTAGCAGTGAGGCACTAGAGGGTGTTACCCCAGACCCGCCGGTCTGTGCAGTTTATTTTTATCTGGCTTTGGCTTATCGGGATATTAGTTACTTGAGGGTGACTTGTTAAAGTTAGGATTAATTAGTTTTCTAGAGATTTTTCTAGATCGGTTAAGCTGATGTTTTCAATTTATTTCTAATAAAAATAAACTGCACAAACCGGGGGTCTGGGGTGTGGAACACCCTCCAGTGCCTCACTGCTGAAAGGTAAAGCATTCAATGTTTACAAATTATATCAAGAGTAGGGTTTGTTATAGCGCTTTAGTTTGCTTGAGAACGATAACATCCCAAGTAGCATTTCTAGCTAAAAATCAGCTGCGAGTTCCAATTTGCTTGCTGGCAGCAAGCAAATAAACAGCTATTTAATGATATTTTGCCAGCCAGCAAAATAGTTGCTAATTAGCTATATAATAGCTATTGAAAATAGCTTGCTGGCAGCAAGTTGCAACAATGCGCTAATAATACGCTAAATAGCTATTGAAAATAGCTTGCTGGCAGAAAGTTGCAACGACGCGCTAATAATGCGCTAAATAGCTATTGAAAATAGCTTGCTGGCAGCAAGCTGCAACGACGTGCTAATAATGCGCTAAATAGCTATTGAAAATAGCTTGCTGGCAGCAAGCTGCCGCGACGTGCTAATAATGCGCTAAATAGCTATTGAAAATAGCTTGCTGGCAGCAAGCTGCAACGACGTGCTAATAATGCGCTAAATATCTATTGAAAATTGCTTGCTGGCAGAAAGCTGCAGCGACGTGCTAATAATGCGCTAAATAGCTATTGAAAATAGCTTGCTGGCAGCAAGCTGCAGCGACGTGCTAATAATCCGCTAAATAGCTATTGAAAATAGCTTGCTGGCAGCAAGCTGCAACGACGTGCTAATAGTGCGCTAAATAGCTATTGAAAATAGCTTGCTGGCAGCAAGCTGCAACGACGCGCTAATAATGCGCTAAATAGCTATTGAAAACAGCTTGCTGGCAGCAAGCTGTAATAATTTGCTAAAAGCGCGCTAATAGCTTGTTTGAGTATTGCTTGCTGAAAGCCATATATAGATATAGATATACAAGCCATATTAAAATATACAATAAAGTTGTTTTATTTTATTTTAAATAAATTATAACTAAAACTCTAAAAATTATAAAAAATAATTACACACAGATATCCAATGTGTGCATTAATGGTATGAACACTGTTCTGTTTTTATAATTGATAGCAACCATTTTACATTTGATGTCACTTATAGTATATAATTTAGGCTTTTCTTCTTCACACAGAGAAACAAAAATATGTAAAAATGATGACTTCATTGGGTTTTCAAAAGTTTTCTAATTTCTTCATAGGGGCCCCGTATATGTGCACGCTATTTTGAAATGTAGTAATAAACTTGATAGCTACAACATCATTAGTTTTGGTTAGTATCCACTTATTTGCAATATCAGTTTGTAATATTAATCCGTCTGCCAATTCTACACTTCGAAAACATGTTGTGCAATAATCCGGTAAATATTTACTGGCAGTTTCTTTCATTTCTTTACCGAGAATTGGATAATTTTTTAATTATCTGGCTAAGCCCCCTTGTCACACTTGACCCATGATACAATAATAACAAGGTATAATATTACGCAGATTATGGGGTCACCACGTAACGTATATGCGCACGAATTACCAAAATTAAATCTGTACCTCTCATATCATTGGTTCAAGCGAAGTTATTGCGCAGATTATGGTCAATAAGTAGTATATTAAAAGAGATCTCCCTGAATATCTGTATAAATATATTTTACCTTTATGTTGGCAAAATGTAGACTACTCAATGTATAGTATATACTTCGTATAGCTAAATATACATTATACGTAAATACCTTACATAAATACATATAGATATAGAAGATATACAAATACAAATACATAAATGGCTTACAAAATTGTTCAAACTGTAGAAAATGGAAAGAAAGTGCTTACGACGGTACCTTCGGGGTGGGAAATTAATAATGTTTTGTATTGGCCTAATGCTTTGGGAGCTTTGAGTCTGCGTAGCGATCCATTATCGCAACCTGATAAAATATCGTGGGTCAAATTCAAGTGCGAATTGAAAAGAAGCAATATAGCCACATTAGAGGATGGCATACAGTTAGAAGAAAATATGTGTCTGCTGTCCGACACCGAAGACGATAATATAGAAGTTGGAACCACCGGTTTTCGTAAAAATAAATACCGAAAAAAATCGAGCGAGCCTAACTATAATGACTTAGCAAATAACATTTTGGTAAGATTTTGCAATTCGTTGTTTATTTTTTAGAATTACTATAATTAATATAATTTTATTTAGAATTCAAATGTAACATCAATATCTGAAGTAGATGAAGATGTACAAAATTACAGCATAAAAGATGTTGTATTACTCAACCTAGATTTAAGTAATAAATTCGCTGATCTCCAGAATAACCTGGACAAATTAAACAAAAAAAGTGGACAATTTAACTAACACCGTTAATGCAAACATAACAGAAACAAAATTAATAATGCAGGAGCTGATTTCAGTGCTGAACATACATAATCAAAATACCAGTGCATTACCTCCTGCAGATAACTACGAAGAAGAATTTCTTGAACTTCAAATACAATTCCCAATAGCAACTATTGAAGATCTGCAGGAGGTAGAGACAAAATTAAAAAATGAGAATAGTAGGAGTATCATAGTAGAACATTTATCTAAATTCTGTGTAAAAGAGTGGTACAAAGACGGAAGCAAGGTTGTACACCGTCTTTGACGAAATGTTTACAAAACATTTGCCACTGCTTGCAATTGGACAGGAAACACACATGACAAGGAAAAAAATAGGTTTTGTATTTTATCCAAACATAGTAAAACCTTCCACGCTGTGGTTTGTTTAGCTAATAAAGAAATAGCCTACAATGATGCGGTGGAATTTCTAAAGAAACTTTTAGAAATAGTGGAAATCGGTAAGTAAACAATCAAGTTTTGTTTAAATTCAATTTATTTATATTTATTTTTCAGTGTTAAAGCCGAAGGAAGCCAAACGAAAACGTCTGGACGACGACGGCGATGAAAATAACTAATAAATTTTTATAAAGTTGTTTTATTTTATTTAAATAAATTATTATACTAACTAAATGTCGCTTTCTTCTAAATTAATTTTATCACGTGGTGGTTGTCAATTTCAAATATTTATTTAAAGTATTATTATATTCACATTTATTTTGTGTGTAAATCTATATGTATATTTTACAACGTATATATTATAATAACTCAACATTTATGTTTTACGTTACGAATACGTGGAGTCGCGTTGGCAGAAACGGTAAGCACCAGGACTCGTGATGTGAAGGTCGGTGGTTCAAGCCTCCACTCAGGTAATGTTTAAGTATAAATAAAATGTTTAATAAAAATTTAATAAATTACAGATCACAAACCATTATCAATAAGGAAACGAGGGATATATAATTGACTATATTATAGCAATGTATGAATAAATAAAATTAATGCAAAATAAAATATTCTGCCATTTAAATATGTACTATATGTAATGTACGGTACACGTGTAATGTAGAAATTATTTAAAATAATAAATATAATTAAATATATTTAGATTATTAATATACAATTCATAAATGAATTGAATTTCTTTATTTTAATTACTAAAATGCGGTAGCAGCAAATTGAAAAGGCCCTATTTGCTTAGCTAAAATAGCGCTTTTACCTAGCAAATACTTGCTTTTAGCTAGCTAGCTAACAAAATAGCTTGCTTTTAGCTAGCAAATAGCTTGCTTTTAGCTAGCTAATAGCTTGCTTTTAGCTAGCTAATAGCAAGCTATTTGCTGGCTGAAAGCAAGCAAATTGCTATTTAACAGCTAGCAATTTGCTAAAAATTAGTGGGCCACTTTTGCAATATTGCTGCAATTTATGCACTATTTATGCGCTATTTTGCTGGCTGCCGCAGCAAGTATGCTGCCTGCATACAACTATTTAGCAGCTATTTAGTTGATTTTTAGCATCACAATGCTGCTTGGGATAATATACTGAGAGAATTCATAATCTTCTGTGCCCCTCCCCGATTTTTGTTCACTGCTTTATATTTTCGTGCTAAAAGCTTTCTCCATTATCGCTTAATACTGATGATAACCATAAGTTTCCAAATTTATCTCTCACAGTTTGAGTGTTCCTGGGAGGTGCTCCCCAGACCCCCGGTCACTACAACTTTGCCTTATTAAAATATTAGTTACTTGAGTGTGACTTGTGAAAGTTAGGGTTAATTAGCTTTTCTAGAGATTTTTCTAGATCGGTAATGCTGATGTCTTCAATTTATTACTAATAAAAATAAATTGCACAAACCGGGGGTCTGGGAGGTGTGGAGCATCCTCCAGTGCTTCACTGCTAAAAGGTAAAACATTCATTGTTTACAGATTATGAGTAAGGTTTATTATAGCTCTTTAGTTTTCTTGAGAACAATGACATATTATACTGGGAGGAATTCGTAATCTTCTTCTCCCCAAATTTTTGTTCACTGCTTTATATTTTTGTGATAAAAGCTTTCTCCATTATTGCTTAATACTGATGATAACCATAAGTTTGCAAATTTATCTATCACAGTTTGAGTGTTCCTGGAGGGTGCTCCACACCCCAGACCCCCGGTCCGTGCAACTTTGGAGTATAATTTGGGATAATTGGAATATTAGTTACTTGAAAGTAACTTGGTAAAGTTAGGATTAATTAGTTTTTCTAGAGATATTTTCTAGATCGGTTATGCTGATGTCTTCAATTTATTACTAATAAAACATAAACTGCACAAACCGGGGGGTCTGGGGGGTGTGGAACACCCTCCAGTGCCTTACTGTTGAAAGGCAAAACACTCAATGTTTACAGATTATGAGTAGGGTTTATTATAGCTCTTTGATTTTCTTGAGAAAGATGACATATTATTATCCTGGAGGGAATTCATAATCCCCCCCCCCCAGATTCTCGGTCACAGCTTTATACTTCTTGTACTAAAAACTTTCACTACTAATCACTTAATACTGAAGAGCATAAGTTTGCACATTTACCTACCACAGTTTGAGTGTTTCTGGGGTGCTCCACACCCCCAGACTCCCCGGTCTCTACAAGTATAGTTTATAATTTGGGCTAATTGGAATATTAGTTACTTGAGAGTAACTTGGTAAAGTTAGGATTAATTAGTTTTTCTAGAGATTTTTTCTAGATCGGTTATGTTGATGTCTTCAATTTATTACTAATAAAAATAAACTGCACAAACCAGGGGTCTGGGGGTGTGGAACACCCTCAGTGCCTCACTGCTGAAAGGTAAAACATTCATTTTTACAAATTATAAATAGGGTTTATTATAGCGCTTTAGTTTTCTTGAGAACAATGACATATTACACTGGAAGGAATTTATAATCATCTCCCCCTCGATTCTTGTTCACTGCTTTATATTTTTGTGATAAAAGCTTTCTCCATTATTGCTTAATACTGATGATAACCATAAGTTTGCAAATTTATCTATCACAGTTTGAGTGTTCCTGGAGGGTGTTCCACACCCCAGACCCTCCGGTCCGTGTGTAACAATAATTGCAGAATTTTAATTTTGCCACACTAGCCGCTTGATTGACCGTAGCTGTTATTAACGGTCAGCTAACTCATATACATTTAAGTATTTAGCCGGTATGCGAGGGGGTGGTTCGTAACTAAAATGCATTGCTCAGTATGAGGAAAAATGATGTTAATAGGGCGCCAGCTAAGGTAAATAAAACTTATAAGAAGGAAGAATTGTTTAATTTAACAAAAGCAAAGATAGTAAACAGTTGGTGTGACATTTATTTTCAATTCCTTATCAGAACAAACACATAATGAAAAATAAAAAACAAAGCAAGTAACATTAGCAAGTAGCTGAAGGCTACAGGCTAAAATAATAAAAAAACAAGGGTTAAGTAAGAAAGTTTACCTGAGGGGTAAACTTCTTAAAGCAAAATACAACCACACCAGCTGAAGGCTAGTGATGGTTCAAGTCGACTCCCCATTACTATGAATTGTTCAACAATTGAATTCTTGTTGTGAAATTCGTTGACGTTAAATCAAAAGCCCCACCTGAAGCGCAGTTAAACACACACCCCCGTAATCTTTACTGACATAGCTCACTTACCTAGAGACTTCCAAAATGATGGATCGAATCTTTAAAATACCTTCCATTTCGGGTTACCTTCAATTTCAGAGTAAATCACGTCATCGTCCCACATCAGGTTATCTCCGGAAGTTTACTAAAATCAAATAAAGACACAAGAATGGATTAAACATAACTTCAGGTCGACAACGTCAACCACCAATGTTGAAAATTGAATAACAAACTACACAAATTCATAGTAATGGTTCGTTACAACGCTTCGTCCAACTTCAAACGGAGGGGAAAACATGGAAGGAACCGTCGCCATCGTGAAGAAAATAAGGGCCTGCCAAAGAACAACTGGCATCTTGACAGGAGCATAACAGAAGCTCACACAAATCTTCAAATGATGCCATCGTTCCAAAATAATGCAAGGGCCCCATGATCCACTAAACGCAACGCTCCAAAATCCAAGAAAATATGAATAATAATATTCCGAACCAGCTCCAATATAGAAATTAATTGACGAAGGTCGACTTTTAATGGTGGGCTAAATTTTCCTTATCAATCCAGGTGTCACGATTGGCATATCACGTCTTGGCGACATAACAAAATTCAACTAAAATATTTGATGAAAATGCATCCAAACAGATTCTTAAACCTGGCATTAAAACCCACTAAAAATAAGTGGTAAGAATCGGAGAAACAAAGTTGAATGTAATTTACCTGTGATATGGAGGATGAAATAATCACAGTAGGTTTGAAACACGAAAATTTGCACCAAATTAAAATTAAATACATGAGCGCTCTTAAGATGTTGGTCGAGCACTGCCCTTTTATCAAAAAGCCGCTATCTCATAGGAAAACATAGTGCCAACTTTACTCTCACCTTATATGCAAACTTAACAAAATTCAAGGGAACTAAACTTAACAGGAATTGTTACAATTTCCTGTTATACGTGCAAGTTTGGATTATAATTTGGGCTAATTGGAATATTAGTTACTTGAAAGTAACTTGGTAAAGTTAAGATTAGTTAGTTTTTCTAGAGATTTTTCTAGATCGGTTATGTTGATGTCTTCAATTTATTACTAATAAAAATAAACTGCACAAACTGGGGGTCTGGAACACCCTCCACTGCTTCACTGCTGAAAGGTAGAACATTCAATGATTGCAGATTATAAGTAGGATTTATTATAACACTTTAGTTTTCTTGAAAACCATGACAACAATTATACTGGGGATAATTCATAATCAAATAAATAAAAAAACAAATTGGCAGGAGCCGGATGCGATCCCAGTACCTTTCGCATATGTTTTTGCAATCTTTCGCAATTCCATTAACAACTTACCAAATTTGTGTTAATTTTCATGCAGTTTATCAGTAATTCAATTCAATTATTAAAATTCAATTATCTCGAAATTGGCAAAGAAGTGTGCCTTTACACTGGCACCTGTTAAAGACCAATACAAGACCTACACGCACAATGAAAATAATCAATTCAGTGAGGGGAAGTTGCCGGTCTCCCCTTGTGAGAGATTTTCGGAAGTCTCTCGCATTGGTGGTTTTATCCGATGGCATGCTTTTTACGCTGTTGCAATTTTATCGAGGTGATGATCATGATGCGATATTGAATCTCCGTTGAATTAATTAATCTCACCATGGCCACTTATGGCCAACCTGTATGTTGCAAGAAAAGCCTTAGTCTCCACGACCAAGTGCAGCAGCAGTCGAGGTCATTGCCTCCGTTATGGCTAGACACCCCAATCCTTGCACCTTTTTGAGTCTGTTTAAGATTCTTTTTTCCTGGCATTGTGCCACCGATCAGAGCTGAGTATGTGATTGTGGATGATATATAAATTTTGGAAGTTGTTGGAATCTGCAGATGATTGAAAGTTTCATGGTGACGGAAGATTTTCAGAACCATTTGTTCCTTGATATTCATTGATAATTTTAATTATCTGATTATCTAATTATTTAATTATATTCTAATTTATCTGAATAATCCAATTTAGATTACGAATAGAGTTTTTAGTGGACTATCTTTTTAGATTTTTTAATAATTTGTTTTCAAAAACGTCAACTGTATAATTCGCAATTTTGGAAATTTTTTAAAGTTTTGTATCAAAAACAAAATTTTTAAATTTTCTGACTTGGAAACGTCGCCGTCGTCGTCGTAACTCTTCTCAAAACCTTAAAGTTTAGCATTCAGATTCCACGTGGTATTCAATGATTCAAAACTCGGAATAAACGTTCTTTATTTTTACAGATACATAGAACCGCATAGAACACTTTAAAATACCGACAAACCTGACATTAACTTTCATTATTTTCTTCACATAAATTATGAGCCACTGCTTCTCTAGGTTTTTGGGCTAGGTACACTTCGGGCAATAGGGTAAACTTAAACAATTTTATGATTGGTATTTCAATAACAATGTACAAAATTAAAGAAATTGAAATTATTATGACCATATCTGCTAGCATGGACGTCATCACCTGGAAAAAATTATTACAGCATGGAAGTAAAATGTTTTAACTTGATTACCATGTAAAGCGATCCTCCATTTCCTTGCATGCTTGAGTACTGAATCATCATTAGAAGAGTGTGAATTAAAAACACTCCATAACTTAATTTGGATAATGGAATCCAAAATGGCGACGATAGGCTATTCCGTAATGAAGTTATTGGGCCAAAACTGATCACAACAAATATTCCCAAAACGCTAATCGCCCAAATCATTCTATGCAAAGAAAAATACAAAGCGATCTCGATCAAGTTGTCATGTTCGTAGCCAACAAATTACTGGGAGGTATACCAAAACCAACACCATGAAACATGCCGATATGGCCATTATGGAATAAGTGATAACCTGTAAATTAACACAAAATTATTAGTTTTATTTTTAGTTAATTTGCAATTACCTTGGATACTCTAATACTATTGCATTTCAAGTAATCGTATAGGATTCCTCCAAAATGCCAACAATATACGGAGATGCGCGACTATAAGGTTGCACGTAAAGCAGATTTATGTAATTAATGATGTTCTCATCGGAATATGTATGTTTTAACAACGGAATTTTATATACCAACGATATAATTAACGGAGTGGCAATGGAGAGGACAAAAAGAAAACTCAAAATGGAATATCCTAATTGTTTCTTACATCGAATTATAAACATCACAAGTGTGCCAATGATAAAGAACTGAAAGTCGCAGCAAAGGTACCAACTTACTGGGTTACACTAAAATTTTTATTGAGTTAATAAAGATTATCATATGAAATCTTGTTTTCTCACCTGTTCGTCATAAACATTTACATACGTGTTGATGTATAAAATATTCCCCACATATTTTGCCGGCAGTTGTCACTTTGGGGTTGAATACTTGAATTCCACATGGGTCCAGATCCACAAAGTTTAAAATCGTCGCATAGAAAAGGGATACGTAGGCTAAGAGTGGGGTTAATCTAAAAAACAAGATCCTTAAAATACAGCTGATAACTAGTAATCGTCATCTAGTTAGTAGTCCCGTGGGACTGTAACCGGATTATGATCTCTCAAAATGGCTCCTGGATGAAATTTTGGACGCCAGCAGTTCCCGACCTTCATAGGTACATGTTGAATTATTAAATACGTACCTTGCATACCGGAGAAGAATAATTATTAAAACGGCTTTATATTTGTACTTTTAATTTTTAATATTCCATAGCTGAGCATCAACCCACTGAGGAGAAAAAGATATCCACATTTAAATCGACTTTTCAATCAGCAATAATACTTTTAGATTGACCTACAAAAATTTTAACTTAGAAATTTTTAAAATTTAATTCAAAAAACCCACTTGCTCTACGTGGTCCTGATATCACGTTGGACCCATTGCCATGCTATCAAATTTGTGCCCAAACACAATGAATACCAAGCTAACCGTTCTCACACTGTCAAAAATCTTTGTTTCTTCATAGTCTTCGTGCGGACGAAACAAACCCTTATAATTTTGAATTGCAGAAAACGACAAACATAATTTTCTTCTCAAGTTAACTAAAAATTTAACATTAATTTTGCAAGTAACTCAGTTCTTGTTGATCTTAAGAAAAAATGTTGGAAATCAATTTCATATAAATAAAAGTTACAGTAAACTTTTTAGTTGGGTTAAGTTAGGATAGTGTCACTCGGGGAACGATACCCTATTCTCGTCACCTCGTGGTGGTCCCCGGTAACTTGCGGAAGACTCTCTGAGATCAGGTGTCCAATCCCGTTGGAGGAGGGAATTCTATAAGGCTAAAGGGTGAGGTAACTTTATGGAAACGAACATCTGTCCCCTCCAAAGCCAAGATGAAGGAAGTTGCGTTGTAGACTGTGAGCCCCTAGCGATAACGGATGGTAATAGGTCTCTAAAATATCTCGAAGAGAAACAAAATGGGAGAGAACAAAAACAGAAAAGGATTACAAGGGATCGGATCCCCAGTGTCGGTCGGTGATGGTAGCAAGAGGTAAAGACTAGATCCGATCATCAACCAGTGATTACTCAGCGAATCCAGTGGATGACCAGGCTGGGATCTCTAAAATTGTTACTTGTGGTAAGAACGATAAGGAAGAGAGAGAACTAAAGGTGGCTAATCCTAAAACAAACAAAACAACAAAATTAAAGTTGGAAATTCTCCCAGACGACCCCAAAATTAAGGGACCCTGGCTACTGGATGGCTACCAAGACCGAGTAACAATGGAGAAGGAGATAAAAATCTTAAAGCTGTCATTGAAGACATGGGCATTGAAGACATTGAAGAATTTAACGAAAGAAGTGGAAAGGTTACATAAGGAGAAAGTAACAGACAAGGACCAATTGAAAAAATAGGAGAAAACATTGATGGGATTAAACAAGGAATAAAGAGTTGGAACATCAAAATGAAAAACCAAGTCGTAACTGCCACTAAAGATTTTAGGATGGCGATCGCCGCTACCCCTGCTATTTAAAGATGGTGGGAGGTAGAAACCCCATTGGGAACACGCGGAAACATAAGAAACGCTGGGAAACCTGCGGTCGCTCCAAGCACGGGGACGACAGAAGGTAATGCTGAGATCCTAAATTGTAAGAACACAGACACGGAGGAATAAAAGAACAAACTCCGAAATTATTGAAGGTTCCGTTTGCAAAGATTGTACCTCATAGAACTGGAGGATATGCAACATACTACGCAGATCCCAACAACACTGTCCCAGCACATCAAAGAGCAGGCATTCCAGGTGCTAAGGGGAGCAAAACGGATTTTCTAGATTCGAGATATTGAAAAGGATGCCACTCGAGAAGAATTGGTAGAGCAACTTAAGGAGCTGGTAATGGGGGAGATCATTTTGAACGACCTGAGACCGTACTACCAGGGCACCCAAATAGCCAGGGTAGAAGTGAACACACTGTCAGATCTAAAACAATTAGTATAGCAATCATTAACGCCTGCAGAATCAAA
This sequence comes from Lycocerus yunnanus, assembly GCA_036346125.1. Taxonomy (NCBI): domain Eukaryota; kingdom Metazoa; phylum Arthropoda; class Insecta; order Coleoptera; family Cantharidae; genus Lycocerus; species Lycocerus yunnanus. The sequence goes on along the minus strand of JARFIX010000033.1, from coordinate 1,641,539 downwards.
CAAGTGCAGGACAAAGAGAGGTGCCACCGCTGCTGGGTCCTTGGGCACCGCGGAGCAAACTGCACTGGCGAGAACCGTACTACTAAGTGTCTAAAGTGCGGTAAAAGGGATACTGCCCAAAAACTGCAACGAAAAACAGTCCTTTGTCTCTCTTGCAAAGAGTTTGGTCATCGGTCCGCCAGCTACAGTTGTCCAGCTGCAAAAGGTTAGAATAGGAAGAGGACCGCAACTTGATATCGTCTGCTACCAGAGCTGCGTGAGTGCTACCAAAAGAAGGGAAGTTAGGGGAGGACCTGACTCGGACCGCGGCATCAAAATACTCTAGATAAACTTGAATAACTAATACGGCAAAAGCCCAAGATCTGCTCAAACTGGTAATTCAAGAGGAAGACTTCGGCGCAGTTGTGATCACTGACCTAAATAAAATTGAAGCCGGATGGTTTGCTGGAATGTCAGCAAAAGCAGCCATTTGGGCGCTTAGGAGTGTCCCGGTGCTTAAATCACCGGGGGGGGCAGTAAATTTGCGTGGGTGGAGCTAGAGAAACATCAGTATGATGGAGTACGAGAACAAATTGGTCATGCTGTTTAACGATTGTGGAACAAAGAGTAAATCTTTACTGGACGCCGGAGATTTTAATGCCATAGCCCCTGAGTGGAGGGAAGGAAAATATGACAGAAGAAAGAAGAAGCTACTCGAGCTCGGCGAGGAGTGTAGGGTGCGTATGTGTAATGTAGAATGAGAGCTCACCTTCTCGAGACTGGGGAGTTTACCTCCATTGTGGACATCACGTGGGCATCGGAGGGCGTGATGGAAGCAATGAGATTGATGAGTACTAACGGCGGAAATCTTAAGCGACCCCGATACTCGCTGGGGGACCAGGAGAAATGCACCGACGGGTTGGTTGCTCAAGCTGAATAAAGATAAATTTACGGTGAGAATCTAGAACCGGCTCCGAGGGTGGTCGGGAAGCGATCCGGAGGAGTTTGGGCATCGAATCATGTCGCGTCTAAAGTTTTCCGATAAAACCCAGAAAATAGGTAGGTGTTTACCGATCTAAATGTAAATGCAACTGTAAATCTCAAAAGAATTACTCTTACAAGAACCTATCAAGTCACGTACGTTTATTCCATTTTGACGTGAATACGTCTTTAAAATCGGTAACGTGTAACAAAAAGTGTAACGGATGGTGGGTGGTGTCCGGATGTCCGGACTAAATAAAGTCGGTAGCATGTTGATAAATTTAATATAAACATGTAACGAAAAGTGTAACGGATGGTGGGTGGTGTCCGGATGTCCGGACTAAATAAAGTCGGTAGCATGTTGATAAATTTAATATAAATATGTAACAAAAAGTGTGTGTAGGTGTGTAAAAAAATATGCACGACCAATGTTAAAGTCGTTCAATGGTCACTAGAAATTTTTCTCCAATCGGTGAATCCGGGCAAAATGGATGTACCGGGTAAAGACGTATTCACGTAAAACCTCTCCGCCATGTCAGAATATGGCCTCAATAACCGCGATACCACGACCGACCTTTCTTTCTTTTTGACCAATTTTATTTAAATATTGTTTACTCAAACACAAGCACGCTACTGCAATTATTTTTGTATCGTATTGTATATTGTAATAAACGAATTTTTTACATTTTCCATTTCACTGGCACCCATTACAGTACCCAGAATTACCAATAATAATAAAATTGCAGTAGAAGCACTGAAAATAAAAAGTTAGGAGAAAATCCTGTTTTAAATTTATTATTATACTTACCAGAAGATTATTTCTAATTTTCCAAATCGGTTTGGTTTGGATTTACTTGTGCACGAATATACTGGTTTTGAAACCGTGTAAATTGCACCGTTCTTCCCACCGGGCTGAGATATTTTCAAGTGTTCCATTAAGGAGTTCAATATCTTCTTCTGAGCAAGACGCTGGTAGACATATTCCAATCATAGCCATATTGCCATGCTGACAAATACGTAAATTCGTAAATAAATACTTAAATTCTCGCTTATGAATTATTTATTTAGATCAAATGCAGTTAATTAATTAGAAAACAAAAGAGGAAATTTAAATTTTATATGAATTGTTACAAAGTGTACTGTTTTATATTGCAATGGTAATCAATTAATGGTCCAATTCATGGTTAAATATTATGGGTTACTTTTGACCAAAATTTGGCTAAAAGTTGCTCCGTTCAATCGACATCGAATATCCTATAATGAAATTCAAATTCAGTGCTAAGTATTAGTAAGCACTAATATTTATTCATGAATACGACCGTAAGGTACTACAAGGGAGACCGGCTACTTCCTCTCACTGAATTGATCCATTTTCATTGTGCGTGTAGGTCTTGTATCAGACTTCAACAGATGCAAGTATAAGGGCACGCTTCTTAGCCAATTTCGAGAAAATTTTATTCGAATAATTACATATTCCTGATAAACTGCATAAAATTAACATAAATTTGGTAAGTGCGTAAGTTTGCAAAATATAAAATCATATGCGAAGAGTACCTGGATCGCATCGGGCTCCTGCCAATTTTTTTATTTATTTCATTATTAATTACCCCCAGTATAATATGTCATCGTTCTCAAGAAAACCAAAGCGTTATAATAAACCATACTCATAATCTGTAAACATTGAATGCTTTACCTTTCAGTGGTGAGGCACTGGAGGGTGTTCCACACCCCAGACCCCCCGGTTTGTGGAGATATTTTTTATCAGAAATGAATTGAAGATATCAGCGTAACGGATCTAGAAAAATCTCTAGAAAAACTAATTAATCCTTACTTTAACAAGTCACACTCAAGTAACTAATATCCCAATTAGCCCAAAATATAAACCAAAGTTTTAGAGACCGGGGGTCTGGGGGGTGTGGAACACCCTCCAGTGCTTTACTGCTGAAAGGTAAAACATTCAATGTTTACAGAATATGAGTATGGTTTATTATAGCGCTTTTGGTTTTCTTGAGAACGATGACATATTATAGTAGGAAATTCATAATCCCCTCCCGATTCTTGATCACTGCTTTATATTTTTGTGCTAAAACTTTTACCATTATCGCTTAATACTGATAACCATAAATTTGCAAATTTATCTATCACAGTTTGAGTGTTTCTGGGGTGCTCCACAACCCCAGACCCCCGGTCTCTACAACTTTAATTTATAATTTGGGCTAATTGGGATATTAGCAAATTTGAGTGTGACTTGTTAAAGTTAGAATTAATAAGTTTTTATAGAGATTTTTCTAGATCGGTAATGCTGATGTCTTCAATTTATCTATATATATATAAATGGATGTATGTATGTATGTGTGTGTGTTTGTGTGTTTGTTCCTTATAGACTCCTAGACCGTTCGACCGATCCCAACCAAATTTTGCACAGTTACTCTCTAGGACCCTAAAGAGGTTTTCCGCTAAAACCGGGACCGAAAAGCTTAATTTAAAAAAAGTGAAAACTTGCGGACGCGCATGAATGGAACGAGATTCCCATCGCCAATACCTGTAATTGATATATGGTAATTTTACGTTGGTATATTTACATTCAGTACCTACACTATTATAAGTGATTTCATTTCGTAAAATAAATCAAGTTATAGCAACCAAAGGACAAGGGGAAGCAAGACTGAAACCGTTCGGAAATACTGAAGAAGAAAAGCTCGGGTAAATCAACCCTGCAAAATTAAAATACTTCAGACAAAGGCAAAATATTTTATTTTAATGAGACCCCAGGCGAAGCCGTTAATATTAAAAATAAACTGCACAAACCGGGGTCTGGGGGTGTGGAACACCCTCCAGTGCCTCACTGCTAAAAGTTAAACATTCAATGTTTACAGTTTATGAGTATGGTTTATTATAGCGCTTTTGGTTTTTGAGAACGATGACATATTATACTGGGGAGAATTAATAATCCCCCGATTTTTGGTCACTGCTTTATATTTTTGTGCTAAAACTTTCACCATTATTGCTTAATACTGATAACCATAAATTTGCAAATTTATTTATCACAGTTTGAGTGTTCCTGTGGGTGCTCCACACCCCAGACTCCTCGGTCTCTACAACTTTGGTTTATAATGTGGGCTAATTGGGATATTAGCAAATTTGAGTGTGACTTGTTAAAGTTAGAGCTAATTAGTTTTATAGAGATTTTTCTAGATCGGTTATGCTAATACCTTCAATTTATTACTAAAAAAAAAACTGCACAAACCGGGGGTCTGGGGTTGTGGAACACCCTCCAGTGCCTCACTGCTAAAAAGTAAAACATTCAATGTTTATAGTTTATGAGTATGGTTTATTATTGCGCTTTGGTTTTCTTGAAAACGATGACATATTATACTGGGGAATTCATAATCCCCCATCTGATTTTTGGTAACTGCTTTATATTTTTGTTCTAAAACTCTCACCATTATCGCTTAATACTGAAGATCATAGGTTTGCAAATTTATCTATCACAGTTTGAGTGCTCCTGGGGTGCTCCACAACCCCAGACTCCCGGTATCTACAACTTAGGTTATAATTTGGGCTAATTGGGATATTAGTTGCTTGAGTGTGACTTTTTAAGTTAGGATTAATTAGTTTTTTAATTTCAATTTATTCAACTTCAATTTATTACTAATAAAAATAAACTGCGCAAACCGGGGGTCTGGGGCGTGGAACACCCTCCAGTGCCTCACTGGAAAAAGGTAAAACATTCAATGTTTACAGATTATGAGTATGGTTTATTATAGCGCTTTGGTTTTCTTGAGAACGATGACATAAATTATGCTGGGGAACTAATAATCAAATAAATGAAAAAACAAATTGGATGGAGCTGGATGCCATCAGTACCCTTCGCATATGATTTTATTTTTTGCAATCTTACGCAATTCTATTAACAACTTACCAAATTTATATTAATTTTATGCAGTTCATCAGTATATAATTTTTCAAATTCATTTTCTCGAAATTGGCAAAGAAGCGTGCCCTTATACTTGCACCTGTTGAACTCAAAACAAACCTACACGCACTACAAAAATGGTTCTATTCAGTGAGGGAAGTTGCTGGTCTCCCTTGTTAGTACAGATACTGTTTAGCACTGCTTTCCTATCATACATATACCGCGGATACATGCGGTCGTTAGTTCGAACTAACCTTAGTTTGATCTAAACTTATTTTGCTTTTAATTTTATTGCACAGGTGTATACATGTTTTTTAGTTCAAACTGAAAGCAAGATCGAGCTGATATAGCTCGATCTAACTAAGGTCGATCCAGCGGATTAGGTTGCTTTATCTAAGTGTACACATGTAAGGACTAGCTAGGTCGAGCTGACTTAGTTTGAACTAACAACCGCATGTATCCGCGGTAATAGACTGCAAGGTTGATGTTGGACTTTAGATCACAGCACTGCATCAAATATTATACTCTATTCGTTTTAAGAATAAACCTTGACTGTTGAACTAAAATATAACTTTGAAACGTGATAGGTTGGTTTTACAAATTTGTCTATATTTTAGTTTTAATGTCACAAATTTGTGAAACCAACCAATCACGTTTCAAGATTATATTTTAGTTCAAAAGTCAAGGTTTATTTTTAAAACAAATGGAGTATAGCACTTGTATCCAAGTATAGAGTGAAAATCGATTTCTTGTAAAAAGCGCTCTGAGTATTAGCGAGAATTCAGCTTTAAAACGTAATACTTACTTGCATTTAGTATAAAATAATTCATTGGAATTATTTTGTAATTGCTGTGGAGTTCAGAGTCGTATTTTCAGTTGAAACATGCATGGTAAGGAAATCAAGCAGTACTGAGTTGGGAACGGTCCGATTATATTTACACATTCATCATAATCTCCTAATTGATAACTCGTTCCTTGCAATGTGCCAAGCATGGATTTTACTGATGAATCCAACACTGAAATTTTTGTGTTACTGAATTTAAATGTTAAATTAATAGTCCAGGACGTAAATGATATGAAAACTACTTTCGACATAAGATGATGGCTACCAAGGCCTACCAAAGCAGCCTTTTGGCTGCCCGATGAACCAGAGCCTACTGTTATTGTGATAAGGTGCCTTGCTGCATGAAACATTTGGCAATGGTGTGCCTTCTTTGATGCGGACAAGAAGAAGCTGAAAGGTAAACTACTTGTTTTGTAGTACAGTGCTGCCATTAAAAACAAAGGAGAGAGGCTTTTGTATTCAAGACATCAACACAAGGAGGTTTTGCTTCCGGGACCTCCATTAAGTAAGCCCCTTCAATCGATTTTTAACTTTTTACGCTAAACTTTTGGTAATCGTTAGGTAATAATTGGTAGTTCAATAATTATTAAAAGTTTTGGTAGTTCATTGTTTTTCATAATTAATCAATTAAAATATAACGTAAAGTTAGCCAACGATAGTGAAATATTTAACTTTTTTAGTTCATTTGAACGAATATCATGTAAAGGTTTGGTAGTAAAAAAAACTTTTGGTAGTTTATTGTTTAGCTATAATTAATTAATAAAGATGAACACAAGCTTATGCGCAAGCGCTACTGCCCACGTGCATGCTATAATAATAGTTTGATTTCAAATTATCTTGCATCAGTGCATTATCTTAACTTTTTTTTATCTTAAACGTAAAATAGTCTTTTCGCGGTCGTTATTTTACCAATCAAAAGTTTTAGTAGTTTTTAGTTTAATAGTAATCAATTCATTAAATTGAACTTAGGCTTCATTAGTTAATTTTTGATTTTAACAATTTTTATTATTTTTAAAGTATTTTTAAATTTGAAATCTACGATACCTATACTAAAGTTTTTAATAAACAAAATTACAGCAGCTTTAATTGGTAACACTTTGAGTGCCAACCCCTGTAACAAGTTGTCCCCTTCTTGAAAATTTGTGATTTGTTAAATTTATTGGCGCTTAATAGATATCAAATTTGCAGCACAACGGAATTGTCCGAACAGTCCAAAACTTATAGTACAATTCACCCCTAAATCCACCTTCATTCGTTTAGGATGTAATTTTTGTAACTATTTTTAGTACACGTTAATACAAATTTTAAAATTTTTAGTACAATTTTATTTAAGAAATGTACAATTTGAGAATTCTAAGGTTTAGGCTTAAATTGTTAAGCCGATTTTTCAGGTATAAAATTTGCATTTTTCTACGACCACTGGATTAAAAAATGCACAATTTTTGTTTATATTATATATATGTGCAGCTCTACAGGCCTAGTAGGCCCTTGGCTTGGTTGACCACTTTGGTCCACTCTTTTCTGTCTTCCGCTCTCTCTCCAATCGTAAACTTCCAACACTCTAAGGTCTTCCTGTACTTTGTTCTTCCATCTATTCATCGGCCTTCCTCCCTCTTAACACCATCTATTTCGGACATCCATATCTGGTGTATCACTCTATCTTCCTTCCTTCTTAAGATGTGTCCAAGCCACCTTATTCCTTGATTACGCTTACTATATTTGGTTCATTGTACAGCTCATATACTTCATCGTTAGTTCTTCGCAGCCACTGTTCATCAACCCTCTTCCCACCAAGAATCCCCTCAACACCCTCCTCTCCCACACCGCCAAAGCATTTTGCGTTTGCTTCCGTAACAACCACACCTCGCATCTATACAGCACTGTTGAAATTCGGAGCTTGATTGATTTAGCAATTTTGTTTAGAAACAGTATAATTTTAAGTACACAACGTTGGGTAGAAATATCGCAAACAATTTTTTTCTGTGTGTGACCGAAGTCGACGCTTTTCGGAAAAAAATGAAGAATTCGAAAGGATGGACCATTACAAATTATATTCGTAACCTTGATTAGATTATACAATTTTATTATAATTTTAGCGTTAAAACACAAGTTTTTCATGTTAATTGAAAAATTATTCCGTCGTTAAATTAGTATTAATTACGTTTTGGCTAAATTAATATGTATTTTAAAAGTAAAAAATTCTTAAATTTTGAAGTAATATTTATGCATATTTATGAATAATTTTACATATACAAAGAAATGCATCGATAGTTTAAACTGAAGCAGTTATAATTTCTTAAAATAATTTAAAAATTATACTAAATTAATATTTAATATTTTGTAATAAAACGAAATCGACACGATATTCTTAAAAATGGAAGATTGTCTCAGATGCGAAAAATAACAAGAACGGAAAATGCACTATCAATGGTGAGTTCGGTCAAGTAAAAACTTTGTAAAATATTGTAAAAAAAACTCGGAAGTGTTAGACACAGTTATTTGAATAAATATTTTACAGATATATTATTCACGACTATTCTTGACTCATATTAATTAATTATGCATGGAGTTTATTGATGTAGTAATTATATTTACCTAAAATCGTTAATTTATTACATTTATTGCCAATTTTATGACTACTATAAATATTTCGGCACATTATTTGTAATGTCACCTGTCAAATTAAAATTATTTTTAAGATTGTAAACAATAATAAATAATATAAACTTTTATCTCCAACGTTGCAAATATGACTGACTGCCTTACTAACTAAACCGGGTGCAGTTTTAAAAGATTTTTGATAAGTTTCATTTCGAAAATTGTAGTAAAAATGTATCATAAATAATAAATTAAAGTCGTGAATAATATATCTGTACAATATCATTTCAAACAACACTTCGAGTTTTTTACAATATTTACGAAGTTGGCAGCCTTTAGAGAACTCCCCATAAAGTGACTTAAATGTTTATTTAAGAGTCGGCTATTTATCCCCAGTGTTGGTTCACAAACGCGAGATTTTTTACAAACTTTTATTACAAAAATTATCATGAAGATGGAAACTATTGTAATGTCCACATTTTATAATTATTCCTAAGGTCGTGGAGAGATTTCTTCAATTCCCTGGTAGCTCGATTAAATTGGGTTTTATTTATAGGATTTAGGGTTGTCTGTCATTTTTCCCGTAATTTTCGCTTCTTTCTAATTAATTTCTTGATAAACTCACCTCAAAAAGAAGAAAACTGGTGAAAGCCATAAAAGCAAACAATCTCCAAGTCATCTCAACGAGACAACCCACCTACTGGCCACCAGACAAAAAGAAAATACCGGATGTCATCGACTTCTGTATTACAAAAGGAATTGACACCAAACGGATCTAAACGAAATCATGCTTAGACCTGTCATCTGACCATTTCTCTGTGATGATCACAATCTATAACCAATTAGTAAATAAACAAGAACAACCTTCTCTGTATATCAAAAAACTAGCTGGGAGCTATTTCGACAAAAATTGGACGAAATAATTTCACTAAATATTTAGCTGAAAATGGAATGCGACATTGAAACAGCAGTTGATGAGCTCCAAACAGCAGCTTGGTTTGCCAACCCCAACATATTGCTGTGTTTTTCATTTGTTTATAAAAATTTGATAAGCTTAAACTTTTTCCTTCGGAATGTAAAATTCCCTAGGTACGGCTGCACTTACCTGTCAGCAAACTAAAATTTAAAATTTTGGTGGCCCACAAATTCGGCTTCTCTCTTTTTCAAAGCTTAAGTTCTCTTATTTAAATTGATCATTGAAAATAAAACTAATGACTTGAAAATTATTTACTATTAATAAAACTTTTGTAACACTCTGTACACAAAAAAAACTTATTACCTAACATGCAAAAAAAACTTATAATATAATTGTTCATATTTATGCAAATAAAACTTAAAATTAACGATGATTGTTTGTTTACCTTATTATTAAGTTCAAAAGTTTTATATCTCGCGCACAAATATAAAATGCTAATTAATTAGTTTTCATTCACGCCTACACACGTGTAGTAATAGTTTTTACTTGACGACGGAAGATTCGTCTCGTTATTCACTTTGATAACCTTGAGCATTGCCCTAGGCACGCTGTACAAATTTACACTTATCCGTCGAAATATCGTCCATCAGTGAAATTATTACTATAAATTTTAATTTTGTTACCTTTAATTTGTGTTATTTACGGCGTTGTCTCTTTATTTTTGAATATTGATAGAATTGTAGAAGATTGTTCCACATTCCTTTGTTCTATTTAATTTCATCGACCTCATTTATCGATACCAAATATTTTCTACTTTTACAAGTAAGTTAAACGTTGCACTTTATATTTTAATTATTTAATCCAATTTATTTCAGATTATTATTTATCATCTGCTTGTTAAGTGCAAAAATTTAGCACTTCAAAAAATTTGACAATACATACTTGCTCGAGATGTTCAATCAAAGAGGAAGTCTTTTTCGTCGCTTTTCCTTATCATACCCTACTTTTTCCTCCGAAAATTCGCCATTGGCTGCTTAATTTAATCTACAGTTTTATCTAAAAATATAGGGTAAGACAAAATTTTCGTACACGTTATTTTAAACTGTTGATTTTATTTTACCACATTTTAATGTTTTAAAACTGATTATTGTTATTCCGTCACCTGCACTTTTATGCACTGGTTTTACCTTAATAACTAATTTACAATTATTCAAATTAGGAGTTAACAAAATTGATCTAAATTCATTTCTCAACTGTACCTACATACAATAGTGGTTTACAACAAGTTGAAATTTACAGTGGTTTTCAAAAGTTTTTTTTTTCTTGTAATAATTTGTGTAATTTATTATTAATTTAATTTTGTTTTAGGTTTATTCATGATTAGAATAATTAGAAAATTTGTTGGATGATCGACATTTGTATCGTAACTGAAGATTTGAATTGAAATTTTGTGAATATGGAAATCGGCAAGATTATTTATTTTAATTTATTTTAATTTAATTTTAATATTTTTGAAATTGAAGGTCACATGTTAATATATGTAACTCAAGAAAATGAAAAGTCCCACTCACAATACAACAAAAATTGTTGAAAAGAGAACACTTAGAAAACAATGGCAAAAATAAGAACGACCGAAAATATAGCAAAGCTAATCAAATCCAGTAGAGAACAAAAAAAGAGATGCTAATGGAAATCAACAACCAAAATATCTAAGATTACCTAGAAAGTCCAACTTCTACAGAAGCCACAGATTACTCACTTTGGAAGGCAACAAGAAAGCTCAAAAGACCACAAGAGTAACATCCACCAAGTAAAAATAAACAAACTAATACATGGGCAAGAAACGACAAAGAGAAGGCTGAAGTATTTGCCAAACATCTGGAAAAGTCTTTCAACCATTTCCTTCTATGTCAACAATAGAAGTAGAAGAGAAAATTTTGGATAGCCTTAAGACTCCTTTTCAACTGGATCTTCCAATCAAAAGAGTCAGAATTAAAGAAGTTAAAATCACAATACAAAAAGAAATTAACATCAAAAAGCTCCTGGATTTGACTTAATTACAGGAAAAGTACAGGAACAGGCTTTAAGGCCTAATCCTTGATGTGAAGAAGAAGAACAAAAGAAGACAGAAAAGTACTTCAATAAGTATGTTGCAATTTTACGGATACACTATTTTCCAAATTTGTGGAAGGTGGCTCAAATAATTATGATTCTGAAACCTGGCAAGAAACCGAAAAAACCAAATCTTATAGACCCATAAGTCTGTTGCCAATGCTCTCAAAAGTGTTTGATAAAATCTACCTAAAACGGCTAAAACCGCTAGTAGAACACAAGAATCACAAGAGTCCAGAGTCACAAGAAATGTACCAAGTTAGTTAGGCTAGGCTTGGTCCAAAGAACAATAGGCTCGCGGTCGGTGGCTCTTCAGCAGAGGAAAGATCACCGTCGCTATTGTGGAAATTTATAAAATTATTAAAAGTGTAGTTTTCAAAGTGAATGCAAGTGAAAAGTGTATCACAGCATTCACCAAAGCTTCACGACGCAACATAATTACCATTATATGTTGTCATCTGTTTAATTTTATCAATTATCTACCGAGGGTAACAACTTGCATCGACGACCTGAGCAAACATAAAATCTTCCTTATGTGATAACCACCTACAGGCACATCTTTAACTAACGATTAGTTTGTGATTTGTGGTGATTCTAGTATCCAAGTGTTTTCACTCTCTTGAGGCTAGTAACGTTTGTCAGTAGCTTATCAACTTATTGCTACTTTAAGCAGTCGCCCGTTGAGGTCAACCTGCGTTGTAAGTTTGTTGCTGATGAAATATGTAAGTACATCTCCTGTGAGAGTTCTTTATTCAATTACGCTCGCAGAGAAAATCAAGAACAGTTATAACTTGTTAAATCAGTTATTTTCAATAATAATAATTATATCAATCAATCACTGATTTTCCGGATGAAAACTTAACATACTACATATATATCTGAGTGTTTCTGTTAAGCACTTCAATTCAAAAATTCGAGTATAATAACTTCCTTTGTGGAAGTCATCACAATCGAATTCGAACTTATTCGTAGTCACAATAATTCAAACTCGGACGTAACATTTTTTATTTTTACAGATACATCAAATTTTTCAAATTTCATTAAATATGGGTCTCATTTTCATTATCTTCTTCACATACATTAGGAGCCACTATTTCTCTAGGTTTCTGAGCAAGGTACAATTCGGGTAATAGCATAAATTTGAACAGTTTTATAAATGGCATCTCAATTATAATGTACAAAATTAAAGAAAATGAAATTATTATGACGATATCTGCTATCAATGACATGGTCATCTGGAAGAAATAATTATAACATCAAAGATGAATTATTATTATTTAATTTGATTACCATATAATATGGCGCTCCGAATGCTGCGGTCCGCATGCTTGAGTAGTAAATCATTATTGGAAGAGTGTTAATTAAAAACACTCCATAACTTAATTTAGACAATGGAATCCAAAATGGCGACGACAAACTATTCCGCAATGTAGTTATTGTGCCAAAACTGATCACAACAAAAATTCCCAAAACACTAGTCGCCCAAATCATTCTATGTAGTGAAAAATACAAAGCGATCTCTATTAAACTGTCATGTTCGTAGCCAACATAAATTATAGGAATGTATGCCAAAACCAACAGCATGAAAAATGCTGATACGACCATTATGGAATAAGTGAGACGCTAGAAAGTATCACAAAGTAAATTATTGGATTAGCATTTTTAGTTACCTTGGATATTTTAATATTGTTGCATTTCAGGTAATTGTACAGGATTCCTCCAAAAATGCCAACAATGTAAGGAGATGCGCGACTATAAGGTTTTACGTAAATCAAATTTAAGTAATTGCTTAGGTTTTCGTCGTTAAATGCTTTTAGCAACGGAATTTTATAGACTAACGTTATAATTAATGGAGTGATGATGGAGAGGACGAAAAGGAAGCCCAAAATGAAAAATCCTAGTTTTTTCTTCCATCGAATGATAAACATCACAAGTGTACCAATGATAAAAACTGAAAGTCGCACGAAAGATACCAATTTACTGGGTTACACTAAAATGTTCATTAAATTATTCATCTCATTATAAGAAGCTTTATTTTCTCACCGCTCTTTCATATGGAGCTGCAAAAGTGTTAATGTATAATATATTCGTCCACGTATATTGTCGACAGTTTTCAGATTGCGGTTGAATACTTGAATTCCACATCGGTCCAGATCCACAAAAATTTAAAATTGTCATAAAGAAAAAGGATACGTATGCATTGAGAGGAGTTAATCTGCGAAAAAATAATTTTTTTAAATTTATTAGTGTCGTAAGTATATGTACGCCGATGAACTAACGCCCGGAGATCTACGCAAACTACATTTTGTTTATTATTTAACTTTGTTTTGTTTGGCTAAATAAATGCTGTAGGTGAAATCACGTGTTGTCGACACAGGTACTGCATGATAAAATATTAAGTACCTACGTACCTGACATATCGAAGAAGAATAATTAAAAATGGATTTATTTTGATATTGTTTAACTTTTTTAGTATTCCGTAGCTAAGCATTAATCCACTGATGACAAAGAAGATATCTACAGTTAAATCGATTTTTAGAACCAGATTGTTTACTTTCTGATTGATCTGTAAAAAATTTAAATGTAGTAATTAGTTAATATTTCAATTCGGAAAACTCACGGCATCTAAAATGTCAAAATATTTCGTTGGGCCCATTGACATAAATAAAGATTATGCCCAAACACAGTCATCAACAAGGCACCCGTTCTCACACTGTCAAAAATTTTTGTTTCTTCATAGTCTTCATGCGAACGAAACAAACTCTTATAAGTTTCAATTGCAGAAAACGACAAACTGAATTTTCTTCGGAAGTGAACTAAAAATTTTACATTAATTTTGCAAATAATTCAATTGATACTTATCTTAAGTAAGTGTGGAAAAAACAGTTTCATTAGCTACGACGAGGTACTGAAAGTTCTACCAAATAGTTTAGTTTTTGACATCAATTTTTTTAAAATAAGAAACTTTTAATTCTAAAACTTACATCCAACAGAATTACTCTAACAAAAACCTAATAAGTCACTTACATTTATCGCACTGTTGTACACCTGTGATTTTGCTCATTATAGTACCCAAAATTACCAATAATAACAACAATGCAGTGATAGCACTGAAAATAGAAAGCCAAGTGACCATGCTATTTCTAATTAATTAATACGTACCAAAAAATTATTTCTAATTTTCCAAATTGCTTTGATGTTGTACTGCTAGTGCATGAACCTGCTGGAGCTGAAACCGTGTAACTTGTACCGTTCTCGCTAAGGGGCTGCGTTATTTTTATGTATTCTTTTAAGGAGTACTCAATATCCTCTGTCGAGCAAGACGCTGGTAGACATAATCCAATAATGTGCTTAGCTTTCATGTTAAGCTGTATTTGGTTGGTTTTCTGAAAATATCGGGTAATTTTCATTAACACCACAAAAACTAGCAGTCAATTTTAGGTTACCTACTTAAAAACCCATGATCGTCAGTTATTTAGATGCCTACGTAAATTTTTCGTGCTTAAAAATTATTTGTTTAGTTTAAATACAGATAATTTGAAAACAAAAGCGCGAAATTTGAATTTTAGTTGTAATATTACAAAGCGCGCTGTTTAGTGTATTACAGTGGGAATCAACTAAGGTACTTAGTATCAAAGTTTGCAAAATATTAGACTTACTTGACTTGACTTACTTGAAATTTAATATAATACGATTCATACGGATTATGTTCTAATTTGCTGTGGGAGCTCATAATGGAATTTTCAGTTGGTACGTGTATGTTAACCGAAATTAGACAGTACTGCGTTGGAAATGGTCCGATTATATTTGTGCATTCTTCATAATCTCCTAATTGATAGCTCATTCCTTGAAATGTGCCAAACGTGGCTTTTGCAGATGAATCCAACACTGGAATTATTTACTAGTTACAGAATTAAAATGATAAATTTACTACGATAATTAAAATACGAAATACCACATAAAAGATATATACAACCTATTCCCGTGACCATGAAAAACCCGTAAGGTGGTGATAGAAAACACTTTCCTATGAAGTATTTTAAAATCCAAGTTTTGTCCTAGTCCAAACCCTTGGGGATATTCCCCTTTAACGCAATTTTTGAATTTCTGCTTTCAAACGGTTATAGCGCCGTAACTATTGATTTTGTATTATTAATAGATGTTGAATAACATTTTTTTTTAATTTTTACAACCTGAGTGAAATTTTACTTTAACAAGTCACACTCAAGTAACTAATATCCCAATTAGCCCAAAATATAAAGCAAAGTTTTAAAGACCGGGGTCTGGGGGTGTGGTACACCCTCCAGTGGTTTACTGCTAAAAGGCAAAACATTCAATGTTTACAGAATATGAGTATGGTTTATTATATCGCTTTGGATTTCTTGAGAACAATGACATATTATACTGGGGAATTCATAATCCTCCTCTCCAGATTCTCGGACACTGCTTTGTATTTTTGCGCAAAACTTTCACCATTATCGCTTAATACTGATAACCATAAATTTGCAAATTTATCGCTACAACTTTGGTTTACAATTTAGCCTAATTGGAATATTAGTTACTTGAGTGGGACTTGTTAAAATTAGGATTAATTAGTATTTCTGGAGTTTTCTTCTACATTGGTTATGCTTCAATTTATTACTAATAAGAAATAAACTGCGCAAACCGGGGTCTGGGGTGTGGAACACCGTCCAGTGCCTCACTGCTAAAAGGTAAAACATTCAATGGTTACAGTTTATGAGTATGGTTTATTATAGCGCTTTGGTTTTCTAGAGAACGATGACATTGTATACTGGGGATTCATAATCCCCCGATTCTTTGTCACTGCTTTATATTTTGTTTTCAAAAGTTTCACCTATATCGCGTAATACTAATAACCATAAATTTGCATATGTATCTATCACAGTATGAGTGTTTCTGGGGTGGTAACCCCCAGACACTACACCTTATTATACAATTTGGGTTAATTGGGATATTAGTTACTTGAGTGTGACTTGTTAAAGTTAGGATTAATTAGTTTTCTAGAGTTTTTTCTAGATCGGTTCTGCTAATACCTTCAATTTATTACTAATAAAAATAAACTGCACAAACCGGGGGTCTGGGGTGTGGAACAGCCTCCAGTGCCTCACTGCTAAAAGGTAAAACATTCAATGTTTACAGTTTATGAGTATGGTTTATTATAGCGCTTTGATTTTCTTGAGAACGATGACATATTATACTGGGGGGATTCATAATCCCCCCTCCCTATTCTTTGTCACTGCTATATATTTTTGTGCTAAATACTTTCACCATTATTGCTTAATACTGATAACCATAAATTTGCAAATTTATCTATCACAGTTTGAGTGTTCCTGGGGGTGCTCTACACTCCCAGACCCCGGTCTCTACAACTTTTGTTTACTATTTGGACTAATCGGGATATTAGTTACTTGAGTGTGACTTGTTAAAGTTAGGATTAATTAGTTTTCTAGAGATTTTTTAAATCGGTTATGCTAATAATACCTTCAATTTATTACTAAAAAAAAAAATTGCACCAACCGGTGGGTCTGGGGGTGTGGAACACCCTCCAGTGCCTCACTGCTGAATGGTAAAACATTCAATGTTTACAGTTTATGAGTATGGTTTATTACAGCGCTTTGGTTTTCTTAATAACGATGACATATTATATTGCGGGAATTACTAATCAAATAAATAAAACAAAGTTGGCAGGTGCTAGATGCGATCCCAGTACCCTTTGCATATGTTTTATTTTTTGCAATCTTACGCAATTCCATTAACAACTTACCTAATTTATGTTAGTTTTATGCAGTTCATCAATAATATATAATTATTCGAATAAAATTTTCTCGAAATTGGCAAAAAGCGTGGCCTTATACTTGCACCTGTTGAACTCCAATACAGACCTACACGCACAACGAAAATGGTTCGATTCAGTGAGGGGAAGTTGCCAGTCTCCCTTGTGAGATAGAAAACAGCCATGTCGAAAGATTGCATTAAAAACTATTCTTAGTAACTGAAAACCTATTTCTGGTAGGTTTTGTAGAAATCTTTCCCGTTACTAAATCATAACCAGGAGCCTTATTTGGGTTAATCTTTTTGGAGATAACATTTTTTATTTTATTTATCTTGAAGTTTCTAATTGGCAAATCTGTCTGATGGGGCTTTAAGTAGCTGGTAAATGTGGTATTCTTCTCCAGTAGAGATTTCTCTTGGATAAGGTTGGAAAACTTAGGCAAGATGTTCTGCAAACGTCTTGGCTTTTTCATTCGACAACATTTCGAGCTTAGTTTCCATCATTGGTTTTATTGGGTTTTTTTTTGTTTTTTTATTTTTATAGTGACGTTCCACAAAGAGTAATCAGTTGCTACACTAGCAGTGTAGCAAGATTTTCTACTGCTTAATTTCTGTAGTTTTCTAGAAGTTTCTTTAGTTTAAATTAGCTTTTATTTGCTAAGCGTTTTCTTAGTTTTTGCTTTTCCACTATTTTCATTTTTATGTCCGAGTGGCAATAACCTACCTTATCGATGGTTGACGTAGATGGGGTAGCATTCACTGTGGCTTGTTGGATTGTCACTGTGAAGTGTTCTTGAATTTTTCCCAGTTTGTTATTTAATAAATAATGTGAGTGGTTTATTCATTTTGGAAATACAAGAATTATAGAAAATTAGTAGAGAAGTATGATCAGAGGGTAGATCCAAGCATGTTTCAATTTTAAGGTAGTTGCGGGAGATACCTCTAGTGACGAAAAAATCAAGTACATCGGGAATTTTATTTACTAAAAATTGACGTCAAAATGTCGGCATGCTGCTACCTGGGATGTACCGGATATAAACAATATGAACATTGGTATGCATGTAAGATTTTCTATATCTAATTTAAAAAGGCAAATTAATCTTTAAGAATATTTCTTATATTAAAATAACACCCTGTATGTATCTAAAAAATTAAAATCGAGATTACGTTTTTTCAAAAATCTAAAAATTATAATTTATTTTTCAAAAATGATTTCGTTCTACTAAAAATTAACTTTCGACGTAAAATAGATAAAATTTCAATTCAAAATATTTAAAAAATTTATAACTTTTAAAAAGTGACCTTAGTCGACATCTACTAAAAAAAATAAAGAATTCGAAAGGATAGACCATAGAAAATGTAATCGCAACCTTGATATTATTAAAATATTATTATAATATCTTTGTTGTAACACGTAAAATTAGCATTTGTTTCATTTTAGCCGCACAATTTGAGTTTTAATGTTTAATTTCAAAGTAAAGACATTTTGAAATTTAACAATGTCTGGAATTTTTGAAAATATGAGAACAAGAAAACAAAACTAAAAATCGAAAACGGGGTCGTTGTAATGTTTACCTCTAGGGCTATTCTAGGTGCACCCTAAATTTGAGTTCTCTAGCTCAGACGTAATCAATTTTAGAATTAAATTATAAAAATTACATAACAAAATTTTATGATTAAGTAAATGGGAATTTTTAAACCAAATTTGGTACTTCGTATTGAAAGATATCGGTTAAAATTGGTTCATAGTATTTTTTATTTAAAAGAAGTATTTGCATTAAATTTTTTTTTATCTTTAATATTTAGGCATAAAACATGCAGAAACAGGGTCATGTGCCAATTTTATTGTTGATATTTAGTAAAAATATAATCAAGTCATGGACATGGTCACATTCAATTCTTCAATTTTGTATTCCGTGGCTATTAAATTTATATAAACTAAATAATAAATTTAACTTACTTTTGTGCGCCCACAACGTTAAATTTTTCAAATTTTCCTGGTACGTTTTACTTTCTTGTAGACATTTTTGGTTATTTCCGTATTCGACCACATTTGGAATCCTGGGAACAATTACTATTTTTTTACATTTTTGCGCTATGCAACTGAAGAAGAAAAATACTATCAAAACTATTATTGGGTACCACATCATTTTTCTTCTTAGCACTAATCAATAAAACACAATAATATGATATAAGTATTATATCCGCTTTAAATAAAACCGGTTTAAATCGATAAAATATTGGTAATTAAGTAATCGATGCATAAATAAAAAAGAATAAATTAAATACATTAATTTAGTAGTTTTAGTAGAGGACCGGTTTTAGTAAGATTTTACTAAGCGGATCCTGAGATACTTTTGAACAAAACTCTTCCAAGTCCGCATTTGACTGACAGGTCAAAGCGAAGTTGAAATGTATCCATTAAATTAATTAATAGTTGGAGATTTAATTGAAATTATGATTTATTCCAATAATTCTATCTGAATTTTAATTAAATTAGATTGGCAAATTACGAGAAGGTTAAGTTGTTGTTTCTCGAAACAACGTTTTCTGAATTTACGTACACGATAACTCGAAAACGATTAGATCAATGGCGGTCAAATTTTGCATGCTTCTTTTAAATTCTCATAATTTTATGGCTGAACCAACAAAATTTTAAATAAAAGAATAAACTTACATTTCCTGTCATCTGATAAATTTTTCATTGTTGTGATAAATTACCAAGCAGAGTTCCTGTTTACGGTACGGTATTAAATTTGAATTTGTATAAACCTTGAATTTTTTTTATGGTCGTTAGGGACAAACCTGATGTACTTTTAACAGAATGTTAATCTCTCTGAAATGTTGAATAACAAATTATGTTTGGCAATCTTTGCTCTAATTTGTGTGTGTTCAAACTCAGCAAATGATTTTTATTCAAAGGTACGTATTTTTCGTGTGATAGCTAATTATTATTGTTTAAAAATCTTGGTTTTAAGTTTCATCAAAAAGACTACAAGATTGAATTTCAAAGATGGGAATTGATTGGTTACAATAAATCTATTTTCAATTTCCTCGAAGTTAAAACATTTAAATATAACGAACGTTAACAGTTATAAATGCCACGATTAATTCAAAAGTGAACATGAGCACTGAAATGGAGGTATCCATACCGAAAAAAACTATTTCCCTATATTATTGAATTAATTATTTTAGGTAGTAGTGCAATTTTATAAATTCCTAAGTAACGAATATCGAGAACTCCATGGATCAAGATTTCAAGTAAATGTATGCAAGAGTCTTGCTGAAAACATTATGGGAATACAAAGTTTTTTTAAATGTGGAAATTTTACCTCATGTCATTTAGTTCAAGTAATTTTTCTTTAAACCAAATATATAATTTCCTAAATATTTTTTTTATAGGAAACCACCTATACAATTTGCAATATTTATCCAGACGAATCTCGACTTCCACCTTACGTACCAAATGGTGAATATAAATTTCTACAGGAGTTAATGTATAATGATAAAATAGTTGCTACGGCAGCTTTCTATATAAAAATATATCGTCCTGTGCCGATACCACCGAAGAACAAGACTGTTTACCGATTTTAATTTCTATATTCCGATTTAGTATTGATTTTCAAGATTGAAATTTGATTTTGGTTTGGCAATAACATTACTATTACATATTCCATTATGAATAAATCCGTTATCAAACAAGAAATTTGATTAATACAATTATTTATTTAATAACATTTACTGTTTTTAATTATCCAATAATACTATTTTATATTTATTTATATTTATTTAGAATTTATATTCATGTAGAAGTATGAGTCTCTACACCCCCTTAAATGTACCTGAACCTTGTCGTGGTAAGGGGGCTTGTGAGTTCTGAGGAAACGGTAGGCGTGTACCTGTTAGGATGCGGGCCGGGGACTTAAAACTCCCCTGCTTCGGTCTGCTTTGGCAGTTGGGTACGGCCGGGGCCTAAAAACCTTTGTGCTTAGCCATACAGCTGTCAATAAACCGGGATGACGGCTACCGTGGAGGATCCGGACGAATACAGGTACCTGCGTGTTTTTGCCGTGCGCGGTGACCCGTACGGTGGGATGAAGGGATCCTGGTGGCTGAGCCCGCCCGGGAGCGGATGTAGTTCTCCTGGGCCTGGCAACACTCCACTTCGGCCTGGATTTCCACTCAAACGGGAGGTCAGGACTAGTCCACCCTGATCAATCGGCTATGCTGTTCCGTCAGAGGTTCAGCTGGACGAGTGTTTAGGCGAGGATGGGGTGCCAAGGTACCACACCTCGTCGGATGCTATATCTCTCGAGTAGCCCTGGCGCTAATGCAGCGTCCCAATATATGAGGCTCCGGTAGGGTGGGGAGCTCTGAGAGATGAAAACTGTTTCTTTACATGGATTCCGAAGCAATACCAAAAAAACCAGCTGAAGTATCAGCTAAAACACAGGAAGGTGCGTCCCTTGAGGATACCCTTCCTAATCAGACGGGTGCGTCCAACCAGGATACCCGTCTCTTAGCGCCGCAAATCCCGAACCTCCCAAGCGGAGGACTCGAGTCTGCGGCGCAGAAGCCAAAAGGCGAAGAAGGGCCCGACAAGCGTTGGAAGCTAACGCTTCCACCTCGAAGCAAGGCCCTACGACCACTGCACACGAGCGGGCTAGGTTTAACCAACCTCCCGCTCGTGGTGGTGCAAAGAAAACTAGGCAGCCAGCCAAAGATGAGGCTACCAAAAAAAGGCTCCGGTCGCATGATTCCCTTCCCTCACCCTCGAGCAATCAAGGGAAGAGGGCGAAGACCACACGACCGGAAGCTAAGAACACAAAAAGAGCGGACAATGTGTCCTACAGGGAGGCGGCCGGAAGGCACCTCCGTGTGGCAATAATTGATCGCTCGAACCTCCTGGGCAAGCTCGATGAGTCCCAGGCAGGTAAAGTAGAAACCAGCCTCACCGCTGCCCTTGATACCTTCATCACGGCAGCGGAGAATGAAGCAAAACCAGCACCCACATTCGGGGGGCTATATCACTCGGGGCAGATCCTTCGGATCACCTGCAGTGATCAAGGCTCGCTAGAATGGCTGCGAACCACCATAGCGAACCTCCCACCACCATGGGAGGGGCTAAACTTGACGTGGTCCAGGTGGATGAGCTACCGAGGCTAACCAAGGTCACCCTTTGGGTTCCTGGGGAACCAGAGCCCACTGAGGCTGTCATAAGGCGCCTCGTTGCCCAAAACACATGGGCTAAAGTAAAGAATGGTGTGTCTTTGTCGACACGGACAAGGACGAGCCGAAAGGCAAACTTCTTGTCTTCGGTGCTGGCCAAGAGGACAGCGCCACCATCAGAGCCAAAGGAGAGGGTTAAGCTACAAGTTTACCTCACTCAAGGTTAAGTTGCAGAAGATGGAAGATCCTCCCACTTCTGCAACTACAACGACGCCAACGGCCCCTGCCACTCCCATGGAGACGGATGTAAATCCGAAGGCGGCGCCGGAAGCGAAACAAACCAGTAAGCTCACAAGGTAGGCCCAATGGCTTCCTTGGCTAACTGGAGTTTGTTACAAACAAACCTGCAACATTGTCGGGGGGCAGTAGCAACTCTATGCCGCCACCTTGACAGTTGCAAGGACACAATCGCTCTTATTCAAGAGCCATGGTCAGTAAAATCCACCATACGAGGTTTTACAAAATTAAATGGTACTATTTTACAGGTAACACCACAAATAGAACTAGGACATGTATATACATACCTAGCACCATCCAGGCTAACCTTTTGCCGCAGTTTAGCGACTGCGATTTAACAGCAGTTCGCATTGGCTGTGACTTCGGGAATGGCCAAGTGGACGTCATTTTGGCATCCATCTACCTCCCGATAGATTCGCCGGAGCTACCACCTCCCGGAGGATGGTGGATCTCGTGAACTATTGCGAGCAACACCAGACCCACCTCATAATTGGCTGCGACTCCAACGCTCACCATACCGCATGGGGGAGCAAGGACTGCAACAATCGAGGTAAGTCCCTATTAGAATACTTTATTAGTACTAACTTAGTAATCCTTAACCGAGGGGACACCCCTACCTTCTATGCGTCTCCCCACCGCAACTCTGTAATTGATATTACCACTGCGTCGTTAAGTATTTCAAATTATATATATGACTGGCACGTGTCCAACAAACTGACAATGTCAGATCATAGATGGATCTGCTTCAAAATGAAAGCAATGGCAGTGGAACCCCGCCAGTACAGGAAACCCTAGGAAGGTTAACAGGTTGCTCTTTACAGAACACCTCACCTTGTCCTTGGGAACAGACGCACTGGCGGGGCTTTCCACAAAAGAAAAACTAACAACCACTGAGGAGATTGAACAGTATGCAAGCGAGCTGCAGAACTCCCTCACAAACGCTTACGAGCTTTCGTGTCCGCTGCAGACGGCTGGACTACGGGGTCGAGCGACACCTTGGTGGTGCTCGGAACTCGACCAGCTGAAAAAAGCAGCACGGAAGCTCTACAACAAGGCGCAGCACTCTAAAAGAGACTCTGACTGGGCGGCCTTCAAGGCGAGACGGTCGGAGTACAAAAGTGTAATACGCCAAAAACAACGTGAATCATGGAGAGTCTTCTGCAGCGGCGTTGAGTCGACCGCTGCTGCAGCTAGACTAAACAAGATCATCTCCAAAGATCCACAACAGCAGCCAGGCAGCCTTCAGCGAGAGGATGGAACGTACACGGAAACACTCTCGCAAACTGCCGAAATACTGCTACACACACACTTTCCCAATAGTAAGATAGTCCCAGATTTTGATTGGACTGGCATTAGAACTCAGCCACCAACTGAGACTAATTGGGAAATTGCAGATGGGGTTGTTAATGAATCCAAAACGGCATGGGCCATTAAAACCTTTAGCCCTTTCAAATCACCGGGGCCTGACAGGGTGTTTCCAGCCCTACTTCAATGGGGCCTGGAACACCTGCTGGAGCACCTGGTCAAAATGTTCAAGGCGTGCATTGCGCACGGCTACATACCAAAGGAATGGCGAAGAGTCCGGGTTATCTTCATACCCAAGCCGGGCAGAAGTGACTACTCTCTACCCAAATCCTTCAGACCAATCAGTTTGACTTCGTTTTCCTAAAAACGTTAGAAAAACTGTGCGAGAGAGATCCGCGATACGGTTCTGGTCCACAGACCGCTACATGCGAATCAACACGCATACACCCGGGAGATCGACTGAAACGGCGCTTCACAAGGTTGTGGAGCACGTCGAAAGATCGCTGTGCTACAAAGAGTGCACCCTAGGGGCGTTTATTGATATAGAAGGGCCTTTGATAAAACCACCTTCAACAGCATAAATGCTGCACTTCACCGATATGGAGTTCCACGACCATCGCAAAATGGATCAGTTTATACTGAAGTGGAGAGCCGTAGAGGTGAATGTTGCAGACACAAAATTAAGGGCGTGGTTGTTAAGGGCTGTCCTCAGGGAGGGGTGCTCTCTCCACTACTTTGGAACATGGTGGTAGACAGCCTTCTGCAACGCCTCAATGACAAGGGTTTTCATACCGTAGGTTATGCAGATGATATTACCATACTGCTTAGGGGAAAATTTGAGAATGTAGTTTGCGAACGAATGCAGGCAGCTCTCAAAATTTTAGAAAATTGGTGCACCGAGCACTGTCTCTCTGTCAACCCAGCGAAGACAGAGCTAGTGCTATTCACCAACAAAAGAAAGCTGAAGAGCATGACAATGCCCAGCCTAATGGGAATTCCCCTAAAACTAGCAAACGAGGTCAAGTACCTGGGTCTAATACTTGACAGGAAGCTAAATTGGGGAAAACACCTACAAAACAAACTTGGGAAAGCGGGGATGGCCTTCTGGCAGTGCCGAAGGGCAATGGGACGGTCATGGGGTCTTACCCCTAAAATCACCCTTTGGCTCTACACTGCGATTGTCAGACCTATGCTTTGCTACGGGGCCCTAGTCTGGTGGCCCAGAACCAGGCTGGTAACAGCGGCATCCCCCCTGCACCGAATTCAGAGACTTGTCTGTCTGT
This sequence comes from Lycocerus yunnanus, assembly GCA_036346125.1. NCBI lineage: Eukaryota > Metazoa > Arthropoda > Insecta > Coleoptera > Cantharidae > Lycocerus > Lycocerus yunnanus. Next base: position 1,616,346 of record JARFIX010000033.1, on the reverse strand, counting down.
CTGTGACCGGAGTGATGCGAACGGCTCCCACTGCGGCGCTTGAGTCCCTTCTCTGCCTCCCTCCACTTGATCTTCATGTGCAGGAGATGGCGGTTAGGGCCGCTCTTAGACTACGCAGCTGGCGGCTATGGAATGGCGGGCGAGGAGCTGTTGGTCACATGCGGATTCTGGATGGCTACCTCGAGGAGGTGCCCCTCCTGCATCTGGAGCCCGACAGAATTCCCCCCGCATATATATTCAATAGGAAGTTCGACATCCTACTGAATCCAACAGAGACCTGTGAATATGACATTCGTCTATTTTCAGATGGCTCCAAAAACGATGTGGGTTCAGGGGCAGGAATATTTTCTGCCGAACTCGACCTAAACATAAGCATACCGCTGGGTACACATATATCAGTCTTCCAGACGGAATTGGTTGGTATATTACACTGCGCACGAATAATCAAGGAAAAAAGTATCCGTGATAAAAATATCCAGATATCCACAGACAGTAGGGCGGCTCTCCTGGCACTCAGGAGTCAAAAGGTCACCTCTGGTCTGGTGCTCGAATGTATTCGGGCACTAAATGAGATATCAACTTCAAACAGTCTCTCCCTTAGTTGGGTTAAGGGACACCAAGGCAACGAGGGTAACGAAAAGGCAGACGAGCTGGCAAGAAACGGCACAAACAGCCTTCCCTGCGGCCCTGAGCCGATGATAATGCCAGCTGTCAAATTCCTTAACAACCTTCTGAAACAGTATACCCTAAACCTGCACTCCAGCAGGTGGGCAAATGAAACCGAATGTAGACAGGCGAGGGCTGCGATAAGAACACCCTCAAATAAACATTCTAAATATTACTTGAAACTGTCCAGAGTCAATCTACGGACAATTGCAGGGATCTTGACTGGACACTGCAAGTTAAACAAACACCTCAACACAATGGGAATCGTAGATAGCCCTACATGTCGAGGTTGCAATGAAACGGACGAAACAGCTGAGCATGTGCTATGTCACTGCCCAGCTCTGGCGTCGAAAAGAGGTGCCATGTTAGGGGACTTCTGGCCTGATATGGCTAGAATTAGTGACACCCACCCGCCAAAATCCTTGAATTTGCCTTATCGGTGGGTTGGCTCGAGGAGTGACGGGAGGGGCGCTATAACGGAGGTAGTACAATGGGCCCGGTTTAGCGGCCTAAGTGCGCGTGGGAGCTTTGCTCCTGCCCTCCTACCTAAAATCCAGAATCCAGAAAATCCAGAGTCTCTACACCAGTTTTGACGGTTTATTCCAATTTTGTTTTTGTTGACTTACAAACTGATTGGTACAAACCTACTACACTGATTAACATAAAATTTACCAAAATAGGCGCAGTAGGCATGGTAGGCAGTACCTCACCAAAGCAAGTTTCAAAAAGTAATTTTTTAAATAACATAATTACTATGTACTTACATTATAATTTTTATTAATTATAAAATTAATTTTGTTTTAAATCATATTTTCTAGTATGAGCATTTGAACTTGCTACTTAAGTTTGACTTGTGAATTTTAGGATGGCCAATCATTTTAATTTACTTCTAATAAAAAATAAACTGCAAACATCCCAAAATGGACAGAAATATTAAAACAGAAAAAGAAGTCTGTTTGAAGAGCATGGATTTTTCTTGTTTTTGTTTTCTACAATTCATCTGTTTTATGCAAAAAAACTACTATTTTGTCAAATGAAGCAACTGTTTTGTTGAATAAATACAACACAACTGCTACTTCAAATTTTAATTATTTCTAGATTAATAATTCAATTGATTTTTTTTGTTGACTACCTCAATTGTTTTTGAATCAACAATTCAATTATTTTTGATTCAGTAATTTTAATATTTTTTAAATAATTCAACAGATCGTTTAACAATTTTCCTGTGATTTTCAACAATTCAACAGTTTTTTTTTGTAAAAATGTTACTGCTTTGTCAAAAAATGCAACCGTTTAATAAATTTAACTGTTTTGTTTGAATAATTCAATTGTTTTTGGTTCAACAATAAATGTTTTCGGTTCGACAATTCAATAAATTATCCTTGATTCAATAATTTAATGTTCCGAAATTTAGTAATTCAATTGTTTCTTGAAGAATACAAGTTATTTTTCAACATTTTATCTTTTTTTCAACAATTTAAATGTTGTATGCAAAAGAAACTACTACTTTGTCAAAAGATGCAACTGCTTTGTTTAAGAAATTCAACTATTTTGTTTAGTAAATTTGGCTGATTTATAGTTTAATAATTTAATTATTTTTGTATCGAATAATTCAATTGTTTTGGTTCAACAATTCAATTATCCTTGATTCAAGAATTAATTATCTTTGATTTAGCAATTCAACTGTTTCCTTATCAGTTCAACAGTTTTTTAATAATTCAATTGTTTTACGCAAAAAAGCTACTAATTTGTAAAAAAAATAACTGTGTGTTTAATAAATTTATTTGATTGGTTCAATAATTCAACTGCTTTGTTCAAGATTTTAATTATTTTTTGTTTAATAAATCAATTGAATAATTCAATTGTTTTTGATTTAACATTTCAGCAGGTTTTTCAACAACTTTATATGTATTGTTTATTCAATTCTTCTGTCGCGCTTTTATAACAGTTTTTCCCTTTTCTAAGCCTAATAGTCGCGGGTTGAGGTTTAAAACCAGATTTACATCCTGAACTTGGATTGGCTAGCTCCGACGGTATGCAAGGGCTGTAAATTCCTTCAGGTAATCTATGAGGGAGGAATAATAAAACAACAGAAATACAAGTTTTAACCTATCATCCCCGGAATATCAACAGAAAGCATGTGCATGAATGTCAAGATATTATACAAAATATTGTGAACATAAAATAATTTTTAGGGTGAATTCGAAATTGACTTTCCGCAGTATTAGGTTCGGTCTCCTTCGCTTCGGTCGCTCTAAATCGTGTTGACAAACGCTTATATACATAGCGTTAGAGGCCCTGTAGGCCCATAGCTTATTTACAATCCGCCTCCATTCATCTCTATGCCTGGCTTTTTCTTGCCAATCCGCAACGTTCAGAAGTCGCAAGTCCCCCAATACGTTCTCTTTCCATTCTGCTAGTGGTCTTCCACGTCTTCTTCTCCCATCAATCTCACTATTCCACATCTTCCATGGTACTCTATCTTCACTCATCCTCATTAGATGACCCAGCCATCGCAATCTTTGTGCTCTTACGAAACTTGATATTATTGGTCCTCCATACAGTTCCTGAATTTCGCTGTTCGATCTTCTTCTCCACCCTGTTGTTTCTAGAATTCCACCATATATTCTTCTAAGCACCTTCCTCTCCCACACCTCGAGCATAAGTTGGTCTCTCTTTGTCAGGGTCCAGAGTTCGCTTGCATAAGTCACCACAGGTCGTATTATAGTCTTATATACTCGTATCTTTACCGCTCTAGACAGCATCTTTCCTGTGATGACAGCGTTCAGTGCTGACAGGCTTCTATTTCCAGTTGCAATTCTAGCACATATCTCAGTGCTACTTTCTGGTTTTCTCGTTATCACCGTGCCCAGGTAGGTAAATCTCGGTATTTCTTCTACCTCAATATGATTTTGTGCGTTTATTGGAATTCGCAAGTGGTAGTTCTCTGTATTTTGTTTATCTTCCCATGTCATGTATTTCGATTTATTCTCATTTATTTCAAGTCCCATATTGCGAGCTGCTCCAATCAGTCTTGAAACACAGTCCCTCAGCTCACCTTTTGTTCTTGTTATTAAGGTTATATCGTCAGCAAACGCCAGGCACTGATGGGCTTTACTAAATATAGTTCCTGTTCTGTTTAATTGACCCTCTCTCATGATCTTTTCCAGCGCCAGGTTGAATAGTGCTGCCGAGAGAGGGTCCCCCTGTCTCAGACCATTTCTCACCTCGAATTTTCTCGATATCAGGCCGTTAACTTTTACTTTGTTCTCGGTGCCTTTCAAAGTCATTCTTATCAACCTTATCAATTTAGCTGGTATACCTAGTTGATACAGTGCTTCATATAGTTTGCTTCTCTTAATTGTGTCATAAGCTTGTTTAAAATCGATGAAAAGTACGTGCGTAGGCAGCTTCAATAGATGGCTTTTTTGCTTGGATTAGCTTGAGTGTGAACACTTGATCTATCACTGATCTGCTCCTTCTAAAACCGCACTGGTATTCGCCAATAATTCCTTCGGAATGTTGGGATAGTTTTTCTTTAATCCATATGGCTAAAATTTTGTAAACAACACTCTGTAGGGCTATCCCCCTGTAATTATTGCAGTTCATCTTATCGCCTTTTTGTGTATTGGACAGATCATTGATTCGCACCATGCTCCGGGCATTTGCTCTTTTCCCAGATTTCCACAATTAATTCGCATATGGTCTTATGAAGCTCTTCCTCCGTATTTAATCATTTCTGACGTAATATTATCCTCTCCAGCACTTCTATTATTTTTCAATTTCAGTATTATTTCCAGGATTTCCTGAGGTGTTGGTGCTTCTGTATTCTCATTTTCGTCCACATAATCATTTTCTACCTCTCTATACACGTCTTGCTGACTGTTCAGTAGCTCCTCGAAATACTCCGCCCATCTATTCATAGTTTCCTTTTCACCACCTACCAAATTCCTCCTTGTCTTTACAAAACACTGTATTTTTTGGTATCCGTTTTTAACCCTTTAATATTTTGGTAGAAGTTTCTTATCTCTTTGTTTTGTATCTTTCTTCTATTTCATTCAGTAGATTTTCCTTGTGTTTTCTCTTCTTAATTCTGTAAATTGACTTGCATTTCTTTCTCTGCTCTTCGTATCTTCGTCTATCTTCCATTAGTTGCGTTTGTAACATTTGGTGTCTGATCTTCTCTCTTCTTCCTCTCTTCGTCACATTCTTCATCATACCATTCCTTATTTTTACCTCCTCGTTGCGTTGGTTGTAATTTCGACACTGTTCGAATTATTGTGTTTTCAATATTCTTCGCTTTCTCGTCAATACTCTGTATTTGGTCCAATTTTTCCAATTCTTTACTTATTTCCCTCTCATATTCGGTTCGCGACTTCTCGTCTTGTAATGTAATTCTGTGATTATTTCTTTGTCTTCGTTCTCTATTTATTATATTTGATGGTAACATTTGCTTCATCTTAGCACCAACCAGAAAATGATCCGAACTCACATCTGCACCTCTGTAGCTCCTCACATCCTTAATAAGATTTTTATCTCTTTCCTCTATTAATATGTGGTCGATCTGGTTTGTTGTACTACCACTTGGTGTAGTCCATGTGCCTTTATGAATATTCTTGTGATCGTGGTAGGTACTCTTAATTATTATTCTTCTTCCCATTGCAAAATCTATCAGTAGCCTTCCATTTTCACTTGATTCAGTATGTAAACTGTGCCTTCCTATTGTAGGTCGGAAATCCAACTCCTGTCCTATCTTAGCATTAAAGTCACCCATAACAACTTTGACATCAAATCTTGGCGTTTTGTCGTATTCTCTTTCAAGTGTTTCGTAAAATTGCTTTTTTACTTCTATTTGCTTGTCCTCGGTGGGCGCATGCACATTAAATATAGTAATTTTTCCGTATTTACCTCTCAATCTTATTTTACAAAATCTGTCTGATATGGGTGTGAAACCAATAACCGACCTCCTCAGTCCCTTGCTAACTGCAAAACCCGTACCCAATCTTCTATCTTGTTCGTTACTCATGAAGAAAGTATATCCATCTAAATCGAAAACCTCGTTCCCTTTTTTGTTTTGTTTCTTGTAGTGCTATTAAATCTATTCTATATCTCTTCAGTTCTCTTGTTAGTTGCTTCATTTTTCCCCTCCTCATACAAACTTCTTACATTCCACGTTGCCAAAACTAAATTATCTTCTACATCTCTTCTATTGTATGTGTTCTTTGTTTTTCCATTGAATTTTCCTTTTCACGCCGGTCCGTCTTATATTTAACTTGGAAGCTGTGCCTAGTTAGTTTTGGAACCTCCTGTAAGCACCCTCATCTTTCTTCCATCTCAGAAGTTTACCATCATATGACAACTTTTGATAACCCACCTTCACTGTTTTACCAGAATCCTTCAACTCTTTCGCTTGTTCTCTTATTCTCGACTGTATTTCTCTCTCCATGTGCGTCATGTCACTGTCTATATATATTTTTCTTCCAGACAACAGGCGAAGTTTAGACTTGTTCTTCATTATATCAAGCTTATCCTCCCATCTTTCCACTTCCATTACGGTTCTTCCAGTTCCTATTTGGTACGCCATTATTATTTTCGATTCGACTTTAAGGTTCTGTTTTATAAAGTTTTCCAGGGCCTTCTCGAGCGAGGTGTTCATGCTCTCATCCGGTTTAAATCCTGTCATTACCATTCTATTTTTCCTTTTCTGTCTTTCTTGCAGCTCAAGTTTGTATTCGACCGCTTCCAGTTTATTCTCGAGTTCTTCCACTCTTCTGGTTTGATTCCTGCTCCAATCTTAAATCAGCTTTAGTCTGCATTAGTTCCTCCTTCAGCATTCTCATTTCCTCGGCCTGCATTTCTATCTGTTCCTGAATCCTTCTGCCGTTCTCTCTTATTTCCTGTTTAATTTCAGTATTCTCGACTCTCATTTGTTTTAAGTCGGTACTAATAGTTTGCATAAATTTTTTAATTTCATCCATCTCACTGTTATTAATTTCAGGATCTATTTCGTTATTTTCACTGCGCTTAGTAGGTGTTCTATTAATTATTTTGCTTCGTTTAAAAATATCTGCGCTATCTTCCGTCTTCTCTGGCCTTTTTCTTTTAATGTAGTCGTCTATACTACCTGTACTGCTAGCCTTTGGGCGGAACTGAATACTTAATTGTTTCTTTGAAACCGTCGTTCTCTTCATTTAATTAGATACGCTCAATTTAATTACTTATGTGTTGGATGGGTTGCCTACCCTACTCAGGTATGTCGCGTTAAGACGGTTGTTCAGCTCGACGCTTCGGAAACTTCCGCCTTCTAACCTCAAACAAAACCACAGAAAAAATCAAGAAAACCAACGCAACCCCTTAGATCAGCAGGTATTTTTACACTCACCGCCTTTTATGATTTTTGTAGGAGAACTAGATACACTCACGTTCAAATTAACAATTCGATTTTCGCCTTTAATTCGCTTGTGTAACGGGTTGTCTACGAACAATTACCGCGTTGCCACTTTCATTTTCCAACTCCAAAAACGCTGACAAACGCTTAATAACTAAAAAATATCCCGCTAGACCACTCCTACACTAGAAAGCATAGATAAGAAAGAGTAGATAAGCTAGAAAATGTGGGTATTGACTCGACAGGTGGCAGTGAGCACCGCCTCGGTTTATATTAACCTTCTTTGAATGATAATAAGGTTCTTCCATCTCCAGCAGCTAAAATAAATATTTTTTTACATAATAAGTTTCAAATAAATTTTTACTTTAAACTTACATTTCCTGTCATCTGTTACATTTTGCATTATTATAAAAAATTATCAAGCATAGTTCCTGTTCATAGTAATTACCACATAATTACATTTCGATTTGTTGAATTTTTTGAAACCTTGAATTTTTTAAATGTCATTAGTGATTAGATTTGTAAACAAGATACTACACTAAAAAACTGATTCCATTCAGATAGAATGCCATATCTCTCCGAAATGTTGAATAACAAATTATATTTTTTAATTATTGCTCTAATTATTTGTGTATGTCCAAATTCAGCAAATGATTTTTATTCAAAAGTACGTATTTTTCGTGTGATTGCTAATTATTACTGTTTAAACGTTTTGTATTTAAGTTTCACCAAAAAGGCTATAAGATCGAATTTCAAAGATCGGAATTGATTAGATACGATAAATCTGTTTTTAATTTCTTAGAAGTTAAAACATTTAAATATAATCAAACGTTAGCAGTTGTAAATGCCACGATTAACTCAAAAGTGAACATGAGCACAGAAATTGAGGTACCCACACCGACAAAAATTATTTTCCCATATTATTGAATTAATTATTTTAGGTGGTAGTGCAATTTTATAAATTTCTAAGTAACGAATATCGAGAACTCCACGGATCAAGATTTCAAATAAATGCTTGTAAAAGTCTCTCTGAAAACATTATGGGAACACAAATTATTTTTAAATGTGGAAACTTTACCTCATGCCGAATAATTAAAGTAATATTCTTTTTAATCCTAGTAACTTTTTATATAATGTTTTTTGTAGGAAACCACCTATACAATTTGCAATGTTTATCCAGACGAATCTCGATTTCCACCTTATGTACCAACGGGTGAATACAAATTTCAACTGGATTTAATGATTAATGATGTAGTAATTGCTACAAATGCGATGTATATTAAAATATATGTTCCTGTTCCTAGACCACGACAACACAAAATCCTCTCCTGATTGTAATCTCTATATTCCGATTTAAAGGTACTTTCCACGATTGAGTCGATAATAAAATCTTTAATTAACTATACGTATTAGAGGCTGTATTTATTTTAAGTTAGGTACGTTTCGTAAGTTCACGATTTGTCGATAGGTATTAATTTAATGAACTAATAATTAAAATAAAACAAAAAACCAAAAATAAGCAATATATTCAAAGTAAACCTGAAGATGGTAATTCCACCTCGGTGGTATGCCATTCTCTGCTGAAGGAAGACGGTCAGAATAAAATTCTCATCTCGCCCAGATACAAACCGGGTGTTTGGCTCTATGGTTAATGGTAAATTGGAATTATAATGGACCAAAACATTCTAAGAAGTTAATTCTTTTATATTAGTAGCATTTAAATTTAACGTTCTTTTTTAGTAATTTGATATAGAAATTAATTCAACTTAATAATGCTTTTAATTCTGTAACATTTAAAGGATTAGGTGTATTGACAATTGCTTTAATTTTATCTTTTGACATATACACTCCTTCTTCGTCAATAACAAAACACAAATAATTAATTTTGTATCGCAATAAACTGCACTTTTTTATTTTAATTAATAATTTAATTAAACATTAATTAATAATTTACGATGTGATTCCTCACCGATTAAGTATATAAAAATATCATTTAAAAATATTGAACTCCCTTCTAATCCGCAAAAATATTTTCCATTATTTTCTGAAAGATTCCTGGACTAGAAGTAAATCCGTAAGGTAATCTGTTATAGCGAAACAAACCTTTATGAGTATTAATCGTTACTAATTTTCTTGACTTTTCCTTCCTTCCTGCGTAAACTTGTGATAAATCTATTTTTGTGAAACATTTCCAATTGTTCAAGTAATCTAATAAATCTTCATATTTTGGTAATGGATACCCGTCAACATGCAACTTGTGATTTAGAGTAACCTGAAAATCACCGCACATTCTAACTTATACATTATTTTTTATTACGGGAATAATGGGAGTAGCCCACTTCGAAAAATTTACAGGAGGACAATATTTTCTTGATTCACTTTAATTAATCAGTTAGTCAATCTCTTCATTTACTTTTTTTTGAAGCTCGAGTGAATTATTTTCTATATGATTTTACATATATACGTATTTAACAAAGATATCGCTCTGTGTTTATTGTACTCGTTCATGTCTTCTTTTTTATGTATTGGGACTATCTTTGCTAGACTCTATTCTTTTGGCATTCGTTCTTCTCGACATACAAGCAAAATCAGTTCATATATTCTTCTCTTTGTCGTTTACTCTCCAATTTTTTATAGGTTCCGAGTTTATAGAGTCCGTTCCTGCAGTCTTTTGGTTTTTCATCGACATTAAGGTTTTATCGAATTCTTCGTAGTCTGATTCTCTCACTGCTTCCTATTTTGATGGACTTGCTGTTCTTTCATCCATTAGGTCTTCTTCTGTGTCATCAGTAAGTAGTTTTTTAAAATATTCTTTTCATAGGTTGCTGACTTTATTTTTCTTATATTTAATCTCACCTCTCTTGTCATTTATTCCTCCTTGTTCAGCTTTGTTGTTGAATTTCTCCTGTTAGCCCATAAATTTTTTGTATTCCTTCCATTTTTATTTGATAACAAAGTTAAATATTAAAGAATATGATTAAATAATTAAATGATATGTATCTTATAATTTGCTTAGACGATAATACATTTGTTCAATTAACAATAATTAATTAAGTAAACTTTTTAAAATAATTGGTAAAATAACCAGAGATTTTAGAGATATTCATCACAACAAACGCAGATCACGTTATTTTTGGTTGACGTCGATAAACATGTGTATTTTTGCAATATATGCGTATAGATGTTAGTTTTTGTTTATTTGCAAACGGTAACTATGCCGCTCGTTTATGTAATTGTTGATTAAATAAATAATTGTTAACTCAACTAACATTGCTAAGAATGAGTTTAAGAGAAAAAATCAAAAATAAGTCGAAATTGTAATTTCGTTCATAACAAATTTCTTTCCGTATATTTTTTTCGAGTTTTCCTTTTTTTAAATTTTTTAACCAATAACATACAAAAGAACCTAACTAACAACAGTAAATTTTACGAGTAGTGTTTGGAGCTGTTGAACAGTAATAAAACCGAGTTTTTGCGTCGATATGCGACAATGGATGAAACATGGGTCGATCACCACACTCCAGAGTCCAATCGGCAGTCAGCTGAGTGGACTACACGCGACGAACCCAATCCAAAGCAAGGAAAAATACAACAGTTGGTTAGCAAGGTTATGGCGTCGGTATTTTGGGATGCACATGGTATATTGTTCATCGATTATCTTGGCAAGAAAAAAACAATCAACACGCACTATTATATAGCATTGTTGGAGAGTTTGAACGATGAAATTGCGAAAAAAAGGCCCTATTTGAAGAAAAAAAAGTGTTGCTTCACCAAGATAATGCATCGTGTCACAAGTAGATGAAAACGATGGTCAAACTCGATTATTTGAGCAACGAATTGCTTCCCCACCCACCGCATTCTCCAGATTTGGCTCCCAACAACTATTTCCTGTTTGGAGACCTCAAGAAAATGCTTGCTGGAAAGAAATTTAGCACCAGTGAAGAAGTAATCGCCGAAACAGAAGCCTATTTTGAGGCTAAAGACAAATCGTACTACAAAAATTGTTACGAAATTTGAATAATATTCGTGAATTTTGTCAAAAAAATGATTTTTCTTCAAAACAATATGAACTTTTTCGCTGAACCGTTATTAACTGAAATTTCGAGAAAAAGTGAAGCATGTTTGCAAGTTTTAACAAAAATGTTATCAGCTTTACTGCGCTGTAACTCATGAACTATTTACGAGGGGTTAACCGCTAGAGGAAATCGTGTACAATTAACTTCACACTTCACGTACTTCATCATTATTCTCCATACTTCTTTGTACTTCATATAATTCAGCAGTAATTTACGGGACTTCACGTACTTCACCTGTAATTCACCGTACTTCATCAATAATTCGCGGTACTTCACCTAATTCATTGATACTTCATTGTATTTTACGTACTTCATTGGTATTTCGGAGACTTACCGAGATTCCAAAATTTAAGCACCAGAGGGTGTTCCATCTCACCCCCTCGCACTTTCCGGATCGAGCAGTTTATTTTTTATTAGAAGCAGAGACACTGGAAGGTGTTCCACACCCCCAGACCCCCGGATGAAGTATTTTATTTTTATTTTGTTGCAGAGATCTGCCTCCCAGGGAGTACGGAATTTATAATTACGCAGTTTATAATTAATTGTCAGATTACGAATTAAACACATTTACTTGGCCATGGCTAATTTTAAAAAACTTGATATATGCTCAAATATTTAATTTATTTTTAATAAAAATTAATTATTTAAACCGGGGTGACTGTGGGTGTGGAACACCCCCCAGTGTCTCTGCAATCGAAGATCTTCAGTTTACTTATGATAAAAAATAAACCACTCGGTCTGGGAGTTCTGCATGTTCTGCAATGTTTTTCATTCCAAAAGGGTGTTCCACACCCCCCAGACCCCCGGATTGAGTAGTATATTGTTATCAGAAGTAAACTGAAGATCTCCGTTGCAGAGATCTACCTCCAGGGGTACGGAATCTGTAATTATTAGATCACCGAAACACTAAATTATTAACTAATTTTAGTTTCTAAGGTTAATTCCAATTTAGTGTTGCTTTTCAAAATTAAACAGATTGATTATTATATGTAAAAATTATTATCATTGAGTAGAGAAATTTTGTTAATTTAAAAATTTAAAATAGTAACCACGAAATTAAAAGTGAAATTAATTTTTTGTTGTTTTAAAAAATCTGACAATTATTACTACTAATTTGGTTTTATAACACGCTCTATAACGTGCGGACACGAAATGCGTAAGAGGTTTTTAAAAGTTTTAAAGTGCCGATTTAGCAACAATCTGAGTAAACAAATAAAATTAATATGACGAAAAATTTTGATATCTGGAATAAGCAAATAAAAGAATATTTTAAAACGTTTTTAAAGACTTAGTAGAGGTTGACGATAATGTAAATAAAGCGAAGTGCTCACAAATAAACGTTGAAGAAAATTTTTTAAAGAAATTAAAGGATTTTTAAGAATAACGACAATTTCAATCAAAACTTAAATGTCTTGAATTTATTTTTGACATGAAATGGTAATGAGAATTTACAGTATAAGCTTTAAAAATAAAATTGCATGCGTAAATTTTCGAAAAGAGTTTAATTTTTGTCTTGTCTTCAACAGCATGTTAAAATTGGATAAAAGTATAATTTATACTACCGGAGAAGAAGAATCTGAGTAAAACTTTGATAGCAAAACAATTTAATTTAGCTATGGTTTATGGTGCCCCAATTCATACACTTTGCTATCAGCAAGGTATTATCGTGATTTTAATGCGTTTTTGTAGTTTGTTAGCTACAAGCTCTTTTTAAAAGCTATTTTGCGAGTTATTAGCGCGTCATTGCAGCTTGCTGCCAGCAAGCTATTTTTAAAAGCTATTTACCGCATCATTAGTACGTCATTGCAGCTTGCTGCCAGCAAGCTATTTAGCGCATTATTAGCACGTCATTGCATATTGCTGCCAGCAAGCCATGTTCAAAAGCAATTTAGCGCATTATTAGCAGGTCATTGCAGCTTACTGTCGTTTAGTCATTTAATGGGAATAAAATTAGGTACAATTCGGGTAATAGCATAAATTTGAACAGTTTTATAAATGGCATCTCAATTATAATGTACAAAATTAAAGAACATGAAATTATTATGATGATATCTGCTATCAATGACGTGGTCATCTGGAAAAAATAATTATTACATTTAAGATGAATTATTATAATTTAATTTTATTACCATATAATATGGCGCTCCAAATGTAGCGGTACGCATGCTTGAGTAGTTAATCATTATCGGAAGAGTGTTAATTAAAAACACTCCATAACTTAATTTCGATAATGGAATCCAAAATGGCGACGATAAACTATTCCGTAATGTAGTTATTGGACCAAAACTGATCACAACAAAAATTCCCAAAACACTAGTCGCCCAAATCATTCTATGTAGTGAAAAATACAAAGCGATCTCTATTAAACTGTCATGTTCGTAGCCAACATAAATTACAGGAAGGTATGCCAAAACCAACAGCATGAGAAATGCTGATACGACCATTATTGGATAAGTCAGAAGCTAGAAAGTATCACAAAGTAAATTATTGGATTAGCATTTTTAGTTACCTTGGATATTTTAATATTGTTGCATTTTAGGTAATTGTACAGGATTCCTCCAAAAATGCCAACAATGTAAGGGGATGCGCGACTATAAGGTTTTACGTAAATCAAATTTAAGTAATTGCTTAGGTTCTGGTTGTTGAATGCTTTTAGCAACGGAATTTTATAGACTAACGTTATAATTAATGGAGTGATGATGGAGAGATCAAAAAGGAAGCCCAAAACGAAATATTCTAGTTTTTTCTTCGATCGAATGATAAACATCACAAATGTACCAATAATAAAGTACTGAAAGTCGCACGAAAGATACCAATTTACTGGGTTACACTAAAATTTTCATTAAATTATTCATTTAATGATAAGAAGCTTTATTTTCTCACCGCTGTTTCATACTGAGCTGCAAACGTGTTGATGTATAATATATTCGTCCACGTATATTGGCGACAGTTTTCAGATTGCGGTTGAATACTTGAATTCCACATCGGTCCAGATCCACAAAAATTTAAAATTGTCATAAAGAAAAAGGATACGTATGCATTGAGAGGGGTTAATCTGCGAAAACATAAATTTTTTAAATTTATTAGTGTCGTAAGTATGTGTACGCCGATGAACTAACGCAAGGAGATCTACGCAAACTACATTTTGTTTATTATTTAACTATGTTTTGTCTGGCAAAATAAATGCTGTTAGTGAAGGTACTGCATGATAAAATATTAAGTACCTACGTACCTGACATATCGGAGAAGAATAATTAAAAATGGATTTATTTTGATATTGTTTAACTTTTTTAATATTCCGTAGCTGAGCATTAATCCACTGATGACAAAAAAATATCTACAGTTAAATCGATTATTTGAGTTCTCTAGCTTATACGGTTTGGGCTATCAATTATAAAATTACATAACAAAATTTTATGATCACGGTCTCTTTAATGTTATTGTAAAATACTAAAGACAGAATTCGATAACTGCCGCTCAAAGATACAAGTTCTTTTATAGAATTGAAAGCAAATTATGAAGAAGCAATATGTACCTGAAAATGACCTATTTGGGTTGTATACCTGAACAAAATCCTTGACTAAAAAATTTACATCTTTTTAACACAATGTTGGGTTTGGCGACAATCTAGACGTAAATTGTGCAGAAATATCGCACAATCGAGTGACATTTTAATATAGTTTTTTTTCTGGGTGAAATTTTGTTATAATGTATTACCCTTTTCCAGTCATTTGAAACGAAACAGGTAAGAAAATTGCAAAAATAATACATTTGATAGCTTCTGTACCCTAATAAGTACTACCTTCATAAAAATAAATAACTGAAAATAACATGATTTGTGAGACATAAAGAATGACATGAAAAACATAAAAATAAACTTGCAATACGTTTTTCTCGAAACAACATTTTCTGAATTTACGTACACGATAACTCGAAAACGATTAGATCAATAGCGGTCAAATTTTGCATGCTTCTTTTAAATTCTCATAACTTTATCGCTGAACCAACAAAATTTTAAATAAAAGAATAAACTTACATTTCCTGTCATCTGATAAATTTTTCATTGTTGTGATAAATTACCAAGCAGAGTTCCTGTTTACAGTAATATTACTACATTATTAAATTTGAATTTGTATAAACCTTGAATTTTTTTTTATGGTCGTTAGGGACAAACCTGATGTACTTTTAACAGAATGTTAATCTCTCTGAAATGTTGAATTACAAATTATGTTTGGCAATATTTGCTCTAATTTGTATGTGTTCAAACTCAGCAAATGATTTTTATTCAAGGGTACGTATTTTTCGTGTGGTAGTTAATTATTATTGTTTAAAAATCTTGGTTTTAGTTTCATCAAAAAGACTACAAGATTGAATTTCAAAGATGGGAATTGATTGGTTACAATAAATCTATTTTCAATTTCCTCGAAGTTAAAACATTTAAATATAATCGAACGTTAACAGTTATAAATGCCACGATTAATTCAAAAGTGAACATGAGCACTGAAATGGAGGTATCCATACCGAAAAAAACTATTTCCCTATATTATTGAATTAATTATTTTAGGTGGTAGTGCAATTTTATAAATTGCTAAGTAACGAATATCGAGAACTCCACGGATCAAGATTTCAAGTAAATGTATGCAAGAGTCTTGCTGAAAACATTATGGGAATACAAAGTTTTTTTAAATGTGGGAATTTTACCTCATGTCATTTAGTTCAAGTAATTTTTCTTTAAACCAGATATATAATTTCCTAAATATTTTTTTTTTATAGGAAACCACCTATACAATTTGCAATATTTATCCAGACGAATCTCGACTTCCACCTTACGTACCAAATGGTGAATATAAATTTCTACAGGAGTTAATGTATAATGATAAAATAGTTGCTACGGCAGCTTTCTATATAAAAATATATCGTCCTGTGCCGATACCACCGAAGAACAAGACTGTTTACCGATTTTAATTTCTATATTCCGATTTAGTATTGATTTTCAAGATTGAAATTTGATTTTTGGTTTGGCAATAACATTACTATTACATATTACATTATGGATAAATTCGTTATTAAACTAGAAATTTGATTAATACAATTATTTATTCAATAACATTTACTGTTTTTAATTATCCAATAATACTATTTTATATTTATTTATATTTATTTAGAATTTATATTCATGTAGAAGCATGAGTCTCTATACCAGTTTTGACGGTTTATTCCAATTTTGTTTTTTGTTGACCTACAAACTGGTTGGTACAAACGTACTACACTGATTAACATAAAATTTACCCAACTAGGCCCAGTAGGCAGGGTAGGCAGTACCTCACCAAAGCAAGTTTCAAAAAGTATTTTTTTTTAAATAACATAATTACTATGTACTTACATTATAATTTTTATTAATTATAAAATTAATTTTGTTTTAAATCATATTTTCTAGTATGAGCATTTAAATTTGCTACTTAAGTTTGACTTGTGAATTTTAGGATGGCCAATCATTTTAATTTACTTCTAATAAAAAATAAACTGCAAACATCCCAAAATGGACAGAAATATTAAAAAGGAAAAAGAAGTCTGTTTGAAGAACATGGATTTTTCTTATTTTTGTTTTCTACAATTCATCTGTTTTATGCAAAAAAACTACTATTTTGTCAAACGAAGCAACTGTTTTGTTTAATAAATTCAGCTGTTTTGTTGAATAAATACAACACAACTGCTACTTCAAATTTTAATTATTTCTAGATTAATAATTCAATTGATTTTTGTTGACTACCTTAATTGTTTTTGAATCAACAATTCAATTATCCTTGATTCAGTAATTTTAATATTTTTTAAATAATTCAACAGATTTTTTAACAATTTTTCTGTGATTTTCAACAATTCAACTGTTTTTTTTTTAAAATGTTACTGCTTTGTCAAAAAATGCAACCGTTTAATAAATTTAACTGGTTTGTTTGAATAACTCAATTGTTTTGTTTAATATATTGATCATTTTTAGTTTAGCAAAGCAATTGTTTTTTTGTTGAATAATTCATTACTTTTTGGTTCAACATAAAATGTTTTTGGTTCGACAATTCATTAAATTATCCTTGATTCAATAATTTAATGTTCCGAAATTTAGCAATTCAATTGTTTCTTGCAGAATTCAAATTATTTTTCAACATTTTTACATTTTTTCAACAATTTAACTGTTGTATGTAAAAATACTATTACTTTGTCAAAAGATGCAACTGCTTTGTTTAAGAAATTCAACTATTTTGTTTAGTAAATTTGGCTGATTTATAGTTTAATAAATTAATTATTTTCGTGTTGAATAATTCAATTGTTTTGGTTCAACAATTCAATTATCCTTGATTCAAGAATTTAATTATCTTTGATTTAGAAATTCAACTGTTTCTTTATCAGTTCAACATTTATTTTAATAATTCAATTGTTTTACGCAAAAAAACTACTAATTTGTAAAAAAAATTGCAACTGTTTTGTTCAATAAATTTATTTGATTGGTTCAATAATTCAACTGCTCTGTTCAAGATTTTAATTATTTTTAGTTTAATAAAGGATTAGGTGTATTCAAAATTGCTTTAATTTTATATTTTGACATATACACTCCTTCTTCGTCAATAACAAAACACAAATAATTCGTTTTGTATTGCAAGAATCTGCACTTTTCTATTTTAATTTTTAAACCAAGCTGATTTAACTTTTCAAAAACATTAATTAATAGTTTTGTTGTGATTCCTCACCGGTTGAGTATATAAAATATTGAACCTCTCTTCTAATCCGCAAAAATACCTTCCATTTTTTTCTAAAAGATTCCTGGACTAGAGGTAAATCCGTAAGGTAATCTGTTATAGCGAAACAAACCTTTATGAGTATTAATCGTTACTGATTCTCTGGGGTTTTCCTCCAGCTCTAATTGCGCGTAAACTTGTGATAAATCAATTTTTGTAAAACATTTGCAATTGCTTAAGTAACCTAGTCAATCTTGTTAGTTAGATGTTAGTTTTTGTTTATTTGCAAACGGTAACTATGCCGCTCGTTTATGCAATTGTTGATTAAATAAATAATTGTTAACTCAACTAACATTCTTCTGAAAAAAACACGAATCTTCTGATAGCCAAAGACATTGATAGCAACAGATCATATTTCATTAGCACAAGTTTTTATTTTTGCTGTCATCTGCTGTAAGTGGTTTGCTAAACTCCGTACAGGCCATATGAGCATCGAAGATGATGAGCGCAGTAGACGTCCAAAAGAGGCTGTTACAGACAAAATAATTTTAAATGACGGTAAAGTCAAGTTGATAGAGATAGCTGAGACTCTAAAGATATCAAAGAATACTTAGGCATGCAAAAGCTCTGTGCAAAGTGGGTTCCGCGTGGGCTTACAGTCGATAAAAAACAACAACGTGTTGAAGATTCGGAGTAGTGTTTTGAGCTGTTCAACAGTAATAAAACCAAGTTTTATCACCACATTCCAAAGTCTAATCGGCAGTCAACTGAGTAGACTACACGCGACAAACCCAATCCAAAGCGAAGAAAAATACAACAGTTGGCTAGCAAGATTATGGTGTCTGTATTTTGAGATGCTTATGGTATATTATTTCATCGATGATCTTGGCAAAAAAAAACAATCAACACGCACTATTATATAGCATTGTTGGAGAGTTTGAACGATAAAATTGCCAAAAAGGCCCTATTTAAAGAAAAAAACGTGTTGCTTCACTAAGATAATGCATCGTGTCACAAGTAGATGAAAACGATGGTCAAACTCGATTAATTGAGCAACGAATTGCTTCCCCACCCACCGCATTCTCCAGATTTGGCTCCCAACAACTATTTCCTGTTTGGAGACCTCAAGAAAATGCTTGCTGGAAAGAAATTTAGCACCAGTGAAGAAGTAATCGCCGAAACAGAAGCCTATTTTGAGGCTAAAGACAAATCGTACTACAAAAATTGTAACGAAATTTGAATAATCGTGAATTTTGTCAAAAAAATGATTTTTCTTCAAAACAATATGAACTTTTTCGCTGAACCGTTATTAACTGAAATTTCGAGAAAAAGTGAAGCATGTTTGCAAGTTTTAACAAAATTTTATCCGCTTTACTGCACTGTAACTCATGAACTATTTACGAGGGGTTAACCGCTAGAAGAAATCGTGTACAATTAACTTCACACTTCACGTACTTTATCATTATTTTCCATACTTCTTTGTAATTCATATATATCAACAGTAATTTACTGGATTTCACGTACTTCACCTGTAATTTACCGCACTTCATCAATTATTCGCGGTACTTCACCTAATTCATTGATACTTCATTGTATTTTACGTACTTTATTGGTATTTTAGAGACTTACCGAGATTCCAAAATTTAAGCACCAGAGGGTGTTCCATCTCACCCCTCCCGCACTTTCCGGATCGAGCAGATTATTTTTCATTAAAAGCAGAGACACTGAAAGGTGTTCCACACCCACCAAACCCCCCGGATGAAGTATTTTAATTTTTATTTTGTTGCAGAGATCTGCCTCCCAGGGAGTACAGAATTTATAATTACGCAGTTTATAATTAATTGTCAGATTACGAATTAAACACATTTACTTGGCCATAGCTAATTTTAAAAACTTGATATATGCTCAAATATTTAATTTACTTTTAATAAAAATAAATTATTTAAACCGGGGAGTCTGGGGTGTGGAACACCCTCCAGTGCCTCTGCAATCGAAGATCTTCAGTTTACTTATGATAAAATATAAACTACTCGGTCTGGGGTGCAATGTTTCTCATTCCTAAATTTATGCACTGGAGGGTGTTCCACACCCCCCAGACCCCCCAGACCCCCGGATTGAGTAGTTTATTTTTATCAGAAGTAAACTGAAGATTTCCCGTTGCATAGGCACTGCAAGGTGTTCCACACCCCCCAAACCACCCGGATTAAGTAGTTTATTTTTTATCAGGGGTAAACTGAATATCTCCCGTTGCACAGAACTGAATTTATAATTACGCAGTTTATAATTAATTATTAGCCTTAATTAATAATTAAAAATTTTTTAATTAATTAATAATTAGCCTTAGCTAATTTTAAAAACATGATATATGCTCAAATATTTAATTTACTTTTAATAAAATAAACTATTTAAACCGGGGGTCTGGGGTGTGGAACACCCTCCAGTGCCTCTGCAATCGAAGATCTTCAGTTTACGATAAAAATAAACCACTCGGTCTGGGAGTTCTGCATGTTCTGCAATGTTTTTCATTCCAAAATTCTTGCACTGGAGGGTGTTCCACACCCCAGACCTCCCGGATTCAGTAGTTTATTTTTATCAGGGTAAACTGAATATCTCCCGTTGCATAGAACTGAATTTTTAATTACGCAGTTAATAATTAATTATCAGATTACAAATTATACACATTTACTTGGCCATAGCTAATTTTAAAAACTTGATGTGTGCTCAAATATTTAATTCGCTTTTAATAACAATTAATTATTTAAACCGGGGGTCTGGGGTACTCTCCAGTGCCTTTGAATCGAAGATCTTCAGTTTACTTATGATAAAAATAAACCACTCTGTCTGGGAGTTCTGCATGTTCTGCAATGTTTTTCATTCCAAAATTCTTGCACTGGAGGGTGTTCCACACCCCCCAGACCCCCGGATTGAGTAGTTTATTTTTATCAGAAGTAAACTGAAGATTTCCCGTTGCATAGGCACTGCAAGGTGTTCCACACCCCAAACCACCCGGATTAAGTAGTTTATTTTTTATCAGGGGTAAACTGAATATCTCCCGTTGCACAGAACTGAATTTTTAATTACGCAGTTTATAATTAATTGTCAGATTACGAATTAATCACATTTACTTGGCCATAGCTAATTTTAAAAAACATGATATATGCTCAAATATTTAATTCACTTTTAATAAAAATTAATTATTTAAACCGGGGGGTCTGGGGGTGTGGAACACCCTCCAGTGTCTCTGCAATGGAAGATCTTCAGTTTACTTATGATAAAAAATAAACCACTCGGTCTGGGAGTTCTGCATGTTCTGCAATGTTTTTCATTCAAAAATTCTTGCACTAGAAGGTATTCCACACCCCGGATTGAGTAGTTTATTGTTATCAGAAGTAAACTGAAGATCTCTCGTTGCAGAGACACTTCAAGGTGTTCCACGCCCCCAGATCCCCCGGATCAAGTAGTTTATTTTTTATCAGAAGTAAACTGAAGATCTCCGTTGCAGAGATCTACCTCCCGGGGTACGGTATCTGTTATTATTAGATCACCGAAACACTAAATTATTAACTAATTTTAGTTTCTAAGGTTAATTCCGATTTAGTGTTGCTTTTCAAAGCATTGATTATTATATGCAAAAATTATTATCATTGAGTGGAGAAATTTTATTAATTCAAAAATTTAAAATAGTAACCACGGAATTAAAAGTAAATAAATAGTTGAATTAATTTGTTTTGCTTCAAAAATCCGGCAATTATTACCACTAATTTGGTTCCAGAACACGCTCCATAACGTGCGGACACGAAATGCGTAAAAGGTTTTTAAAAAAAGTTTTAAAGTGCCGATTTAGCAACAATCTGAGTAAACAAATAAAATTAATATGACGAAAAATTTTGATATCTGGAATAAGCAAATAAAAGAATATTTTAATAGTTATTTATGTATTAAGGGCATAATCAATAGGATTATAGTCGAGGGTAATTTAAAGCCCGACGCGTTAGCGGAGGGCTTTAAATTGCCAGAGGACTATAATCTGATTATGCCCGTGGTACATACAACGTTTTATTTCATTTTGGTACAGTAAAATTCAAAATTAAGTATTTTGGAAAAAATATGTCGTGGATTTATTTGTGCTATGAATTTTGGTGTGCCATGGTTTCTACGTAGATTGTTGATGTTGCTATAATGCTCTATTGTTTTATTGTAAACAAATTAATTTTAATTTGAAAATGGATAAAACCGAACAAGATCATTCCAAAGAAATTTTGGATAAATTTGAGGTAGCCCAAAATAGGCTTATTCCAATAAAATCAAAGGATTTATACGAGAAGGAGTACGAGAAGTTTTGTGAATGGCGACGTGAGAAAAATGTCAGTAGTTGCGATGAAAAACTCGTCATGGTCTATTTATTTGAAATGGTAAGGATATGTCAACCGCTTAATAATTGTATTTATTAATCATTTTCGTTTTGTTTAGTCCAAGCTTTATAAACCTTCATCCCTGTGGTGTATCTATTCGAAGCTAAAGAAGATGGTGAAGGTGAAGGAAAGCATAGACATATCGAAGTTTCTGTTACTTACGGAGTTTATGAAAAATAATTCAGTGGGTGATGAAGCTAAAAAATCATTGGTACTGCAACGAGATCACATTCAGCAATTTATGTTAAATGCACCAGATATTACCTATTTGTTAATTAAAGTAAGACAGTTATTCTAGCTAATAGTTTAGTTTTTCATAATACACATTGCTGTTTGTAGGTTGTCACAATTTTCGGTATGTTTGGAGCTTGTCGGCGCGAAGAACTCCATGATTTACGTATTCAGGATGTAACGATTGAGGGAACTGTCTTGCTGGTGAAGATCCGTCAAACTAAAACTTACACGCCGAGACAATTTACGATTGTTTCGAACGATGGTCCCGTAGATTACATTGCTTTGTACAACAAATATATTTGTTTACGTCCCAAACATTCCAAAATCAACAATTTGTTTATATCCTATCGCTGTGGCAAATGCAGTTTACAGCCTGTGGGGAAGAATACTTTAGGAAAAATGCCTAAAATGATTGCCGAATTTCTAAAATTACCAGATGCACATACGTTTACTGGACATTGTTTCCGTAGAAGTGCTGCCACTTTATTGGCTGAGAGCGGTGGTGACACAAGAACATTAAAGCAGTTGGGTGGATGGCGATCTGATAAGGTTGCTGAGTCTTACGTGGAAAATTCTTTGCAGAATAAAATAAAAATCGGCCAATGCATTTCTGGCGGAACTTCGATGAATGTAGATCAAACATCGATAGTATTGCCTCAAGAAAATGGAGAACATTTTCGCTTTGGCGGTGGTACGCTTACCATAACAAATTCAAGTAATTGCGTATTTAATTTTAATAAATAATTATTAATTTGTATCCTTAAAATTTAATTATGTGTAATAAAGTTGAAGTTGTTAACTATTTTGTTTTTAATATTGTTGTCATTGCTTAGCAACTTTATAGGCCCTAGGGCATAAAACGCCATATTGCGCCCCGTTTGCGGGCGTATAAACAAGATTATGGTTACAAAATGAAATAAAACGTTTTAAAGACTTAGTAGAGGTTGACGATAATGTAAATAAAGCGAAGTGCTCACAAATAAACGTTGAAGAAAATTTTTTAAAGAAATTAAAGAATTTTTAAAAATAACGACAATTTCAATCAAAACTTAAATGTCTTGAATTTATTTTTGACATGAAATGGTGATGAGAATTTACAGTATAAGCTTTAAAAATTAAATTGCATGCGTAAATTTTGGAAAAGAGTTTAATTTTTGTTTTGTCTTCAACAGCATGTTAAAATTGGATAAAAGTATAATTTATACTACCGGAGAAGAAGAATCTGAGTAAAACTTTGATAGCAAAACAATTTAATTTAGCTATGGTTTATGGTGCCCCAATTCATACACTTTGCTGTCAGCAAATTATTATTGTGATTTTAATGCGTTTTCGTAGTTTGCTAGCAACAAGCTCTTTTTAAAAGCTATTTAGCGAGTTATTAGCGCGTCATTGCAGCATGCTGCCAGCAAGCTATTTTCAAAAGCTATTTACCGCATCATTAGCACATCATTGCAGCTTGCTGCCAGCAAGCCATATTCAAAAGCTATCAAAAGCTATTATTGCTGCACTGAACTTAAAATTCATGCCAATGCGCCGAAATATAACTGACAAGCGCAATTACGAGGTGCTGTCAAAAAATATAACTCACCAAGGAAAATAAAACTTTACATAATTTCAAAACATTTTTTTTTATTTTTACAGATACATCAAATTTTTCAATTTCATTAAATATCGCACTCATTTTCATTATTTTCTTCGCATACATTAAGAGCCACTATTTCTCTAGGTTTCTGGGCAAGGTACAATTCGGGTAATAGCATAAATTTGAACAGTTTTATAAATGGCATCTCAATTATAATGTACAAAATTAAAGAACATGAAATTATTATGATGATATCTGCTATCAATGACGTGGTCATCTGGAAAAAATAATTATTACATTTAAGATGAATTATTATTATTTAATTTGATTACCATATAATATGGCGCTCCAAATGTTGCGGTTCGCATGCTTGAGTAGTTAATCATTATCGGAAGAGTGTTAATTAAAATACTCCATAACTTAATTTCGATAATGGAATCCAAAATGGCGACGATAAACTATTCCGTAATGTAGTTATTGGACCAAAACTGATCACAACAAAAATTCCCAAAACACTAGTCGCCCAAATCATTCTATGTAGTGAAAAATACAAAGCGATCTCTATTAAACTGTCATGTTCGTAGCCAACATAAATTATAGGAAGGTATGCCAAAACCAACAGCATGAAAAATGCTGATAAGACCATTATGGAATAAGTGAGAAGCTAGAAAGTATCACAAAGTAAATTATTGGATTTGCATTTTGCGTTAATTCTTAGTTACCTTGGATATTTTAATATTATTGCATTTTAGGTAATTGTACAAGATTCCTCCAAAAATGCCAACAACGTAAGGAGATGCGCGACTATAAGGTTTTAGGTAAATCAGATTCATATAATTACTTACATTTT
The DNA here is from genome assembly GCA_036346125.1 of Lycocerus yunnanus. Classification (NCBI taxonomy): domain Eukaryota; kingdom Metazoa; phylum Arthropoda; class Insecta; order Coleoptera; family Cantharidae; genus Lycocerus; species Lycocerus yunnanus. The sequence continues at coordinate 1,591,410 of JARFIX010000033.1, read as the reverse complement.
CGTCGTTGTATGCTTTTAGCAACGGAATTTTATAGACTAACGTTATAATTAATGGAGTGACGATGGAGAGGACAAAAGGATGACCAAAATGGAGTATCCTAGTTTATTCTTTGATCGAATGATAAACATCACAAGTGTACCAATGATAAAGAATTGAAAGTCGCACGAAAGATACCAATTTACTATGTTACACTAAAATTTTCATTAAATTAATCATCCAATTATAAGAAGCTTTATTTTCTCACCGCTCTTTCAAACTTAGCTGCAAAAGTGTTGATATATAATATATTCGTCCACATATATTGGCGACAGTTTTCAGATTGCGGTTGAATACTTGAATTCCACATCGGTCCAGATCCACAAAAATTTAAAATTGTCGTTAAGAAAAATGACACGTATGCATTGAGTGGGGTCAATCTGTAAAAAATAGATTTTTAAAATTTATCGCACAATGGGGGAGTTTAGTGGGTAATTAATTTTTAAAATAATATTTATGAATATGAAAATCCATTAAAAAAAGTTACGTCAACGTGTATTTACGCCAAGCAACTTACGTCAGGATATCTACGCCAATTGAGTTACTTTTAATTATTTAATTAGATTTAGTCTGCCAGAATAAATGCTATCGGCGTAATTATTTGTTTTCGTGTTTGCTGTCGACACATCACGCACATGATAAAATATTAAGTACGTACCTGACATATCGGAGAAGAATAATTAAAATGGATTTATTTTGATATTGTTTAACTTTTTTAATATTCCGTAGCTGAGCATTAACCCACTCATGACAAAAAAGATATCTACACTTAAATCGATTTTTAGAAACAGATTGTTTACTTTCTGGTCGATCTGTAAAAAACTTTCAATGTTAACATTTTAGTTAACATTTCAATTCGGAAAACTCACGTCATCTACAATGTTGAAATATTTCGTTGGTCCCATTGACATCAAAAAAAGTTTGTGCCCAAACACAGTCATCAGCAAAGTAACCGTTCTCACACTGTCAAAAATTTTTGTTTCTTCATAGTCTTCATGCGAACGAAACAAACTCTTGTAAGTTTCAATTGCAGAAAACGACAAACTGAATTTTCTTCGGAAGTGAACTAAAAATTTAACATTAATTTTGCAAATAATTAAATTGATACTTATTTTAAGTAAGTGTTAAAAAAACAGTTTCTTAAAAATTGACCGAAGGATCAGCTTTGCCGCGCATACCACCATGGCGGCGGCGAAGGCAGATAAAAGCTGCACTGCATTGACGAAACTTATAATTTCCACAACTTACTGGATGACCAAATGTGTCGTTCTTATCCACAAAGTGGAATTGATCTCTTCAGACCCAGATTGATAAAGAAAATACAAAATCTACTCACTACCTTTTGTAACCGACTCCGACGCTCGAATGACCCTAACCTTAAAAATGTCACGTGGTAAATGTGTTTGCGAAAGTTTAAAAACGTCCTATATAGCAGGATATCACATTTTTAAAAACTAGTGTCACATCTGACGAGATAATAGATAGCACCGCCAAAATTTGAAATTGGAGAAATTAGAAAAATTAATTAAAAAAACATTTTTTTTAAATAATTTTTCGAAAATTTTAGAAATGCAAAAGACAAACATATTTAAAAAAAATTTAAATAATTTTTCTAATTTCTCCAAATTCAAATTTTGGCGCTGCTATGTATTATCTCATTGATCCTGAGCGGTTTGTTTTTCCACATTTATGTCAGTTCTACCAAATAGTTTCGCTTTTTACATCAATTTTTTTAAAATAAGAAACTTTTTAATTTTGAAATTTATACCCAACAGAATTACTCTAACTAATAATGTCTAATAAATGTCACTTACATTTATCGCACTGTTGTACACATGTGATTTTGCTCATTATAGTACCCAAAATTACCAATAATAACAACAATGCAGTGAAAGCACTGAAAATAGAAAGCTAAGTGACCATGCTATTTCTAATTAATTAATACGTACCAGAAAATTATTTCTAATTTTCCAAATTCCTTTGATGCCGAACTGCTAGTGCACGAACCTGGTGGTGCTGAAACCGTGTAACTTGTACCGTTCTTGCCAAGAGGCTGAGTTAATTTTATGTATTCTTTTAAGGAGTACTCAATATCCTCTGTCGAGCAAGACGCTGGTAGACATAATCCAATAATGTGCTTAGCTTTATTGTTAAGCTGTATTTGGTTGGTTTTCTGAAAATATCGGCTAATTTTCATAAATACCACAAAAACTGGCAGTCAATTTTAGGTTACCTACTTAAAAACCCATGATCGTCAGTTATTTACATGGTTACGTAAATTATTCGTGCTTAAAATTATTTGTTTAGTTTAAATACGGATCATTTGAAAACAAAAGCGCGAAATTTGAATTTTAGTTGTAATATTACAAAACGCACTGTTTAGTGTTTACAATGGTAATCAACTAAGGTACTTAGCATTACCTTCTTATCAAAGTTTGCAATATATTAGACTTACTTGACTTGACTTACTTGAAACTTAATATAATACGATTCATACGGATTATGTTCCAATTTGCTGTGGGAGCTCATAGTGGAATTTTCAGTTGGTACGTGTATGTTAACCGAAATTAAACAGTACTGAGTTGGAAATGGTCCGATTATATTTGTGCATTCTTCATAATCTCCTAATTGATAACTCATTCCTTGCAATGTGCCAAACGTGGCTTTTGCAGATGAATCCAACACTGGAATTATTTACTTGTTACAGAATTTAAATGATAAATTTACTATAATAATTAAAATATGAATTACCACATAAAATATACATACAAGGTATTCCCCTGACTATGAAGAACCTCTAAGGTGATGATAAAAGACACTTTCCTAAGAAGTACTTTTCAATAAAATTTTTGTCCTAGTCCAAACCCTTGGGGATATTCCAATTTAACGCAATTTTTGGAATTTCTGCCTTCAAACGGCAATAGCACCGTAATTATTGATTTTGTATTATTAATAGATGTTGAATAACATTTTTTTTTAATTTTTACAACCTGAAGGAAATTTTAAAATTTTCCAACTTACATTTCTAGACTAAGACACCATTGTACAATGTTGTTTCGCCTTTTTGAAGACTCAAGAGTTAAACTATCCCTAAATAAATGAAAATAGAAAAAAATTTAAATCAAAAACTATATTGCAAAATTTTATTAATAATTTTTTTTATTTGGCTTCATAATATTACAATTTGTCCAGGGGATAATAAGTAACGCTGTTTGACAACATGGTTGATTTCTCTTGGATAACCTCAATTTCTATCATTGGTTTTAATAGGTTGATTTTTTATGTGTTTTTTTTTATTTTTTTAGTGACTTTCCACAAAGAGTAATCAGTTGCTACACTAGCAGTAAGGTTTTCTAGAAAACTTTCTACTTCTTGATTTCTATAGTCTTCTAGAAGTTTCCTTAGTAGTTTCGTGGCTCTATTTAAATTAGCTTTGTTGTTTGGAGCATGAGTTCACTGCCAGCGTTTTTTTTTTCACAATACAATTTCTTTATTTACGGCACAAGGTAGCATAAATCAAGCACAAAATTATTTTCAGCCTTTAAAATAAAAAATTTACGCTACATTATACTTTTATATAAATAACTGCAATATTTATTTGCAACAATTACTTTTACTTTATCATATGTAATATGAGAAAGTATTGTTTTCGTGCAGAAAAAAAAATTTGAGATTTTGATGGATTTACACTTTTTGAGGTCCCCTGAGTAAAATAAGACCATTTCCAAAAAATGTCTGTGTGTGTGTGTCTGTGTGTGTGTGGTCAAATTTTGTGTGCGACCTACAGCAAAACTAATAGGAATTTTCAAACAAAATTTTGGATTTTGTATCCTTATATTGAGACTTAGAACTGATTAGATTTTGGCTAAAATTGATTCACGGAAACTATTTTTTTTTATTTTTTTAAATTTTATTATTTAATATTAGTTTTTAATTAATATTTCAAAAACTAATAAGAATTTCAAAACGAAATTTAGGATTTAGGATACTTATGTTGAGATATACAACTGATTAAATTTTAGTTAAAATTGTTTTATGAAAACTATTGTTTTTTATTTTTTAAGTTTTATTATTTAATATTAGTTTTAATTAATATTTCGAAAAGTAATACGAATTTCTAAACTAAATTTAGGATTTAGCATATTTTAGTAGCCATTTATAACCCATTAAATTTTAGTTAAAATTTGTTTATAAAAACTATTGTTTTTAGGAGCGGTTAAGATTCCCGGATCGCGATTTTGACCATTTTTGAAGTGGATTATGAAAGATGAGGGTCTAATTAGCGTATAAAAAAAATAAAATTTGCGGAATATTCACACAATTTTGAAAAAAACGGCTTTAAAGTTAATTTGGAATGCAATTTTATCATTGGCTCTTTTTAACTGTAACCCCGCCCTCAAAATTGAAAGAGGCTGTGGCGACAGTAAATATACCAGAATCTCGGTTTTCACGACGAATTATGATAGATAATGGTGTAATTAGCTAATAAAAAAAATTAAAGTTGTGATCGGACAACAAATTTTCGAAAAAAAATCACTTTTTGTGTGAATTCATTTCTGAGGTGGTTGCACTGTCAAAACCTACTCGCACCGCCCTCGCCTCCGGGGCTCCGAGCGGTTTTGACACGTGCTAAACTCATTAAAACATCCCGTAAGCGGCTCCAACTCGAAAATTTTGAAAGTTGACGCGACGGATCTCTGAGAGCGACTGGTATCGACCTACTGTCGACCCAGGCACAGCACACGTACCGCCAACAGAATAAATGATACCTTTTCATTTTAATACACTTACATGTATTTCTTATGGGAAAATTGCAATTTTCAAAATAAAATTGTGGCTTTATTACAACTCCGACAAGATTGATCCTCACCTTAAAGAGGTTGTATTTTTGTGTTCTTTCGTTTGGTATAGCCATTTCTATAGGAAAAGTGAGCTCTCGAACCCGGGAATTTTAACTCTACCCGTTTTTATTATTTTAAATTTTATTATTTAATATTAGCCTTTATTTAATAATTTAAAACTAAAAGGATTTTCAAAACTAAAGTTGAAATTTGTTATGTTTATGGCAGAAATTAGAGCTGATTAAATTTTGGATAAAATTGGTTCATGGAAGCAATTTTTTCTAAATCTTTTATTTATTATTTATTTTTATTAAATATTTCAAAACTAATGAGAATTTCAAAACTAAAGTTAGTATTTTGTATCTTTATATTTAGACTTAGAGCTTAGATTTTGAGTCACATTGGTTAATGGAAAATATTTTTTCATTTTATTATTAAAAATTATTTTTTAATATTTAATAAAAGTATGATAAAGTCATGGGCATGGCCACATCCGATTTTTTGGTTGGCGTGAAGTTAACCGTACTATTTTTGAAAAATTAAAAATTAAAGTTGTGCTGAGTTGTGCTCGATTTGTGCTGCTTTGTGCCGTAAATATAAAAATTGAATTTTGAAAATTTTATAGGTAAAATGTACTTTATTGATGGAAGTTATTTTAAAAAGTTCGTAATTTTGGGTAACTCTGTTGTAAATTTTTTAACCAATAGAACGGCAATAATTTTTATATTTTAAATTTTCGGAATATTTTTAGAATGTTTTTAACATGTCTTGCTACACCTGCAATTGAAATACACGCGAATGTTGTTAAATTGTACATTTAAAAATGTCTGTTTGCTCCGAGGAACACACGTCAAATTACTGCAGTTCTATTGGTTAAAATTTTACAACAAAGTTACCCAAAATTACAAACTTTGGAAAATAACTTCCATCGATAAAGTACGGGGGTTAACCGCTGGTGAAGTTTTTTGTACACATCTCATGAAGTACATGACATCTCATGTGAAGTACACGAAGTACTGGTAAAATACATGAAGTACGTGTAAAGTAGGTAAAATGCGTGTTAAGTATATTGAAGTACAAGTGAAGTATCATGAAGTAAATTTTTGTTGAATTACATGAAGTTGAACCTTGCTTATGCGCATGCGCTACGGTCAATGTGTATCATAGCTAAGACACGTGTATTCAATAATAATTATTTGATAGCAAATTAACTTACATCAGTAGATTTTCTTAATATTTTTTTATCTTAAACGTTGAATAGACCTTTGGCGGTCATTATTTTACTAATTAAAAGTTTTGGTAGTTGCTAGTTTAATAGTAATCAATTAATTAAATTAAACTTAAATTTCTTTAGTTAATTTTGTAATTTTTTAGCTCATTTGTTTGAATATCATGGAGGTTTGGTAGCTCAATAAAAAGCTTTGGTAATTCATTATTTTGTCGATTAATTAATTATATTAAAGCCAAAATAACGCGCTTGTCCCGGTTTTACAGACACGGCTCCAGAATGCCTGAAACCTGCTAGCTTCACCCACCTGATTTGGAAAATAATCTTAATATTCGTTTGTGCATAATTGTATATAATTTATCTTTGCTTTACCTATGACACAATAATACCAAGCTATGATATTACGCATAATAGGCACTAACCACGTGATGTATATGCGCACTAATTACAAAAATGGAACTTAGATATATCATATTTTGTGTATTGTTGCATCATGCGCTTTACCCGTCTTTCCCCCCCCCCCCATGAATATGTCATAATTTTTTTAAGAAAACTAAAACGGTAGCGGAGAGTTTCTAATAAATTTTCAAATTTTTAATATGTTTGCCTGCATTGTAATATTTGGGTACTCAAGGGTGTTTCACACCCCCCAGTCCCCCGGGTTAATTAGTTTATTTTTTATCAGAAGTAAACTGAAGATCTTCTGTTGCAGAGCCACTGGAGGATGTTTCACACCTCCCAGCCTCCCCGGATTGAGTAGTTTATTTTTTATCAGAAGTAAACTGAAGATCTCCCGGTGCAGAGGCACTGGAGGGTGTTCCACACCCCAGACCCCCCGGTTTAATTAATTTATTTTTATTAAAAATGAATTAAATAGTTAAGCATATCCCAAGTTTTTTAAAATTAGCTATGACCAAGTAAATGTGTTTAATTTATAATCTCACAATTAATCATAAACTGCATAATTATAAATTCCGTACCCCTTGGGAGGTAGATCTCTGCAAAGGAGATCTTCAGTTTACGTCTGATAAAAATAAACTACTTAATCCGGGGGGTCTGGGGTGTGGAACACCCTCCAGTGCACAAATTTTGGAATGAAGAACATTGCAGAACATGCAGAACCCCAGACCGTGTAGTTTACTTTTAATCAGAAGTAAACTGAAGATCTCTTAGTGCAGAGGCACTGGAGGTGTTCACACCCCAGACCCCCGGTTTAATTAATTTATTTTTATTAAAAATGAATTAAATAGTTAACATATCCCAAGTTTTTAAAATGAGCTGTGACCAAGTAAATGTGTTTAATTCGTAATCTGACAATTAATTATAAACTGCGTAATTATAAATTCAGTTCTGTGCAACGGGAGATATTCAGTTTACCCTGATAAAAATAAACTACTTAATCCGGGTGGTTTGAGGGTGTGGAACACCTTGCAGTGCCTATGCAACGGGAAATCTTCCGTTTATTTCTGATAAAATAAACTACTCAATCCGGGGTTTGATCTCCCGGTGAGAGCCACTGGAGAGTGTTCCACACCCCAGACCCCCGGTTTAATTAATTTATTTTGATTAAAAGTGAATGAAATAGTTAAGCATATCCCAAGTTTTTTAAAATAAGCTATGACCAAGTAAATGTGTTTAATTGTAATCTGATCTCGGCTACCGCCTCGGGCTAAAAATTACGTCTTACGCCATAAAAGCCTCTTTACGCCCTAAATCCATAAATAACTATTAATTTACTTTTTACGTTGCTATAAACAATAACAAATAATAACAAATGGTAACTAAGCATTTGTAAAATTGAATAAACAAAATCATAATACACACTCTTTGCATATTAATATGAACATAACGTAAATTAAAATAAAGCAAATTAATTATCGGGAGATAGTCCTCGAATTTTCCTCTTGCATAGAATATTATCTATCATTTGTTCTCTTACATATTGATTGCAATCGGCCTCGTCTGCGACTCGGGCCGATTGTTGTCGAAAATATGTAATCGAACAAATGATCGATAATATTTTATGCACTTGGGAAATTATATATAAAAATACGTAGGAACCATAGATAAAATAACCGGTTATTTAAAATACTAGTAATCCCAACGACTTTAAATTTTACATTTTTTTTACTTTTCCCAAAATATAGTGTATCAACGCGAAGAGCTAGATTGAATTGTTGGTTAAAGTTAGTTTTTGATACTTTTTTTTAAAGTTGATACCAAATAGGTAATATCTGCATGGAAAAGATAAATCGGGCTGTAGGTTAGAGTATTAGTTTTTGATCCTTTTTTTAGAGCAAATACCAAATAGGAAAAATATACGCCAAAAAGATAGATCAGGCTCTAGGCTAGAATTAGTTTTTGATACTTTTTGTAAAGCTGATACCAAATAACCAAATGTCGACAATTATTGTCAAATGTCGAAATTTTGAATACAATCAATGTTACCATTTAAAAAAAAAAGTTACCTTTAAAAACCACCCAATTCAATAACAAAAAGTCCGTTTAAAAAAAAATACGTTAAGAGAAAACCCGCGGCCGTAGGCCGCGAGCATACTGCGGGCGCTGCCTCGCAGAGATAGTAAGTCAAATCGGGCCGTTGGGCCGATTTTACTTGCTAGTATTAAAAGTAAAACCCTGTATGTATCTAAAAAATTAAAATCGAGATTACCTTTTCTCAAAAATCTAAAAATTATAATTTTTTTAAAATGAATTCCGTTCTACTAAAAATTGACTTTTGACCTAAAAGAAATCGAATTTCAACTAAAGAATTCGAAAGAAATCTTACAAAATGTAATCGCAACCTTGATTATATTATAAATATTATTTAATACCTCGTGGTAACACCAAAAAATTAATATTATTTTCATTTTGACCGCACAATTTGAGGGTTAATATATAATTTCAAAGTAGACAATTTAAAAATTAATAATGGCTTTGGAATTTTTTTCATGAAATGCCGAGAAAAAATGAAGAAAAGAAGAAAAAATCAAAACCAAAAATCGAAAATGGGGCCGTTATAATGTTTACGTCTAGGGCCATTCTAGGTGCACCCTAAATTTGAGTTCTCTAGCTTAGACTTTTATGATAAGGTAAATAGGATTTTTAAACTAAATTTGATACTTCGTATTCTAATATTGAAAGATATCGGTTAAAATTGGTTCATTGTATTTCTTATTTAAAAGAAGTATTTGCATTAAAATTTTTTTTATCTTTAATATTTAGGCATAAAACATGCAGAAACAGGATCATGTGCCAATTTTATTGTTGATATTTAGTAAAAATATAATCAAGTCATGGACATGGTCACATTCAATTCTTCAATTTTGTATTCCGTGGCTATTAAATTTATATAGTAAACTAAATAAAAAATTTAACTTACTTTTGTGCGCCCACGACGTTAAATTTTTCAAATTTTCCTGGTACGTTTTACTTTCTTGTAGACATTTTTGTTATTTCCGTATTCGACCACATTTGGAATCCTGGGAACAATTTCTATTTTTTTACATTTTTGCGCTATGCAACTGAAAAAGAAAAATACTGTCAAAACTATTATTGGGTGCCACATCATTTTTCTTCTTAGCACTAATCAATAAAGCACAATAATATGATATAAGTATTATATCCACCGTAAATAAAACCGGTTCAAATCGATAAAATATTGGTAATTAAGTAATCGATGCATAAATAAAAAGAATAAATTAAATACATTAATTTAGTAGTTTTAGTAGAGGACCGGTTTTAGTGAGATTTTACTAAGCGGATCCTGAGATACTTTTGAACAAAACTTTTCCAAGTCCGCATTTGATTGACAGGTGAAAGCGAAGTTGAAATGTATTCATTAAATAAATTAATAGTTGGATATTTAATTGAAATTATGATTTATCTAAATAATTATATCTGAATTTTAATTAAATTAGATGATGAGCGAATCTGAATTTGAATTTATCAATATGAAAATCCTAAGTTACTAACTTCAAATTCAAAATTTCAAGTTCCTTAAATAAATCTGAATTTTAAGCTGTTAATTTGAAAATCCTAAGTTATTAACTTAAAATTCAAATTTTCAATTTCTTAAAAAATTCTGAATTTGAAGATATTAATTTGAAAATCCTAAGTTATTAACTTCTAACTTAGAACCAAAATCCTAAGTTATTATAACTTAGGATTACAAAAGCAAATTTGATATTTAATTAGATTTTGGTTAAAATTGGTTCTTGGAAAATATTTTGCTATATTTGTTTACATTTTTTATTTAAAATTTGATGGTTTTTAATATAAAAAATTAATATGAAGTTTAAAACCAAATTTGGTATTTTGTATTCTTATATAAATATTTAAACTTGAATAGTTTTTGGCTAAAATTAGTTCACGAAAACCATTTTTCTTAAAAAATTTTTATTGAAATATTGTGACTTAATTTTTTTAAGTGCGATAATAGGCACGGTCACATCTAAAGTTTTAATTTTATTTTTCGTAGATATTAAAATTATCCAAATTTAATTAATGGTTTAGCTTACTCTTGTGCGCCCACGATGTCAAATATTTTAATATTTCCTGGTATATTTGACTTTTCTTGTAGACATTTTTGTTATTTCCGTATTTCACTACATTTGGAATCTTGGGAACAATTTCCATTTTATTACATTTTCTTAGCACTGTCAAATTCAACGCAATAATATGTTATGAATTATTATCGTAAAGTATAATCCGACATAATAAAGCCATAATAATGCAAATCGATGAAATTGGCAATTAAGTGTGTAATCAATTAATAAACTTGTTTTAAATGGAATAAATTAGTAATTAAACAAATAAATAAATTAATTAATTAATTACTATAAGCATTTTATTTATTTAAATGTTCGGTAAATTACAGTTTTACACATATTTTAAAATTTGAATTAAAGTGAAATTTGAAATAACAGAATCTATTAAATAAAATAATATTCTTTAATCGCAAGATTAAAACCTCTAAATGGTAAGTCACTGTTGGTTTATGGTACAGCGCTGCCCTACAACTATTATGAAGTTTCAAATCTTGTCGAGATTTGCAACTATAGAGGTTCTCAAAAAATATTCTTAGTTCTCGATATTTGAAATACGGAAAATTGCTGCTTAGGGAGAACTTCGGTTACACATTTCATACAATTTTGCGAGCTTTTATATTTATGCATCCTGGTTTGCCACCCAAAAATTTTGATTTTCATCTGCACAATTTTACTAAGAGGATACCGGCAACTTCCCCTCACTGAATTGATCCATTTTCATTGTGCGTGTAGGTCTTGTATTGGACTTCAACAGGTGCAAGTATAAGAGCACGATTCTTGGCCAATTTCAAAAAAATTAAATTTGAATAAAATTGCCCCAGTATAATATGTCATTGTTCTCAAGAAAACCAAAGCGCTATAATAAACCCTACTCATAATCTGTTACGAAAATCTAACGCTTTCGACAAATTTCTTATTCCTAAATTTAAAATTATTTTTAATAATTTTGCATTCAATAATTTTTCAAAAATTATTTGAGTTTAAATTGAATATTTAGGATTTTTATCGTTGAACCTTGAGAATTTTCGATATTGTTGTCACATGTGGCGCACTAGACCCCCCGAGCGCAGGCGTAGTAGAGATAACACGGGTCGGAAATGAACTTATCGAGAGTCTAGCCTTAGCCCTCAAGCGGTGCTGATGTATCTTCTGAAATTGCCAGTGCAATTTATCAGCGCTAGTTTAGTATTAGTGTCATCAACTTACCGTAGTGGGTAAATTAATTAGTTAGACGTCATTTTGGGTTTCCGATCGCGTGAGCGGATATTTTATTTTCCTATGGAAAGTAGTGGAAATCTTCATATGGTAAATGGTTTGATTGAGATTTTAACGCGCCATTTTGAACCGCTGTCTTTTTATCGTGCGCAAACGTTAGCGAAACATTATCGTGTTTGCGCAGCTCGAGATAACGCAGCTACGTCACAGAAATTGTTTACACCGAGTTTTGTTTACGTTCGTGGAATTATTTGCTATTTTGGATTTACCACGACTGCCTTTTGATGGTTGGTTACCTACTTGTTATTCAATCTCATTGCATTCACAACGGTTCCGAGGAGGAATATCCAAGTGCACCTTTGTTGGACGGACATTCGCAAACAGCAGGCATCACCAGTTGGAAGTGTTCCTCGAGTGCTGTGCGTATAGTGTTAGTGTCGGATTCATATTCTTTTGAGAAAATAGTGCAGTTTTTAAGGGTACCGATTGTCTTATTACCGAATGTAAACTTATGGTTTGTACAAACGGGTAAGTCCTTTATTTTATCCTTTATCAACTGCTTTAAATTCGCTTCATTAAATTTTGAAGATCCGAAGAATCGGATCATAGTTTTTCTACATACGCACTGTGTGACTCAGTCATTTCCAATCCAGCCAATTGCCAAGGGTTGGCTTGTAGATATTTTTAATCATTCATTATTCATTAATAAAGTTTATTGCAATTGTTCATTGGGTTTTATTGTTGGAGAATACCTAGCAACAGCACCTACGGCTCTCGCATCCGCGATCAGCATAGAGCTAGTTTTAACAGGTGGCAAATCACAAAATAAATTTTGTGAGAAAAGGTTGTTGGCCCTTTGGCAAACAGTTTTTCTTCAAATCTTTAAACATTGAATGTTTTAACTTTTAGAGTAGGCACTGGAGGTGTTCCACACCCCAGACCCCCGGATTGTGCAGTTTACTTTTATTAATAATAAATTGAAGATATCAGCATAACCAATCTAGAAAAATCTCTAGAAAACTAATTAATCTTAACTTTAACAAGTCACCCTCAAGGAACTAATATCCCAATTATCCCAAAATATAAAGCAAAGTTGTAAAGACCTGGGGTGGAGCACCCCAGAACACTCAAACTGTGATAGATACATTTGCAAATTTATGGTTAGTAATATTAAGCGATATAGGTAAAGTTTTAGAACAAAAATATAAAGCAGTGACCAAGAATCGAGAGGGGATTATGAATTTCAGTATAAATGTAATCGTTCTCAAACAACCAAAGCGCTATAATTAACCATACTAATAATCTGTAAGTATTGAATGTTTTACCTTTCAGCAGTAAGCCACTGGAGGGTGCTCACACCTCCAGACCCCCGGTTTGTGCAGTTTACTTTTTATTAATAATACATTGAAGATATCAGCATAGCCGATCTAGAAAAATCTCTAGAAAACTAATTAATCCTAACTTTAACAAGTCGCACTCAAGTAACAAATATTCCAATTATCCTAAAACATAAACCAAAGCTGTAGAAACGGGGCCTGGGGGTGTGGAGCACCCCAGGAACACTCAAACTGTGATAGATACATTTGCAAATTTATGGTTAGTAGTATTAAGCGATATAGGTAAAAGTTTTAGAACAAAAATATAAAGCAGTGACAAAGAATCGGAAGAGGGATTATGAATTTCAGTATAATATGTCATCGTTCTCAAGAAAACCAAAGCGCTATAATAAACCATACTCATAATCTGTAAACATTGAATGTTTTACCTTTCAGCAGTGAGGCACTGGATGGTGTTCCACACCCCCCAGACCCCCCGGTTTGTGCAGTTTATTTTTTATTAGTAATAAATTGAAGATATCAGCATAACCGATCTAGAAAAAATCTCTAGAAAACTAATTAATCCTAACTTTAACAAGTCACACTCAAGTAAGTAATATCCCAATTATCCCAAAATATAAAGCAAAGTTGTAGAGACTGGGGCCTGGGGTGTGGACCACCCCAGCAACTCTCAAACTGTGATAGATAAATTTGCAAATTTATGGGTATCAGTATTAAGCGATAATGGTGAATGTTTTAGCACAAAAATATAAAGCAGTGACAAAGAATCGGAAGGGGATTATGAATTCTCCCAATATAATATGTCATCGTTCTCAAGAAAACCAAACTGCTATAATAAACCATACTTTTGATCTGTAAACATTTAATGCTTTACCTTTCAGCAGTGAAGCACTGGAGGGTGTTCCACACCCCAGACCCCCGGTTACTGCGGTTTAGTTTTTATAAGTAATAAATTGAAGATATCAGCATAACCGATCTAGAAAAACTCTAGAAACACTAATTAATCCTAACTTTAACAAGTCACACTCAAGTAAGTAATATCTAATTATCCCAAAATATAAACCAAAGTTGTAGAGACTGGGGTCTGGGGTGTTCCACACCCCAGGTACACTCAACTGTGATATATAATTTTGCAAAGTTATGGTTATCAGTATTAAGCGATAATGGCGAAAGTTTTAGCACAAAAATATAAAGCAGTTACCAAAAATCGAAAGGGGATTATGAATTTCAGTATAATATGTCATTGTTTTTAAGAAAACTAACGTGCTATAATAAACTTTATTCATATTCTGTAAACATTGAATGTTTTGCCTTTAGCAGTAAAGCACTGGAGGGTGTTCCACACCCCAAGACCCCCGGTCTCTAAACCTTTGCTTTATATTTTGGGCTAATTAGGATATTAGTTACTTGAGTGTGACTTGTTAAAGTAAGGATTAGTTGGGTTTTCTAGAGATGTTTTCTAGATTTGTTACGCTGATAACTTCCATTTATTTCTGATAAAAATAAACTGCGCAAACTGGGGTCTGGGAGGTGGAACACCTCCAGTGGCTCACCACTAAATGGTAAAGCATTCAATGTTTACAGATTAAAAGTATGGTTTATTATGCACTTTGGTTTTCTTGAGAACGACGACATATTATACTGGGGTAATTAATTATCAAATAAATAAAAAAATTGGCAAGAGCTGGATGCGATCCAAGAACCCTTCATATATGTTTTTATTTTTTGCAATTTTCCGCAATTCCATTTACAACTTACCAAATTTATGTTAACTTTTGTGCAGTTCTTCAGTCATATTAATTATTCAAATACAATTTTCTCGAAATTGGTCAAGAAACGTGCGCTTATACTTGAACCTGTTGAAGAGACCTACGCGCACAATGTAATAGATCAATTTAGTGAGGAAAGTTGCCGGTCTCCCTTGTAAGCTGAACCGCTTTTGAAAAGTTTGGGGTATATCCTAAAAAGCACAGATAAACCAATAAATTAAAAAAAAAAGGTATGGGTCGCATGCATTCCAGCTGTCACCACACACGGCTTGGAAACCATTCTGATAACAAGAACAAGAGCAAACCGATAGAGAGAGAAAAGGAACCATGCTTGGAATATTGTTGAGAAACAGGATAAGATTACTTGAAATCAAAGTTGAAATTAAAATGTACAAAAGTCCCGATTTAATATGCAGAGTAGCCCAATTAAAATAACATTGGGTGTCATGGCAAGGCATGATTCTACAAGATGGACATATAAAATTATACACTGGCGCCCAAGAACACTCAAAACAAGCGTGAAAAGACCTCAGAAAATTTGGTTAGACGACGTAAAGCGAATTAGAAAAGGAGTGGTTTCAGAAGGAAACGAAGAGGGAGGCATGTAGGGAAATGAGAGAAGCCTACATTCAGGAGTGGATGAGCACAAGCTAAGAAGAATATAAAGAAGTATCAACTTCTGACTTTGAAATGTCGTAACTGGCAAAAATTGAAGGGCTTACAGTAAGGAGGGTAAATTCTGACCAGGGTCGTACCAATCGTAATTTACATTCGCATTCCTAATGATATTCAATAATTCAAACTCACAACTAACAATTTTTATTTTCACAAATACATTATATCCTTCAAATTGGATCAAATTTGACTTTAATGTTGATTATTTTCTTCACATAAATTAACAGCCACCACTTCTTTGGGTTTCTGGGCAAGGTACAGCTCGGGTAATAGCGCCAATTTAAACATTTTTGTAATTGGCATTTCAATTAAAATGTACAAAATAAAAGAAACTGAAATTGATATGATGATATCCGCTATCAATGACGTGATTATCTGAAAAAAATAATTATAATAAGCGAGATAAATTATTTTTTAACTTGATTACCATAAAATACGGTGCTCCACTTCCTGTTGTCCGCATACTTGAGTAGTTAATAATTATTGGAAGAGTGTGTACTAACAACACCATAACTTAATTTGGATAATGGAATCCAAAATGGCGACGATAAACTATTCCGTAATGAAGTTATTGAGCCAAAACTAATCACAACGAAAATTCCCAAAACACAAATCGCCCAAATCATTCTATGTAGTGAAAAATACAAAGCGATCTCTACAAAACTGTCATGCTCGTAGCCAACGTAAAACACTGGAAGGTATACCACAACCAACAGCATTAAAGTGCTGCTACGGCCACTATGGAATAAGTGAGAATCTGTAAAGTGGCCCAAAATTATTGGATAAGCATTTCGCGGTAATTTGCAGTTACCTTGGATATTTTAATACTGTTGCATTTCAAGTAATTGTACAAGATTCCTCCAAAATTCCAACAATGTAAGGGGATGCGCGACTATAGGGTTGTATGTAAATCAGATTGAAGTAATTACTTTGATTCTCGTCGGAATATCCGGCGATCAACGGAATTTTATAGACTAACGTTATAATTAATGGAATAATAATGGAGAGGACAAGCAGAAAGCCCAAAATGGAATATCCGAGTCGATTCTTAGATCGAATGATAAACATCACAAGGGTACCAATAATAAAGTACTGAAAGTCGCACGATAGATACCAAGAGACCATATTGCACTAAAACTTTCATTGAATTAATTATCTTGTTATTATAAGAAGCTTTATTTTCTCACCGCTCTTTCACCCTTTGCTGCATAAGTGCTGATGTATAAAATATTCGACCACATATTTTGGCGGCAGTTGTCCATTTGGAATTGAATGTTTGAATTCCACATTGGTCCAGATCCACAAAAATTTAAAATTGTCATAAAGAAAAAGGAGACGTATGCGTGGAGTGGGGTCAATCTGTGAAAAACAAGGTTCGTAAAATTTCTAGCACAATAATGCTCTTTTGCACGGATTTTTGCTTAAGGAAAAACTTAAGCGCTAAATTTAAATTTATAAAAATTGATGAATGAGTGATGACAAGTAGTTATACCGGGTGTTCATTTTAAAACTGCCAGCAATTAATATCTCAAAAACCAAAAGTCAGATGAAAAAATGTTACAAACAAAAGTTGTATGATAGCGAGGGGTACAAAATATGGCATAATTTTTTCCTAATTTATTGACCTTTTCAAGGTCATTTGAGGGTCAACTTTAATTTTTTAAATAGCACCTTAATTTTTTTAGCAGATTCATATTTTACATAAAAAAATAAACAACTTTTCTAAGAAATTTTTTTTTTTATCCCACATTAGGATTTTCGAGTAAGATGCGTTGAAACAAAATAAAAACATTATTATCAACTAACCATTGTTAATCAAAATTTAATATTTACATGTTTTAGAAGGCTATTTATTAGTATTAAACAGTAGAAAAATGTTTGTAAGCGAGTGTTTTCATAACAAGTTTTCAAAATGTTCCCCATTTACAGCTAAACAATGATACAGCCTTTGTTGAAACTCGTTTCTAACATTTTCAAAAGTTTCTTTCGTAATATTTTTGCAAGCCACTGTGATTCGAAATTTTAACTCTTCAATATTAGCTGGTATTGTATCATAAATTACAGATTTTAAATGTCCCCATAAAAAGAAATCAAGAGGAGTTAAGTCAGGGGACCTAGCTGGCCATTCTATCGGTCCTCGTCTGCCGATCCACTGCCCTGGAAATTTATCATCTAACCAGTTTCGAACAGGAATAGTATAGTGAGGAGGTGCGCCATCTTGTTGAAAATGCAAAACAGTTTCATCGAGCTCCAGGTGTCCTTCTTCGTCACTTTGACTTTCTAACGCATCAACTATTAAAGGATAGATTGTATCTTCAAGCATTTCTAGATATTTTTGACCTGTTAAATTTCCATCAATAAATAATGGTCCAATAATTGTATCACCAAGTATACCAGCCACACGTTTACCTTCTGCGGCCACTGTGTATGTCCATCAGTAAACACATGAGGATTTTCATCACACCAATATCGACAGTTGTGTTTATTGACAAATCCATTTAAAAAAGGTTGACTCATCAGAAAAACAAGTCGATTTCAATAAATGTGGATGTGTAGTTAATAATTGAAGCATTTCTTCACTAAACTCCACTCGTCTGTCTGGATCATCCTCGGTCAAAGTTTGATGAATCTGCATTTTATATGGGTGAAATTTATGCAATTTTAGCGCCTTATGAACAGTGCCCACTGATAGACCACTAATAGCAGAAACTTCACGCACCGAACTATTAGGATTTGAAGCATAATGGCCTATAACTTCAATTTGAGCTAAGTCATCCAATATTCTAGTAGAATTCTTGCGTGTTTTATTTTGACGGATCCTGTTTCCCGAAATTTTGAAACAAGGTCTATAACATACCTATGAGAGACATTTCTACCAGGTTGTCTCGCGTTATAAGATTCTGCAGTTCTTGCAGCATTTTCATTTTGAGCTCCGTACAAGAAAATTAATTCGATTCTTTCTTCTACAGTATAAACCATTTTAATGATCTAATTGCGAACTTTTATCAGATCTAAAGCGAACGGGAAAATAAAACTCACTGAAAATCACAAAACTAACAATAGTTGAAGAAACTAATGTCAATTTATTTGTTTTGACAGTGTTTTGTTTTCATTGTCCTAAAATTACTCAGGTTGAATAATAACAAAAGCAATAACAGCCTTCTAACTTTTAAAAAATAAATTTCGATATAATCAGCTGCAGTTTATTAAAATGTTTTTATTTTGTTTCAACGCATCTTACTCGAAAATCCTAATGTGGGATAAAAAAAAATTTCCAACAAAAGTTGTTTATTTTTCACGCAAAATATGAATCTGCTAAAAAATTAAGGTGCCATTTAAAAACCAAAGTTGACCTTCAAATGACCTTGAAAAGGTCAATAAATTAAGAAAACAATTATGCCATATTCTATCCCCTCGCTATCATACAACTTTTGTTCGAAACATTTTTTCATCTGACTTTTGGTTTTTGAGATATTAATTGCAGGAAGTTTTAAAATGAACACCCGGTATATATATATATACAGGTACTATGTATAATATTAAGTACCTACCTAATATACCTGAGAAGAATAATTGAAAATGGATTTATTTTGATGCTATTTAATTTTCTTAGAATTCCATAGCTGAGCAGTAACCCACTCATCAGAAAGAAGACATCTACAATTAAATCGATTTTGATAAACAGATTGCTTACTTTCGGATTGATCTATAAAAAAAATTAAATATAATAATTTTTCAATATTTTAGTTCGGAAAACTCACGCTATCTACAAGACTGTAATATTGCGTTGGACCCGTTAACATCAATGTAATTTTGTGCCCAAGTACAACAAACCACAAAGCAACCGTTCTCACACTGTCAAAAATTTTTGTTTCTTCAAAGTCTTCATGTGGACGTAACAAACTCTTATAACTTTTAATTGCAGAAAATGACGAACAAATTTTTCCTCTCAAGTTAACTGAAAAATTTAGCGTTAATTTTGCAAACAATTCAGCTAATGTTTATCTTAAGTAAAGTAAATATTTTTACTGTCATCTTTTCAAATACGACAAATTAGACAAGCTAACTTCTAAAGCTAAAAGTTTTGGAGTTAATTGAATAAATAGCTAGGTGATGAAAGGGAAGATTTTTAGCTCTGTCTATAAAATATGTTAGCTTGCTGCTAGTAAAAATTTTTAATTTAAAATAAACTAAATAATCGATTTTACTTTTTTGACATTTTTTGGTACCTAATTTGTTTTGGAGTTATTTGAAAATTTTCTTCAAATATGCTTAATTCCAACCAACTTGTAGAATTATATTTAAAAAAAACTAGAAGATGCACGAAAGATTTAGATTATTTTAAATTCAAAATTTTACATTTTTGAAAACCAGCTTGTTTTTTGGTTCTTCATTCTTAGCAAATGTTTTAAATGACTACAAAGCAAGCAAACTACAAATATCCGCAAATCGTTTTGACTATCTTAAATTTAAAATTTCACGTTGCAATAATAATCTTTTCGGAAAACCACCATAATCAATTTTTATTATATTGTAATAATGTAATTTTTGGAAAATATAAGAAGACAAATGATGATTAAACCCAAACTATTAAATGTTTCATGTAATAATTACAAATATTGTTTTGTTTCTTCATTATTTAATCATTAATAATATTTATTGCGTAGAAAAAGTATAAATTATTACTGCGGTTTCTTGATTATAACCTTAAAAATTTGTGATTAATTTAATGTCAGAAAATGGAAGAAAATTATAGGATAAAAAACACGAAAATGCATTTTTTCGATTGCTTCCACTGAAACGTTTCAAATCATTATTGATATTTTGAATTTATGAATGTGATGATGAAATGTCAAGAAGCTTGAACTAATTTTTTGTGTAACGGTGTAGTTAAAAATTACCTAATTTTGTTCAACCAATAAGCATAATTTTATTTCTGGTGTGATACGACCTAAACCCAAAATTCAAATTTATTTTAAGACTTTTAAAATTTATTTTAGATTTGTATTGGGGTAATTTTAAGAATTAAAATGGGAAAATCAAGATTTTTTGCAGTCAGATTTTATCACAAAATTTTATTATACATAATTTTCCTAAAGCTGATTTGAATATTAATTGTAATAATTTTAAAATTTATTTTGTTGTAAAAATACTAAATTAATTTATCAATTATTTTAAAAGTTTTCTATTGGCCTGAATAGTCTGCATTACAAATTCTTAATGGCAGATCTACCAAACAATTTTGCAAACTTAATAAGTCACTTACATTTATCCCACTTTTTTACATTTTCGGTTTCGTTCATTATAGTACCCAGAATTACCAATAATAACAAAATTGCAGTGATAGTACTGAAAATAAAAAGCTAAGTAAGTAATCATTCTACTTCATATTTACCAATACTTACCAGAAAATTATTTCTAATTTTCCAAATTGCTTTGGTTTCGAATTGCTTGTGCACGAACCTGGTGGAGCAGAAACCGTGTAACTTACATCGTTCTCTCCAAGAGACTGAGATAATTTTATGTGCTCCATTAAGGAGTACTCAATATCTTTTCCGTGCAAGACGCTGGTAGACATAATCCAATAATATGTTTAGCTTGATTTTTAAGCTGCATATGGTTGCTTTTCTAGAAATATCGTAGCTTAAATATACAAATAATTAGAAAGCAAAGGCGGGAAATTTGAATTTTAGTTGCAATATTACAAAACACTCTCTTTAGTAGAACATTAAAATGGCAATCAATTAAGGTTTAGGAGGTTAAGGTTAAGGAACAGTTTAATATTTTCTGCCTATTATATCTCACAAAATATTACAGGGTGCTTCTGGGTGAAAAATGATCTGAATAGTATACTTACTTGAAATTTACTATGATAGGATTCACACGGATTATGTTCTAACTTGCTGTGCAAACTCGTACTCGCATTTTCAGTTGGAAAGTGTATGGTGAGCGATATTACGCAGTACTCCGTTGGAAATGGTCCAATTATATTTACGCACTCTTCGTAATCTCCTAATTCATAATCAGATCCTTGCAGTGTGCCAAGCATGGTTTTTGCAGATGAATCCATCACTGAAATTATTTGCTTGTTACAGAATTTATATGTAAACGTTCTGGAATTTGGAAACTACTTTCGACGTGAGATCCGTGATTTGACATAGCTATAACAATTTTACCTTATTGTGTTAACCACTTGGTTGTTCAGAAGATAAATGTTAAATCAAGATTTGGGTAAACTTGTTTGCAAAAAGACGTTTTCTTCTACACTTAAATTGGCTAAGCTTGGAAAGTATGCGAATGTCGTGAATTCCTACAGGATTTCTAGAGGGACAAATAATAAAACAAGAAACAGAACAGTTTAAATTTATTCCCCCCCTCCTTCCTCCAAATAACAAACGGTATGCGTGTGTATAAATATCAGAATATGACAACATCTAACAAAATCGAGTTAAAGTGAACCCAGGTTGAAGATCTAAAGTTCACAAGTTCCAAAAAATCATTGTTGCTTTCTATGCAAGACGAAAGGCGACTTAAATCCAAAAATACAGTTTGGTGTACCTGAAGGAAAAAGCAAACCACCACAGAAAGCTACACTGCACCGCTACACACGATGAAATGCTCGATGATATAACCGAGGGGTTAATCGATTGGGAATTCTTGTGTATAGTCACAAGGAATTATTTGAGAATTCTCAGAAATTCTTAGGAATTCTTGGAAATTCTTTGGGTTTTTATCAAGTATTTTTGAGAATCTTAAATATTTAGTAGTACCACCAACAGGTGGCACAACTACAAAAAAATTTTAAGTAGGTTAAATTGTTTACAGGTATATGAAAACCTAGAATCACCTTAAATAAGACTTGATATGTTTGTAATCCTACAGATAATTACCATCCCAGGTATAAAGTTAAGCTTGAATCAAGCTTGAATCGAGCTAGCCCTGAAAGCGTTGAAAACTTAATTTGAGCTTACATAAAGTTTGAATTAAGCTTACATTAAGTTTAATTTGCAAGCTTGCATCAAAATCAAGTATCCGCGAAATTGAAACGGCTGAGGTCATGGACGCAACTTATATGATCGGTGAGGATGTAGCTCGTGCTCAAATTTGGCTCGAACCACTTCATTTCTTCTGCAACACTGGCATCTTAATTAAATCTTTGTTACACTACTTTTTTCACTATTATTCTAGCGATTATGTCACTTTTCTATTATTATCTTTCTGTCCAGAATTACTCTTTGAATATTGTGACTGAACCAGTCCTCTTCTTCATTGGTCAGATCTGCTTCAATTAGTGGTATGTCATTCATTTTGTTGTAGGCTTCGTTTTTTGACTACTTACAAGAAGAGACCGACAACTTCCTTCACTGAATTGATTCATTTTCATTGTGCGAGCCAATCTTGTATTGGACTTCAACAGGTGTAAGGTGTAATAAGGGCACGCTTCTTTGGCAATTTTGAGAAAATTAAATTTGAATAATTATATATTACTGATGAACTGCATAAAATTAACATAAATTTGGTAAGTTCTTAATGGAATTGCGTAATATTAAAAAAATAAAACATATGCAACGGGAACTGGAATCGCACCCAGATCTTGCAAAAAAATTTTTTCATTTATTTGTTTTATTTATTATTATTTCTCCCAGTATAACATGTCATCGTTCTCAAAAACCAAAGCGCTATAATAAACCCTACTCATAATCTGTAAACAGTGAATGTTTTACCTATCAGCAGTGAGGGTGTTCCACACCTCCCAGACCCCCGGTCACATACAACTTTGACTAATTGGAATACTAGTTACTTGAGTGTGACTTGTTAAAGTTAGGATTAATTAATATTTCTGGAGATTTCTTCTACATTGGTTATGCTGATATCTTCAATTTATTAGTAATAAGAAGTAAACTGCACAAACCGGGGGTCTAGGGGTGTGGAATACCCTCCAGTGCCTCACTGCTGAATGGTAAAACATTCAATGTTTTCTGATTATGAGTAGGGTTTATTATAGCGCTTTGGTTTTCTTGAGAACGATGACATATTATACTGGGGGAATTCATAATCCTCCCCCCCCGAGTCTTGGTCACTGCTTTATATTTTTGTGCTAAAACTTTCACCATTATCGCTTAATACTGATAACCATAAGTTTGCAAATTTATCTATCACAGTTTGAGTGTACCTGGGGTGCTCCACACCCCCCAGACCCCCGGTCTCGACAACTTTGGTTTATAATTTGGGCTAATTGGAATATTAGTTACTTGAGTGTGACTTGTTAAAGTTAGGATTAATTAGTATTTTTAAAGATTTGTTCTTGATCGGTTATGCTGATATCTTTAATTTATTACTGATAAAAATAAACTGAACAAACCGGGGGGTCTGGGGGGTGTGGAACACCCTCCAGTGCTTCACTGCTTAAAGGTAAAATATTCAATATTCACAGATTATGAGTATTGTTTATTATAGTGCTTTGGTTTTCTTGAGAACGATGATATAAATTATACTGGGGGTAATTAATAATTGAATTTGAATAATTATATATTACTGATAAACTGCATAAAAATTAACATAATGTTGGTAAGTTGTTAATGGAATTGCGTAAGATTGCAAAAAAATGAATTGTCAAGCTTAATTCAAGCTTACATAAAGTTTGAATTAAGCTTACTTAAAGTTTGAATTAAGCTTACATCAAGTTTAATTTGCAAGCTTGCATCAAGATTTGTAAGCTTGATTTAAGCTTGCTTGTTTGATAGGAGTGCAAAACACTCCTATCTATCAAAATGATGATAAAACAAAAATTCAACGCCATAGTCACCCAAAATGTGCCTGTCCACCGAACCGTTCAAGGCATTGCCGTCTCGGAAGAAATCAGGTATGCTTAATTTCCAAGCTTGAATTAAGCTTAATCTAAGCTTGAAACGTCAAGCTTGACGAACAAGCAAAAATGAATTCAAAATCAAAGTTGCTGTAAGCTTGCGTACTATCTGAGATGATTTTTTAATTTAAAACTAAGCTCCACTACAACTTATTACTTAAAATTTTAAAAACTTTGATTCTTTGATTACATCTTTCAATATTAATTCTAGCTGCAGTTATTATGAATTTAGAGTAGCATCTTCTGCTCTTAATTGCTTTCTTTTTTTATAAATTCAGTCTTATCAGTTTTATTTTGAAGGTTTCACAAATATTTATTAACAACGCTCTGCTTCACATGGCTCACAAGCGGTTTTAACAAACGCTTTAAAATATCCCAAGAACAGTCTAAGGGGGATCTCATCAGTTTAAACACCCATTGTAAATTCATAAAGTTTCCAAGCTCACCCTGCGGTCGAAGGTCATTGGCATGGTTGTTAGCGCGATGAACTGTGTTAGATACTTCCTTAGGTTTTTGGTTTACCTACCTTGTAAACTTACAAACTTTATATGCCTCGAGTAGTCATGGTCCTCCCTTCAAATACAAGTATTTGAGTGAGGCCAGGTTTGAAAATTGCTTACTTTGGTCTGGGCAGCTTGTCATTAAAAACACAAAATACATTATAAAGTCGTATAATTGAATCATAAAAGATATGCACATTATTCACATAAATTTCCTATATTTAGTCACCTTAGCACTCTTTACATTTACTTTAAATTCCATAGATAATCATAATTACTCAAAATTGTCTCTTTATCCTCGAGTGACATTGATATCAATATATTACAATTAATTCCTTTAATTTGCCCTTGGCCTAAGCAATACACTTTATTTAAGTTAGCTTTATTTGGTTCTAGCTATAAAAGTTATTAGGTTGGCTTATTGCAAGGAAAATGATCCTGTACAATTACTAGGATTTCCAAACGGTTGTCAAATTTAGAGACCATTGGTCTAATCGTCATTTGCGCGGCACTTTACACAGACGCACTTTCTTATAGCTAATACAAAATGTTACCTTTAGATGACAATGGTAGGCGGTAGGTTGTAGTAACGATACTCCTCCGACAAATTGGAGATGACACCCCTGAGCGATATTGTTGATTTCCAATAACGGGGTCCATTGAGTGCGTGGATTAATTGTTATTCGGATTTTTATCCTAAATTTGATTTTGATAGGTTATGAGGCGCCTTATTCGCTAGTGCTAACCATTGCTACGTTGTTGTTGCGTTATTTTGGTTTGGTTAACCAACTTCAAGGTAGTACAAACATTCAATTATTTTGCTGTACAAGCTATCGATGGTAACTACCGGAACGAATACGATATTTACTATTTTGTTCGTTAACTTTCACAAAAGTTTATTTAATTATTTGTAAGGTAATTATTTAGTAGAAAATTTGAGTTCTTTAAATTTAAACGGCACGTTATTATTAACAAGTATTTATCATTTATTTGCACTAAACTATTTAATGTCATTTCGATAATTCCAACTACACCGTATCTTTATTATTAAGTTAAGTAATATTTTCCCAATTCTAAACTTTGGTTCTTTCGAAACGATAATTTCTAGCGGCTTCCGGTAATTTTTATGAGTTTCTCAAATTATAGAAACTATTTTAAAACCGAATAGCGCGTTCGCTAAGTTAAAAACTACATCTTCTTGCTTCGAGGTCTCGAAGGAACTTACTGCGTTTTCTTACCCTTTCTCTTAACTTTTTAATATTCAACTGCCTCGCGACGGTTATCAAGGTTATCATTGCTTGCAGTTTAATTTGCGTAGGCGTCTTGGACGGACACGTGTCACTCACCCAACTAAAGACTGCCTTTGATTTTAGCATTTTAGCTTTAACTTATGCTCAGGAAATAGTTGGTCTACTTTTTAATTGCAACTCTTTATATTTTCACTGCATCCACGCTGGAATTATCTTATCTTATGCTGATGCGACCCGCGCCTTCTTGGCGTCGTTAGAGATTAATTATTATTTTGCTGCAGAATTTTTATACAAAGTATATTAATTTTAGATACTATTTTTCAAAATTTCTATTTTATAGCTTTGAATCGCTAATTCGTGTTACGAAAATTGAGGCGTAACAACTGCTAAGGTAGAACTCCCGGTTCGCATCCGGGTGGAGTTCGCTTTGTAATGCCGTCTCCGTGCTTCGGAAGGCACGTAAAGAAGGTGGTCCTCTCACAAGATGCTTGCAACATCTTTGAGATATTAATTGCTAGAGTACCTCTTGAGGGGACGGGTAAACGACCTTGGTTGTATCCTTACATAAGGAAGCCCGAAATATATATATAAGCTCACCCTGCTCCGCACAGAAGAATCGTACTCGATTCGTAATAAATATTGTTAGTCATCGAGATCTTTGGATATAACATCATATATGTAATGTTTACAACTGTAGGTTAGGTCACACATTAACCTTTAATTTTTCGTGGAATTGAATTTTAAGTTAATAAAAATAAGATTAAAAATTATTATCTTTTGATCAGAAAACAACAGGTGCGGATTTTTAATTTAGCGGGCGAGATAAGTTTTTATTAAAAAACTAGTTTGAATTTTGTAAATTTTGTGAATTTTTGTAGAAATTTGTCGCCTCTTTATATCTTTGAGAGATTGCTGAACATCAAAGCAAATCATTATTACATGCAGCTTCAAATATAATTAAATGACGGTAACCGCGTCCAGTTTCGGTCGAACCCATCATATTTAGAATAGTAGCATCCCCAAATGGGATTGGGGACAAATGGGGAGGGGGGGGTTATAAATTCATATGAAAAATTCAATTAAACAAAAGTATTATGTTTCAGTTTTAGAAAAATTAAAATTAAATCATTAAGCCATGAGAAAATTAAATTTCATCAATGCCACGAAAGTTGTTACTGCTATGTAATGTACCTTCCAGTTGGTACTGAAGGTTGCCTGTACCGAGAGTTGCAATTCAACAGATATTTTCATTGAAAAATGAACATAATGAGAACTTATACGAATTACTGCATAAAATTCATGTATGAAAAAAATTAAAATCGAGCTTACATTTTTTCAAACTTTTAAAAATTTAAATTTTTACTATGTAGTAATCAAGCAGGATAAGCGTAAATAAGAACATTTTACAATAGTTTTCCACTAAAAATTTACTTTAGCTATAAAAGAGATCGAATTTCAACGAAAATTGTTGAAAAATTTTATGACTTTCAAAATTGTGACCTTATCGTCGCCACTTATCGAAACAAAAAGAATTCGAAAGGATAAACCTTTAAAAATGTAATCAAAACCTTGATTAGGTCATAAAATTTTATTTAGTATCCGCGTCATAACATTCAAAATTATATGCCATTTGGCCACATATTTTGAGTTTTAGTGCATAAATTTTTTAAAATTAACGATGGCCCTGCAATATGAAGATGAAGAGAGCAAAACTCAAAAATAGAAATTAGGTCTTTGATTAGGTAAATCGGAATTTTTAAACCAAATTTGGTATTTCATATCCTAATATTAAAACTTTGAGCTGATGTCGGTTCATGGAAACTGATTTTCTGATTTAAAAAAATATTTTCTTTATTTTTAATATTTAGGCATAGAACATATGCACGGAAAGGACTAGGCATGGTCATATGCGATTTTTATTGTTTATATTTAGTGAAAATATGACAAAGTAGACCATGGACATGGTCACATACAATTTTTTAATTTTGTATTTCGTAGCTATTAAATTTAACTAAATTAAATTAAAAAATTTTCTTACTTTTGTGCGCCCACGACGTTAAATTTTTTAAATTTTCCTGGTACATTTTACTTTCTTATAGACATTTTTCGTTATTTCCGTATTCGATCACATTTGGAATTTTGGGAACAATTTCTACTTTTTTACATTTTTGCGCTACGCAACTGAAAAACAAAAATGCAAAAAATAAAAAAATTGTGGGCCACATCATTTTCGCTACACAATTAGACGCAATAATATAAATGAATAACTTCGGAAAACATAATTGCACGTAAATTAGGTTGGTTCAAATTAATCATATATTGGTAATTAAATAATCAATACATAATTATTTTTAAATTAAAAAATTACAATAAAAAGTGGTTTTAGTAGAGAAACTAAGCAGATCCTGAGACAATTTTGAACAAAAATTTTCAAAAGCTCGAATTTAATTGACAGGTGAAGGTTCAAGTTGAAATTTATTTATTAAATAAATTAAAAGTTGGATATTTAATTAAAATAGAAAATAGAGAGGAGATGGAAAGTGTTCTTCTCTACGTCTTATTGCCATCTTGTAATTAGGAATTAGTGAATAAATATCCACCGATATTCGCTAATTAGTGAATGAATATATCGAATTTGTTTCAAACTTTACGAGATCACTGTAACCAACTTATTATTGGTTCAGGAAAAATATATTAAATGATACACAATAAATAAATCGTTATTAAATTGTAAAATATATTTAAAAATAAAAATTTAAATTTTAAACTTAAACCACGAGTCCGATAGCGAACAAGTACCGTGAGGAAAGTTGAAAAGAACTTTGAAGAGAGAGTTCAAGAGTACGTGAAACCGTTCAGGAGTAAACCCGAAAATCCGAAAGTTCGAATTTGGAGATTCAGTTGCTCACCGCACACGTCGGCTCTTCGGCGACGCGGCGTATATTGATTAATAAACATATTAGAATTCCATAAAATTAAAGATGATTTTGACATTCAAATAAATTTAAATTGCTAACTTAGAAAAAACCATACAAATTCTTAAAAACAGGACAGATAAAAATTATTATAAAAATGTATTTTAAAATAATTTAAATAATTAAATATAAACCATCAGCTGTAGCACACTTATGTATAATTTTCGCTATTGTGGTGAGTTAAGTTCTTCTTTTCTGATCGCCATTTCACGGGCAAAAAGTATTATGTTTTCTTGTTCCCACTCAACTATTAATTTCCCGACCACAAAATTATTTAAAAAGATATTTCTAAATATTTTTTCAAGAATAGAGATGTTGCATGATTTTTGAAGTAATTTTTATAAACTTTAGGTGATGGTAAATAACACTGCATAGATAAAAAATTCAGGAAACCTTTAGTTTTCTCAAAGAAAAAATTATAAAAATGATTTTTGAAACCGTGTTTTAGCGCGAATGACGTCACAAACTATTTTTTTAACAACTGACAACACAGCAAATGCAGTTTGTGTTGATAATGTAACCTATAAATAGTTTGTGTAAAATTGAAAAATGAATTTTAATAAAAGCACAGAGAACTCGAAATAAACCATTTTTCCTATAATTGTTTGTGACTACAGTTTGTATTAAAATAAATATTATATTAATAAAAATACAATT
This sequence comes from Lycocerus yunnanus, assembly GCA_036346125.1. NCBI lineage: Eukaryota > Metazoa > Arthropoda > Insecta > Coleoptera > Cantharidae > Lycocerus > Lycocerus yunnanus. Next base: position 1,561,510 of record JARFIX010000033.1, on the reverse strand, counting down.
TAAATGGTAAACATTACATTATTTACAACTGTAAAGATACAAGTCAAATATTTAACTGTCAGGTCCTTTGCGACGTTGTGAAATTTCCATAAAACGTTCGGGATCACGCGTATGACGTCAGAAGCGTAATCGGCTGACCGATTCATTTTGAATTTAAAATTTAATTTTCTCAGCGCAGACCGCATTTCAAAAATTTTATTTTGGTTATAAATTTCATTTGATATTATTTTCAAGAATTAATAGAAGTTATCACTAAATTCGATACCATGCAACAAATCTATTGGTTCATTTAAATTAATAAATTAAAGAAGTAAATTAAAAGTTCTAGCAAATGATGCTTATTTGGCACAAATTTAGACATTTTCAGAAGAAGAAAATTATATAATGCTAATACGAAGTCAATAATACTTTAAGGTTATGTTGTTACTAAATTGTGCAGCACCATCTACTTTAAAACGGCAGAAACTTATTTGTTTGTACTTCACTGCTTGTACGTTTCCTTGTACTGATTTCTGCCACTGTCTATAATCCAGTCAAAATAGACATTTAAATGATCGGTAATAGTGAAAGATAGAATTATTGTTCGTCAGAATTTGTCCGAAAACTGTTCTACAGCCTTAGAGTGCCTATTCGTATTTTCGATATTTAAAATCGCGATATCTCAGGAATGGTGATCGGCAGAAAAAAATATAATAACAATTTTTGTAGATAATTGCGTAATCTATAACTTTTGTCTGACGTAGTTTTCCAATAACACTAGCAAAATGCGAAAACTGATATTTATGATCTTTGACCTTGAATAAAACTTTTAACAGAAGTGGGATCGGTGGGGATTTTAATATTTTATTTGTAATAGTGCATTTCTGCTAATGGTGACGCGACGGTTGTAGTTCAAACGAAGGAAATGGAAGCTCATCATTAAAGCTCAAACGTTTGAACTTGGCACCAAATTGCACGCCAGAGAGCACTGTGTCACAGAATTGTGTTAATTCTATAACTAAAATCTATATTTTGCTCGTATACAATTATTAGTGCTTGACCAGACCATTTGCATGTAAAATTTTGAATTTAAAATTATCATATTCTTCATATCGCAAATGGGCGATTAGATTCAAGTCAGATTCAAGATTAGGCAAGTCAGTTTAAAATTTATTTTACTTTCGTCATTAAGGAATTTAATGGGTAAAAATTTTTCTGGGAATGAGGTAGATTTTTACAATTAAATTTTTAGCGATTTTCCGGGGTTAAATCTAGATTCAGGTATCTTAACTGTCACTACAACCTTTTTACTTTTGATGAGCGGAGTCACAGTTTCAAAGATCCAATGTCCGCAAATTTTATTTTTATGTGTGTGTGGTATTGTTATCTTTTATAATTTGTTTTGCCATTTACGCCATTTTAGATACGAGGTTGCAAATATGTGTAACATGGTACTCATTTGTTCCATGAGTCCTTTCATCAATTTCTGTAGTTCCTGAATGTCATTTTTTGGTTGTTGTTGATTTTGTACAGTTGTTTGACCAGATTTATTTAACGATATGGGTTGTTTCTCAAGCACAGGGGCATCCAAAGTTCCAGATTGAATTGCATGTTGGGAAAGGGTATTGTTTTGCATTTGTTTTTTCTTAGGGTGGAAAATTTTTATTTTAAATATTTTTATTTTTTAATTCATTTTATAAAATTTTGAATACTTGTTGGTCCCCATATGGGTGAGTATTGAATGCGATCATTGATATGGTGGATTATTTTTATACCGACAAATTTTGATTATTGTCACGTGTTGAATGGCGTGATTGATTGCGTGAGGCAGCGACATGTGCTGCCAGGTTTCCTCTCCGCTGTTGGACTCCATGGCGTACTACCGCCCTTATTTAAGACCTTGAAGTAGGTTTTCTTTGATTTTGGGATGCTCGTTGTGGGTTGACCAATAGTGAATGTGACCATTGTAATTTATTGATGTTTAAGGTTTTCTAGATTTTAGGTTACGCTTCTAGAATGTTGGCACTAAGCAATGCAGGTTTCCAACCTATTTGCACTCTAGTTCTTTTTTTATAGCAGGATTCATTCATTTACCATAGAGTTCAAGTGTATGGATTTGGTTATAGATCTTGATATAAATGGCAGTTGTATAAGAACATTGTTCTTGTCTTTACTTGCTCACTGTTACAATTGATTGTATCCGCGAGATTGAAACGGCTGAGTTATGGTTGCAATTTATATGATCGGTGAAAATGCACCTCGTGCTCAAACTTGGCTCGAACCACTTCTTTTCTTCTGCAAAGCTGGCATCTTCGATAAAATCTTTGTTACACTAATTTTCTCACTATTATTCTAACGAATATTCCACTCTTCTATTATTATCTTATCAGACCCCCGGTCACATACAACTTTGGCTAATTGAAATACTAGTACTTGAGTGAATTGTTAAAGTTAGAATTAATTAGTATTTCTAGAGATTTTTTCTAAATCGGTTATGCTGATATCTTCAATTTATTAGTAAGAAAAACTAAACTGCACAAACCGGGGGTCTGGGGGTGTGGAATACCCTCCAGTGCCTCACTGTTGAAAGGCAAAACATTCAATGTTTACAGATTATGAGTAGGGTTTATTATAGCGCTTTGGTTTTCTTGAGAACAATGATATAAATTATACTGGGGAATTAATAATTGAATTTCCTCTCCTGGAATACTGAATACTAAATACTGGAGGGTATTCATATTATCCCTCCCCGATTCTTTGTTACTGCATTATATTTTTGTGCTAAAACTTTCACCATTATCGCTTAATACTGATAACCATAAGTTTGCAAATTTATCTATCACAGTTTGAGTGTACCTGGAGGTGCTCCACACCTCAGACCCCCGGTTTGGACAACTTTGGTTTATAATTTGGGCTAATTGGAATATTAGTTACTTGAGTGTGACTTGTTACAGTTAGGATTAATTAGTTTTTCTAGAGATTTTTTCTAGATCGGTTATGCTGATATCTTCAATTTATTACTAATAAAAATAACCTGCACAAACCGGGGGTCTGGGGGTGTGGAACACCCTCCAGTGCCTCACTGCTGAAAGGTAAAACATTCGATGGTTATAGATTATACGTATGGTTTATTATAGCGCTTTGGTTTTCTTGAGAACGATGACATAAATTATACTGGGAGAATTCATAATCCCCGATTCTTGGTCGTGCTTTTTATTTCTTGTGCTAAAAGTTTTACCATTATCAGTTAATACTAATAACCATAAGTTTGCAAATTTACCTATCACAGTTTGAGTGTACCTGGAGGGTGCTATACACTCTGCTCTACACCCCCAGACCCCTCCGGTCTCGACAACTTTGGTTTATAATTTGGACTAATTGGAATATTAGTTACTTGAGTGTGACTTGTTAAAGTTAGGATTGATTATTACTTTTAAAGATTTTTATAGATCGGTTATGCTGATATCATCAATTTATTACTAATAAAAATAAACTACACAAACCGGGAATCTGGGGTGTGGAGCACTCTCCAGTGCCTCTGCAACGGAGATCTTCAGTTTACTTTGATAAATAATAAACTACTTAGTCTGAGGGTTCTGCATGTTTTGTAATGTTTTCATTCCAAAATTTGTGCACTGGAGGGTGTTCCACACCCCAGACCCCCGGATTGAGTAGTTTATTTTTATCAAAAGTAATTTGAAGATCTTCTGTTGAAAGGCACTAAAGGGTATTACTAAACACAGAATATAAACTATTTGACAGCGTTAATGGTCATGCTGGTTTTGATGTAGAAGGAAACCGTTACGAACCTGCGGCACTGACAAATCTCCACATTAAATTTTGGAAAAAAGCTATTATAATTTTAAAAACGATGAAATTTGTTAATCAAGATGAAAAATTAAGCATGCCACCAATCGTAAAAAATTGGATTACATTTCAGGTAATAATTTCTAAAATAATTAAAATAAAATTAATTGATGTTTAATATTATTGTATAATTCTCAGGGTTTCATTGATCTCTACATGAAAATGAAAAGTTTTGGCTTTAAAAAAATGTGTCCCCGAACATTTAATCAAGACCTATTGGAAAATTTTTTGAATTTTTGAAAAAAAAGTTTTGAAGTTGAAATCCTCAGCGCTGCAGGTAATTTATAAAATAATTATAATTAAAATAATTAATATTTAATTGAATTGTTTAATTTTCAGCGTTTCCAGGGTGATTTGAAGATGGACCAGTTAATAATTTATATTGTTTAATTAAATGTAATTAATTATTCAGCAGAACATGTGAATAAAATATTAAGTTTATAATGATTTTTTCTGTAAGTATTGCTAATTCAAAATGATTAATGTTTTATGAATTGTTTTAGTAATGTATTCAGTTTTATTTTGTGGATACATTACTGGAACATTTTATTAAACAATAATCATTTTGAATTAGCAATTAAAATTATTAAATAAAAATTAAATAGAACATATAATGCCTTCTATTATTTTTCTTTACCTATTTCACTGCGTACCATGGCGGTTAGATGGCGCAGAATATGGTTTTATTTTTAACCTTGAGTTTCCATTCTATTGTATTCTTATATTCTGTGTTTAGTAACAACCATAGATAAGAGAGATAGTATAGATGTTCAACTTCCTGCGAGGAGGGTTATCTCATCATCCGTGCGGGGGTGTAGTTTATACCACTTTTAGGGATGGCGCTGCCTCGTTTAACACAATCATCGATGAGAGATAGTGTCAACAGATAATGGAACAAGAGTAAAGCATTCCGAAGAAAAAAATCTGAGATGTGCTGTGTCATCCAATTCGGCTCATCACGAATTTTGGCCTATGGCCATAAATTTTTAGAAAGTATCAGCTTTAAGAAGGAAATACAAAACATGTGCCTTCCACAATAAGAAATTGGATTTTTACTATTAAGGTAATCTTTTGCTTCACCATTTTAACATTTTAATTAGGTAATTTTGGTTTTAATTTTTAAACTTTTCGTTATTTGTGGAGAGAGCAAAAGAAACTGGGTTTCAAATTCTTATCGCTGAGAAACCTAAGAAAATTAAAGATGTGAAGAAACTGCAGTAAATACCACATCTTGTCTTTCATGTGGTGGAATTGTAATTGATTTCTTATTATTAAGAATGCTAGTGTTGTTAAATTTTATTCTTAGTAGTGGTTATTGGTATTTTTATGTTATTTATTGTTTGTTATGTTGATAAATCATAAATCAAAGAATATGTTATGGTTTTCTTACTTCATAAAAATTAAAATTTACTAAATATTGTAGGTATTACTTGAAAATTGTAAATGTTAGTGGAAATTTTTCTAATAAATTTTTTTTATAAAATTATTAAATTATAATTTTATTAAAAAAATTTAATGGAAAAAATTTCCAATGACATTCTCAATAAATTGGAAAACTGGCAAATGCATATTTGAATTCCCGCCGATTTTATTGCCAATCATCAGCGCTGTTGGTGTCAATGGGATGAACTATTACTTAGTCTCAAAAATTGGTGGCGAGTTGAACTATCTCTCTTATCAAATAAGCATCATTTGCTAGAACTTTTAGTTTACTTTACATAGCTAATTTTAATAAACCTGAGATATGCTTAAATATATAATTCACTTTTAATAAAAATGAATTATTTAAACCGGGAGGTCGGGGGGGTATGGAACACCCTTCAGTGCCTCTGCAACGGGAGATCTTTAGATTACTTCTAATAAAAAGTAAACTACTTGGTCTTATGGTTCTGCATGTTCTGCAATGTTCTTAATTCCAAAATTTTTGCACTCGAGGGTGTTCCATGCCCCCCAGACTCCCCGGTTTAAGTAGTTTATTTTTATCAGAAGTAATCCAAAGATCTCCTGTTGCAGAAGCACTGGAAGGTGTTCCACAGTCCCCAAACACTTTTAATAAAAATAAATTATTAAATCGGGGGGTCTGGGGGTGTGGAGCACTCTCTAGGGCCTCTGTAACGGGACATCTTCAGTTTACTTTTGATAAATAATAAACTACTTGGTCTGAGGGTTCTGCATGTTCTGTAATGTTTTTCATTCCAAAATTTGTGCACTGGAGGGTGTTCCACACCCCCCAGACCCCCCGGATTGAGTAATTTATTTTTATCAAAAGTAATTTGAAGATCTCCTGTTGCAAAGGCACTAAAGGGTATTCCACGCCCTCAGACCTTCCGGATCAAGTAGTTTATTTTTTATTAGAAGTAAACTCAAGATCTCTTGTTGCAGAGATCTACCTCCTAGAGGGTACAAAATTTATAATTATACAGTTTATGATTAATTGTCAGATTATGAATTAAACACATTTACTTGGCCATAGCTAATTTTGAAAAACTTGGGATATGCTTTTCCTTTTTAATTTAAGGCTAGGTCCTATAATATCCAACAGTAACCTCAACAGTAACCTCGGGATAAATATTTAATTCACTTTTAATTAAAATAAACTACTCAATCCGGGGGGTCTGGGGGGTGTGGAACACCCTCCAGTGCCTCTGCAAGAGGAGATCTACAGTTTACTTCTGATAAAAAATAATCTATTTAATCTGGGGGGTCTGGGGGGTGTGAAACACCCTTCAGAACCAAATATTGCAATGCAGGCAAGCATATTAAAAGTTTTAAAATTTAGTAGAAACTCTATGCCTCTGTTTTAGTTATCTAAAAAATTATGAAATATTTAGGGGGGGGTAGCAAAAGAAGGTAAAGCGAAAATAAATTATGTACAATCATGCACAAACGATTATTAAAGTTGTTTTCAAAATCAGGGGGTAGAACTAACAGGTCTCTAGCCCCCCCCTCAACTAATTTTCTAAATAATTCAAAACCAAAAAAGATCCAACCGGAATTAAAGAATGCACAATAGATTGATGCCTGTTTTTACCAACCAATTCCTAACGTTAAGAATTTCCTAACTTTAACGTAAAAGTTTCTTATAAAGTTTGGAATCGGTTGGTGAAAACAGGCATTAGACTTTTATAAATTAAAAATTGGCAATAAAAAGGGGCTGATGATAAACTTTCTTGATTAGTTATTGTGCGTTAGCACTTTTTTGTTTAAAAGACCTAAATTTTGCCGAAGAGAAGTGAGGAAATATACAAAACTGCGATAATAAAAGCAAAAAAAAAGGAGAATGCAAGTTTATAAAGTCATCTACATATAAACCATAAGCGATGTTAAACAAAACTCATTTTGGAAGCTCATAAACTACAACTCTGTTACTAAAAAATAAGAATACCACCGATCCAAGACACAACGAGGGTGTGAGTGGAGAATATCGTCATTGCTCTCTTCTCAACTCATAAACCCAGGCAACCGAGTGCACCAGAGAAACAGTGCACATTAGTTGAAGAACTAATACATCACTTCTGCTTTGACAAGTTTAGTCGAGCGGCCGCAAAGATAAGGACGAATAAGGCTTTGGGTGCTGACGAAGCAACGGCAATCATAGAAAAAAATGTACTCGTCTTTTCTAATCTATCAAGAACCTTCCGAGAGTACGAAAAAAGCTCGATCGTGTGTTAACCAAACTAATTCTGGTTGCGAATAGAGCTTCTAGTGCACTATCTGTTTGGATTCTAAATTATTTTTTCGGAAAGCGCCAACTTAGAATACAATTTTTTTATTTTTATACGTTGCATAATAAAGATACTACATCAATTTTTGAAAAACAAGAATTTTTGACTTTGAAATGTAGCTTGCAAACCTTTTAGGGTTTGCAGTGAGGAAAGTATTATTACCAAAGTTTAAATTTACAATTTATTAATTTATAATAATTTACAGTACAAATCATAATTTTCACTGGGATTTAATAATTCTAACTTGCAACGGAACATTCTTGATTTTCATTTTCATTACTTTCTTCACATAAATTAAGAGCCACCACTTCTCTATGTTCCTGGGTAAGGTATAATTCGGGTAATAGCGTAAACTTGAACATTCTTATGATTGGCATTTCGACTATAATGTACAAAATTAAACAAAATGAAATTGTTAGAAAAATATCTGCTATCAGTGACGCGGTCATCTGGAAAAAATAATAATATTATAACATGCAAGATAAATTATTTTTTAACTTAATTACCATAAAATATGATACTCCATTTGATGAGGTCTGCATGCTTGAGTAGTTAATCATTATTGGAAGAGTGTGTATTAAAAACACTCCATAACTTAATTTGGACAATGGAATCCAAAATGGCGATGATAAACTATTCCGTAATAAAGTCATTGGACCAAAACTGATCACAACAAAAATTCCTAAAACACAAATCGCCCAAATCATTCTATGCAGTGAAAAATACAAAGCGATTTCTATAAAAGTGTCATGTTCGTAGCCAACGTAAAACACTGGAAGGTATGCCAAAACCAACAGCATAAAAAATGTTGCTACGCCATTATGGAATAAGTAAGCACCTGTAAAGTAACCCAAAATTATAGGATAAGCATTTAGTGTTAATTTTCAGTTACCTTGGATATCTTAATACTATTGCATTTCAAGTAATTGTACAGGATTCCTCCCGAAATGCCAACAATATAAGGGGATGCGCGACTATAAGATTGCCCATAAATCAGATTGGCGTAATTATCTAGACTTTCGTCGTGGTATGATTTGGGTAACGCAATTTTATGTACTAACGTTAAAATTAATGGAATGGCAATGGAGAGGACGAAAAGAAAGCTCAAAATGACATATCCGAGTCGATTCTTAGATCGAATGATGAACATCACAAGGGTGCCAATGATAAAGAACTGAAAGTCGCACGAAAGATACCAAGATACTATGTTGCACTAAAACTTTCATTGAATTAATCACCTTATCATAAGAAGACTTTGTTTCTCACCTCTTTTCCATGAAGAATTGTAAATGTGCTGATGTATAAAATATTCGTCCACATATTTTGTCGGCAGTTATCACTTTGGGGTTGAATGCTTAAATTCCACATTGGTCCAGATCCACAAAAATTTAACATCGTCGCAATGAAAAAAGAGACGTATGCATTAAGTGGAGTCAATCTGTGAAAAAATTGATTATTAAAATTTATCGCCCAATAAATGACGGATATGTACGCCGACGAATTAAGTCAATATATCTACGCGAACTGAAATTACTTTTTGTTAATTATTTAATTATGATTTGTCTAACGAAATAAATACGTTTTAGTGCGTAAGTACGTACCTTACATACCGGAGAAGAATAATTAAAAATGGATTTATTTTGACACTGTTTAATTTTTTTAATATTCCGTAGCTGAGCATTAATCCACTGATAACAAAAAAGATATCTACAGTTAAATCGGCTTTTATAAACAGGTTGTTCACTTTTGGATTAATCTACAAGAAAATTAATTTAAATTTATTAATTTTTCATTATTTCAGTTTTGAAAACTTACGGTATCTACCATATTAAAATATTGCGTTGGACCCATTGACATCAGTGCAAATTTGTGCCCACACACAATCAACAGTAAGGTAACCGTTCTCACACTGTCAAAAATCTTTGTTTCTTCATAATCTTCATGCGGACGTAACAAACTTTTATAAATTTTAATTGCAGAAAACGACAAGCAAAATTTTCTTCTCAAGTGAACTGAAAATTTAGCATTAATTTTGCAAATAACTCAATTATTGTTTATTGTTGGGAATCAATTTCATAGAATTAAAATTAAAAGCTTTAGTTGTAGTAAATTCCATCCTACTGTATGGTGTCCCTCTAGGGAAAGAAAGACAGGCATAGACACCGAGTTCTAAGGAAGAGGACTCTCCGAGTATGCTCGGTCTATGGTAAGACCTTCAGAAGTCTGATAATGGTACTGGCGAGACTTTCCTCAGTTGACCTTTGGGTCATGAACTACGAAAATAAAACAAACAGAGCAGAACACCACCGTCAAGTGATAGAGAGATGGCGGGCGCAATGGGCCGAGTACAAGACGGGGTGATGGGGCAGGAAGCTGACCCCAAGAGATATAACCCTGGATAAACAGGAAACACAGGGACCGTAATCCGTAAATGTTTCCGAGCCTACCTGTACAAAATGGGACAAACTTAAGAAAACCATCCAGCGACTGTCAAGAAATCGACATCGTAGAGCATACAATCTTCTACTGAAAAATCCTAAAAAGACGAAACAAAAGAGGGGTTGAGTCAGAAAACCCAAACTCAAAAATACATTTTTTCCTATAACAATAGCTTCACCAAACAAAAGAGCATTAATACAAGACTTTTAAAGTGAGGTAGATACTTTTATAAGCCCACAATTTAAATTTGAAATTAACATATTCTCATAAGAAATATATGTAGTGCATTATTGCGCAATATTGCGCCATACTTGAACACATTCTGCCTGGCGGAAGCCACGTCTGGAGAACGGCAAATAGCAATATTTGCCCAAACTGAGATTAAGAGATCGAAAGCAAAAAACTATTAGTATAATTAGAAATTCAGTAGCAAATTTACAAATTTAGTTACAAATTAAATAGGCTCCTCCCTTTCCAAACGAACAAATCCGACAAGTTCTAGAGATAGCCTCCTCCCTCTCTAAAAAAAATGTTGTCAAATATTTTCCGCAAATAAAAAATGCGCTAGGATTGTACGCATAGTCTCCTCCTTTTCCTAACGAACGAATTCGACAAGTTCTAGAGATAGCCTCCTCCCCTTTTTCAAAAAAAGGTTTTCAAAAATTTCCGAGCAAATAAAAAATGGGTTAGGATTATACGCACGGTTTCTTCCCCTTTCCAAACGAACGAATCCGACAAGATGTAGCGATAGCCTCCTCCCTTTCTCAAACAAAGGTTGCTCTCAAAAATTCTCCAAGGTTAAAAGAGGATGGGTAATAAACCTGAACTTCGATTTAGACCATTTTTAAAGTGGATTATAAAAGATGAGGTTCTAATTAGCAAACAAAAAATAAAATTTGTGGACGGTTCACAAATTTTGGATAAAAACGGTTTTACAAATTTATTGACAATACAAATTTTCTCATTTGTTCTTTTGAACTGTAACCCCCCACTGAATTCAAATACGTTGTGGTGGCAGTAAAAATACCTCAATCTCGATTTTTAGAACGAATTATAAAAGATAAGGGTCTAATAAGCAAATAAAATATAAAATTTGTGATCGGTCCACCAATTTTGGGAAAATACACTTTTAGGGTGAATCCGAGTCTTGCCGTAGTTGCGTTTGTCAATACGCGGCCATACCGGAGCGAAGTGAAGTTGCTTGTTTAATAGTAATCAATTAATTAAATTAAACTTTGATTTCTTTAGTTAATTTTGTAATTTTTTTAGCTCATTTGGTTGAATATCATGGAGGTTTGATAGCTCAATAAAAATCTTTAGTAATTCATTATTTCGTGATGATTAATTAATCTTAGTTTATCTAGTTTATTAGTTATTTATTATCTAATTTATTTTTATCAGAAGTAAACTAAAGATTTCCCGTTGCAGAGGCACTGAAAGGTATTCCCCAGATTAAGTAGTTTATTTTTTATTTTGTTGCAGATATCTGCCTCCCAGGGGGTACGGAATTCATAATTACGCAGTTTATAATTAATTGCAGATTACGAATTAAACACATTTGCTTGCTGCAATACATAGCTAATTTTAATAAAGCTGAGATATGCTTAAATATTTAATTCACTTTTAATAAAATTGAAATATTTAAACCGGGAGGTCTGGGGGGTGTGGAACACCCTTCAGTGCCTCTGCAACGGGAGTCTTTAGTATACTTCTAATAAAAACTAAACTTCTTGGTCTGAGGGTTCTGCATGTTCTGCAATGCTCTTAATTTTAAAATTTGTGCACTGGAAGGTGTTTCACCCCCCCAGACCCCACGGATTTAGTAGTTTATTTTTATCAGAAGTAATCCGAAGATCTCCAGTTGCAGAAGCACTGAAGGTGTTCCACACTCCCCAGACACTTTTAATAAAAATAAATTATTTAAATCGGAGAGTCTGGGGATGTGGAGCACTCTCCAGTGCTTGGTCTGAGGGTTCTGCATGCTCTGTAATGTTTTTGATTCCAAAATTTGAAAAACTTGGGATATGCTTCTTCTTTTTCTTTTAGTTTAAGGCTAGGTCCTATAATATCCAACAGTAACCTCGACAGTAACCTCGGGATATGCTTAAATATTTAATTCACTTTTAATAAAAATAAACTACTCAATCCGGGGGGTCTGGGGGTGTGGAACACCCTCCAGTGCACCAATTTTGGAATGAAGAATATTGCAGAACATGCAGAACCCCCAGACCGAGTAGTTTACTTTTTATCAGAAGTAAACTGAAGATCTCCCATTGCAGAGGCACTGGAGGGTGTTCCACACCCCCCAGACCCCCGGTTTAAATAATTTATTTTTATTAAAAGTGAATTGAATATTTAAGCATATCTCAAGTTTATTAAAATTAGCTAGGCCAAGTAAATGTGTTTAATTCGTAATCTGACAATTAATTATAAACTGCGTAATTATAAATTTCGTACCCCATGGGAGGCAGATCTCTGCAACAAAATAAAAATAAACTACTTAATCCGGGGGTCTGGGGGATGTGGTACACCTTCCAGTACCTCTGCAACGGGAGATCTTCAGTTTACTTTAATAAATAATAAACTACTTGGTCTGAGGGTTCTGCATGTTCTGTAATGTTTTTCATTCCAAAATTTGTGCACTGGAGCGTGTTCCACACCCCCCAGACCCCCCGGATTGAGTAGTTTATTTTTATCAGAAGTAATTTGAAGATCTTCCGTTACAGAGGCACTGAAGGGTATTCCACGCCCCCAGACCTTCCGGATCAAGTAGTTTATTTTTTATTAGAAGTAAACTCAAGATCTCCCGTTGCAGAAATCTACCTCCCAGGGGGTACAAAATTTATAATTATACAGTTTATGATTAATTGTCAGATTATGAATTAAACACATTTACTTGGCCATAGCTAATTTTAAAAAACTTGGGATATGCTTCTTCTTTTCCTTTTTAATTTAAGGCTAGTTCCTATAATATCCAACAGTAACCTCGACAGTAACCTCGGGATATGCTTAAATATTTAATTCACTTTTAATAAAAATAAACTACTCAATCCGGGGGGTCTGGGGTGTGGAACACCCTCCAGTGCACCAATTTTGGAATGAAGAATATTGCAGAAAATGCAGAACCCCCAGACCAAGTAGTTTACTTTTTATCAGAAGTAAACTGAAGATTTCCTATTGCAGAGGGACTGGAGGGTGTTCCACACCCCCAGACCCCCGGTTTATATAATTTATTTTTATTAAAAGTGAATTAAATATTTAAGCATATCTCAAGTTTATTAAAATTAGCTAGGCCAAGTAAATGTGTTTAATTCGTAATCTGACAATTAATTATAAACTGCGTAATTATAAATTCCGTACCCCCTGGGAGGCAGATTTCTGCAACAAAATAAAAATAAACTACTAAATCCGGGGATCTGGAACACCTTCCAGTACCTTTGCAACGGAAATCTTCAGTTTACTTCTGATAAAAAATTCCGAGGGGTGTGGGGTGTGCGGAACACCCCCCAGTGCTTAAATTTTGGAATCTCGGTAAGTCTCTGAAATACAGATAAAGTACGTGAAATACAATGAAGTATTGATGAATTAGGTGAAGTACCGTGAATTATTGATGACGTACGGCGAATTACTAGTGAAGTACGTGAAGTCGCGTGAATTACTGCTAAGTTATATGAAGTACGAAGAAGTATGGAGACTTAGGATAAAGTACGTGAAGTGTAAAGTTAATTGTTCACCATTTCCTCTAGTGGTTGACCCCTTGGATTTACTCATTAAAATCATTCCCCAAGAGCGGTCCAACTCGACAAAGTGTGGATGTTGGCCCGACCCCCAGTAGCAGTAGGATCATGAATGACAATGCAGAGCGTTTTGGCAGTTAAGCTGTCCGAATATTCTTCGTTTGGCGTTTAAATATATGGCTTTGAGTTTTTGAGTTTGGGATAACGCAGCAGACGTGCTACGTATGGGCTTGGGTTTCTAAATTTAGAATTTAAATATACCGAAACTAGGAGTAATGGGGGCAAACCTAGACGTTAAACAAAAATAATTTCGAATTTGAAGGGACTGGTGACTGAGAGAGAAATGTACTGGGTTGAGTTTATTCGTTTACGCAGAGTGCAGATCAGCGTCATGTTTCCGGGTAGCCGGGCGTTCCTCAGAATTCCCGTGATGGCAGTAGGAGGATTCTTGGGAAGCTTTGGGAACGGACTGCCTTTCTCCAGATGGACTCGTACCTTGGCGTTGGCATCGTTGTTCTTGTGAACATTTGTGTTAACATTTGGGGGGGAGAGGGTTATGGTTAAATAAAACAATTGAGTTAAATAAACAATTGGGCTAAGTGGTCAGTTAGGATAAATAAAATGGTTGGGCTAGGTAAACATTGGGCCAAATAAAACAACTGAGTTAAATAAGCAATTGGGTCAGGTGGTCATTTGAGATAAATAAAACAGTTGGGCTAGGTAAACAATTGGGCCAAATAAAACAACTGGGTTAATAAACAATTTAACAATTTGGCCAGGTAGTCAGTTGGGATAGATAAAACAGTTGGGCCGTGTATACATTTGGGCCAAATAAACAATTGGGTGAAATAAACAATTAAACAACTGGGCCAGGTAGTCACTTGGGATAAATAAAACAGCTGGGTTTGGCAAAAAATTTGGCCAAGTAAAACAACTGGGTGAAATGAACGATTAAACAATTTGACCATGTAGTAGGTTGGGAAAAGACTATGCGCACAATCGTGACGTAATTTATTTTATTTTGAAGAATTTTTGCGCGCAACCTGTTTTTGTAAAAAGGGGGCGGAGACTATCCGCACAACTTGTTATATTCGTTGGTTTGGAAAGGGGAGAAGACTATGCAAACAATTGTGACGTAGGTGAAGCGATTTTTACCATTTTTGAAGTGGATTATGAAAGATGAAGGTTTAATTAGTGCATAAAAAAATAAAATTTGCGGTCGGTTTACACAATTTTGAAAACAAAACGGCTTTAAAGTTAATTTGAAATGCAATTTTATCATTGGCTCTTTTGAACTGTAACCCCGCCTCCAAAATTAAAATAGGTTGTGGCCACAGTAAATATACCAGAATCTTGTTTTTTACAACAAATTATGAAAGATAATGGTGTAATTAGCTAATAAGCGCAGAACGGAAAATCGTCACGTTATTGCGTTGTATTATTTTTCCGTTTTTTTGGTCCAAAGTTACTCCCCGCGGGCAAAGTTTTACGGTATCAAATTCGACGCGACACGAAATTGCGTTCGGATCGTCGGGCGACGTTAAGAGCGAGGCCGTTAAATTATTCCTTTGAATAATGTCGGACCGCTTTGTTCGGTAGCCTTTCACCGCTTGTCACTGTAGACCCACCTACAGCATACGGACGGGTGATAGAATGCAGACTCTAATGACGTAATACTTCGCAATAATACACTTCCATGTATTTATAATGGGAAAATCATAATTTTAAAATTTGAATTATGGCCTTATTTGAAGTCCGATTAAATCCATCCTCACCTTAAAGGATTCGCATTTTTGTGCTCTTTCGTTTGGTAAAATCATTTTTATAGGAAAAAGTGTACTTTTAATTTCAGGTTTATTACCTCGAACACGAATAGAAACACAACAATCCCGAGCGCCCAAATTAAAAATAAATTAAGCACAAAATTAATTGTTTTATTTAATTTATTTGTATTATTTAACCAAAACTCCCTACCTCAAAAGTCTAACCAAATAAGGTAAAGCGGGGACGGGTAATAAACCTGACCTCGAATTTTGACCATTTTAAAAGTGGATTATATAAGATGCGGGTGTAACTAGCTTATAAAAAAATTTAATTTGCGGTCGGTCCGTATCACGGGAGTTCCCAAGAAACCCGGCTCCTGACTGACTGAGAATGACTCGACCACGCACTCATTTTCTTACAAACCCAGTGCTTTCCCTTCCGGACCCTTACCGGGGAAATCAAACAGTTGCCAGTCAACTCGTTCCAGGCAGGTCGGTGGACCCAAGGAAACAACCAAAGCCAACAAAACGGCTTGAAGCGGTAGGAGCGCAACCGAGCGAAGCGAGGGCTGCAAAATTTTTGGTTCGAGTGCAAATTTTTTTTTTTTAATGTGTAGATAACGATGATCTCTTTTATAATTCACTTCAAAAATCACAAAAATCAGAATTCGGGTTTTGTAACCGTTCCCCAAAAAAGAAGAACGAAGAGAGATGGTAAAGACGAGAAGCTGGACGAAAAGTATAAAGTGTAATACCCCGTCCCACCTTGGCGTGAGGTTTCAGCGAGTAAGAATCTTACACTATAGGTAGGTAATAGTCAATTTTACCATAGAATTCTACTATGGTACAATTTTAAACTACGAAATATGTTAAATATACGTATAGTATACGCTGAAATATATGTTTATATACCACAGACTTTTGGGATACTCCATGTCCAAATAGATCTGTTATATACGCTTTATCGACGTATATAACGTTTGGTCTAGACGATTTTTATACGTATGATATACCATTGTGTGTTACTTGGGTAGAGTGGTGTCTTTTTGAAAATTCCCTCACTAAATTTCAAATAGTTTTTAGAAACAATAAAGTTAATATCATTGGTCTTGGGAAGTTTGTTTTTCCCACTTTCATAGCAGATGTAATAAGAACTTCACGCTTTTAAACTAATATTAAAAATAAGAAATTTTTTGATTTCAAAGTTTATACTCAAAAAAATTACTCAAACATGAACCTGATAAGTCACTTACATTTATCCCACTTTTTTACATATTCCGTTTCGTTCATTATAGTACCCAGAATTACCAATAATAACAAAATTGCAGTGATAGTACTGAAAATAAAAAGCTAAGTAAGTGAACATTCTATTTTAAATTTATTAATAGCTACCAGAAAATTATTTCTAATTTTCCAAATTGATTTGATTTTGAATTGCTTGTGCAGGAATCTGCTGGAGCTGAAATCGTGTAACTTACACCGTTTTTCCCAAGGGACTGCGATATTTTGATGTGTTCCGTTAAGGAATACTCAATATCTTTTGTCGAACAAGACGCTGGTAGACATAATCCAATAATAAGTTTACCGTTATTGGTGTGCTGCGTATGGTTGGTTTTCTGAAAATATCAGCTTTTCATAAAATTTTCAAAAAAACTACAAAAAACGAGAAATAAATTTTAGGTTACCTACCTAATTAGCTATCGTAGTCAGTTATTTAGATGACCACCTAAGTTCTAGCTTAGATTAAATAAAGATAATTAGAAATAAAAGCGGGAAATTTGAATTTTAGTTGCAATATTACAAAGTGCATACAGCATTACTTACTTGAAATTTAGTATAAAACGATTCATACGGGTTATGTTGTAACTGGCTGAGGGAGCTTATAGTCCCATTTTTAGTTGGAACGTGTATGGTAAGTGAAATTAGGCAGTACTGAGTTGGAAACGGTCCAATTATATTAACGCATTCTTCATAATCTCCTAATTGATAGCTCATTCCTTGTAATGCGCCAAACATGGTTTTTGCAGAGGAATCCAACACTGAAAATATTTGCTTGTTACAAAATTTAAATGTTGCATTAATTAATAGTTCTGAAAGCCAGAAATTTTGAAACTACTTGGGACGTGAAATGAAGAGCAGACTTTATAATAAAACTGCTTATATGTTACTTTTATGGTAAAGCGTGATTTGACATAACATTAATAGTATGCGTGATATAATAATAATAAGTATTATTGTAGCCTCTATGATGTATTGATGTAAGAAAGCTTTTATACTACGCGTACACTTACAGAGTTTTAGTGAAAATTAGCATAAATATAATGGTAAAGTTAACTGTTATGAATCCATACTAAAAATTAAATTAAATATCCAAAAACCAAAATATTAACATCAGGAAAATGGAGCATTTTTTTGAGTTTTTCCTTCTTATTTTAGGTGGACATAAAATTCGAGTTCTCTAGTTCTGGTGATTTGGACTGTAAATTATAAAAATAGGGTTTTTGATTAGATAAATGGGAGTTTTAAAACCAAATTTGGTATTTTGTATTCTAAAATCGAAACTTAGACTGATTAAATTTTCCAAAAACAAAAAAAAATTTGCGTAACATTTTTTTTCTTTAACATTTAGTAAAAGTATGCGGAATGGTCACATGCAAATTTTATTGTTGATATTTAGTAAATTTATGATAAAAGTCATGGTCATGGTCACATCCAACTTTTTAATTTTATATTTTGTAGCTATTATATTTTTTCTAGATTAAATACAAAATTTGGCTTACTTTTGTGCGCCCACGATGTTAAATTTTTCAAATTTTCTTCGTAGGTTTTACTTTCGCGCAAACATTTTTCGTTATTTCCGTATTCGACCACATTTGGAATTTTGGGAACAATTTCCATTTTTTACATTTTTGCGCTGCGCAACCGAAAAACAAAAATACTATCACAACTTTTGCGTGCCACATCATTTGTTTTGCACTATCCAATTAAACGTAATCATTTGAAATGAATAAATTTTGTAATATATACATAATCTGCTGTAAATTAAACAGGTTTCACATTGATGAAATGTTGGTAATGAAATAATTAATCTATAAACTTTTTTTAAAAATATTAATTACAATAATAAAGTGGTTTTAGTAGAGGGGCTAAGCGGATCCTAAGACATTTTTGAGTAAAACTTTTCAAAAGTCCGAATTTGATGGCCAGGTCAAGATCAAAGTTGAAATTCATTAAATAAATAAATACTTGAATATTTCATTAAAATTATAATTTATCTTAATATTTTAATTTTATTTTAATTATCATTTTAATTAGCATAATTTATGGGTTAACATATCAAAGATGCGTTACCGAATTTATCGTTGAGAAAGCATTCGATGACGAATGCCTGGGGGGCAAATGGGACAGTTTCTTAAGTGAGGTATTTTTCTTTAAATTTTGACCCCCCTTCTTTTTAGTGAGAATTTCGTAAAATGTGGTGGGACCTTCCCTCCTTTTCCTCACGTGAGATTTATCCTACAATTTTTACCACACCGGGGACAAGTAATTTTTTACAGTGTATCTGTTATAATAATGTATATTCTCTGAATTACAAAGTTGACGTGAGATTTTCATTAACCCTCCTCCTTTTAAATGAGATTTAGTGAGGTTTTGCCTCCCCCCCTCCCATTTTAAGCTCACGTATTTAATGGACGTCTCCTAATTAGTTACATTACAATGAAGAAAATTGAAAGCCTTTGAAATGATCCTTCAAATAATTTTTGAAAATTTTAAGATATTTAAAAAAACTTCCAGTTCGGCATTTTTTAATCCTTTTTAAAATTTGTGGTGTTTCTTGAAAATCTCTAATTATAAAACTTCATTGCAAATCTTAAAAATTTTTCAAAATTTTAAATATTTTATACCTAAATTTTGAATAATTGACTCTCTCGAATTTTTATATTTACTCAAAATTCTTGAGTTCTCTAATCGTATTCACAAATTCCTTAAAAACTGTTAGTCTACACTTTCACAAAAACAAAAATCGGATGTGGCCATGCCCATGACTTTATCATATTTTTATTAAATATTAAAAAATAATTTTAATAATAAAAGAAAAAATATTTTCCATTAACCAATGTGACCCAAAGTCTAATCAGCTCTAAGTCTAAATATAAAAATACAAAATACCAACTTTAGTTTTGAAATTCTCATTATTTTTTGAAATATGTAATAAAACTAATAATAAATAAAAGATTTAAAAAATTGCTCCCATGAACCAATTTTATCCAAAATTTAATCAGCTCTAATTCCTCCCATAAACATAACAAATTTCAACTTCAGTCTTGAAAATCCTTTTATTTTTTAAAATATTAAATAAAGGCTAATATTAAATAATAATATTTAAAATAATAAAAACAATAGTTTTATAAACAAATTTTAACTAAAATTTAATCAGTTCTAAATATTGATTAAAATATGCGAAAACCTAAATTTAGTTTAGAAATTCGTTTTACTTTTGGAAATATTAATTAAAACTAATATTAAATAATAAGATTTAAAAAATTTTAAAAATAGTTCCCATGAACCAATTTTAACCAAAATTTAAATAACTTTAACTCCAGCTATAAAGATAGGAAATATCAAATTTGGTTTTAAAAATTCTGTTAGTTTTCAAAATATTAAATAAAGACTAATATTAAATAATAAAACTTAAAAAATTAAAAAAACAATAGTTTTCATAAAACAATTTTAACTAAAATTTAATGAGTTCTAAATCTCGACATAAGTATGCTAAATCCTAAATTTCGTTTTGAAATTCTTATTAGTTTTTGAAATATTAATTAAAAACTAATATTAAATAATAAAATTTAAAAATAGTTCCCGTGAATCAATTTCAGCCAAAATCTAATCAGCTCTAAGTCTCAACATAAGGATACAAAATCCAAAATTTTGTTTGAAAATTCCTATTATTTTTTGCTGTAGGTCGCACACAAAATTTGACCACACACAACACACACACACACACACACACACACACACAGACATTTTTGGAAATGGTCTTATTTTACTCAGGGACCTCAAAAGTGTAAATCCATCAAAATCTCAAATTTTTTTCTGCACGAAAACAATACTTTTCATATTACATATGATAAAGTAAAACAATGTTTAGTGTTCAGAGTGAAAGTGTTGACATAAACACAACGATAAACGATAAGGCGAAAGACGCCACGTAATTTTGTTAACACTTTTCATTCTTATTGACAATACTACTTTTCACCGGTCACGCGTACCAAAAACTAACAATGGCGTCAGTAGCCGAAAAGCTACAAGTTTACTCTATGGTAGATGGTAACGTATTTTGCTTTAGAGGGGTGGCATTAGCGAGTCAACTTCACAGCTTCAACCTGAACGTAACCCAAAACTAACTTTTTAAGAGGTCCACGATTCTTATTGGAGCGCTAGTTCCTAAACGGTCATGCCGGGACACATTTTCTAAATGGCTCGACAGCTGCAGGATTTCGATCTTTATTGAACAAAACTTAACCAATACGAACTCTCTCAAGGCCGACTTGTCTGGCATAAACTAAATTTTACTTTGTAATTCTGAAAACTTATAAATGCAATTTTACGTTGCGGAATAAAATACTTGAATGACTATAAAATTTAAAATCTTTCACTTGCATAAAGATAAATTGACAGAACAAATCTGAAATTTCTAAATTATTATATTTTAACTTAATTTTTATCAGGGGACCGCGCATTTTTATGAGAAAACGAATTCACGTTACAACCTTAATTCATAAATCAGCCACTTTTCTTTCGCTTTGATGGCGGAATTGTTTTCCTACCCAACACCAAAAACAAGATGTTTGCTTTAAGACTCCTCCTTAACCAAAGGAAACGCACTATTTTTTAACATTGGCTAACAAGGAGAGACCGGCAACTTCCCCTCACTAAATTGAACCATTTTCATTGTGCGTGTAGGTCTTGTATTGGAGTTCAACAGGTGCAAGTATACGGCCACGCTTCTTTGCCAATTTTGAGAAAATTGAATTTGAATAATTATATATTACTGATAAACTTCATAAAAATTAACATAAATTTGGTAAGTTAATGAAATTGCGTAAAATGGCAAAACAAAATAAAAACATATGCGAATTGTACTGGAATCGCATCCAGCTTCTGTCAATTTTTTTTTATTTTTTGATTATTAATTTCCCCCCAGTATAATATGTCATCGTTGTCTAGAAAATCAAAGCGCTATAATAAACCATACTTCTAATCTGTAAACATTGAATGTTTTACCTTTCAGCTGCGAAGCACTGGAGGGTGTTCCACACCCCCTATACCCCCGGTTTGTGCAGTTTATTATTTATTACTAATAAATTTAAGATATCAGCATAACCGATCTAGAAAAACTAATTAATCCTAACTTCAATAAGTCACACTCAAGTAACTAATATCCCAATTAGCCCAAATTTTAAACTAAAGTTGTAGTGACCGGGGTCTGGGGGTGTAGAGCACCCCAGGAACACTAAACTGTGATAGATAAATTTGCAAATTTATGGTTACAGTATTAAGGGATAATGGTGAAAGGTTTTTAGCACAAAAAATATAAAACAGTAATCAAGATTCGGGGGGATTATTAATTCCCCAGTATAATATGTCATCGTTATCCAGAAAACTAAGGCGCTATAATAAACCATACTCATATTCTGTACACATTGAATCTTTTACCTTGCAGCAGTGAGGCACTGGAGGGTGTTCCACACCCCCCAGACCCCCCGGTTTGTGCAGTTTATGTTTTATTAGTAATAAATTGAAGATATCAGCATAACCGATTTAGGAAAAATCTCTAAAAAAACTAATTAATCCTAACTTCAACAAATCACACTCAAGTAACTGATATCCCAATTAGCCCAAAATATAAACCAAAGTTGTAGAAACCGGGGTATGGGGGATGTGGAGCACCCCCTAGGAACACTCAAACTGTGATAGATACATTTGCATTTTTATGGTTATTAGTATTAAGCGGTATAGGTGAAAGTTTTAGAACAAAAACATAAAGCAGTGACCAAGAATCGGGAAGGGGGGATTATAATTTTCCCAGTATAATATGTCATCGTTCTTAAGAAAACCAAAGCGCTATAATAAACCCTACTGATATTCTGTAAACATTGAATGTTTTGCCTTTCAGCAGTAAAGCACTAGAGGGTGTTCCACACCCCTAGACCCCCCCGGTTTCTAAAATTTTGGTTTAGAATTTGGGGTAATTGGGATATTAGTTACTTAAGTGTGACTTGTTAAAGTTAGGATTAATTAGTTTTTTTAGAGATTTTTTCGAGATCGATTACGCTGATATCCTCAATTCATTTGTGATAAAAAATTAACTGCACAAACCGGGGGGTCTGGGGGTGTAACACCCTCCAGTGCCTCACCGCTGAAAGGTAAAGCATTCCATGTTTACAGATTATGAGTAGGGTTTATTATAGCGCTTTGGTTTTCTTGAGAACAATGACATATTATACTGGGGGTAATAATTAATAATCAAATAAATAAATAAAAAATTGACAGGAGCTGGATGCGATTCCAGTACCCTTCGCATATGTTTTTATTTTTTTGCAATCTTGCGCAATTCTATTAACAACTAATCAAATTTATGTTAACTTTTATGCAGTTCATCAGTAATATATTATTATTCAAATACAATTTTCTAGAAATTGGCAAAGAAGCGTGCCCTTAAACTTGCACCTGTTGAAGTCCAATATAAGACCTATACGCACTATGAAAATAAATCAATTCAGTGATGGGAAGTTACCGGTCTCCCTTGTAAGATGTTCTGAGCGGCCAGGTACTTCACGACAGCACCAGTAGGTTCCGGTTTGCCGGGGATTCAAAGAGGTGCTTTAGTCAGCATGTGCAGATTAATCGCTTTGACGACATCTAATTTTACCTTTCCCACAGTCCTGTAAATATTGCAATGGTTACCGGCATCAACTCAAAAAAACACTGATCACATCTGATGATAACAGTTATACATCATTAAAAAACTTTAGAAATAAACTGAACAAGTGGCATGGCAGAGGCAAATTAATTATTTGCACAGATTCAGAGAGTTAGACAACGCATTTTTAAGTGTAGCAGAGGGTTTGTAAGCACAGAGAGCGGTTGTCAAATTGTGTTTGGCTGTGTTGCCAGAATGTGAACCTGTTAAACTAAGCTCATCTAAAGCCCGCAATTGTAAAACCTGTATGTCTTGAAAACAGCGGCTCAACTAAGCTTCGGCTTAGATCAAGCTCAGTGAAGCCGCGATTGAGCTTTCAATTGTAAAACCCTTAAATGTATTTTTTGATGGTGGTACTGCTGCACTAATGGAAAAAAAAACGGTGGAGTAATTAGGCGATTCTTTCAATAATACAAGCTTTGCTGGGGCCTACTAAGGTGGCAATTTCTTAAAAGTTTCTGCATCATCATAATAAAAATACTCAAAGGATTTTTCAAAGACAAAAATTTTAGTATCAACTACTGACTTTATAATGTCGTAGCTCGTAAAGACTTATAATGCATAAAGTAACTTCAGCCAAGATATCACCCAATCAAGTTTTGCATTCGGATTTCTGATGGTATTTAATGATTTAAACTCGCAACTATCATTGTTTATCTTCACAAATACATTAAATTCTTCACATTCGATCAAACCTAACATTAATTTTCAACATTTTCTTCACATAAATTAAGAGCTACCACTTCCCTAGGTTTCTGAGCAAAGTATAATTCGGGCATTAACGTGAACTTGAACATTTTTATGATTGGCATTTCGATTATAATGTACAAAATTAAAGAAAATAAAATTAATATAAAAATATCTGCTATCAGTGACGTGGTCATCTGGAAAAAATAATAATATTATAACCTGAAAGATAAATTATTTTTTAACTTGAATACCATATAATGCGGTACTCCATATGCTGCGGTCTGCATGCTTGAGTAGTTAATCATTATTGGAAGAGTGTTAATTAAAAACACCCCATAACTTAATTTGGACAATGGAATCCAAAATGGCGATGATAAACTATTCCGTAATAAAGTCATTGGACCAAAACTGATCACAACAAAAATTCCCAAAACACTAATCGCCCAAATCATTCTATGCAGTGAAAAATACAAAGCGATCTCTACAAAACTGTCATGTTCGTAGCCAACATAAAATATAGGAAGGTATAAGAAAACTAACAGCATGAATAATGCTGCTATGGCCATAATGGAATAAGTGAGAATCTGTAAAGTGTAACAAAATTATTCGATTTAAGCATTTTGCGTTAATTTTGAGTTACCTTGGATATTTTCATGCTGTTGCATTTCAAATAATTGTACAGGATTCCTCCAAAAATGCCAACAATGTAAGGGGATCCGCGAGTATAAGATTGCAGGTAAATCAGATTCATATAATTACTTAGATTTTCGTCGTTGTATGTTTTGAGCAACGGAATTTTATACACCAACGTTATAATTAATGGCGTGATAATGGAGAGGACGAAAAGAAAACCTAAAATGGAATATCCTAGTTTTTTCTTAGATCGAATGATGAACATCACAAGTGTACCAATGATAAAGTACTGAAAGTCGCACGAAAGGTACCAAGATACTATGTTGCACTAAAATTGTTAATGAATTAATCATCTTATTAGAACCCGTGGTTTCTCACATGTGTTCCATAAACATTTGTAAATGTGTTGATGTATAATATATTCGCCCACATATCTTGTCGGCAGTTGTCACTTTGCGGTTGAATGCTTGAATTCCACATTGGTCCAGATCCACAAAAATTTAAGATCGTCACAAAGAAAAGGGAGACATACACATTGAGTGGGGTCAATCTGTAAAAAAAACTAATTTTTCAAATTTATCGTTATATAGTTACGCTTCAAATTTGCACCGTCTTTAACTTAAGTTTTCTTGACAGCGCCAAATTTAAATTAATAAAAATTTAAAAAGTTTTATTTAATTTGCCTGTTTACATTGCACTATTTAAGAAAAACTGAGTTTCAGAAATTTGCACGGCTAACAAAAACGTTTAAGTTATGTAATATAAAAGCAAAAATTAATTATTTTGAATTAATCTTAATATAATGCGTGTCGATACGATAACCGTAAATACTGTTCTGTCACACAGTGTAAATTACGAAGTGTTTTACGAGTGAAGACAAAGTTTTTCCAGTCGGAGCTGGATGTTGAAGTCAAAATAAATTTTGTCTTCACGACATTTTGTCGTGACTTTAAAAATACATATACAACATGCATTGTAACATCATATATAACGTTGTGACTTCCGAAAACGGAAGTCACAACGTTTTGTAATGTTTCTTGTCGCAATATGATATAGATATCACTAATCTCATTACATGAAGGTCTCAATCGAGGGGTTAACCGCTGGTGAAGTTTTTTGTACACATCTCATGAAGTACATGACATCTCATGTGAAGTACATAAAGTACTAGTAAAATACATGAAGTACGTGTGAAGTAGGTAAAATACGTGTTAAGAATATTGAAGTACAAGTGAAGTATCATGAAGTTAGTAAATTTTTGGTGAATTACATGAAGTTGAACCTAGCTTATGCGCATGCGCTACGGGCAATGTGTATCATACATACGACACGTGCAATCAATAATAATTATTTGATAGCAAGCTAACTTACATCAGTAGATTTTCCTAACATTTTTTTATCTTAAACATTGAATAGACCTTTGGCAGTCATTATTTTACTAATTAAAAGTTTTGGTAATTGCTAGTTTAATAGTAATCAATTAATTAAATTAAACTTAGATTTTTTAGATAATTTTGTAATTTTTTTAGCTCATTTGTTTGAATAACATGGAGGTTTGGTAGCTCAATAAAAAGCTTTGATAATTCATTATTTCGTCGTGATTATTTAATTACATTGATTCTCCAGATTTAGTAGTTTTTTTATTAAAAGTTAATTGAAGATCTCCGTTGCAGAGGCACTGGAGGTGTTCCACACCCCAGACCCCCGGTTTCAATAATTTATTTTTATTAAAGTGAATTAAATATTTAAGCATATCCCAAGTTTTTAAAATTAGCTATGGCCAAGTAAATGTTTTAATTCATAATCTGACAATTAATTATAAACTGCATAATTATAAATTCCATACCCCTGGAAGGTAGATCTCTGCAACGGGAAATCTTCAGTTTACTTCTAATAAAATAAACTACTCAATCCAAGAAATCTGAATACTCTCCAGTGTCGACAAGTCGAACTAGTCGAACTACTCGATCCGGGGGGGGGACGTAGAACACCCTCCAGTGCCTCTGCAACGGGAGATCTTTAGTTTACTTCTGATAAAAAATAAACTACTCAATCCGAGGGAGGTCTGGGAGATTTTCAGTTTACTTTTAATAAAAATAAATTATTTAATCCGGGGGTCTGGGGTGTGGAACACCCTCCAGTGCACAAATTTTGAAGTGAAGAACATTGCAGAACATGCAGAACTCCCAGACCGAGTAGTTTACTTTACTATTTTAGTAGTTTAGTTTACTATTAAAAGTGAATTAAATATTTAAGCATATCTCAAGTTTATTAAAATTAGATATGGCCAAGTAAATGTGTTTAATTCGTAATCTGACAATTACTTATAAACTGCGTAATTATAGATTCCGTACCCCTGGGAGGCAGATCTCTGCAACAAAATAAAAATAAACTACTTAATCCGGGGGTCTGGGGGTGGAACACCTTCTATTGCCTCTGCAACGGAGATATTTAGTTTACTTCTGATAAAAATAAACTACTCAATCCGGGGGTCTGGGGGTGTGGAACAACCTCCAGTGCACATATTTTGGAATGAAGAACATTGCCGAACATGCAGAACTCCCAGACCGAGTAGTTTACTTTTTATCAGAAGTACACTAAAGATTTCCTATTTCGGTAGCACTGGAGGGTGTTCCACACCCCCCAGACCCCTGGTTTAACTAATTTATTTTTATTATCAGTGAATTAAATACTTAAGCATATCTCAAGTTTTTGTAAAATTAGCTATGGCCAAGTAAATGTGTTTAATTCGTATTTTGACAATTCATTATAAACTGCGTAATTATAAATTCCGTACCTCCTGGGGGTAGATCTCTGCATCGGGAGATCTTTAGTTTACCTCTGATAAAAAATAAATTACTCAATCCGGGGGGTCTGGGGGGTGTGGAACACCCTTCAGTGCCTCTGCAACGGGAAAACTTCAGTTTACTTCTAATAAAAAATGATTTACTCGATCCGGGAATGTGTGAGGAGAGGGGGTGTGGAACACCCTCCAGTGCTCAAAGTTTGGATTCTCGGTAAATCTCTGAAATACCGATGCACTACGTAAAATACAATGAAGTATCGATGAATTAGATGAAGTACCGTAAATTATTGATGAAGTACGGTGAATTACTGGTGAAGTACGTGAAGTTAATTGTACACTTTTCCTCTAGCGGTTGACCCCTCGGTCTTAATGTAAGTTCTAAATCTGATGCCTTAACACTAACAGCAATTTTTCTTATTAATTTAAAATTTAGATCATAATTTTTTAGACTCAATATGTAATGAAAAAGATCAGCAAAATCTCTCGCTCGGAATATTAGGGGACTTCTATTAATTACTAGTATAAACCATTTTAATGATCTAATTGCAAACTTTTATCAGATCTAAAGCAAACGGGAAAAATAAAAGCTTACTGAAAATTACAAAACTAACAATAGTGGAAGAAACTAATGTCAATTTATTTGTTTTGACAGTGTTTTGTTTTCATTGTCCTAAAATTATTCAAGTTGAATAATAACAAAAGCAATAACAGCCTTCTAACTTTTAAAAATAAATTTCAATATAATCAGCTGCAGTTTATTAAAATGTTTTTATTTTGTTTCAACCCATCTTACTCGAAAATTATAATGTGGGATAAAAAATTTTCCAACAAAAGTTATTTATTTTTCATGCAAAATATGAATCTGCTAAAAAAACTTAAGGTGCCATTTAAAAAACCTAAGTTGACCTTGAAATGACCTTGAAAAGGTCAATAAATTAAGAAAACAATTATGCCATATTTTGCCTCCCTTGCTATCATACAACTTTCGTTCGAAACATTTTTTCATCTGACTTTTGCTTTTTGAGATATTAATTGCTGGAAGTTTTAAAATAAACACCCGTATACTATTTAAATTTGGCGTTGTCAAAAAAATGTAAATTTTACAAATGTCAAAAACGGTGCAAACGGGCATTATTGTTAATTATTTTATTAGGTTTGTCTGATTGAAAAAATTTTATAGATAACATAATCAAATAATAAGTACGTACCTTACATAACGAAGAAGAATAATTAAAAATGGATTTATTTTGATACTGTTTAATTTTTTTAATATTCCGTAGCTGAGCATTAACCCACTGATGACGAAAATATATCTACAGTTAAATCGAATTTCATAAACAGATTGTATATTTTCGGATTAACCTATAAAAAAATTTATTTAAATTTATTAATTTTTAAATATTTCAGTAGGAAAACTCACGTTCTCCATAATGTTAAAATATTGCGTTGGACCCATGGACATCAGAAAAATTTTGTGCCCAAAAACAATCAACAGTAAGGTAACCGTTCTCACACTGTCAAAAATCTTTGTTTCCTCATAGTCTTCATGCGAACGAAACAAACTTTTATAAGTTTTAATTGCAGAAAACGACAAATAAAATTTTCTTCTTAAGTGAACTAAAAATTTAACATTAATTTTGCAAATATTTCAGTTAATGTTTATCTGGTTAGGGTTCCGTGAAGTCCCACTCTTTGTCTGTGGGTAATCAACAAAAATTTTATTACAGTTAGTTAGAGGGCATAAAAGTGAGTTGAGAATAAACTCGAGAATAAACTCGATAAAAGTCATGAAAACGGCCAAAAATTGCTTGTGTTGGCGAGACGTGTATCCCGATATACACGAATTAACCAGAAGGCGGAACCAACTAGTGCATTGTGTGCGATATGTTTGTTAAAACGGCCCGTAGTGGCCGGAGCGAAGGGTTGGGAGGGTCGGTTTTGACTAAAGCAACTACGGCAAATCTCGAATTTGCTCTAAAAATTATTTTGGTCTTAATACTTCTTAAATCGTCGAAGTTTATCAATATTTTATTCAAATAACGATCAACGTCGTTGATGCTGGGCAGTCCATTTTTCCCACTTTCATGGCAGTTCTACCAATTTTAACAATAAGAACCTTTTTGATTCTTAAGTTTACACCCAACATTAAATGAGTTTGACGGTACGTAAATTCCTCAATAAGATAATGAACAATAATTCGAAACGATAACCGTACGACAAACGCTCGCTGCTCGAAAAACAATACTCAGATGAGCAAAACACTAAACATCACAAATGATTCCTTAAATCACAGTCAAACATTAATTTATTAAACGACATTAAAGATGGTGTAATAATTTAAAATTTCTGTTCCAAACCCTTGGGGATACCCCTCTTTAAAGCCTTTCTTTAAATTTATGTCTTCAAACGGCTATCGATTTTATGGTATTAATAAATTAGTAATTTTTTAAAGATAATTTATTTATCTATAAACTAGTTTATAACCTCTTATTTGTTAGAATCAACTGATTTCGAGTTATGAATTAAATGAAGAAAAAAAATTTAAAAAATTGCAAGTTTTATTATTTTTTGTTTTTATAGCAAACCCAGTATCTTTTAAACGAAACTAATTATGAAAAACCTAATAACCCAATTTGGATCATAACTTTAGTTTATTAAAATTCATTGTAAAAACAACCCATTTTACAGAAAATCCAAAAAACGAGCAAGGTCCGTGCAACAAAAATAATAAATTCAAGAAATTATTAAAAATCTGAATTTGATTATAACCTTCTACGCTCTTTAAAAATAAGAACGTTTGTGTGTTGAAAATGAAAGGGGCCAATTTGAAAATGAATGTACGCCACTGGACAAGTAAACATTGGATATTAGTGCTTCAATATTTAATTTAAAAATTGGACAATGTCAAGCATAGAAAATGTGAATTTGTGACTAGTGACAGATTATAAACATAAGACGTTGAAGACAAATAAAAAAATTCTGCTGAGTAAATCCGAGTAGAGAGTACATCTGAAGGGTTGATCTGGGGACTGCTTCTGACGACAGAACTAAGAACTGAACAGACAAAAAGAAGAGAATTGGAGAATTGTTCTAATTACTAGGCAAGTGACCGTCTCGACAAGTTGTGTTATTACTTACTTGAAATTTAGTATAAAACGATTCATACGGATTATGTTGTAACTTGCGGTGGGAGTTCACAGTTGCATTATCAGTTGGAACGTGTATGGTAAGCGAAATCAGACAGTACTGGGTTGGAAATGGCCCGTTTATATTTACGCATTCTTCATAATCTCCTAATTGATAACTCATTCCTTGCAATTTCCCAGACATGATTTTTGCAGATGAATCCAACACTAAAATTATTTGAATGTCATCACATGCGGTTTTTATTAATATTTATTAAAAATGTCATAATTTTATATTTCGTAGTTCTTAAATTTATCAAAATTAAATAAAAAATTTGGCTTACTCTTGTGCGCCCACCACGTTAAATTTTTCAAATTTTCTTGGTAGGTTTTACTTTCGTATAAACATTTTTCATTATTTCCATATTCGATTACATTTGGAATCTTGGGAACAATTTCTTTTTTTATATTTTGCGCTACACAACTGAGCAACAAAAATACTATCAGAACTATTGAGTGCCACATCATTTTCTTAGCACTATTCGGTTAAACTCAATAATATGAAATTAATTAATATCAAAAAACATAATCCGACATTAATTAAACAGGTTCGAAGTGATCAAATATTGGCATTTAAAAATCAATGCATAACCTTCTTTTTAAAGAAATAAACTAATTACAATAATTAAGTGGTTTTATTGAAATTATATATATTAATTAACCTTTGAAATTAATATTTGATTCAAATTTTTTTTAAATTATAAGGTTAAATGAACAATAAAACGAAACATTATTTGTGAACTTTCAGCAATGGTTACTGCTGTCATCAGACATTTAATAATTTATTAATATTATAAATTTAATAAATTTAATAAATTATTAAATGTCTGATGACAGCAGTAAACATTGCTGAAAACTCACAAATAATGTTTCGTTTTATTGTTCATTTAACCTTATAATTTAAAAAAAATTTGAATCAAATATTAAGTGGTTTTAGTAGAGTGCATGTGTTGCAATATTTTGTTAATTCAAAAATCATATTGTTGCTCTTACTGCTGAAACAGACTCGTTTGGAGTCGTGAAAGCCGGTTAAAAATTTATTTTACTTTTGTCATTAACAATTTTTAATAGGTAAGAATTTTTTACCATCTGGTTACTAAAGTGCTGTTGGGCCGACGGAAGAACTACAGCTTCTAAAATATTCCGGCGGTAAATTTGCTTGTTAATTTTTACTCCTTCCACAAAAACTAAAAATGTTTTACCGGTAGCACAAATACCGCCCCAAACTATGACAGACTTAGGGTATTGGCAATGAACAACGGTGGCAAAAGGTCCGGGTGCTGCTTCTGACCAATACCTATCAGCTTGACGATTGTCAAGTTGTTCAATTTTATCAGTAAAACAAATTTTCCATTTTTGAGCAGCGGTGCGATATAGAAGATCACGGCATCGTTGAGGTCGTACACTCTTGTTTTCATCAGTTAGCATTTGGGCTTTTCGCAGCTTATAAGGCTTTTTCTTAAGTTTATTTTTAGCTATTGTCGATGGGTCAACCGCTAAAAGAAATTGTGTACAATTAACTTAACACTTCACGTACTTCACCAGTAATTCACCGTACTTCATCAATAAGTCACGGTACTTCACCTACTTCATCGATACTTCATTGTATTTCACGTACTTCATCGGTATTTCAGAGACTTACCGAGATTCCAAAATTTGTGCACTCGAGGGTGTTTCACACCCTCCTCCCCCACACACTGCCGGATTGAGTAGATCATTTTTTATTAAAAGTAAACTGAAGTTTTCCCGTTGTAGAGGCACTGGAGGGTGTTCCACACCCCCCAGACCCCCCGGATTAAGTAGTTTATTTTTTATCACAGGTAAACTAAAGATCTCCCGATGCAGAGATCTACCCCAAGGGAGTACGGAATTTATAATTACGCAGTTTACAATTAATTGTCAAAATACGAATTAAACACATTTACTTGGCCATAGCTAATTTAGAAAACTTGGGATGTGCTTAAGTACTTATGCTGCTAATTCACTATTAATAAAAATAAATTAGTTAAACCGGGGTCTTTTTGTGTGCGTTGGGAGTGGGGAAATCTTCAAAAAGACACCACCCAGATGGTTTGGGTGGTAGTGTCGGATTTTTACCGACTAAAACCCCACTCCTTGGAGGTGCCGGGAATCGCTAATAGCATTACTTCCGCACACACTCCTGCCTCTCATCTTGCTTCTGCCCTTTCGGGACTTTGCTCTTCTTGCTCGTCTTGAAGCTTGGCTTTAGTAGACAGAATTTCTACCAGCATTTTCTCAATCACCTGCCAGTGCTCTTCGCTGACCAACATCAGCTCCACGATGTTTAACGGAGTTAGATCTTGCCCCAACTGCGTTTCGGCGACTTGTCGCTGGTCTGTCCATTTGATGCAGAAAAAGATGGTGTGTTCTGCATCATCCTCTTTCCCACAGAAGAAGCAGTTGGGGGTGTTAGCTCTCTTGAAGCGATGCAGATACGCTCTGAAGCATCCATGTCCGCTCAGAGCCTGGGTGGTTTCGTACCTGAGCTCTCCGTGCTTCCTGTTAATCCATGGAGCGATTTCAGGAATCAGGCGATATGTCCACCTGCCCTTGTCCGACGCCGTCCATATGGTTTGCCATTTTCGTGTATTTCTATGCACCGGTTGTTGTAAAGAGTCTTGTTCCCCGATCTGTACTTGGCGTCTCGCATCTCCGCCTTGAGATGGATTGGCAGAAGGGACGCCAATACAAGGACCGCATCCTTGGATACCGTCCGGTAGGCCCCGCAGATCCTCAGGGCACCCCTTCTCTGGGATACTTCCAACAAATGCTTGTACGTCACCTTTTCAAGCGCAGAGACCCATATCGGGGCGGCGTACAGCATTACTGACTCTGGCACGGTGCATAGAAGTCTTCTCCTGGCTTGGCTTGGGCCACTTGTGTTTGGCATGATCCTGCCTAGTGCCTCCATGGTATTTGTAGCCCGAACTGCAACCCTCGAGATGTGGGGCTTAAATGTCAGGCACCTATCGATGTCGACGCCCAGCACCCTGACATGTTCGCTTGTCGCGATATTCTGCCCGCCCACCATGAAATGTACGGGTCTGATTTTTCTATTCCCCGATATCTTCCCTGTTGAAGGCACTTACTGTAGACCTCTAGAAGGGCATCCGGTTGAGCCTCCGCCAGTTTGCGGACTACCATGGACGGCACTCCGTCTGGTCCCGGTGCCTTGTTGTTGGCCATCTTTTGCACGGCTACTTTCAATTCCTCCTCCGTCAAAGGTGGAATCTCTCTGTCCACTGGTTTGGCGACGAAATTCATCTCGGGGTGCACCGGAAATAGAGTTTTGATGATTGTCCTGAGGCGAGCCTCAGTCAGCCCTTGGATTGTTGGTTTTCCCAGCTTCCTTGTCACTATCTGGTACGCTCTTCCCCAGACGTCGTCGTTCACCTCGTCGATGAGCCTTTGCCAGTGCTTCTTCTGTGAGTCTCGAATAATTTTCGTCATGTCCTCACGGAGTCCCTTTAATTCCTGGCGAGCCTCTTCACGCTGCTCATGTAGTGTCGTCCTGCGCAGTCGCAAGTAGCTTCTTCTGGCTCTCACGCAGCGACTTCTGGCCTGGGCTACCTCCTCATTCCACCAGTAGACCCCCCTTCTCGAAGTGGAGCATCTCTTTGGCATCGATGCGTCGCATAGCTTGTTGAGAAATTCCCCCAGTCCAATGTTTCTTATGACGTTTATTATGTCTGGGCTCTGCAGATGTGCTTGCAGGGTGAGCTTGTTCAATTTACGCCAGTTCCAGCCCTTCGGAAAGGGAGACCTGTCAATCAAGGAGCGCCGTTCCACCACAAAGAAAATATATCTATGGTCGCTGGCTGTTTCTTCTTCTAGTACCGCCCAGTTGTCACCTCTTGTGCCAGCTCCGTCGAAACCGCCGTGATATCCAATATGAAAGCGTACTCGTGCCTTTCAAACGTTAGAGTGTCGCCGATGTTGCATATGCTGCAGTCCAATTCTGCCAGTACATCCACCAGTATAGTTCCTCTAGCATCGTTTGTAGGGGATCCCCACTCCATGGCCTTCGCATTGAAGTCACCTCCAACGACAATTGGTTTGGTTTGCGTTCTGATGCTGTCTCTGAGGTTCCATATCTGGTCTGCGTATTCCCCCAAGGTGGTGTTGGGTGGAAAATAGCAGGAATATGCTACCAGTCTTGGCGTTTCCACCACACATAACTCTGCCCTCCTCCAGAATTCAGGACCGCCACTCTGTCGTTTGTAAGAATAGCTGCTCTGCCGTCGATGGTCTGGGTCCAGCAACTATTCATTTCTTGATACGGCTCGCTTATTAGCGTAATGTTCACCGCTTTTGCTGTGGTGGTGTGGAGCAGCAGATCTTGGGCGCCCTGGCGTGGTTAAGATTAATTTGAAGGAACACCGTCTTTTCGGCGGCGTTGGTCTGCCTGCCTTCTATGTGCTCTTTAATCTTAAATTGTAGAGCCAATTTTCAGGTATAAAATTTGCATTTTTCTACAACCACTGACCCGCATTATGCTTTCAGTAGTAGAACTATGAGTATTCTAGACCCCCTCTGATAGACTTCAAATTAAAAGTTTTTTGTGTAGTAATTGTAAAAACTAAACTTAATAATCAGTTCACAACGTCTTAAGTCAGATGTTTCTTAAAAGGGGGGGGCAAATATTGAAAAATTATAATACATAAATTGCAACCAACATTCTTTATTTTCATTGATACATTAAAACCTTCAAATTCCGTAAAATCTGACATTAACTTTTATTATTTTCTTCTTGTAAATTAAGAGCCACCATTTTTCTCTGTTTCTGGGCAAGGTACAATTCGGGCAATAGGGCAAACTTGAACAGTTTTATGATTGGCATTTCGATTACAATGTACAAAATTATAGAAAATAAAATTGTTATGATAATATCTGCTAGCAAAGACGTCATCATCTGGAAAAAATTATTATAACATGAAAGTAAGATGTTTTAACTTTGTTACCATATAAGTTGGTACCTCATTTACTGCGGTCCGCATACTTGAGTAATGAACAATTATTGGAATAGAGTGTATTAAAAACACTCCATAACTTAATTTGGATAATGGAATCCAAAATGGCGACGATAAACTATTCCGTAATGAAGTTAATGGACCAAAACTGATCACAACAAATATTCCCAAAACGCTAATCGACCAAACCAATCTATGTAGTGCAAAATACAAAGCAATCTCTACTAAAGTGTTATGTTCGTAACCAATGTAAAACATAGAAGTGTATACGTAAACCAACGCCATGAAAAATCCTGATAAGGCTATTATGGAGTAAGTGAGAACCTGTAAATTATCACAAAATAATATTGGTTTCTATTTTTAGTTAATTTGCAGTTACCTTGGATATTTTAATACTATTGCACTTCAAGTAATTGTACAGGATTCCTCCCGAAATGCCAACAATGTAGGGGGATGCGCGACTATAAGATTGCAGGTAAAGCAGATTTATGTAATTATATGCGTTCTCGTCGTAGTATCCTGTTACCAACGGAATTTTATTTACCAACGTTATAATAAACGGAATGATAATGGAGAGAACGAAAACAAAGCCCAAAATGGAATACCCTAGTTGTTTCCTAGATCGAATGATGAACATTACAAGTGTACCAATGATAAAGAACTGAAAGTCGCAGGCAAGGTGCCAAGCTACCAAGGTACACTAAAATGTTCATGGAATTAATCACTTTATCATAAGAAGCTTTCGTTTCTCACCTCTGTTCCATAATCATTTACAAAGTTGTTGATGTATAAAATATTTGGCCACATATTTTGTCGGCAGTTGTCACTTTGCGGTTGAATGCTTGAATTCCACACTGGTCCAGATCCACAAAAATTTAACATCGTCACAAAGAAAAATGAGACGTATGCATTGAGTGGGGTCAATCTGTGAAAACAGAATCTTAAAATTCATCTGATAATAAGCGGTAATGATAATTAATTGCTAAATAAATTTCGAGTTTTGTCGCGCTCAGGGATGTTTTTAATTTTAAGTTTAACCTCTTCTAGAACTCCGTTTTTGAGATTAGTTCTGGCTCAGAGATATTTTTAATAAGTTTACCTATTGACCTTCGTATCCAGTGACTCAAGTTCCATAATTTCCACTTTTGTCGCGCTCTAGTTTGTTTTTTTTTAACTTTTGCCGAGCCGAAGGTTCCTCTACCATTTATTAATGGTATTATAAATTTAAATTACTCTAAAATTTAATTTTTAAGTTTGGATGTGCGGTGGTACCGTTTGAAAAAGCTATTGAAAAAATTCCATTCTAAAATACTTTTTAAAGGCGTTTTTCCCAATATTATCTTTTATCTTTCATATCATTTCATATTATCTTTCATAATTGTTTTCAAAAATCATAAAATTCGCAATTCGGGTTTTCTGACAATTCCACAGTTCTACGCCGACTGTGCCCGTCAGAAAAAATGCTGTCCTGAAAATTACTAATAATATTAATAAAATATTAAATACGTACCTTACATACCGGAGAAGAATAATTAATAACGGTTTTATTTCGGTACTTTTTAATTTTTTTAATATTCCATAGCTGAGCATTAACCCACTGATGAGAAAAAAGATATCAACTGTTAAATCAAGTTTTTCAAACAGCCTGAATACTTTGGGATTAACCTAAAAATAAAATTTAATTTAGTAATATTTTAATACTTCAATTCGGAAAACCCACTTGGTCTACGATGTCATAAAATGCTAATGGAGCCGATGACAGTAATTCAAATTTATGCCCAAACACAATCAATAGCAACGCAACTGTTCTCACGCTGTCAAAAATTTTTGTTTCTTCATAGTCTTCATGCGAACGGAACAAACTCTTATAATTTTTAATTGCCGAAAACGACAAACAGAATTTTCTTCTCCAGTGAACTAAAAATTTAACGTTAATTTTGAAAATAGCTAGTTTATCATTTGAAAAAATGGAGAAAATTAATTTCTAGAACTAAAAAAGATAGCTACCAAAAATACTCGGCAGCCCCAAGATACTATGTCTCACCCAAGAACATATAGAGCAAATAGTGGCCAACCTCTTATCACAACGAGAGAGAGAGAGGAACGTAAAACGATCTAAGCCGAAGAGACGGCGGCAATATTTAACAAATGAAAACTGAATTAAGCAATAAAGAAGATAGCAAAGATGGCGTACACCATCGGAGTTGGTATCATATACAGAGCAACACCATGCAAAAAAAATCCTGAACGTCTTTAACTTGAAAAAGAACGAGTTTCCAAAATATGAAAACGGGCCATCCAGACGGTCCTGCTTAGAAAAGGGCAGCAAACTATTGGACGATCCAAGCGTGTACCATTTCGTATGTTTGCTGGATAATTTGGGCAGACACCGAACCAATACGGCTTTAGAAGTGAGTAGTCCACTACAGACGACCCAATAAAACAAAACATTGAACTACGTCAGAGATTGGTCTCTCTCGGTGTTATCTAGACCACAGAATGTGCTTCAACAAGCATCTAAAGAAAGTAGTAAATAAGACTGGATAATTGAGTATTGACAGGCAATGTTCTTTATTAATATTGGCGCAATATTGTACCAAATTTAAACCAATATTGGTGTAATATTGACTGAAGATCGGCACATAATATTTGTAATCAATATTGGGTCAATATTGAGCTTAAACCAATATTGGTGCAAAATTGAGTTCATATATTAGAGTCATGTAGACTGAAAATAGGCAAAAATATTGGTTATAAATATTGCACCAATATTTCAGTAAGCTTAAACTAATATTAGTCTAATGGTGCAATATTGAGTTCCTATATTAGCTTCATATTGACTGAAAATCGGAAAGTAGTATTGGCTATCAATATTGGACCAATATTGCACCAAGTTTAATTCAATTAGATGCAAAATTGAATTTCTATATTAGCTTCATATTAGCTGAAAATCGGCAGACAATATTGGTCATCAATATTGAACCAATATTACATCAAGCTTAAATCAATCTTGGTGCATATATAATATATATAATATATATATTATAATATATAATATAATAATATTATATATTGGCTGAAGATCGGCAGGCAGTATTCGTCATCAATATTGAACCAATACTGCACCAATCTTAAACCAATATCCGTGCAATTTAGAGTTCCTTATAATGTCTCAATATTGGCTGAAGATCGGCAAATAATATTGGTCGTCAATAATAGACCAATATTAAAACAAGTTTAAACCAATCTTAGTTCCATATATACTATTGGCTGAACATCGGCTGGCAGTATTAGTAATCAATATTGGACCAATTTTACACTAACAAGGGGAGACCGGCAACTTCCCCTCACTGAATTGATTCATTTTCATTGTGCGTGTAGGTCTTGCATTGGAATTCAACAGGTGGAAGTATAAAGGCATGCTTTTTTGCCAATTTTGAGAAAATTGAATTTGAATAATTATAATTTTCTGATAAACTGCAAAAAAATTAACATAAATTTGGTAAGTTGTTAATGAAATTACGTAAGATTGCAAAACAATAAAAATATATGCAAAGGGTACTTGGATCGCATCCAGCTCCTGCCAATTTGTTTTTTTATTTATTTGATTATTAATTCCCTCCAGTATAATATTTCATCATTCTCAAGAAAACCATAGCGCTATAATAAGCTGCACTCTTCTTCTTCAGTGCCATACACTTCATTGTGCGTAGGCGATCAGCTTAGCCGAAGCCAAGCTGACTTTACTAGGGAATATAATTAATGGGGTGGTTTCCGTTCCCTTTCCCCCACAGTCCAAAGATTGATATCGGACCTTTGATCACAGCAGTGTAAGCTGCACTCATAATCTGTAAACATTGAATGTTTTACCTTTTAGCAGTGGGGCACTGGAGGTGTTCCACACCCCAGACCCCGGTTTCTACAACTTTAGCTCATTGGGATATTAGTTACTTGAGTGTGACTTGTTACAGTTAGGATTAATTAATTTTTAGAGATTTTTTTAGATTGGTTATGCTGATGTCTTTAATTTATTACTAATAAAAATAAACTGCACAATCCGGGGGTCTGGGGTGTGGAACACCCTCCAGTGCCTCACTGCTGAAAGGTAAAACATTCAATGTTTACAGATTATGAGTAGGATTTATTATAGCACTTTGGTTTTCTTGAGAACG
This sequence comes from Lycocerus yunnanus, assembly GCA_036346125.1. Lineage (NCBI taxonomy): Eukaryota > Metazoa > Arthropoda > Insecta > Coleoptera > Cantharidae > Lycocerus > Lycocerus yunnanus. Next base: position 1,521,536 of record JARFIX010000033.1, on the reverse strand, counting down.
ATGACATATTATAGTGGAGGAATTCATAATCACCCCTCTTCAATTCTTGGTCACTGCGTTATATTTTTGTGTTAAAACCTTTCACTATTATCGCTTAATACTGATAACCATAAGTTTGCAAATTTATCTATCACAGTTTAAGTGTTCCTGGGCGTGCTCTACACCCCCAGACCCCCGGTCTAGACAACTTTGGTTTATAATTTGGGCTAATTGGAATATTAGTTACTTGAGTGTGACTTGTTAAAGTTAGGATTAGTTAGTTTTTCTAGAGATTTTAATAGATCAGTTATGCTGATGTCTTCAATTTATTACTAATAAAAAATAAACTGCACAAACCGGGGGGTCTGGGGGGTGTGGAACACCTTCCAGTGCCTCTCTGCTAAAAGGTAAAACATTCAATGTTTACAAATTATGAGTATGGTTTATTATAGCGCTTTGGTTTTCTTGAGAACGACGACATCAATTATACGGGGGGGGGGATTAATCCATCCATCCATAAATCGTATTTAAACGTCTTGCGACGTTGTCCGATACCTATAAAGAAACGGGCTTGCTTATGTAAGGATACAACCAAAGTCGTTTACCCGTCCCCTCAAGAGAGCACTCTAGCAATTAATATCTCAAAGATGTTGCAAACACCTTGTAAGAAGACCACCGTCTTTACGTGCCTTTCAAAGCATGGAGACGGCATTACAAAGTGAACTCTACCCGGATGCGAACCGGGGAGTCCTACATTAGCAGTTCATTGTGCTAACAACCATGACAATGGCCGAAATTAATAATTAAATAAATAAAAAAAAAACAAATTGGCAGAAGCTGGATGCGATCCCAGTACCCTTTACATATGTTTTTATTTTTTTGCAATCTTACGCAATTCCATTAACAACTTACCAAAGTTATGTTAATTTTAATGCAGTTCATGAGTAATATATAATTAGTCAAATTCAATTTTCTCAAAATTGGCAAAGAAGCGTGCCCTTATACTTGCACATGTTGAAGTCTAACACAAGACCTACACATATAATAAAAATAAATCAATTCAGTCAGGGGAAGTTGCCGGTCTCCCCTTGTAAGCTAAAACCAATAGGTATTGGTGCAACTTTGAATAGTTATATTGGCGCAATATTAGCTGAAGATTGGCAAGCTGTATTAGTCATCAATATTGAACCAATACTACACCAAGATTAAATCAATCTTAGTGCAATATATAATATTTTCTGTAGATCGGCAGGCAGTATTGATCATCAATATTGTACAAATACTGCCCTAATATCGACGCAATTTAAAGTTTTTATATCGGCACAATATTGACTGAAGATCGGCAAACAATATTGGTCGTTAATATTGAACCAATACTACTCCAAGTTGTAACCTATATTGGTGCAATTATCAGGTCTCTTATGTGTCAAAAAAACATTATTTCAAAGGTCACCATTCGTAGTGGTGGAGTAATCATTATAACATGATCTTTATAATAACGGTTTTCTTATCCTTCAAAATGTCACCGATTTGACGTAAACCTTTATGTTATTTCATAACGGTCACCTTTAAGTTACTTAGTAGACTTCATTGGCTGAAGATCGGCAGACAATATTCTTCTCTTCTTCTTCTTCTTTTCAGCCTTTTTAGCCCACTGCTGGCCATAGCCTCTTTCTCTAAGAGAAAGGTTTAAGCATTAAGACCCCACGGTTGCTAAATCCGGGTTGGGAAATGTGCCTGTAACCCTTTTCATAGTTGATGCTGGCAGTCATGCCCTCCGAAGCACGGGAGACGGTCTCAGATAGAAAGGAAGTCAGAAAGAAAATTTTCCTTCCTAGACTCCTGCCGGGATCGAACCGGGTGCCTTTGCATCAGTAGTTGATCGCTCTAACTACTAGGCCAAGACCGTCTCCAGACAAAGACAATATTAGCCATCAATATTGAACCAATACTGCATTAAATATAAATCAATATCGGTGCAATTTAGAGTTCCTATATTAGTGCAATATTGGCTGAAGATCGGCAGACAGTATTGTTATCAATATTGGACCAATATTGTAACAAGCTTAAACCAATCTTAGGAAATAGATAATATTGGCTGAAGATTGGCATCAGTATTAGACAAATATTACACCAAGCGTAAACCAATATTGGTGCAATTTTGAGTTGTTATATTGGCGCAATATTGACTGAAATCTGTAGACAATATTGGTCATCAATATTGAAACAAGCTTAAACTACTGTTAGTGCAATATATAGTATTGGCTAAAATTAGCAAGCAGATTGGTCATCAATATTGAACCAATGCTGCACCAGGTTTAAACCAATATCCGTGCAATTTTGAGTTCTTATATTGGCGCAATATTGGCTGAATATTGGCAGATAATATTGGTCATCAATATTGGACTAATATTACTGCAAGCTTAAAATAATCTTGGTACAAAATATAAGATTGGCTGAAGATCACCAGACAGTACTGCTCATCAATATAGGACCACTAATGCCCAATTTCTTCACTCATAGTTATCCTCAAGTCAACAAACTTCAAGTTAAATTAACGAAATAACCAATCAGACGATTGATTTATTTTTTCGTTATCTTCTGATTGGTTATTTCACCAATTTAATCTAAAGTTTGCTAACCTGAAGATAACTATGAGTAAAGAAATCGGTCATAAAGCACCAAGTTTAAACCAATATCGGTGCAATTTTGAGTTCCTATATTGGCGTAATATTTGCTGAAGATCGACAAGCAGTATTGGTCATCCATATTGGACCAATATTACACGAAGCTCAAACTAATGTTGGTGCAATATTGTATTCCTATATTGGCGCAATATTGCAATAATAATACATAAAAACTCTGCAATATTGCGTCATTTTTGAAAAATTAAAAAAGAAAATAATTGCACTAAGTTGTTTTAAAAATGTCCTGCTTTGGGTTGTTTACAAAAAATAATTAATTTAAAAATTTCAAAACTGAGAAACAGCCTAATTCTGAAGTTTACCTAATAAGTTACTTACATTTATCGCTTTTTTCTATATTTTCGGGTTTACTTGTCCTCATTACGGTACCTAGAATTACTAGTAATAACAAAATTGCAGTGGAAGCACTGAAAATAAAAAGCTGGATGGACGATCGGTTTTAAATTTATTAATACGTACCAGAACATTATTTCTAATTTTCCGAATTGCTTAGTTTTAGAATTGCTTGTGCAAGAGTATTTTGATGCTGAAACCGTGTAACTTGCACCATTCTTCCCAATGAGCTGAGATATGTTTATACGTTCCATTAAAGAGTACTCGATATCTTTTTCCGAGCAAGACGCTGGTAGACATAATCCAATCAGAGCATTATTGTTAAGCCTGTATGACACTATCACACTTTCGTTGAACTTTTCGTTAAACTTTTTGTCAAACATTTGTTCGAAAGTTGAACGAAAATTTTTAAGTGGGGATGTGTTTGTAGTGAAGCTGGCAACAAAACATTCGGAACATACTTCACACTGCTTTACATAATTAGCGTTGCCAACTACCAAAGTTACTAGTGTCGAAATTAACCGTTTAATGTGTTTAACCTAAAAGTTTTGTTTGTATATTTTTTGTTAAAAATAGTAACTTAATTATGAGCAGTTCAAAAAGCAAATTTTGTTTAAATAATAAACTTAAAATTTGTTAAATAAACACTCACAAACAACAATTTCGTTACTGGCAGAAAATACTGGTAACTTATGGTAACTTATAATATTTTCATCAAGTTGGCGTTGATGGGCGTTGCCTACTTTTGCAGCAATGCGCATGATTTATTTAAAAGTTGACCGGAAAGTTGAACGAAAATGTGACCGGCTCTATTTTGTTTGACGCAAAAACAACACGAAAATGTGATAGTGTAATACAGCTTAAATTTTTTCAGCAAACATTTGACAACTAGTTGAACGAAAAGTTCAACGAAAGTGTGATAGTGTCATACAGGCTTTATGATGATTTCGGTTATAGTGAGTTTTCTGAAAATATCGGCCTGTTTCAATACAGACTACAAAGGCACTAAATTATAGGTTACAAACTTAAAAACGAATCATTCTTAGTTATTTAGATGGCTACCTTTTGCAGTAAATTTTAAAACAAAAACGGGAAATTTGAATTTTAAATGCAATATTACAAACTTCATTGTTTAATGTATGACAATGCTGTTGTAGTTCATTAACAGAGACTTTTGTTTTTAGAAATTTTAGTAAAATTTTTAATTAGTTAGATAACGTTAAAACAAGTCTGTTAAGGTGAGAATTAATTTAAAATTGCGATTAATTATTGAATAAATAGATTTTATAGTTGACAACTTTTCTATACAAATATGTATATAGGAGCATAATATTATCTAACCTGGATCGTGGCGAGTTTTACTTGACAAGCTCACAGTCAACCAAACAGAATTTTTTGAGTGCTGATGTGGCTTAGGGATATTGTTAATGAGTGATTGCGGTGCCAGAGGAATCGCAACCATTTGCAATTGTTTTATACTTATTATAAAATTTATTAATCTTAAATTGTTTTAGCACATTAATTATCGATAGGCGACGCTACGGATATGATTACAGCCCATGCAACAATCGGATCACAATTTTTGGATTTTTGGCCGTTTTGTTCTAAAATTTTTGAATCATCCCTAGTTTCTTTCTGGTAAAAGCGGTTTGGGAAGTAGACACACAGCATCAAAACCTAATACTTACTTGAAATTTTGTATAAAACAATTCATACGGATTATGTTGTAATCTATTGTGGGAGCCCATGGTCGAATTTTCATTTGGAACGTGTATGGTAAGCGAAATTAAGCAATACTGCGTTGGAAAAGGTCCTATTATATTTACGCATTCTTCAAAATCTCCTAATTGATAACTCATTCCTTGCAATGTGCCAAGCGTGGATTTTGCAGATGAATCCAACACTGAAATTGTTTAATTATTACAGAGTTTGTGTGTTACATTGATAGTCCTGTAGGCCCTGGCCTCTTAGAGCGTATGCATTTGATTTAGAAACTATTTTCCACGAGCGATAAAGCAGAACTTTTTTATTAAAATTGTTTGTTACCTTTGCGATCTATTGATTAAAGTGTGATTTGTTATAATAATAACCTCTACATGCAAAGAAAACCATTCTTACCGTTCTTAAAATCGATCCAATTATGGCAACGTTCATAAACGAAGGTCAACCGCTACAGGAAATCGTGTACAATTAACTTTACACTTCACGTACTTTATTATAATTCTCCATACTTCTTTGTACTTCATATAATTCAGCAGTAATTCACGGGACTTCACGTACTTTGCCAGTAATTCACCGTACTTCATCAATAATTTACAGTACTTCGCCTAACTCGTCGATACTTCATTGTATTTCACGTATTTCATTGGTATTTCAGAGACTTACCGAGATTCCAAAATTTGAGCACTGAAGCGTGTTTCACCCCCGCATTAAGTAGTTTATTTTTATCTGAGGTAAACTGAATATCTCCCGTTGCAGAGATCTACCTCCCAGGGGGTACGGAATATGTAATTACGCAGCTTATAATTAATTGTCAAATTACGAATTAAGCACATTTACTTGGAAATAGCTAATTTTAATAAACTTGAGATATGCTTAAATATTTAATTCACTTTTAATAAAAATTAATTATTTAAACCGGGGGGTCTGGGGTGTGGAACACCCTCCAGTGCCTTTAAGACGGAAATCATCAGTTTACATCTAATAAAAACTAAACTACTCGGTATGGAGTTCTGCATGTTCTGCAATGTTCTTAGCTCAAAATTTGTGCACTGGAGGGTGTTCCACACCCCCCAGACCCCCCGGATTGAGTAGTTTATTTCTATTAGAAGTAAACTAAAGATGTTCCGGTGTAGAAGCACTGGAAGGTGTTCCACACCCCTCAAACCTCCCGGATCAAGTAGTTTATTTTTTATTGAAGTAAACTGAAGATCTCCCGTTGCAGAGATCTACCTCCCAGGGGTACGGAATTTGTAATTATGCAGTTTATGATTAATTGTCAGATTATGAATTAAACACATTTACTTGGCCATAGATAATTTTAATAAACTTGAGATATGCTTAAATATTTAATTCACTTTTAATAAAATTAATTATTTGAACCGGGGTCTGGGGGGTGTAACACCCTCCAGTGCCTTTGCAACGGGAAATCTTCAGTTTACTTCTGATAAAAATAAACTACTCGGTCTGAGGTTTTGCATATTCTGCAATGTTCTTTGCTCCAAATTTGTGCACTGGAAGGTGTTCCACACCCCAGACCTCCAGGATTGAGTAGTTTATTTTTATTAGAAGCAAACTAAAATGTTCCGTTGTAGAGGCACTGAAGTGTTCCACACCCCAGACCTTCCCGGATCAAGTAGTTTATTTTTATTGCAGTAAACTGAAGATCTCCTTTGCAGAGATCTACCTCCAGGGGTACGGAATTTGTAATTATGCAGTTTATGATTAATTGTCAGATTATGAATTAAACACATTTACTTGGCCATAGATAACTTTAATAAACTTGGGATATGCTTAAATATTTAATTCACTTTCAGTGAAAATAAACTACTCGGTATGGGGTTCTGCAATGTTCTTAGCTCCAAATTTTGCACTGGAGTGTGTTCCACACCCCCCAGGCCCCCGGATTGAGTAGTTAATTTTATTAGAAGTAAACTAAAAATGTTCCGTTGTAGAGGCACTGGAAGGTGTTCCACACACACAGGCCTCCCGGATCAAGTAGTTTTTTTTTATTGAAGTAAACTGAAGATCTCCGTTGCAGTAATCTATCTCCCAGGGGGTACGGAATTTGTAATTATGCAGTTTATGATTAATTGTCAGATTATGTATTAAACACATTTACTTGGCCATAGCTAACTTTAATAAACTTGGGATATGCTTAAATATTTAATTCACTTTCAGTGAAAATAAACTACTCGGTATGGGGTTCTGCAATGTTCTTAGCTCCAAAATTTAGGCACTGGGGTGGAACACCCGGATTGAGTAGTTTATTTTATTAGAAGTAAACTAAAGATGTTCGTTGTAGAGGCACTGGAAGGTGTTCCACACCGCCCAGACCTCCCGGATCAAGTAGTTTATTATTTATTGAAGTAAACCAAAGATCTCCGTTGCAGAGATCTACCTCCCAGGGGTACGGAATTTGTAATTATGCAGTTTACGATTAATTGTCAGATTATGAATTAAACATTTACTTGGCCATAGATAATTTTAATCAACTTGGAATATGCCTAAATGTTTAATTCACTTTTTAAAATTAATTATTTGAACTGGGGGTCTGGTGTGGAACACCCTCCAGTGCCTTTGCAACGGGAAATCTTCAGTTTGCTTCTGATAAAAATAAACTACTTGGTCTGGGGTTCTGTATGTTCTGCAATGTTCTTCGCTCTAAAATTTGTGCACTGGAGGGTGTTCCACACCCCAGACCCCCCGGATTGAGTAGTTTATTTCTATTAGAAGTAAACTAAAGATGTTCCGGTGTAGAAGCACTGGAAGGTGTTCCACACCCCTCAAACCTCCCGGATCAAGTAGTTTATTTTTTATTAGAAGTAAACTGAAGATCTCCCGTTGCAGAGATCTACCTCCCAGGGGTACGGAATTTGTAATTATGCAGTTTATGATTAATTGTCAGATTATGAATTAAACAAATCACCTTGAGATATGCTTAAATATTTAATTCACTTTTAATAAAAATTAATTATTTGAACTGGGGTCTGGGGTGTGGAACACCCTCCAGTGTTTTAACGGAAATCTTCAGTTTACTTTTGATAAAAATAAACTACTCGGTCTGGGGTTCTGCACATTCTGCAATATTCTTCGCTCCAAAATTTGACACTGGAGGGTGTTCCACCCCAGACCCCGGATTGAGTAGTTTATTTTTATTAAGTAAACTAAAGATGTTCCGTTGTAGAGGGTGTAGAACACCCTCCAGTGCCTTTGCAACGGGATACCGTCAGTTTCCTTCTGATAAAAATTATCTACTCGGTCTGGGGTTCTGCATGTTCTCCAATGTTCTTCGCTCCAAAATTTGTGCACTGGAGGGTGTTCCACACCCCAGCCCCCGGATTGAGTAGTTTATTATTATTAGAAGTAAACTAAAGATGTTCCGGTGTAGAGGCACTGGAAGGTGTTCCACATCCCCAGACCTCCCGGATCAAGTAGTTTATTTTTATTGGAAGTAAACTGAAGATCCCCCGTTGTAAAGATTGACCTCCCAGGGTGCAGAATTTGTAATTATGCAGTTTATGATTAATTGTCAGATTATGAATTAAACACATTTACTTGGCCATAGATAATTTTAATCAACTTGGGATATGCTTAAATATTTAATTCATTTTAATAAAATTAATTATTTGAACCGGAGGTTTGGGGTGTGAAACACCCTCCAGTACCCAAATATTACAATGCAGGCAAACATATTAAATGTTTAAAATTTAGTAAAAACTCTCCGCTAGCGTTTTAGTTTTTAAAAATTATGACATATTCTTTGGGAGGGTAAAAATATAAATTAGCGAAAAAGCAAAAATAAATTATCTACAATCATGCACAAACGATTATTAAGATTATTTTCTAAATCGGGAGGGTGGAGCTAGCAGGTCTCCAGCCCCTTCCCCCGACTAATTTTCTAAATAATTCAAAAACCAAAAAAGTTCCAACCGAAAATAAAAGAATGCACAATAGATATAGACTTTTTGAATTAAAATTTGCAATGAAAGGGTGCTGATGATATGCACCTTATCCAATCCCATCCAATCAGATCACAACGAAATAACCAAACGCAACAAAACAAAAACAAATCAAACATCTTATTGGTAATTTTGTTAATTGAACTTTAATGTATTTTAACTGATAGATAATAATAGTTAAAGAAATCGGGCATAAGAAGATTATTTAAATTGTATTATTACATTCTGGAGCTGCCTTTGTAAGACTGGGACAAGTGCGTTATTTTGCTTGAATGTAATTAATTAATACGACGAAATAATGAAATACGAAAGCTTTTTATTGAGCTACGAAACCGCCATGATATTCAAACAAATGAGATAAAAAAAATTATAAAATTAACTAAAGAAATTGAAGTTTAATTTAATTAATTGATTACTATTAAACTAGGAACTACCAAAACTTCTAATTAGTAAAACAATGACCGCCAAAGGTCTATTCAACGTTTAAGATAAAAAATGGTAAGATAATCTACTGAGTAAGTTAATTTGCTATCTAATAATTATTATTGATTACACGTGTCTTATCTATGTATGATACACATTGACCGTAGCGCATATGGATAATCTAGGTTCAACTTCATGTAATTTACCAAAATTTACTAACTTCATGATACTTCACTTGTATTCAATATACTAAACACGTATTTTACCTACTTTACACGTACTTCATGTACTTCACAAGTACTTTATGTAATTCACAAGTCGTGTACTTCATGAGATGTGTACAAAAAACTTCACCAGCGGTTAACCCCTCGTTCTTAAATTTAAAGAATGCATTCTTAACGACATTCTTAAATTTAGTTTTAATTTAAGAACGTTGAATAATTGGGTCAATTTCAAGAACGATATTGTAACTAGTAAGCACGGATTCTTTTGAGTGTTTGATGTATTTCTGTAAAATCATAATAATTTAAGAGAAATAATTTTATGTCTAATTTTATCAAAAACCTACAAGAGATGTTTTTTCTAGATACATAAATTTTCTTTAGATTCTATTCTTTTGTTTTTGTACGATAAAAGTTTACCGACTTATGTAACAGTTAAATTTCAACAAACGATTTTCGCGATTTTCACAAAAATTAAAAGTTTTAAAAGTAAATTTCGTCCCCCTAACGTATTTCATTAACTGAGATGTCAATTTTACCCAAATTTGGCAAATCCTTTTGGAAAACAATTCACATGCTACCTGGGTACAAGTCATTCCAATGCAGAAACCAAAAGCCTTTTTAAAATATTTAAATTTAAGTAAATTTAAAAAACTAAAATTGCTAATTTTGGAGAATTGCCTGTGTTGAGTGCCCGGGACAATAAAAGCCTCACTCAGTCTGTTATTGGTAGAAGGCGCAAGGACTATGTCTCCAAGGCTAATCAACCTTTCTTCATCTGGAATTGGAGCATTTACATCTCTTGTAATTTTTTGATAAAATTATGCGTTGGTTTACACAAAATGTAATTTTTCACCCCTTGAAGCGATAAGCACTAAATCGATGGGCTCTTAAATTCGGCGTAGACTCGTCTGCTCCTGAACAAGTATTTTTTTAATTTTTTCTCTTATATGGCCAAAATTGAGCAATTTTTATTGTATTTTAATAAAATTAAAATTTTAAGCAATATTTAAAAAAAGCTGTTTCATAAAATCTTCAATGTCGCGAAAGCAGTTATTACATTCCTATACCGGTTTGAGCTCCAATACTTACCCTTGATTGGAAATAATGGAAAATTTTCAATAGAAGTACTTGTTTACCTTTTTTGAGAGCAATATCCGACTAATTTATTACAAAAACTGCATCATTACCATGGCTATTGCATCAAAAATGCAAATAGAAAGAATTCTATAATTTACGAATATAAAATACGTTAATTCAAACAAATTAAAATAAAAATTTTTGTTTTTATAGCCGTTTTTATCTAAATAAAATAAAAAAATTTGACTTACTCTTATGCGCCCAGGATGTAAAATTTTTCAAATTTTTCTGGAACATTTTACTTTCTTCTAGACATTTTTCGTTATTTCCGTATTCGATCAAATTTGGAATTTTGGGAACAATTTTGATTTTATTACATTTTTCGGCTACGCAACTGCATAACAAAAATACCACGAAAACCATTGGGTGCCACATCATTTTTTAGTGTAATCCAATTAAACGTAATAAAATCAAATGAACAAATATCGGAAAAAAATAATCTAACGAAAAAAAACCAGTTTAGGTTTATCAATAATAATGTCTTTTAAAAGCAATTATTATAAAAATAAAATAGTTTTAGTGAAGGATTTTTTGCTTATGAAATAGATGAATAGATATTGTAAAAATTTCAAAAAAAAACAAGAATTTTAATTAGCATACTTTTATTAAATATTAAAAAAATTAATTTTTAATAGTAAGAAGAGAGAAAAAATATTTTCCATTAACGAATTTGAACCAAAATCTAATCAGCTCAAAGTCTCAATTTAATCGAAATTCCAAATTTGGATTCAAAATTTCTGCCCGGCAAAAATGCCCGGTTGCACCGCTTTTGACTTAAGTAAAACTTAAGTTTTTTTTGACAGGGGCAAATTTAATGTTACAGAAATTTAAAGACTTTTAATTAATTTTCCCATTTGCATCGCACTATTTAAGAAAAACTAAAGTTTCAGAAAGTCGCACCCGCTAATAAAAACATTTGAATTAAATAATATAAAAGCAAAAAATTAATTATTTTTAAAAATAAATTAATTATTCTTACGTCAATCTATACTCCTTGTCGTTCGTAAAGACGAACAAAATTCGAGCGCTAAAAAAAACTTATATTTGAGCACAATACTTAAGTTGCATGAGGAACAAACTTGAAAAAAATCTTAAATCTAAGATTATCTTAAATCCTAAACCTAAGATTTTTTAGCAATCATACCTATGTTGTTTTATGATTACGAACACGAGCATTGTTATGACGTAAAAATTATAAATTATTTATGCAAAATTATTAATTTTTGCTTTTATGTTGTATAATTCAAAATTTCTATGCTGTGCATTTCGTAAACTTAAGTTTTTTTAACATGAAATTAATATTACAGAAATTTATTTAAAATTTTTTAATTTTAAAAAATAAATTTCGAACAGTGCACAAAAAAACATTTAATTATACTTAAGTCAAAATTAAATCTAAAATAAATTAATTATTCTTATAAGTACTGGTCGCTAAACGACAAAATTTGACGCAAGAAAACTATATTTGCACACAGATACTTTTTGAGAAACTTGTATCTTTTAAGATTATTTGAAATTTAATTGTTTATTGAGATATTTTATGTGTTTATTTCGAACCACTTTTCTAAATAATCTATAAATGTATTTATGAAAATTTTAATTTTTGCTTTATGTTTATAATTAAAAATTTATTTTAAATGGACTTTCTGAAATTCATTTTAAAGAAATGGTTATAAAATTACAAATTTATTAAAATGTTTTAAATATTTAATAAATTTGAATGTCAAAAATTTTTACAAGTGAAAACGTCAACAATGTGTTATTTAAATATTTACGTCAAAATTCCAAATTCCATAAAATGTTTTGAAACATGCACTTAAAATTTTTGAAATTTAATGTGATTTTGGAATATTTAATGTAAATTGTGATGAAAATTTCAAGGACTGTGACCAACTTGCCCTGCCAACTGTGGAGTCTAATTTAAATCCGCTCTTATGGTCAAATATTCCAAATTCCGATAAAATGTAAGCAAACACTGCACTTAAATTTTGCAAATTATTTAATTAAATTGTGATGAAAAATTTCAGGGACTGTGACCAACTTGCCCCGCCAACTGTGGAGCTAATTTAAATCCGCTCTTATGGTCAAATATTCCAAATTCCGATAAAATGTAAGCAAACACTGCACTTACAAAGCATTTTGATGCTAAGAATTGCAATAGCAAGATTTTGCGAATATTTAATTAAATTGTGATGAAAAATTTCAAGGACTGTGACCAACTTGCCCCGCCAACTGTGGGCTAATTTAAATCCGCTCTTATGGTCAAATATTCCAAATTCCGATAAAATGTAAGCAAACACTGCACTTATTTAGAATTATTTAATTGAATTAAATTTGAAAATTTCAAGGACTGTGACCAACTTGCCTTGCCAACTGTGGAGCTAATTTAAATCCGCTCTTATGGTCAAATATTCCAAATTCCGATAAAATGTAAGCAAACATGCCTTACAAAATAATTTTATTAACTTGTATAAATTTTAGGTATTTCAAGCATGTGAAAACAAAAATGCTAACACGGGCGACCTCGGAGAACTTTTGGCAGCCAAAGAACTTCAAAATTTTAGGATTTTTTTTAGTTTTTTGCATATAACTCCTAAACCGTGGATCCTATCAAAACATTTGTGGTTTAACAAATTAAAGAGCGTTAAATTCTGCGTCGAATGAATACTACAACTTAATAATTTGGTCAAGTGGTACGGTCGAAAACTACGGTCAAAAAACGACGATTTTTTCTAATTTTGTCAAAAACTGAGATATACGTATATGTAAGTGCGCGTCCGGCATCGATCGCGCTGCACTAAATTCGTTGTAACTTTTAAACTAATTAATGAAATTGAGCATTCAGAAGCTCAAATGAAAGTAGAAACATGTAGCTATTAGACTATTATATTTTCTAATATAAAAATGAATGTATACCTATAGTGGAACATACGGAGATATCCGATAAAATCGCTAAGAGCTCTACCATTTCTACAATTCTTAAAATAAAGATCTGAAATTTTCAGATTACTCTAGAAGTAATGTATAAAAATATCCGATAAGTAAAAAATCTCAAAATTTAGTATTGAAGATGTATACTTCAAAATTTCAAAATTTTGGGTAAGTAATAAAATCTGAAATGTATACCTAACTTTAACCACATATTACTCTTGCTTAAATGCGTTATTGGATTTCTACAGGTGCGATTTTTAAAGCTTGAAATGTGTACTTTAAGATGCTATAAGAGGATTTAGGTTAAAAAGTAAATCAACCCTTTTATTTTACAGAAATAAAAATAAATTTTTTGCTCCAAAATTCGTTAAATTAGAGGTACGTTAAACGTTAATAACTTTTATAAAAATTTATTTAACCTACCTAACTAGCATATATTATTAATAGGATTTAAAAAATAGTGAATTTAGTGTAAAAAATTTTAGAATATATAATAATAGCTTTTAGCGATTTTATCGGATATCTCCGTATGTTCCAATTATATACATATACTACTCTTATATACATTCATTTTTTATTTGAAAATATAATAATCCAATAGCTACATGTTTCTTCTTTCATTTGAGCTTTTGAATGCTCAATTTCATTAATTAGTTTAAAAGTTACAACGAATTTAGTGCAGCGCGATCGATGCCGGACGCGCACTCACATATACGTATATCTCAGTTTTGACAAAATTAGAAAAATCGTCGTTTTTGACCGTAGTTTTCGACCATACCACTTGACCAAATTATTAAGTTGTGGTACTCATTCGACGCAGAATTTAAGCTCTTTAATTTGTTAAACCACAAATGTTTTGATAGGATCCACGGTTTAGGAGTTATATGCAAAAACTAAAAAGTCCTAAAATTTTGAAGTTCTTTGGCTGCCAAAAGTTCTCCTGAGGTCGCCCGTGTTAGCATTTTGTTTTCACATGCTTGTACCTATTTATACAAGTTAAAAAATAAAATCTTCTACACCACCGTTTGCAACATACAACTCCTTTACTGACTGGCCTAACACTGCATTTACAAAATATTTGGAGCTTATACTTTTTTGAATCAAAGTTACCTTGTAGGCGAAATTTGACGGTTCTACGGTACTATTTTGGTGTTTGCATTTTTCCTTTTCTCTGCTTCCTTATCTTGATTGGCTTTTCTGCCTTAGCAGCTATAACCGTCAATCACCAAATAAAATTCAAATAATGACCAATAAAAATCGTTAATTTATTATTTGAAACAATTAATAAAGTCAGTGTATTGGTTTTATTCTTTATTTTTAAGACCTTCTTCATCCCCTCTTAAATCTCTTAAGATGAATAATTACAGTAAGCTGAATCTTTTTTTAATGCTTTACCATTGAAATTACAATTTGAAATTTAGAGGTGTTCGTGATCATTTCGGTGTATGCACCGACACCACTTTGTTGTCCTATCCTCCGAGCAAAAGCCCTAGCACGAATTAAAGTAATTTTATTCCTTAGATCCTGTTGCTGTTTCCTAATCAGCGTCACATCATGCTCCAATGATTTTCTTTTACGACGTCGTTTCCTACTACGCCGGCTTCGGTTGTGCTTCGGCTTGCAGTTTACAGATTGTTGTTTCTTGATCGGCACGGACTTTATAGGAACTACTTTAGTCTCCGCTTCTGATTTAATTCTTACGTCATTAACCATTTCTAGAAATTAACTAATTAGCTAGGTAAAGCCATTACCATAAGTTTTCTACCATTTTCATCGTTTAAGGTAAGACCAAGACACAAAATTTTGTACTGTCGAGACTAATTTTTTTTTAATTTGACTAACGAGGTGTCTGTAACTTAACTAGCCAATACAAAATAATATCGTACCTTTAAAAGATTTACAATAGTAAATATTTACCTCCCCCCCTATGCTAACCTGTCATTTCTGATTGATCTCCTGTCCACTCCATCTTTATTTTAACGTCTTCAATAACTGAATTTCTATGATTTTCCATAATAAACTTGAATCAATTAAGATAATATCAATATCGATTTAGCTATCACACCACAACTGTCAATTGCTGTCATGGAAACATTTGAAAAAACTCATAGCGCTATCTATTGGGCTATTATGTAAATACAAAGCTAATGACATCATCTACTAGAAGTACCAGTGTTGCCAGGTCTCTGAAAATTCTCTGAATTTAGGGGATTATTTTTTATAAGGACTTACGCTTAACGGATGAAATCTTCTCTATAATCGAATCTACACTCCCACAGTTACCTGTATACCTGTAAAAAACGGATTTTTTGGCAATTGCCGTATTCAAGTCAATAAATTTTCTCTTTGTATTTGAAGTAGCTGAAGTACTTTTGCGGGTTTCTCAAAAGTTCCGGGCCCGAAGGCTGTCAAACTTGTCCAAGCAAGATGGCATACTTCAAAGCCTGTCCCCCTTGTAATAAATGTCTCTACTCGCTTCAAAATTACTAAACTCAACCGTTTGAATACAGTAAACCTCGAGTTAATTTTTTGTTTAACTGGCCACGCCTCCTTAACACACCTTTCAATGCTTATACCGATTAAACCTAGCTTTCTTGACATTTCTGCTCGGCGCTTCCCCTGCAGTTATCCATAATTAACATCATAACAGGGCAAACGTACTTTTGCGCCGGTTGTGCTTGTAGTAAATGTCCCAAGAGTGCGAAAATTTTACCAAACTCAATCATTCCGCTAATTACTTAAATTAATGTTTATATTCATGGGACGTTCGTTGGTTGCAGTTACTACACACAAAATATTTATTTTCATTGAAAGTGGGCACACGGGCTTTCTCCTTTGTTACTTTAGTGACCACGCCCCCTTACTCTCACTATTTAAACCACGCCCACTGTTCTATATCCTCTTCCTGGTTAGTGTTGCAGTAAAAAATCATGTCATTTTAACTTTTTAAAATATCAAAAATTATGAGGACCAATCAGCTCTTTTGATCAGCAAAGTATCATAATCATCGTGAGCCAAGTAAATCTCAATTAATTAATTCATCATCATCATTTCCATCATGGATTAATTAATTAATTATTTTAATAAATAAAATGTAAATTAAAAAGTTTGTATTAACCTCTTATTTGTTTAATTAAGAGAGGTAAGTTTGATAAAGTCACTGTATTGTGTCACTACTGAACACGCCTACTTGACACGCCCCTCACTCTCACTATCAAATCACGTCATTTTTGCACTACTACTGACTCCTTCTAACCTCCTTGGTTACCGTTACTATTAACAGCCATCACACTGTTGATTACATAATTTAAGCTTGGCAATAAGCTCCTTTGATCATCAAATCCAAGAAATCTCAATTTCATTAATTATTTTTGTACATCAGAAAGTAAATTAAAAAATTCATAATAACTTCTTAAATTAATCTGTCAAATTAACAGCTGTTAGTATAATAAGCCTCTATAAGACCACAATTTCTTGACACGCCTTTTACTCAATATTTAAACCACGCCCCTTTGACACGCCTTTTATACCTTCCAATTTCCTTCCTAATTACTGTTGCAGTTAACAACCACGCCATTTTAACTTTTTTTAATAACAAAAGTTTTGAGCTTCCAAATGGGCTTATTTAATTATTAGCAAAGTATCGCAATTATCATATTACACCAAGTAAATCCTAACTTCATTATTTATTTTGGTATATCAAAATTTAAACCGAAAAAATAGGATTTAACTTGTTAAGTTGAACAGACAAATTAAGATCGTTAAGTGTGATAAGAAGCCGTAAAGCATATCACTACTAACCACGCCTTCTTGACACGCCCTTACTCTCGATATTTAAACCACGCCCACTAACACTTCCAATTCTCCTTCCTGGTTAATGTTGAAATCAATAATTGCCAATAAGTTTTTGTGATCAGCTAAATATCATAATTATGATATCACACTAAGTAAATTGCAATTTCATTAATTAATTTCATAAATCAAAATGTTAATTAAACAATTCGTCTTAACTTCTTACAATTCATCTGTTAAATCAGTAGCTGTAAGTTTAATAAATTCCCGAATTGTGTAACTACTTACCACGCCCCTTACTCTTACTATGTAAACCACGCCCCTATGCCACGCCTACTGTTCCAAATCTCCTTCTTGGTTACTGTTGTAGTTAATAATTAATGATGCCATTTTAACTTTTGTAATATCAAAAATACTGGGTGTACCAATAAGCTTTTTTGAACAGCAAAGTATCGTACTAATCATCATATGAAATCAAGTAAATCTCAATTTTATTATTATTTTGAAACATCAAAATTAAATAATTTATATGAATTTGTTAACTTAATCTGTCAAATTGACAGCTGTAAGTTTGATAAGAAACCGTCGTGTGTAACTACTAATCACGCCTCTTTGACACGCCCCTTACTCTCACTATTTAAATTCCATTTTTACACGCCCACTGACTCTTATACCCTTACCATCGCTGTTAATAAAAATCACGCCTTTTTAATTTTTTTAATATCAAAATTGAAGTTTCCAATAAACTCTTTTGATTATCTATCATAACCATCATATTTTACCAAAAAATCTCAATTTCATTAATTATTTTAGTACGTAAAATGTAAATTAAAAAATTCGTAATAACTTATTAACTTAATCTGTCAAATTAACAGCTGTTAGTATAATAGGTCTTCATATTGTGTAATTACCGACCGCACCCTCTCGACACGCCTCCGTACTGTCACTATTTAAACCACGCCCCTTTGACACGCGTACTGATCCTTCCAATGCTCTTTATAATTACTGTTGCCGTTAACAATAAAAAATTCTGAGTTTCTAAATAGGCTCCTTGAATTAGTAATAAACCATAATCATATTACACCAAGTAAATTTCAATTTCATTATTTATTTTGGTATTTCAAAATGTAAAATAAAAAAAAAATTGAATTAATCTAATTTTAAGGACGCAGAGATGTAGGAGGACCAAGGAAGAGATGGGCCGGAACAGGTCAACAACCTAACTCATAATGGAAATGATGATGATGAATTTGAATTAATTTGTTAAATTAATCTGTCAAATTAACAGTTTTAATTTTCATAAAAACAGTCATGTATGTAACTACTGACCTCGCCGCTTTACTCTCACTATTTAAACCACGCCCACTGACTCCTCTAATTCCCCGCTCTGGTTAAGGTTGAAGTTAGCAACAATCACGCCTTTTTATCTTTTTCTAATATCAAAAATTTTGAGCTTGACAATAAGCTTATTAAATCAACAAAATATCATAGTTATTATATCTCTTCAAGTAAATTTCAATAATTATTTTGATAAATAACGTTAATTCAAAAGTCAAATTCATTATTTATCAAATTAACAACTGTAAGTTTAATAAGTAACTACTGACCACGCCCCTTTACTCTTACCATTTAAACCACGCCTCTCTGCAAAGTCTACTGCTACAAATTTATTTTATTTTTTATTTATTTATTTCACTTATTTTAGTACAACAAAATGTAAACTACAAAAATCGGTATAACTTGATAAATTGATTATCAAAATAAGAGTTTTAAATGTGATATAACCCGTCATATGTAACTGCTGACC
The DNA here is from genome assembly GCA_036346125.1 of Lycocerus yunnanus. Classification (NCBI taxonomy): domain Eukaryota; kingdom Metazoa; phylum Arthropoda; class Insecta; order Coleoptera; family Cantharidae; genus Lycocerus; species Lycocerus yunnanus. The sequence goes on along the minus strand of JARFIX010000033.1, from coordinate 1,502,524 downwards.
ACGCCTTTTTTACACGCCTACTTACTCATACTGTTTAAACCACGCCCACTCCTTCCTCCAATTCCCCTTTATGATTACTGTTTTAATTAGCAACAATCACGCTTTCTTAACTTTCTTTAATTTAAAACATTTTTAGCTATAAGCCACGCCCCCTAACTCCTAGTATTTAAACAAGGCTCTTTTTTTACACACCCACTGATTTATCTTATACTCTAAGAAGCTACTGCTGCTGTTAACAATCACGCCTTCTTGTCAATAAACTTCTTCTATCAGCAAATTATTATATTTATGATATCTCACCAATAAATCTCGATTTTATTAATTATACTTTGATAAATTAAAACGAATATAAAAAAAGTCGTATGAATTTGTTAAATTAATCCTTCAAATTCACAGCTGCAAGTTTAATATGAATCCGTTTTGTGTAACTACTGACCACGTCTCTTTGACACACCCCCTTCTTACTCTCTAGTGGCACGCCCACTTATTCCTCCTGTACCCGCCTTCTTAATTATTTTTTAGTATCAAAAATTTTGTGCTTGCCTTTAAGCTCCTTTGATCAGCAAAATCATAATCATGATTGATGTGAATCATATTTACACACAAGTAATATCTCAATTTTTTAATTATTTTGATAAATCAAAATGTAAAATTCATATTAATTTGTTAATAACTTCTTCTTCTTCTTACGTGAGGTCTACGACCTGGTGTTTCCATCAGCAACTTCGGATAAGTTCCAAAGTCACTGCTAGTACTCTGAGCATATTACTTGTTTTACATCTGAAGTAGCTTGCTAGGCTGATCTCAGATGTGCCTGTTATCCTATTTTAATATTGTTAATGATGGCAATTCATTAACATAGAAGGAGGTGCCTTCCGAAGCACGGAGATGGCATTGCAAAGTGAGCTCTACCCGGATTCGAACTGGGGTGCCTTACAATAGCAGTTGATCGCTGGCCAATCCATCATCCAAACATCCAGGCCAATGACCGTCTCGTTAATAAATCTGTCAAATTAGCAGCTGTAAATTTTATAAGAACCGATCATGTATGTAACTACTTTTTTTTTTTTTTTAAACCACTCTCTGCGGACATGCACACCAGCTCCTATTATTTCCCTCCCTGGTTTATTCCTGTTACCTTTCTCTCGGTCATCAGAGACGATCATTGGGATGGTTGTTAACGCAATCAACTGCTAACATAAGGCGCCCCGGTTCGAATGCGGATAGAAGCTCACTTTGTACGGCCGCCTCCGTACTTCAAAAGGCACGTAAAGGCGGTGGTCCTCCTAAGATAGGGTAACAGACACATTTGATGCCAGCCTAGCAAGCTACTTCACATGTAAAACAAGTAATACTCACAGTAGTTTCGAAAGTTGCGGATGCTGCTGTTGGAATAAAACAGGACTTGTCCTAAATTAAAGTGGAATAAACGTAATCTACGCTTCTAAAGGTATCGACAAGTAATACCTGTGCAAGGTGCCATACTACCAAGCTGACCCTGCATTTAATGAATGTATTCACGCTTTTGAAAAGATTTTTCTACGTCGCTGGCTGTAATTTACTCGCCACGCCCCTTGACACGCCTTTTTACTATTGCTATTCGATTGTAGTGATTCTATTTTTGATAAGCTCCTTCCTCATTAGTTAATCTATGCTCCAATTAACCCTTGAGCAAGTTGGCACACTTCAGAGCCGGTAACTGTAGGTATACCATCATTCTCAATAGTTTTGTAGAAAAGTTGGTGACAATCACAAATCAAGAAATCGGATTTTCATGATTTTTGAAGTGAATTATAAAAAAGGACATCATTTTCTACACATTAAAAAAATTTTCCACTAATTTTTGAAAAAATAGCTTTAAAGTTCTTGTTTTTTGATGTTGTGATTGGTTGTCTCCAACCAAAATTGAAAAATCCAGCAGTTGTCGAGTTGTCAGCATCATGAGAACATGTCAACTGTCGAATCAGGCCTTCCGAGCTAAAAATAATTTAGAATGAGGAATTTTATTATAATTAAACTTTAAGGTGAATTCCAGATTTGACGTGGTTGCATTTGTCAAAACCAACCTCCACTGCTTCCGCTTTGCTCCAACTGCTTCAAATGGTCCAACTCGGAAAAGTGTAAAGGTTGATTAGACAGATATCAGGGAGCGACTAGTAGCTCCCCACCGCTTGTGACTGTCGACCTACCTACAGCGCACAGACTGGTGAGAGAATGTATTCCATATTTGGCAATAAATTATACTTACATGTTGTATTTCTTATGGGAAAATCATGAAATTTAAATTGTGGTCTTATTAAAGAACCAACCGAAACCTACCTCACCTTAAAAGTCTTCTATTTTAGTGCTCTTTCGTTTAGCGAAGCAATTTTTATAGGAAAAAGTGTACTTTCCAGTTCGGGTTTTCTGACTCTACCCGAAAAGTTTATACAAAAACTTTTATTTGAGATGTCCTATGACTACGGTACCTTAATTTCTAGAGCTAGTTACGCCCATGTACAATTCCTTTTGATGGTTTCTCGTAGGTACGAATACATTGCTGAAAAAAGCATTTCTCTACCCATTTCTAGTCCTAAACTGTACACTTGTATGATATCTTGCTAGTGTGTCAATATCAATCACAAATTTGACACTTGTACATTTTCGTATCAGTGCGCATCCTGATTTGGATCTTCGCACATTTGTTATTCCACATATTTACCTGCCGGTAAACAGTTTTTCTTTTGTGTACGTCCTTATGTGTAGTTTTATGGCGCTACAGTAGGCAGTTTTACAAACATAAACTTTGCATTTATAAGGCTTATCGCCACTGTCACTGTCGGAGGTTTATTATAGCCACAACCATCATACTTTTATGGTTTCTCTCCTAAGTGAACGTAATCACAATTTCTATACGTTTGCGGTTTAGTTCCGGTGTAAACCCATATATCCAGGTTTAGAATTCTATTGCTTACACAAACTTCGCACTTGAATGACTTTTCCAGTGCGAAAGGAGTCCTGCAACGGCAACATAATCACAAACATTTACATCTAATTCATTTTTCACCTGTGTGTATTTTTAAATGTTGCTGCTATTCTGTGAAAATCTGTGCTCACAAATATCCCAGTTGTAGAAGGCTTCTGTGTGTGGTTGTGCGGTTTAATAAATCATCGACTAATTTTTGTTATCCTTCAAACTCCAAGTTACAATAGCGGTCAAATGTTTTCAACTGTTGCTCACTCGTGCGATTTAAAGCCTTTTTTTTTTTATCCATTTTCATCTTCAATTTTCATTCAATGCTTGATCATTAGTTGTTTATATCACAGTTGACAGCTGTCAAATAGAAAACTATTGGAGTTAACAATTGAGCGCCACCTACTTATATAAGGTCAGTAGTAAAATGCCTTGTATCCAAAACAAATGAGTAACTAATAACAAGCAGTCGTGGCCGAGCGGTTAAGGCGTCTGACTAGAAATCAGATTCCCTCTGGGAGCGTAGGTTCGAATCCTACCGACTGCGATTTCTTTTTTTTTTTTTTTTTTGATCAAAATCGACTTTTTCTAAAAGTTTATTTTTTATAATAATACAAAAATATCTAACTGCTAATGAAAATGATTACAATTTTATGAAAATTAAACTAAATGAAAAATGGAAATGTAAAAATTCTAATCCACTTCTAATTTTCTGAAATTTCCAGTGACACCATAGACGGCATCTTCTTCACTTCCACAGGAGACACCCGCAGCTGCTTTCAAAGCCGAAATGGCACCTTCTCGGGCTTTCATGCTGTATAGTTCCTCTTTGACCCTCATCTCGTCGTTCATCATCAATGTTTTGTGCGACTTCATCAATTCTTCCTTCCACAAAGCTAAAAAATGCATAAATCAGTCCTCTGTCGCCGAAAGCAGTCTAAACCTCACCAATCATTTCAGCCATGGGCATGGTTCCCCCATACTCCTTAGGAAGAATGTCCACTTCAACGCTTCCGCTCTTGATGAGGTCGTCCAAACTCGAATGTATGTTCACTCTCTTCCTAATTTTTTCAGAAACCAAAGACAGTCCAAAATCTAGCAAAAATTTAACTGAAGGGTGGACGTTAATCCCATGCACTTCCTTGTGTCTCGTTGGCAGTGTTTTCTGAAATTTGATCACTTTTATAATATGGCCAAACACAAAAGTTTTACTTACTTCTCCGTTTTTAACCAGACGAACCGCTTCTTTTGGCGTGAAAAGCGACAAATAAGACAAACCAACGCCCTGTCCGTCAGCAACGTAAACGAAACCGCGGATTTGGTTTTCTTCGTCTTCCATCAAAGTTTCCGAGATGATTCCAGCAAACCGCAACATATCCGCATTCATGTATTTATTGACGTCAAAGACACCTTGCGTTGAAAAAAAAATTAATATGTCAAATATCTATCAACTCGGTTTCTTAGATAACTCGAAAACGGTAAAAGATATCAAAAATATTGGATTACAGAAATTTTCGTTCTTTCTAGGCGGATAATTTCGGGCCTTCAAAATATTTGATATCTGTCACCGTTTTCGAGTTATTGGAGAAAAACGATTGAAAAACAATGTTTTGCGTACTTTTCAATGCGATAGATGACCTTCCACGCCCCCTGGTGGGCAAGGTTATCTCAAAGTTATTGTTATGCTATTGTTAATTGCAACGCTAACTCTATTCGTCAGGTGGGGTAGAAAAGTTACCTGTCACATTGAAAAATTTCTGAATATGTGGGGCATATAAAATGTTTTTCCAACAAAAACAAAATGAAATCGTAAAGCTTCTGCATAATTTTTAAACATTTAATGATGAGTCCAAAGTGAAAATAATAATTAGAGAAAGAATGCAACTCAAAATAGATCAAACCAATAATGTCTTGGGTTGAAGTCTAAACCTCCATATTGGAACCGCCATTTTGAATATTCCAAGTTGAATCGTTTTCTGAGGGTTTGATGTTGGTCGAAAAATCATTGACGAAGTGGAAAATTTTTAAATTCTTAAATTAAATTTTCCTTTTTGTCGTTTTTTTACAAAATATATAAAACCGCCCCCCCCCCTAGGATTTGTAATAAATTGCTTTTCAATTTGTTTTTCCATAAAAAATTTCCATATAAATAAAATTAAAAATTTTGAATTCCAAAAGAAAATTAATAAAATCAGAAAAAAATCATAAATGATTTAAAAACCAAAAAGTTATAATTAACATCGGGTCAACCAACATCAGAATTCACAAAATTTATCATAAGTAAAAAATGTAAATATTTAAATTTCTAGAACAAATTAATATGAATAAATATTTTCAATGGCAAATGTTTGCCCCTGACCACTTTCTATTGAAATATATTAAACCGCAACCCCCCCGCCCGCAAATTCTCTTTATAAAAATTTTATTTTTAATTTTTAATTTAATAGTTGCCTCTATAAAAGTATATTTAAAGAGTTATGGATTCTAAAAAAAGATTAATATGATCATGAAAAAATCAAAAGTTGTAATTTACATTTGTTTACCATAAAAATTCATAAAATCGGCAGAAAATAATTATAAATGATTTAAAACAAAATGAAAATGTTATAAAATTTAACATCAGGCCACCACAAAAATTCATAAAATTCTAATTATTTCAAAAATTGAAATATTTAAAATTTCTAGAAAAATATTTATGAATTTTCAGCAAATTGATTCCCTCTACCCCCTTTGGAGCTATATCGATCCCCCTGCACCTTTCACACTGTAACAAATTATTGTTCAATGATTTAAATAGTTGCCTAGATAAAGGCAACTGTTGCCACCTCCAAAAATTTACAAATACAAAATTTCTGGATCAAATATTTATTCTTCTTTCTACAACACAAGTGAAACTCACCCCCCGCCCTATTCTCTCTGTAACAATTTGCTTTTTGATATTAATCATAAGTGATTTTAAAATTCAAAAAAATTATAATTAACATCAGGTCAACATTAAAATACATATAACTCTCACTATCAGATTTTCCAAACGAAATTATTGATCAGTAAAAATCATAAGTGATTTTAAAAACAAAACAAAATATAACCAACGTCAGGTCAACATTAAAATTCATAAAATTCTTACCATCAGATTTATAATATTAAAAAAATTTATAAATTTAAAATTTTTTCATCAACAATTTATTCGTCTATCTAAAACACAAGTGAACCCCCCCTCCCTCTTTATTTACTCTGTAACAATTTGTTTTCGATATTTAAGTAAGTTAAATAATTGCTCGCGTGAAAGATTTTTATATAATTAAATTGACAGAATCCTAAATTCTCAAAACAAAATTATTGATCAGTAAAAAATCATAAAGGATTTTATAAATCAAAAAATTATAATTTATTATCATCAGATCAACACCAAGATTCGTAAAATTTTCACCATCAGATTTACAATATTCAAAAAATATAAATTTAATATTTCTGTATCAAATATTTCTTCTTCTTTTTACAATACAAGTGAAACTCCCCCCCCTATTCTCTCTGTAACAATTTGTTTTTCAATATTTTAGAAACTTAAAGTGTTGCTCCCATGAAGGATTTCTATGTAATTAAATTAATAGAATTCTGAATTCTCAAAACAAAATTATTGATCAATAAAAATCATAAATGATTTTAAAAATCAAAAAAATTATAATTTATTATCATCAGATCAACACCAAAATTCGTAAAATTCCCACCATCAGATTTATAATATTCAAAAAATATATATTTAATATTTCTGGATCAAATATTTATTCTTCTTTTTACAACGCAAGTGAACTCCCCCCTCCCCCTATTTTCTTTGTAGCAATTTTTTATTTTATTTCTTTTAGCAATTTTTTCGATATTTTAGAAACTTAAAGTATTACCCCCATGAAAGATTTTGATGTAATTAAATTGATAAAATTCTGAATTCTCAAAACAAAATTATTGATTAGTAAAAAATCAGAAATGATTTTTAAAATCAAAAAAATGATAATTAACATCAAGTCAACATTAAAATTTATAAAATTTTCACCATCAGATTTTCAAATCGAAATTATTAATCAGTAAAAAATCATAAATGATTTGAAAAACTAAAAAAATTATAATTATTATCAGGTCTACACCAAAATTCATAAAATTCCCAATTTAGATTTATTTAAAAATTTACAAATTTAAATTTTCTTAATAAAGTATTTATACTTCTTTCTACAACACAAGTAAACTCTCCCCGCCCCCTATTCTCTCTAAAACAATTTGTTTTTCGATATTTTAGTAACTTAAAGATTTGCCCCCATGAAGGATTTCTATATAATTAAATTGATAAAGTTCTGAATTCTCAAAATGAAATTATTGATCAGTACAAAATCATAAATGATTTTAAAAGTAAAAAAAATTAAACCTAACATCAGGTCAACATAAAAATTTATAAAATTCTCAAAACAAAACTATTAATCAGTAAAAATCATAAATGATTTTAAAAACCATAAACATTATAATTATCATCAGGTCTACACCAGAATTCATAAAATTCTAACCATCAGATTTATAATATATTTAAACATTTAAATGTTCTGAATCAAGTATTTATTCTTCTTCCTACAACACAAGTTCTCTCTGTAACAATTTGTTTTTCGATATTTTAGTAACTTAAATAGTTGCCCCCATGAAGGATTTTATATAATTAAATTGATAGAATTCTGAATTCTCAAAACAAAATTATTGATCAGTAAAAAATCATAAATGATTTTAAAATCAAAAATTATAATTTATTATCATCAGGTCAACACCAAAATTCGTAAAATTCTCACCATCAGATTTATAATATTCAAAAATATAAATTTAAAATTTCTGGATCAAATATTTATTCTTCTTTCTACAACACAAGTGAAACTCCCCCCCTTATTCTCTCTGTAACAATTTGTTTTTCAATATTTAAGTAACTTAACTAGATCCCCATGAAGGATTTTTATATAATTGAATTGATAGAATTCTGAATTCTCAAAACGAAATTATTGATCAGTAAAAAATCATAAATGATTAAAAAACCAAAAAAATTATAACTAACATCAGGTCAACATTAAAATTCTTAAAATTCTCACCATCACATTTATAACATTTAAAAAATTTACAAATTCAAAATTTCTGGATCAAATATTTATTCTTCTTTCTACAACACAAGTGAAACTCCCCCCCGCTATTTTCTCTGTAATAATTTATATTTCCATATTTTAGTAAATTAAATAGTTGCCCCTACGACGGATTTCTATATAATTAAATTGATAGAATTCTGAATTCCCAAAACGAAATTATTAATCAGTAAAAAATCATAAATGATTTTAAAAACCAAAAAATTACAGGTAGTTCGCTGTTCCTCGGAAGAAGTGTGGCTACCATCAGGGTTATAATATTTAAAAAATTTACAAATTAAAATTTTGGGATCAAGTATTTATTCTTCTTTCTACCACACAAGTGAAATTCCCTCCCCCTATTGTCTCCGTAGCAATTTGTTTGTTGATATTTTAGTAACTTGAATAGTTACCCCATGAAGGATTTCTGTACAATTAAATTGATAGAATTCTGAATTTTCAAAACGAAATTATTAATCAGTAAAAATCATAAATGATTTTAAAATCAAAAAAATTATAATTTATTATCATCAGGGCAACATCAAAATTCGTAAAATTCTCACCTTCAGATTTATAATATTAAAAAAATATAAATTTAAAATTTCTGGATCAAATATTTATTCTTCTTTTCTACAACACAAATGAACCCCCCTTTATTCTCTCTGTAACAATTTAATTTTCGATATTTTAGTAATTTAAATAGTTGCCCCATGAAGGATTTTTGTACAATTAAATTGATAGACTTATGAATTCTCAAAACAAAATTATCAATGCATAAAAATCAAATGATTTTAAAATCAAAACAATTATAATTATCATCAGGTCAACACCAAAATTTATAAAATTCTCACCGTCAGATTTATAATATTAAAAAATATAAATTTAAAATTTCTGGATCAAATATTTATTTTCTTTTCTACAACACAAATACCCCCCACCACCTATTCTCTCTGTAACAATTTATTTTTAAATATTTAGATAACTAAAATGGTCGCCCCAGTGAAGGATTCTGTATAATTAAATTGATAAAATTCTGAATTCTCAAAACGAAATTATTGATCAGTAAAAATCATAAATGATTGAAAAACCAAAAAATTATAATTAACATCAGGTCAACATTAAAATTCATAAAATTCTCACCATCAGATTTATAAAATTAAATTTTTTTACAAATTTAAGATTTCTGGAGCAAGTATTTATCTTCTTTCAACAGCACAAGTGAAACTCCCCCCCTATGCTCTCTGTAATATTTTAGTAACTTAAATAGTTGCCCCCGTGAAGGATTTCTATATAATTAAATTGATAGAATTCTGAATTCTCAAAACGAAATTATTAATCAGTAAAAAATCATAAATAATTTAAAAACCAAAAAAATTATAATTAACATCAAAATTCATAAAATTTATGATAAGATTTAAATTATTACAATAATAATTTAAACATTTAAAATTTCTGGAACAAGAAATCGTTAATGCTTTCCTTTGAAAATTTAAAATAGTTGCCCCATTAAGAATTTCCATGTAAATAAATTTGAAAACTTTGAATTTTAAAAATAAAATTAATTTAAAGTTTTTTATTAAAAAAAAAGTTGTAATTGACATCAGATTTGAATTATTTCAAAAATTTAACATTTCTAAAATAAAAATTTATTAAATTTTTGTGCTTTTTCTTTAAAATATATCAAACCGCTCCCCCCCCCCCACACTTCTCATTTTATAAATTTTTTTGAATTTTTCAGTAAATTAAATTGTTGCTCCCACGAATAATTTCAACATAAATTAATTTAAAGACTCGGAATGCTAAAAAGGAAATTAATTAATTAAAAAAATTATAATTGACATCAGATCAACATCAAAATTCATAAAATTCTCATCGTGAGATTTATATTACTTCAAAAATTGAAAATTTCTGAAACAAATGAATTATAAATATAAAAAATCATAAATGATTTTAAAAAAACAAAAAGTTATAATTAACATCAGGTCAACATCAAAATTTATAAAATTCAATTTGAGATTTATATTATTTCAAGAATTTAAACATTTAAAATTTCTGGAACAAATATTTATGAATGTTTTTCTTTAACAAACTTTTACCTTTGTTCTCTTTCTACAAAACATAATTAAACCGTTTACTCCCTTCCCCCATCATTCTCTCACCGTAATAAATTGATTTTCGATTTTTCAGTGACTTAAATAGTTGCCTCCTGGAGGAGTTTTATTAAAAAATTTGAAAACTCTGAATTATGAATAGAAAATTAATTTAAAAATTATCATCATTTTAGTAATTTAAAAAAAGTTATAATTGAAATCAAAATTCAACATGAAATTTTACTTATTTCAAAAATTATAAATTTTTCAAATAATTATTTATGAATATTTTCTCTGTGCTTTTTCTGAAAAACTTGTTAACCCCCCCCCCCCCGCGCTGTAATTAATTGTTTTTCAATTAAAATTTTAAAAGTTTTCGTTGGAAAAACGAAAAAGTTTAAAAATTCAAACCTGGTCTGCAGATGATTACTCTTCTTCCCTGGCTGTCACGTTTTGGGCAACAGAAGGCAAATCCAAGATCGGTAAGTTCTTCCATTTGTGGAATCCTGATGTCCAAACTGCAGAATGCGGCTCCATAGGACTGTTTCAGCAAAATGTAGCGTTCCAGAGCGGCTTGGGCTTGCAAAACGCTAAACTTTTTGCAACGCAAAAATCTCAGAATAAAATTGGAATCTAAAATGCAATTATTATGAAGACGTCAATCTTCAATTTTGGATTTTACCTAAACGGCAGTTATCGATGCGAGGATTGGTCATGATCCAGTTTCGGACGGCGGCTATGGCTTGTTCCCGTGAATTTTGGTCCTCCCTCAACTCATTTTTGGCCATCAGTTGAGTTTCCTCGGATAAAGTACACACATACTCGTCTGCTTCGGTCAACCACTTGGAAGGAGTTTCGGCCATTTGTGCAACTAAAAAATAATTTTGACCATGAAAACGAAACACGGAAGTCTCACGTTAGTGTGTCACGACAGCGAAAGTGAAATTATGTAACGCAATGTAACTTGTTATATCATGAATAACGTGACCGAGTTTACATTTCTCCAAGCCGCAGGAAACAAGATTCCTTTCTAGGTCAAAACATTCAAACGCCACATGCTTTATGGTATCGCCGTCAGCATTTCTTTAAATTATTATTATTATAATTTATTACACATAGAAATTGTTAATTCTGCTGACTGGAAAATTAAACAATAAACAGGAACGTTAATTCTCAAATTTTTTAAATTAAATTTCCCGCCGCAGCGCTGAAAAAGTTGAAAAAATCGACGCGCCAAATAAACAAAATTTAAAAATTGAAAATCAAAAAAACCGAAAGTAAATCGTTGAAAAATTTTAAATTGGATGCCCTTAAATGAAAATTAGATCATGTGGGTGGTTTTATTTGAAAAAATTGTTTATTAGAAATAAATTAAATTCTACTCACATTTTTTAAAAGAAACAAAACTTGCGCGGATTGGGAATGTACTGATCTCGAATACGCAGGGGAATCATAATATAAATGGTGTCTTATGTGTAATTAGGAACCCCTCCATTTTAAAGAAATTTGGCAAGCTTTCGTTGTCTAACGTCGCGGTGAAAAAAGAAAAACAATTAATTAACAAAATTTTTGTTTCCGGTAAAAATATTGTTTGATTCAGTTCCTAAAACTTTTTTACTTTTGTTATACTTTTACTCTTTTGTAATAACAGAAAATGTAAAAATAATTGCAGAAATTTTATAGCATTGTGGTTTTTTGATTTCCTCAGTTAAAAAGTGCACGCAGTGGTTAATCTTTTGTTAAACTATCGATTAAAAATTAAAACACTGCGCTGGAAGTTAAAACAAAAGAGAAATCGAATTTGAGAGTTAGGGTTCAAATTGTAGGCCCAAAGCAAATTAAAAAATTTGATAAAAATACTCTAGTAATTTATTTGAGTAAATTACGCCGTAGGAGATTTCTCAGTTTTAAAAATACCAAATTATTCGAAATTTTACATGGAAAGGATTATTTAATATTTTAAAAACTAACGGCGATTTCAAAACCAAATTTGGGATTTTGTATTTTATAGTAAATTTGAGAGCTGATTAGATTTTGGTTGAAATTGGTTGAATTGAATTTTTTAAATATTTTTATTTAATATCAGTTTTTATTTCATAATTCAAAAACGAATGGAAATTTCAAAAACAAATTTGGTTTCTAATTGGTTAGTGAAAAATAATTTTATTATTTTTATTTATAATTTTCTTTTTCTTTTTATTATTAAAATATAAATAGAAATACCAAATTATTCAAAATTTCAGGTTAAAAAAATCTTATCACATGGAAAGGATTATTTTAATATTTTAAAAACTAACGGCGATTTTAAAACAAAATTTGGGATTTCATATTTTATAGTAAATTTTAGAGCTGATGAGATTTTGGTTGAAATTAGTTAAATTGAAATTTTTTAAATATTTTTATTTAATATCAATTTTTATTACAAATTTGAAAAAGTAATGGAAATTTCAAAACCAAATTTGGTTCAAATTGCTTAGTGGAAATATTTTTATTCTTTTTATTATTATAAATTTTTTTCTTTTAATTAGTAAAAATTAATTTGTAAGTATTTATTGACACTTTCATTTTTAATTCTGACATTTTGCAGCCGCCATTTTGTATTTTCCACGTTTAACGTCGGAATAATAATTGATGATCATTATTTTACAATAATCAACTGTTTTACAATATTTTAATATATTATTTTAATGGCCATTGTTGTGCGGCCTGCAGGCCGCACTTAGAGAAATACATATTAAACTGATGGTAAAACTTACAAAAATCATAAAAACTAAAACATAAAAAAATATGAGATATGAGATGAAGGTACAGAATTATTTTTATGAAAGAACCGCCAATTTGAAACAGAACGCCAAATTTCGATAAAGTTCGGTCCCATAACAAACGCTAATACGTGCGGACGCAAAACTGCGTTGGGTAATTAAAAGATTTTAAAATTTCGCTTTTTCAAGTTGCAGTTTTCCACAAATTTAAGTAAACCACGTGAAATTATTAATAAAATAATTAACAATAAATGAATTGTATTAAAATAATAAATTAAATTAAAAGTAAAAGTTTTAAAAAACATGGAGGACCGCAGGTGTCGGCGGTATTTAAAAATGGGCTTATATTGAAATTTTATGAATTAAGCGAAGAGCGCAAGAATAAATTAGGAACAAAAAGAAGATTGGGCGAGAGTTAATCAACCCTTGTCGTCGTCCATAAACGACATCCTTAGCTTGGGGGGGGGAGGACAAATGTGACGTTTGCATAAAAATTTAATTTTTGAGATTTGTAAAAAAATTGTTCTCGAGGATTTTTTAATAATTTTAAAATATTATGATGATAAATGAGGGGAAACTCAGGAAACCAACTGCGACAATGGGGAGGGGGAAGGGGGTCAAAATTTGGAAAAAATTGCAAACGTCTTTTACGGACGGCCCCCTAATGCGATTATCACCATTTTTTTTAATTTATGAAAGATAATGCAATAGACGAATAAAATACAATTTACGATTCGACCACAAATTTTAGGAAAAAACGGCTATAAAGGAATCCGATCATATTATTGGTCCCTCATTTTTATTTTTAATGGTCTCTCCACAATTAACCCCGCCCATCTAAAATTAAAAATTACATTTTAGAAGATTTTAAATTTAAAATGTATGTGCTGAAGATTGACGCCGCCTACGGCGGCGCCCACTATAAAAAACATCTCTAGGATGCAGAAGAACTCGAAAATTTTGGATGTTTACGCCAACAGATTCGAGAATCTTGCTAGAATATCTGAACACACGTACCGTCTACAGAATAAATTTAATATTACGCAATACTCTGCTTGTTTGTCTTTTATGGAAAATTCGTAAATTTTAAACTTAAAATTTGGGTTTACTTTAGGAAACCTTCATTTAAATTAAAACATTCGTATAAATCTGTCAAATGAGCAGCTGTCAGTTTGATATGAAATCGTTGATGACCACGCCTTCTTGCCACGCCTCCTTATTCCCACCATTTAAACTATGTACTATTGACAACCCATTCTATGCACTCCTTGGGTATTTAACCGACGCCTCTTAAAATACTTGCAATTAACAGCAGAGTCAGGTGGCATACTTCAAAGCCGGCAGCCATAAAAGATAAGTCACATGTAGGGCCGACTCCAGGGATAAACCGAGCAATCTCCTTTCTCCGACAAATTTCAGAGCATTAATTTAGGACTGGACGATTTAAAAATTTCTCAATCGATTAATTGGTTAACTGAAACAATCTATTTTATCTAGTAATCAAACAATCGATTAATCGAATAATTTAAATATCGAATGGTCGATTAATTAAATTATCAAATTTTCTTTTTATTCCTTAAAATCTGAGAAATAATATAGGTTAATAATATTGTTGCGATATTTTCTTCAAATATTTTCGAAAATAAAATTGTCGATCAAAAAATCAATCGATTAATCGATACCTAATGATGAAATATCGATTAATTTTTTATCGATTAATGAAAAAACTTGCACAGCATTAATTAATATTATTTCAAACATTCCGCAGGAAATGCAATCAGATATTATTTTAAAGAAAATTTAATTACGTAAATTAATTTAAAAAATTTCCGAACGTCAAGAAAACTCCATTTCAATGTCAAATTTCAATAAAAAATTGTCTCAATAGTTGATTTTTCTTATATTTTCGTTTGTACCTCCGTTGTTTTAGGAGGATTTTAAAAAGTGAGAAAGGGGGAGTTGAAACAAACTAATTTAAAAACAACTTTTTAGTTTTTGAAACACTCAGAAAAAACAAAAGACGTGCGAAAGAACATACAGTTTAACGTAAAATATAAACTACGTCACAGAAAAGTTAGAGTGTTCATATCTGGGATTCGGCTCTCTTTCCGCAGCCTCCGCTTTGCTGCGGCCGCTACAAGCCGTTTTGATAAGCGCTTTACTCATTAAAAATATCCCTCTAGAACGGTCCACCTCGACAAAGTGTGGATGTTGACCCGACAGATATCAGGGAGCGACTGGTAGCTCAACACTACAGAATACACTAAAAAATGTAATTTCGAGTTCGAATCTTAACTTTAGCCATTGTAATTCTCTGTATATAATCGGATCTGTGCCAAACCATGCAGGCACCGAATCGGGTCTGCGCCAAACCATGCAAGTGCCGAATCGGGTCTGAGCCGAGCCGTACTGGCATCGAATCGGGTTTGTATCGAAACGGCGGCGCCAAAATGTCTGCTCCGAACTAGCTGCGCCGAAATAGCTGCTCCAAACTAGCTGCGCCGAAATGGCTGCTCCGAACTGGCTGCGCGCAACTGGCCCAAATCCCTTTCTATCGTTTGTTAAAAAGTTGACTTGTGAAGTTTCTCAAACTTATGAAAGATTTTCTATTATTTGTTGAATTTACTGCAATACTGATGATTTAAAGATTTTACGTCACCATAGCAACGGTGAAATCTTCAATCTGTTATTGATAAATTGATAATGTACTTCAAATAATCTGGTACTTTTCTGGGTGTGCTACTGTTTCTTCCTCTTTTACGGTGATGATATCCTTTGACATGTCAGATAGGATTTTCCAATGCACAATGGAGATAAACATCTGGGCAACCATACGTCATCTTTGTCAAAAAATCTTCTGTATTGACATTTTTTTTGAAATTTTCAACTCCTTTCTCTTAGTCATGTAAGGGTTCGTAAAGTCTTGGAAGACCTTCTTCTGTTTTTACACAAAAAATTAGAATTTGTAACCCCCAACCCCTTCCGCCTCTAGGGCTATCCTCCATTCGTATTTATAATAAACCTTGCCTTTTGAAGTAAAATATAATCTTAAAACGTGATTGGTTGGTTTTCACAAATTTGTCAATATTTTAGTTCCAATGTCACAAATTTGTGAAAACCAACCAGTCACATTTCAAGATTATATTTTAGTTCAAAAGTCAAGGTTAGAGTATAGTACCTACTACACTTAAATAGTTCAGTTGGTCCAATACCAAACAAAAAGGTTTTTAATATTTTCAGTTGGTATGTTGGATTTTTGTGTTCTGCACATAATTTTAAAACTTTTTTTTACAATTTTTAAGGTTTAATCCTAAATTGGAAGAAAAGCAAAACATTACGCAAAAAATGCTTAGTACCACCTCCCGCTTAGTAAAAGATTAGAAAGCAGTTTAATTTTGATGACGGGTACAAGAATTTTTTGTTGAAAAAAAATTTTAAATTGGGGCAACAAATGTTTTTCCATTGCGAAAAACAAAATTCGTTAATTAAATTTTAAAAAAATAAAATTGTGACCACTAAATTAATAACAGTGAATTTCAAAATAGTTGGTACGTTTAAGTTTCTCAGACAGCACAACAGTAAAAGATTTTTGAAAAACAGTTCCCCGAGAAACACCATCACGTGCACATGCACAAATTTCAACATTTTATTTTATTATAAAAATTATTATTGGGGCAGATTTAGTTACGAACTTTTGAAGAGCCGTCCATGAAGGACGTCCCTAATTTTTTTCAAATTTTTAATCCCCCATCTCCTTTTGTCACAGTTGGTCACAATCTTTAATCCTGCGCTCTCAGAAACGTCCAATGGTTACAAATCACCCCCCCCCCTCGTACTCCACGTTCATTTTAGAAAAACATTTACAATTTTTAGCTTTTACATTTTTATTTAGAATTTTTTAATTTTTTGTATTCATAAATTTTCAAATAGTTTAGAGGGCACAATTTTTTATAAATCTCAAAATGAAATTTTTATGTGGACGCCCCCCATCAAAAACGTCCTTTATACAAGACTCCTTAATAGAAAATCTAAACATTTCAGTTTGGGAAAAATTTCTTCATTTAAGCTTACAACAATGAAATCTTTTAAAATTACTGAAGCATATGATTTTGTATGCAAACAACTCAAAAATTAAAATTGTTTTGCGATATTTCAAAAAAGAATTTAATTCCTCTTAAAAGAAAAGCAAACGTTCTCCTTGAAGTGATTAAGGGTTCATGGCACCCAACTTCAAATAAAAAGAAGCATAAAATAAATTGGGCCATAGCAATATAGTAAAATTCAAAACGTGGTTACAGTAAAATTATTACTTTAGAAGTATTAAAATATATAAGGGAGCACTGGAGCACAGGTCCCCCAAATGTGACAAGAATTTCAATTTCTTTAAAATTCAGATTTAAAATCGCTAGACTATGCCCTCTCGCATGTCCCCCCTTTTAGAGAATTAAAAAAGGAAAGCTAAAAACATAATTGAGATTATCTAGGCTCTAAATTACGACCCCCCTATTATTTTTGGTTTTTATTTTCTGTTACTTTTAAAATTAGTAAAACAAAAAAAAACAAAACCCTAATATAAAAAAGTAAATTTTAGAAAATTTGTATCAAAATTAAAATTTACGCACCACCAACGAGAGATATGCTAGGAAGTTAAAATTTTACAAAAAAAATGAGACCAACATTAACTTTCTTAAAAAATTATTAAAATTGGAAAAATTCAAAATGGCTGTTCCAATATGAAAACTTGAGCTGAAGCCAAGACATTAAATGACAACAAATTTTGTTTCGCTAGTTTTTTCGCTACAAAAAACGTTTAGAGTAATTATATCTGGCAGGATATTTCGTACCCCTCCCCGGATCTACACAAGCTTGAACTGCAAGTTTTCTCTAATTATTATTCCTACATTGGATTCCTTATTCGAAGAAAATGGGTAGAAAAGTAAATTCAATTTTTGCTTTCTGCTCCATGTTGAAAAGTGAAAAAACAAAATTTGTTATTGTTCGTTCTGTTCAATTACACGTTACCATAGCAACGGTCAATCAGAAATGTTGAACTTCAGTTCACTTCCGATAAAAATAATCTGAAGAGACCGGGGGGATGTCAGAAAACCCCGGTATCGGAAAGCAGAACATTAAAAAGTTTTTCTAAAAGTTCCTCTATAGGAAGGGGGAGGAGAATTTATTAATGTTAATTTTGGTTTTCCTAAGAAAGTAATATTCCTTATTATATAAATTTTTATAAAAATTTGAAACTGACTCAAACCCCGGTATCGGAAAGCAGAACATTAAAAGTTTTCTAAAAGTTCCTTTATAGGAAGAGGGGAATTTATTAATGCTAATTTTGGTTTTCTAAGAGAGTAATATTCCTTATTATATAATTTTTTTATAAAAATTTGAAATTGACTCAGAAAACCCGGTATCGGAAAGCAGAACATTAAAAGTTTTTCTAAAAGTTCCTCTATAGGAAGGGAATTTATTAATGCTAATTTTTGGTTTTTCTAAGAGAGTAATATTCCTTATTATATAAATTTTTTTTATAAAAAATTTGAAACTGACTCAGAAAATCCCGGTATCGGAAAGCAGAACATTAAAAGTTTTTCTAAAAGTTCCTCTATAGGAAGTGGAATTTATTAATGCTACTTTTGGTTTTTCTAAAGAGTAATATTCCTTATTATATAAATTTTTATAAAAATTTGAAACTGACTCAGAAAACCCCGGTATCGGAAAGCAGAACATTAAAAGTTTTTCTAAAAGTTCCTCTATAGGAAGGGGGATTTATTAATGCTAATTTTGGTTTTCTAAGAGAGTAATATTCCTTATTATATAAATTTTTTATAAAAATTTGAAACTGACTCAGAAAACCCCGGTATCCGAAAGCAGAACATTAAAAGTTTTTCTAAAAGTTCCTCTATAGGAAGGAATTTATTAATGCTAATTTTGGTTTTCTAAGAGAGTAATATTCCTTATTATATCAATTTATTTATAAAAACTTGAAACTACTGACTCAGAAAACCCCGGTATCGGAAAGCAGAACATTAAAAAGTTTTTCTAAAAGTTCCTCTATAGGAAGGAATTTATTAATGCTAATTTTGGTTTTCTAAGAGAGTAATATTCTTTATTATATAAATTTTTTATAAAAATTTGAAACTGACTCAAAAACCCCGGTATCCGAAAGCAGAACATTAAAAGTGTTTCTAAAAGTTCCTTTATAGGAAGGAATTTATTAATGCTGATTTTGGTTTTTTAAGAGAGTAATATTCTTATTATATAAATTTTTCATAAAAATTTGAAACTGACTCAGAAAACCCCGGTATCGGAAAGCAGAACATTAAAAGTTTTTCTAAAAGTTCCTCTATAGGAAGGGGATTTATTAATGCTAATTTTGTTTTTCTAAGAAGTAATATTCCTTATTATAGAAATTCTTTTATAAAAATTTTAAACTGACTCAGAAAACCGGTATCGGAAAGCAGAACATTAAAAGTGTTTCTAAAAATTTCCTCTATAGGAAGGAGGATTTATTAATGCTAATTTTGGTTTTCTAAGAGAGTAATATTCCTTATTATATAAATTTTTTTTAAAAATTTGAAACTGACTCAGAAAACCCCGGTATCGGAAAGCAGAACATTAAAAAGTTTTTCTAAAAAGTTCCTCTATAGGAAGGGGGGATTTATTAATGCTAATTTTTGGTTTTTCTAAGAGAGTAATATTCCTTATTATATAAATTTTTTTATAAAAAATTTGAAACTGACTCAGAAAACCCCGGTATCGGAAAGCAGAACATTAAAAAGTTTTTCTAAAAAGTTCCTCTATAGGAAGGGGATTTATTAATGCTAATTTTGGTTTTTCTAAGAGAGTAATATTCCTTATTATATAATTTTTTTTATAAAAAATTTGAAACTGACTGAATATATACTGCTATGATCCAAAATTATTACCGCTAGTGTTTTTATGTTAAAATAGACGACATAAGCTATAGCCTTAAAATTAAATTTATTTTATGTTGATTGAAACTTTTCCTCGGCTTCTAACTCTTCATTGGCTCAAAAACTCCTAATTTTAAACTGCATTTTTGGTGAAGGGGTAAAATTAAAATTCAATGCAATGATTAATTTAAATTTAGAATAATCGTGTAAAGGTTCTATCAAAAATCGTGTCATAAATCCAATCATGAGAAAATCTATGATGTAATTGAGATTAGATTTTTGAATCTAAGATTTCCTGTTTAAAATAATTTTAAACTGCCCCTAAAATTACAATAATGAATTTTTAAATTACAAAATAAATTTTTTAAAACCTGTGACCATTTTCTATTTAACTTGTTTTCTATAAAGAATTAAATTTTTGTTTTTAATTAAATTTTTAAGCTTGGTGTTTTTAGTAGTATTTTTCGTTATTTCCAATTTGTTTAATTTTTTTGTTGAGTTCCATTGCCTGATTTTTCACTAATTACTCTTGTTGGTTAAATTTAATTCTTTCCTATTTGTTTATCTGTGAGCTATATTTCATTTTTTACTGGGCAATTATTATTAAAATCGCCATCATCTGCGGCCTCCATAAACTTTCATAAAATCTTTTTTTTATTAAAATAAACTTCTGCCCAAATTATTACAAAAATTTTAATTACTTTAAAAATACTTCCAAAACCTTCTCAACTTGGACTTTTCTGAATTTGGTTTATTGAATTGTACGCTTCATTTCATGGGTATCAACAGAGGTGCCAACCGTATAAACTAAACTTTTGGTTTTATTTTTCTAATTTTTACAACTTCACTTGCTTTTTAATTTCACTGTTTGTTTTCAGTAGTCAGATTGAACTTAAAATTAAATTGAAATTAATTATTTCAGTTTTTTGTAATAAAAGCAAATAAAAAAAAAATAAAAAAATTGTGTTTCAATCAAAACGGAAATATTATTCTCATCCAAAGGTTGTCATACATTCCCACACTTGAACAGCATGGGGCATAATAACGATAATGCTTCTTTGATTACATACAAATTGATTAATACTTAAGCCAATTAGGATTTTTTTAATAACTACTAGCTAATAACTGGCGGATGTAATCTTCAAAATTTTAGCTTTCACAATTTCTTTTTAATTAATCGATATTAATTTGCGCAATTGCTTTACTTATATTGATTTCGCAAGTATCTCACATAATTTTTCCAATAATTACGTTACAACTTATTGATTAAATAATTGAATAGAAAAATTTAACAAAAGTGCGAGGAGAATTGATTTTTTTTACTTAATGAGCTCACCTTGACAGCTGGAGCCACGAAAGGAGGCGCATCGCCTGATACAAACGAAGTTAAATATTAGAAGTAATTTATAAATTGCAAATTCTTAATTTCCGTTATGTCTTCGTAAAAAATGTGTATTACATAGGGAACACAATTGAAAAGTTACATAACTGTTGCATCATCGTGTATCAATCACAATGTAATTATACCTCAGGGAAAGTAATGAAACGTGACATAACAAATTAGATGCCAAAGATAGCATGTTTCGTTTGAGAAATGAAAAGGAAACGAAATTATTAGACCTACATTCAAATTTGAAGTGGAAGTGATTTTAATTATTTAAAAATCAACTGTTTTTTCTGCATGACAAAAATAAAAAATTGTCAATTGTTATTTCGTAAATTGCATATAATGCACTCGAATTTAAACAATTTAACAATAATTAGAAAGTTTATATGAACAATAATTGTACAATTATATTGATTATGAGGTATCACCCACCCACGATTTGTTATTATTCAATATTTGTAATTTTTTTGATTATATAATTTTAATAACCACATTATAATCACAAAATCCAAATTCGGCATAGATGTAGTAATATACTTACTCCTTTAGGGACTCGTGAGTCTATCCCCAATTTAACTATCGTTTTAA
Source organism: Lycocerus yunnanus (assembly GCA_036346125.1). Lineage (NCBI taxonomy): Eukaryota > Metazoa > Arthropoda > Insecta > Coleoptera > Cantharidae > Lycocerus > Lycocerus yunnanus. The sequence goes on along the minus strand of JARFIX010000033.1, from coordinate 1,480,683 downwards.
GGGTTATTAAAAAGGTAAAAAATTACTTTATCGAAAAATTACAAGAGATCTTTTTTGTAGATAAATAAATTTTCCTTTTAATTTGTTTTTTTGTACAATAAAAAATTTTAACCCCAGTGTAAAAATCGCATTTCAACGCGTCATTTTCACAAAAGAAACGGTTTTAGAAAAAAATATTGAATAGAAAGTTGTAAGGCATTTTAATTCCATGTAATTTCATTTCATATTTTATTTTACCCTCTAGGAGAAAAATCAACCAAGTTATTGCTATTTGTTGTTAAAAAAGTGTATTTTTATTGAAAACAAAATTGTTAATTTTGTTAATTAAATGCATTTTAACAGAAATAATTCATATACCATTTTTGTGGCTTTTGTGGAAATAAATAAAGTGATGTTTATTATTTTCATTCTAATACAGTTTATTACATAAAAAATTAATTTTTTTATTTAATTATTTTTGAAATTGAATGATGAAATTATTTTGAAAACTAAAAGCCCTATTTTAACAGAAAAAACAAGCATGATTAGAATGTAGGTACACAAAATTGTTATTTTTTATTGTAGTTAGTTTTTCTTTAATTTGATACTTATATTTCTTATTGTAAATTTTAACAATTTCCCTAACTTTTTCAAAGCTTTCCTGAATAGTATTGATAATTTTCTCCGACTTTTCAAAACGTGGTTTAAAACAAAAATCAAATATGGATCAATTGTACATATGTTTAAAAAATATGATTTAAATTTTTACAAGGTAGGGTAAGATGGGGTCAAACGGACATGGGGCAAACGGACATTTTTAGAAAAAATTCGTAAGTTTTTTCAGAAAAGGCGCCGCGTTATTATTGCAGTATTACTAGTGTCGTTGACATTTGAGGTAATTAATAAGAAAGTAATTTGTTAAAATTTTTCCAATCTAAGGCTATTATTGCATGTTAAAAGTGAGGAGTGATAGGAAATGTAAGTAAAAATTAACGTGTTGTTATATTTTTGTTAGAAATTATTTAGAATCTAAGTATTTTAGTAAAAAATTTAAAACTTATAGTTAGGTCAATTAAAACCAAGTGTCTTTGGAATTACTGCCACGTAATTTCATTGTCCTAATATTAATATTTATTTAGATTTTGAATTAAAAAAAAAAAATTCCGATGCGGGGCAAACGGACATATTGATTGAAATTGATATTGATTGATTGATATTGATTGAACCGGATAGTACAGTATTTATGCTTTTTTTTAAACAATGTTTACAGAAAAATGGTACAGATCCGGATTAGAACTACAGAGAGGAGCTCGTGGAAGCTCGTGGAATCAAGAAAATATGAATCTTGTCATAATTGCTGTAAATAAAGATAAAAGGCTCTTAATTCAGCTGATAAGTTGAATAGCGTTCTTATCATCATTCATTGCGACTAAAAGTGCGAATTTAACTATTTATAACGTATATTAAACCTTATGTCCGTTTGCCCAGGAGTGTGGGGGCAGACGGACATTTTCACTTATGTTTGTTTTAGGTTAAGTTCTCAAAAACTGTTTCTATTTTTTCAACTTTAATCTCATCATTTGTTAGCTTAATAATTGAGATATCAAACCAAATAATTAGTTCTTAAATATTATGTTGCTTTTATTAAATATAACTATAAAACCCTTAGAGTGTCCGTTTGACCCACTCTTACCCTAAGCGAAATTAGGGCTAAATTTAACTGAAGAGACTTTAAAAGTCGAAACAACATTGTACAACGGTGTCTTAAACCAAAACTGTAAATTGGAAAATTTTAAACTTTCACTTAGCTTGTAAAAATTAATAACTTTTTTTATACAACACATAATTTCACAAGTTAATAAACGTAATTTATAATTATGGATCAATTATTATTGTACCAAAAATGTAATTACCATATCAAAAATTATCAATAGAACAAAACAGTTGAATTATTCATCAAAACAGTTGGATTTCTGAACCAAGTAACAGCTTTCTTGGTTAAAACAGATGAATTGCTAAAAACTGTCCAATAGTTAAAAAAGTATGTTAAATTGTTAATAAAACAGTTGAATCAAAAATAATTGAATCAAAAACAAATATTGTATTGTGGAACTACCAATTGAATTAAATTCAAGCAAACAGCTGAATTATTATAAACTAAACAGTTTAATTTATTAAACAAAACAGTTACATTTTTAATATTTGGTTAGTAACTTCTTTGCAAAACAGTTTAATTATTAAAAAAACAGTCTTATGCCTAATTTCTACACTCATAGTTTTCAAGTTAGCAAACTTCAGGTTAAATTGACGAAATAACCAATCAAACGACAACAAAACAAATAAATCAATCATCTGATTGGTTATTTCGTCAATTTAACCTGAAGTTCGCTAACTCGAAGATAACTGTGAGTGAATAAATTGAACATAAGAGTTGAAAAATATGTTAAAATGGTTACATAAACAGTTGAATTGTTGAATCGAAGATAATTGAATTATTGAGCTACTAAATACAATTGATTTTTTTATTTTGTTGATAGCTTTTTCGTAAAGAGTAACAAAAGAATAGAATTTAAATAGACCATAAATATACGATACTAGCTGACCAAGGTTGTGCGGCCTAAAGACCGCACTGTTGGGAATAATTTTAAATTCCTCTGTATGGTCTATTATTATATTTAATCATACATTTTTAAGTGAACAGTAAAAATGTTAAAAGTTTAAAAATAAAACTATTTGCAGTCAAAAGTCCAATATAACGCAATATTTGTTACAGCTGCACATACATAGTATATAGCTGGATACCCGGCTTGCGGGTCTCACTAAAAATAAAATACTTTGCCTTTGTCTGAATTTACTTTTTTGAAAAGTTTGAGAATTTTAAGTTAAGGAAACGGTAAAATTGTTTGTTCGGACCAAACAAATTTATTTGTTTGATGATTCAAAGAAATCTTGTCTTCTTCTTGGGTTCTTCTTGCATTTTTGGAAATAGGAACCAACTGCATGGTAAACTTGGCCTTGAATTTTAAACGTGGGCATAAAATTTCCATGCCGTATCTCGGTGGCACCAAACGATGTCATTTGAAAAGCGGAGTTGTACTTTCGTATATTTCTAAGGAAATTATCCGAATTATAGTGAGTGCCAAGTAGTAAACTCTTTAATGGTTCTGGCGGTTCAACAATGTCATCAAGTAAAACTTTTCCACTACAACAACACAGGCCAGGTGCTTCTTTTCCCATTTTAATGCACGACAGTAGTTACAGCTGGAAGTCATGGTTTCAATCGAAACGTGAGAATCGGTTGCATAATCAATGGAGACATCATAATTAAATCCAGACATTTCTCTACTTTTCCATGGGACTGAAGGAACACTTTCATTTTCTACTTCCATATCATGCAAATGATCACCATCATTAACTCTTATTGGGGCTTGGATTTGCTGTGAAATGGAATCCTGTGCTGGGTCGGAAGCATTATGATCATTTATGTTATCGGTACTTTGATTTTGTCTACAAAAACGCTGTCTTTTGGCCACAGTAGAAGAACGACCAAGATTTAATTTTCCTTTAACTTTATATGCCACTGTTTGTTATGATTCCTTCGTTCCTTTTTTTTGTCAGTTGATTTCCAGATTTTTAGTTTATATAGTGATTTGAAGTAGGTTATTTAACCAACCTAAAAAATGTCACTAATCTGTAGATTATCAGATTAAATCTGTAGTTTAATCTGTTCAGACGTGTGTGTACAAAAATGTAATTACTTCATTGTTTATTAACTTACAAACGCGGAATTAGGCTTTAAACCTGCTCCAAGATGTACTCTATCATTTAAAAAAACGGCAAGTCGATCGATTCAGTAGTTTCGGAGATCATGCGTGACAAAGAAATACCATTTCACATTTATATATTGTCATGTTATCAACTTAAAACTAAGATAAATAACCTTAATAAAGTAAATTGCATCGTCCGATTAAAAACCGCAGCTTCGATAGATGAAGTGTAACCTCGGATGGAACTTTTGTTGGAACGGGTTGTTAATTTTGGCATGTAGCATTTATAGAAGGTTCATGGCATACCATTGGAGCCATTTTGAACACAAAATTTCATTTCATAAGCTGGCCAGAGCAGTTAGCATTCTAAAATTAAAATCTATCCTACGGGTAGCACAGATAAAAGTTGGAATTGTTTTGCATATCCAATAGCAGCGTCCGCATTTCTTGGCACTATTGTAAGTGAATCCAAAATCCAAAAGTTTCAAATAAAGCTAAAATGAGCAAAGGAAAATTTCATCCTTCGGAAAATCTAAAAAGAGATTTAGATAACATAAAAAATTGTAATTACATCATAAGGCATACCAAAAGTTGAGGATTAATTTGTAGAACGATTTGCTATACAAGTGAGGATGGTAGATGCAAAATTGAGTCTTCTACATTGAAAAATGTGAAACTGTTACCTGCAGAAATGTCAAAAATGTTAATTTTAGTGATAATTTTGTTAATAGGATAAGGATTTAAGTGAGATTAGTATTGTAAGATGAGGAATTAAAAACTAAGTGTTACGCAAGTGGTTATGATAGGGAAAGTGTGTGGAAATAAACATGGAGTGCAAAAGAAAGAATTCGTACTTTGACAGATGATTGTGGAACGACCAGTGAACTTGGAATTTTTCTAACAATTTTGTGTGGAACTGCTTAGTAGTCTTTAATTTTCGTGAAAGTTTCAAAAGGATCCGTTTGATAAGAATTTACAGCCAATTGGAATCGAGTTTTTGTTGGAAAAACCCAGTTATAAAGTAGAAATCCTCAATTTAATAGGCTTCGCGATGCGAAAAATACGATCAGTCGACAATTTTCACTTGCCCAGATAGGACGTAAAAATTTCGTTCCTAAAAAATTCAAAATGAACAATAAATTATAAAATAATTTTGTCGACATACAACATGCAACTACTAGTGACGCTATAGTTTTTTATGTAACAAAAGTGATTTAAAGAAAGTGCAACGGAGAAAAAGTTATTAAAGAAAAATTTCGTATTTACCTGTGAGAATTACATGTTTGGAACCACTGCGTATTGAAGAGGAAGCAATGACCTGCTAATCAGCTGATCGCACACCGGTTTGTTTATTTCGTTAATAATTTAAAAACGTATAACATGAACGATTTACAACGTTTTAGTTTAATTAGTTTTAAGTAATTTTTAATTTAAATGGCCACTTGTTTTCTTAGTATTAGTCCCAACACGACCACATCATTACACTATAGATTAATTAAAGAAAGAAACTACTTTGGTGACATCTTTAGTCAATTTTGTAAAATATTATTAAATTAATACAGATTTCAACACAAAACGCCAAGTTTTTGCGGGAGTTTATTTAAAATTCAAAAACAGTTTATTCACAGTAACAGAAGCGAAGTTTTATCTTCAAGATTGCAGTTAAAGAAGCAGCAAACGTAAGTACATCACAGGTGGCATTTCATCTACCGTTGGAAATTTTGCATAATTCAGTTGGTTTATTTTACAATTATTTTGTTACTATTATCAATCTAAATATTTACGTCGAGGCGGACATTACAAATTTGGCAATGCTCGATCTTGCCAAGTAAATACTGGCAAACCAATCGAGAACTCACGAACTGATAGAAATTTTAAAAAAATTAAAGTAAACTTGTCACGTAATTAAGAAAATTTAAAATGAACACAAAGAGTAAAGAGAACGTAGAGATAGAGTCAGAGGACAAGAGAAAAAAGTTCAGGGATTTTGCTTGTAAAATGATGAACTTAATGGGACAAATGGGAAATAAAATAGATAAAATAAATTCAAATATGGGAAAAATGGAAGGTAAATTAGAAAAACAAAGTGAGGAATTCAGGACGTATATGGGACAGATGGAAAGTAGATTAATGGGAAAAATAAAGGATGTGGGAAAAGATTTAAAGGGGCAAATAGAAAATCTAAATACAAATGTTAAAAGTACGAACAGTAGAATGGGTGAGTTAGTTAAATCGTTTGATAAAGTTAAAGAAATTCAAGAAAAAGATGTAAATTTAGAAATTCAAGTTGAGGTAGGTCAAGATAGTAATGGTAAATTAGGGGATAACGAGATGATTCAGGTAGAATGGAAAGAAGTAAGAGGAGGTTGCATTATGATAGATAGGAAAGTAGTTGGAGTAGAAAAAGTGTTTAATTGTGTTAACGGAAGAAAAATAAAGGTACACGAAAGGCAACGAGAGGGGTACGAAATAAAAGTAATGAATCAGAAGTTGAAATTTGAGTTAGTTGAGGAAGTAGAGAAGTCATTAAAGGTAGTCGAACAAGGTTACGAGAACGAGGGAAGTATTAATGAAGGCAGTAAAGGGGTTATAATAACAGAAATATTAAAAAGATTGCTAGAGCAAAGAGAAACGGTGGAGGAAAATTTAAAGGAAGTAAGGGGGTGTAAAGATTACGATGATTATAGACACATTGCTTGGTATGAAAAATTAGTTAAAATTTGTACAGGGTAGGAAAGGCATACCAACAAAGTAGCTCCAGTAAGAGGAAGAAACGAGAAAAATTAAATGGAGTCAACACGGAAAGCAACTAAGCATTAGCAATCGGAAGTAGAAAGAATAAGTAGCAGTAATTGGTAGAAATAAGTTAGGTTTAATTTAGTTTAGATTTAGTAGAAAAGGATGATGATAAAAGGGATTGAGTCGATTAAAAATAAATGGGGAATTATTGATGATTATAGAAGAAAATTGGAGGCCAAAGGAGCCGATGTGAAAGTATTATTGAAGTTATTGAGGCCAAAGAGCCGAGATGAAAGTATTATTGAAGTAAATTGGAGGGCCAAAGGAGCCGATATGAAGAAGTTAGGATAGAGAGAGTCAAATGTAGTACCGTAAATAAGTATAGGGTAATTGAGTATTAGAATGAGTCAGAATCGGATAGATGATTAAGAAGAGAATGGGTTAATTAAGGAATTAGGATAGTTTAGAAGTAAAGTAGAAATAGATGTAAATTTATTGAAGATTGGATAAATGAGGGATGAAAGTATTGGAAGTAGATTAAGTAAAGAACTTATGAAGAGTTTAGGTAGGAATTGGTAAACGAAGGATTAAAATTCATGGAGATAGAATTTGATGTTGGAAAGAGTTGGAAGGAAAGGTTATTGAGTATGATAGATTAGTTAGTAGTAGGAAGTAAGTAAAATTTGTAGGAAATTGAAGAAATATTAAAGTAGAATAATTAGAAATTTAGTAATGATGGGGAAGGTAATCGAAGTTTAGAAAAGGAAGTAGTGTGAATTGAGTGATTGGAAAGTAGATTAGAAAGTTGTGAGAGTTATAGAGAACGGAAGTAAGATGAAGTTGTAGAATGAAAGGTAGACATAAACTAGAGCCTGGGGAAGGTAAAAAGTAGAAAGTTTAGTAAGGTGCAAAGAGTGATGGAAAGTATTGAATAAAGTTGTGCTGAAGTTAGAGCCGGAAGTAAGAAAGAATTGTATAAGGGCTAAACGAGCCAGGAAAAGTAAGATAAGAAAGTTGGTAGATAAAGGGCCAAGTGAGCCGAAAGTAAGATGAAGTTGTAGTAAGGGCCAAGTGAGCCGGAAGTAAGATGAAGTTGTTATTATGTAGAAGAAGAAGTAGGGAAGGCAATAGGCCAGAATTTAGTAGTAAAGGAAGTTGAAGTAACGGAGGTAGTTTGAAACTCAGGATAGCATTATATGAATAAACAAAGAGCTTACGAGACAGTGAAGCAACTAGGATTTAAAGTTAGGTGACCATGTAATAATATGATTAGTGTAGAAACGGGATGGGGTCATTTAGAAATTCAAGGGGGAAATTCAGGGGAACGAATGAGATATACGTCAAAATTTATGAAATAAATAAAAAGGAAAAAGAACTCGTGAATGTTTATAAGTACAAAGAAGGAGGTTAGGTAAAAGATTAAGAGGAGACGGAGATGTAAAATAGTGAATTTATTGGTAATAAAATATGAGGAGCAGAAATAAAAAGTATACGAAGTTAGTTGAGAGATTTATGATGATGAATTAGGGGAATATAGAAGTAGGACAAAAGGTCCAAAGAAGTATTAAAGTCAGAGGTAAGATGCCTGATGAATTATGAAAGGGGGTAAATAGAAGAAGAAGATGATGATGTTGATTAAAATGAGTATACGAAGTATTGAGGTGAAAGATATGAATTTAAAGTGAATAAAGCTATAGGAAAAGAGGTGGAGGTAAACATGATGAGTTTCATATGGAAAATAAACATACACGAGGACTTAATGTAGAGTAAATAATGGTTCAACGTAAGGCAGGAGTAACGAAATAAAATGGTAAATAAAAAGGGCGAAAGGAGAAACAGTAATAGTAATAAAAGAGGTAAATGATTAAGACGTGAAGGTAGTTTGAAGTAAATAATAATGTAGGAGGTAACGGGAGAAATTTAGTTTGAGTAAAGGAGGAAGAATTAGGATGATAAAAAGGAGAAGAATTATGTGAGTAGAAGGAAGATGGTATTATAAATGATTAAGATGTAAAGGTAGTTTTGAAGTAGACGATAATGTGGAAGATAGATAGGGGGAATCAGATTAAAGCAGGAAGAATTGTGATGATGGAAAAGGAAGGTTTATGATGATAAAAGGGAGATAAGATAAAGACGATGAAGGAAAGAAAAAGAGGTAAATAAGTTAAGGAAGTAGGTTTAGCATAGTTTTAGAATAGAATAGATTAGAATAGATTAATGTTAGTATTTTGGGCATCGTAATGCGAGGAGACGATTAAAGTTTAGTTAATTAAAGATTAGGTTAGAAGTAGTTAAAGTTTATTTGAATAGTAGGTTAGGAGTGTTAATACAAAAGTCTTTGAACTATTTGTAAACAAAAATTTTGAAATTCCATGTAAGACAAGTGTTACCGAAATTTAAAAATTTTTATTTAGGGGTAATTATGTCATGTTATCAACTTAAAAACTAAGATAAATAACCTTAATAAAGTAAATTGCATCGTCCGATTAAAAACCGCAGCTTCGATAGATGAAGTGTAACCTCGGATGGAACTTTTTGTTGGAACGGGTTTTTAAATTTTTTGGCATGTAGCATTTATAGAAGGTTCATGGCATACCATTGAGCCATTTTGAACACAAAATTTCATTTCATAAGCTGGCCAGAGCAGTTAGCATTCTAAAATTAAAATCTATCCTACGGGTAGCACAGATAAAAGTTGGAATTGTTTTGCATATCCAATAGCAGCGTCCGCATTTCTTGGCACTATTGTAAGTGAATCCAAAATCCAAAAGTTTCAAATAAAGCTAAAATGAGCAAAGGAAAATTTCATCCTTCGGAAAATCTAAAAAAGAGAGATTTAGATAACATAAAAAATTGTAATTACATCATAAGGCATACCAAAAGTTGAGGATTAATTTGTAGAACGATTTGCTATACAAGTGAGGATGGTAGATGCAAAATTGAGTCTTCTACATTGAAAAATGTGAAACTGTTACCTGCAGAAATGTCAAAATGTTAATTTTAGTGATAATTTTGTTAATAGGATAAGGATTTAAGTGAGATTAGTATTGTAAGATGAGGAATTAAAACTAAGTGTTACGCAAGTGGTTATGATAGGAAAGTGTGGAAATAAACATGGAGTGCAAAAGAAAGAATTCGTACTTTGACAGATGATTGTGGAACGACCAGTGAACTTGGAATTTTTCTAACAATTTTGTGTGGAACTGCTTAGTAGTCTTTAATTTTCGTGAAAGTTTCAAAAGGATCCGTTTGATAAGAATTTACAGCCAATTGGAATCGAGTTTTTGTTGGAAAAACCCAGTTATAAAGTAGAAATCCTCAATTTAATAGGCTTCGCGATGCGAAAAATACGATCAGTCGACAATTTTCACTTGCCCAGATAGGACGTGAAAATTTCGTTCCTAAAAATTTCAAAATGAACAATAAATTATAAAATAATTTTGTCGACATACAACATGCAACTACTAGTGACGCTATAGATTTTATGTAACAAAAAGTGATTTAAAGAAAGTGCAACGGAAAAAAAGTTATTAAAGAAAAATTTCGTATTTACCTGTGAGGATGTTGATGACGATGTCCAATAAGATTACATGTTTGGAACCACTGCGTATTGAAGAGGAAGCAATGACCTGCTAATCAGCTGATCGCACACCGGTTTGTTTATTTCGTTAATAATTTAAAAACGTATAACATGAACGATTTACAACGCTTTAGTTTAATTAGTTTTAAGTAATTTTAATTTAAATGGCCACTTGTTTTCTTAGTATAATTCCCAACACAAACACATCATTACACTATAGATTAATAAAGAAAGAAGCTACTTTGGTGACATCTTTAGTCAATTTTGTAAAATATTATTAAATTAATACAGATTTCAACACAAAAGGCCAAGTTTTTGCGGGAGTTTATTTAAAAATTCAAAACAGTTTATTCACAGTAACAGAAGCGAAGTTTATCTTCAAGATTGCAGTTAAAGAAGCAGCAAACGTAAGTACATCACAGGTGGCATTTCATCTACCGTTGGCAATTTTACATGCAATTCAGGTTGGTTTATTTTACAATTATTTTGTTACTATTATCAATCTAAATATTTACGTCGAGGCGGACATTACAATATATAGATAGATATAGTTGACAGGTCCGTAGCCAAGATTTCTTTTCGAAAGGGCACTTGCAAAAATTTTCCAACTTGAAAATACTACACTTATTTATTTTCATAATTCAAATTTTTTACTTTCAAAAAGAATTTTTTTTAACGTGCCCCCCTGGCTACGGGTTTGCTAACTCATAATCTGTAAACATTGAATGCTTTGCCTTTCAACAGCAAGGCACTGGAGGGTGTTCCACACCCCCCGGTTTGTGCAGCTTAGTTTTTATGAAAAATAAATCGAAGATATCAGCATAACCGATCTAGAAAAAATCTCAAAAAAAACGAATTAATCCTAACTTTAACAAGTCACAATCAAGTAACTAATATCCCAATTAGCTCAAATTATAAACCATACTTTTAGAGACCGGGGGTCTGGGGAGCACCCAGGTACAGTCAAAGTATTATAGATAAATTTGCAAACTTATGGTCTTCAGTATTAAGCGATTAATAGTGAAAGTTTTAGCACAAGAAATATAAAGCAGCGCCCGATAATCTAGGGAGAGAAGATTATGAATCTCCCCGTATAATACGTCATTGTTCTCAAGAAAATCAAAGGGCTATAATAAACCCTACCCATAATCTGTAAACATTAAATGCTTTGCCTTTCAACAGTGAGGGTGTTCCACACCCCCCGGTTTGTACAGTTTATTTTTTATTAGAAATAAATCGAAGATATCAGCATAACCGATCTAGAAAAAATCTCTAAAAAAAACTAATTAATCCTAACTTTAACAAGTGACAATCAAGGGTGTTCCACACCCCAGACCCCTGGTTTGTGCAGTTTATTTTTATTAGAAATAAATTGAAGATATCCGCATAACCGATCTAGAAAAAATCTCTAAAAAAAACTAATTAATCCTAACTTTAACAAGTGACAATCAAGTACTAATATCCCAAATTATAATCCATAATCCTACTCTCAGAGACCGGGAGGTCTCGGGGTGTGGAGCACCCCCCAGCTACAGTCAAACTATTTTAGATAAATTTGCAAACTTATGGTGTTCAGTATTAAGCGATTCATGACAGTTTTTAGCACAAGAAATATAATGGAGAGACCGAAAATCTGGGGGAAGAGGATTATGAATCCCCCTCCCCGTATAATACGTCATTGTTTTCAAGAAAATCAAAGGGCTATAATAAACCCTACCCATAATCTGTAAACATTGAATGTTTTGCCTTTCAACAGTGAGGCATTGGAGGGTATTCCACCCTCCCAGACACCCCGATTTGTGCTGCTTCCTTTTTTAGAAATAAATTGAAGATATCCGCATAACCGATCTAGAAAAGATCTCCAACAAAAACTAATTAATCCTAACTTTAACAAGTCACAATCAAGTAACTAATATCCCAATTAGTCCAAATTATAAACCAAAGTTTTAGAGACCGCGGGGTCTGGGGGGTGTGGAGCACCCCCCAGGAACACTCAAACTGTGATTGACCTGAGACCCTACTCATAATCTGTAAACATTGAATGTTTTGCTTTCAACAGTGAGGCACTGGAGGGTGTTCCACACCCCAGACCCCCGGTTTGTGCAGTTTATTTTTTATTAGAAATAAATTGAAGATATCCGCATAACCGATCTAGAAAAATCTCTAAAAAACTAATTAATCCTAACTTTAACAAGTCACAATCAAGTAACTAATATCCCAATTAGCCCAAATTATAAACCAGACTTTCAGAGACCGGGGTCTGGAGCACCCCCCAGGTACACTCAAACTGTGATAGATAAATTTGCAAACTTATGGTCTTCAGTATTAAGCGATTAATAGTGAAAGTTTTTAGCACAAGAAATATAAAGCAGTGACCGAGAATCTGGGGGAGAGGATTATGAATTCCCCCCAGGATAATACGTCATTGTTCTCAAGAAAACCAAAGCGCTATAATAAACCATACTCATAGGCCTGAGCAGGATTCCAGGTATTTTCAAGTTGGAAAATACCTACACCTATTTATTTTCAAAATTCAAATTTTTTACTTTCAAAAAGAATATTTTTAACATTTCGGTGGAGCACTTACTCCCAGGCTACCCCCTGCCTTCGGGGCCTGATAGTTGACCTTTTCAAATGATAAATTAAGTACTAACGTTGAAGTTTTATGTCGAATTAAACAATTTTAAAGTTGTCCAATGTTTCAGACCGTTTATTGAGCCATTTTCCCAACATATACATAACAATAAGAATTAAGTAAATAATTAAAAATAATTGACCTGTGCGAAGATAAACTTAAGTTAATAAGAAAACATTATTCATTCTGATCAAATCGCTTTTTCTATCACATTTCAGATTCGATCAGAACCAAAAGGGTTTTCTCATTAATTAAATTAGTCTTCGACAGGTCAGTTATTTTGAATTATTCACTTACTTATTCCTTATTTTTATGTATATGTTAGAAAATTGGCTCAATAAACAGCCCGAAACATTGGACAACTTTAAAATTGTTTAATTCAACCTAAAATCTCAACGATAGTTTTTATTTAAAAAAAACAGTTTAGTAGTTGAGAAATATGTTAAATTGTTTTAAAAACAGTTGAATTGAATTATTATTATTTTACCTAATCAGCTTAATTTATTAAACAAAATAGTTACATTTTCAATTTTTTGTTAATAGCTTGATTGTATCGAGTAGAAAAACAGTTGAATTGTTAAAAAAACTAATTATAATATTACTATAACCACTTACTACTTATATAAAACAAATAAAAAATAATTCAATGTAACAAATTCCAATGTAAAGTAATATAAAATAATATTTAACAAAACGGTACGGTTTTATATGTGAGAAATAAACTGAATTAAAAATCGGAAAATAGTTTATCATCGGTCACATAAGGATAATAGAAAATTATTGCTATAATTGCATATTTTTAAGGTCAAAAAGAGGTTGTAAGATTCTATCGATATTTTAAAGCCGCATGTCATAATTATTAAAAAGAAATTTACCTTAGAAGCTCCACAAAATAACAAAATATTTAACAGCATTATTTTTTGTTGTCGAGCCATGATGGTCGAGCACAGAACATACACATAATTTTTAATTCCTGTCACAGGACACCTTTTTTTAACTTAATTAAAAAAAAAAGTGTGTTTGATAAATTTTTAAAACACAGTTTGAAGAACATCTTAATCGTAAAATAATTGGCACATATTATGTTATAAGCATTTTAAAACTGCAGCTTATTTTATAAAATTTCGCTCTATGTACTAATTTTATCCTATAAAATATTTGACTACGCATATACACAACATAATTAAACATTAACATAATAATATTAGATTATACGTTGTTAATTAGACAAAATAATAATTAAATTTAATTAAATAATGATGTCGAAAACTGTAAATGTGATTTTGGAAAACTATTCTTTCACTTTTTATCCTTCCTTGGTCGAGGACGATCACAGGCTGCAAACAGGCACATTCACCCTAGTGGAAAAATATGTTAGATTATTAAAGAAACAGTTGAACTGTTAAATCAAGGATAATTAAATTATTAAACCAAAAACAGTTAAATTATGAAACCAAAATCTCTTAAATTTTAAACAAAGCACAATTGAATTATTTAAACCAAACAGCTGAATTATTAAACTATAATATTATATATTGAGGCTATAATTACATCTGATGACGTTTCCGCATTCCAATCGCCATTTGCCTCTGTCTTGGGTATCTTCATCCCCTAGGTCTCTCTCGCTTATTGCTGCCGTCACTGGCCTGCCTTTTCTTCTCTTTTGTATTGGTATCCAATCCATCATTCTTCTCGGTCATCTCTCTGTCCCCATTCTCTTCAAATGCCGATATCAACTGCTTAATCTCTATGTCCACTTTGGTCTCTTTCTCACTCTAGTAAGTTTCGTCAATCCGCAACTTCTCCTCCAGTACTCCATCTCTCAATCTTCCCCTATTTTTTTTGACATTGCCCAATTAGCTTATTATTTATTTTAAAACGAAAAATCATCTAAATTGCCAAATGTTTGGAAGTGCAAACATTTGGCCTTAGCCATTTCAGCTTTGGCTCTTAGCATATCAGCTTCTGCTTTGATTTTAAAAACTTCTGTGAATTTATTGATAGCCTCGGCTAACACCTCGCTGCTTTTGAAATTGGTATCGTTTGCATTTTTAAACGAGTTGCAGGCATCCAGTAATATTTCATTTGTGTATCGTCCACGTCTACTTTTGTCACCTTGCGAAGTCTTAGATAACTAAAAGAAAGCAATCAAAAACTGTTTTCTACTCTCGTTAATGCACTTACAGGTTTTTCGACGATGGGTTGTATAGGTTTGTCATCTTCACTGCTTTGGTCAGGCGGAGGCATGTTAACTTCACTTCCATTTTCCGTAAAATCAGCAATTATCTTTAAAAATAATTAATATATCTATTCATTTACATTTACTTTCAACTTACAATCTCAAAAGGGTTCAAGCAGTTTGCCGAATCGATCAATGGCGGTTCTTCTTTTACTATGCCATCTTCCGCTTTGTGTACTGCTTCTAAAACAACAAAAAATGAAATCGATTAATACTGTAGGTAATAATTGAATTAATTTAATATTACCTGCATTCCTAAGCTATCTGGCAGATGAGAATCTCCCAAGTGGACTGTGCTGATTAATTTCAACAAGCGCTCCTCCAAATCAGAAAGGGCTTGGAAATCTTCGGTCCACCTCCCGTTCTAGTACTTTCTTCGTGGATCAATCGACTCTTTCGCTTCACATTCACTTTCCACTCAATGAATATCTACAAAGCTATATAATTAGCAATTCATTTATAAAAATTTTAAAACGATCATACCTTTTTCCATTGATCGGCGGATTTCCTAGGACCAATCGCTAAAACAGTCATTCTATCTGCAAAAGTTTGCCACAAATTTTTTATAGTTACAGCTTCTAAAGGCTTCGGTTTCCCGTGAAGTATTTTGTTACTCTTCGCAAATTTAAGAAGCTCTTCATACTCCAAACGCGTCGTTTTTTTTTGCCGTTTTGCCATTTTAAATGTCAATTCGAATCACTGAAAACGTGGTCTACAACATAAATAACTCATATGTTTTCGTCGGACCGCTTCGGGGTGTGCAGAATTGCCCGATCGTGAACCGAAATTAAAATGTTACTTTCTTTTTCCGACACACGTGAGCTCCAATACTGTGTCTCGCTTTAAAAATAACGTTGACGCTCAACGTTGTTGATACGTAATACCATTCCTGCAGTAAACGCTAAAAAAACAGTTATTTTAAAACTTTATTTTAACATAGTAGTAATCTTTATTTTTTAGAAGTTCTGATACAAAATAAATAAACCTGAAGCCACTCCTTTAATTTTGACTATTATTTACACGCACCCTGTACAGAGATTATTGTTTTACTAACTTCCGCAAGTCCTCACCTTGGCGCTTTTACACGCAAACAAAATCGACATAACCTTAAAGTTGACAGTAATTGTTTACTTGACGTTTATTGAAAACTTGAGAAGTTTTTATTAAACGGCAAATATGGAACGAGATTTGGAACAGCTTCAAACCGCATTGAGCGCCATCAAAGTTTTAAGATCAAACGTCGGTCAAGTTTTCACAAACGTGAGTAACGGTTTACGCGTTGACCATGGCGATGAGGGCAAAGAAAATCAGTTTATGTCAGAACTGCAAGAGCTTTTAACCACAGTGAATAACAATCTTAGGTAAAACTCCTTCTTTCGTTAAATTCGTTCATAAAACACTTCCAAAACTTATAGAGACGTCGAAAGCTCGGTGGCCAATTTGACACCTCCACCTGGACCATTTAGCTTGGCCAATACGACTTATTTAAGTCAAGAGACAACACAGGAGCGGCAAGCTTTGTATGGGCAGTTGGTTAACAGTTACAAGTGGACTGATAAGGTAAGATTGTTAATTTTTTTGGGAATGTAAGTAGTAAAAACTGCTGATTGTAGATTCGCGACTACAGCACTCTCGCAGGCAATATTTTGGCTGCCAACTCGGTGAACAAAACGTATAAGACATTCAGCACTACAAAGCGACGAAAAACTCAGACTAGTAACCACAATGTACCACCCGAAGTGATTGAAAATTTGATTACTGGCATCGACAGACTCTTCCCCGATGTTACTATTACGGCATCCCGCCCGTTTTCACCCAACCCGGTGATTCAGGCGTCTTTGGGTCGCGTTTTAAAATCTATTATTGCGTTCAAAGGTCTCATGATTGAATGGGTTGTTGTGAAAGCACATGCGGAATCAAACGACTTGTGGACAGAATCACGGTACAAGGTATTTCGTAAAGTGACTGAAAATTGTCACGCAGCAATGTGCCACTTCCACTCGCCCACGATGCCGGAACTTGCAGTGCGCTCCTTTATGGTGAGAAGTGTAATTTTGAAGGTTGTTATTTTATAATTTATGCATCTTTGAATTTTAGCATTGGTTTCACAGCTATAACACTCTCTTTAGTAGTTCGTGTAAACGTTGTGGAAATTATTTGAACAATAATTTACCATCTACGTGGAGAGATTTACGCACGCTGGAACCGTATCACGAAGAATGTAAATGAAGTTCAGATGTACCCGCAGACCTTAATTTCTGTGGTGGGTCGAATCTTTAATCACAAACTTGAAACGTTAAGTCGAAATTGTTTATTTATATATAGTTTGAGTTGATAGGTTAATTTTTAATGTGTATTTCATAAATTTTTATTAAATTTTATTTGAGATTGAAGAAGTAATTGCACCTAATCTTGCCACGCTATGCCACTTGTTCAATCAGCTTTACGTTTCAGCTAGCTCTTATACATTTAAGTAGCTACTTAGTCGAAGGGCAAAGGTTGGTTTGCAATCCGTTGTGGATTCTTCATTAACTAAATGGATTTACTCAGTATTTTCGTTAATTTACAGAAAACAGTTGCATTTTTAGCCAATAAGTAGTTTTTATGCATAAAACAGTTGAATTATCGATGAAACAGTTTAATGTTGATCAATAGTTGAATTCTTAAATATAACAATTGAATTGTTTAAACAAATTTGAATTATTAAACAATTTTGCTCAATAATTGTTCTTCAATTGTTTTTGGATCAAAAATTCAATTATTGCTAGTTCAATAATTCAATTGTTATGTTTAATCATTTTAATTCAATCATTTTCGTGAACAATTCAACTTTTTTATTTTCTTCAATACTTCAATTAATTTGATCAAAAATTCAATGTATTTAACAGTTGTATTTGACAGTTTAACTGTTTCTTCTACAATTGAACTGTTCTTTCAACAATTCAACTGTTTGCTAAATAAATCTATTGTTTATCTCAATAATTTTGCTGTTTTGTTTAATAATTATGCTGTTTTTTTCAATATAATTCAACTAATTTATTTGATTGTTAGATTTAACAATTCAACAATTAAATTGTTTGCTAACTAATTCAACTGTTTTGTCAATTATTCAATTATTTTTGATTTAATAATTGAATTGTTTTTGTTTCAGCAATTTTACTGTTCAAATGCAATTGCATTTTTTGTTAAAGTAATTGCAATTGTTATGTTTAACAATTCAACTGTTGATCAACATTCAACTGTTTCATCGCCAATTCAAATGTTTTATGCAAAAAGGCTACTATGTGTCTAAAAATGCAATTATTCAAGTGTTTCATGCAAGAAAGTCTTCTATTTTGTCTACCAATGTTATTTTTGATTCAATAATTCAATTGTTTTTTGTTCAACACTTTAATGGTATCTTTAACAATTCAACTATTTTTAGTACAATTGATCTAAGTTTGATTATGTTTACCAAATTTCAAAAAATCAAAGAAAAAATTTGTTTTAATCAGGGAAAACCTGGAAAGTCGGCGAATTTGTTTTAAAAAGTTTATTGGTAACCTTGACGAAACTGAAAACCAGTGAACAAATTGCAAAACCACTGGCATGTAGAGGATTGCAAATCAACTTACTGGTATCTAAAACGGTGGAAACAAATGAACCTCCCAAGACAAAGAATCCGCCCATGAATTCAGATGGCAGTAACGCGAAAACAACAATTATCGTTACAAATTCCAAAGTCTTGGTCAGCAAAAACTGCGGCCGACGCAGAGGTGCAGCTAACTGGCATTTCACTTGTTTCTTTGGGAATTCGATTAAGACCCGAAATTGTAATGGGCTAAATTTGTTGAGTCATCCAGGGATTCAATTAAAAATCTTATTGGCCACTCTATACTACCACTCGGTATGGGCTGATGGTAATAATGAAATATTTCTCGGGCGAAAAAATCCTCACCTCTGACTCGGAAAGCTGTTGATTGCATTACTGGCAACATTGCATTTTTGATACGAGGTTTTAAGTTTTTTGATACGCCACTGATTCCTAGAATGTTATTTACCGTATGACATGGTCAGATTTTTACAGCTCAGCTCATTTATTTGTTATTAGATAATCAAAATTGTTTAATGTAATTAAAATTCAAATACATTTATGTTTGAAAAGTGATAACAAGAATTGCCTCATTGGCCTACATTTTCATTTTTCACGCCTTCAAAGGCAGCGGAAGCGCCTACTCAATATTTATCGTTAAAACACTTTTTTGAAGCTTTGGTTGTTTTTGAGTTTTTTTCGATTTTATATGCATGACTTTTGGCATAGGTGGAATAGGTGGAGGTTTATCGGGTATGATGATGTCTTGAAGGTCTAGTAAATGAAGAGCGCAATCCATCTCTAATAGCTCTTCCAAATCTTTCGAGTAGTCTGGACTTCTGTGCGGTTTTCCTAAAAGTAAACTCAATCCGTCTATCCAAAGATTTGCACTTTTGGAGTTATTGGATATGCAATTGATGATTTTTCCATTATCCAATACAATTGAAAATGCATTTTCTGGATTCTTGCAACTAAAATTAAAAATAATCGGCAAAAAGAATAAAATGGGGGAAGAAACTAAAGTTTTACCTGTGATCCTTGACATGAGGACACCCTTTGCCCGTCACTAGATGTTTGATATCCATCACATTAAATTGAAACGGATTCTTCGTTTTGGACGTTTTCATTGTCTCGTCAGAATCGTCCGAATACAAAATGCGTTTGTTTTCCGATAACTTTAAATAGAAATATTGTTGTTTTCCTTTCTAAAACAAAATTGTAATTTAGCAATTGTCTTGTGCAACCCAACCAGACCGTACTTTTTCGGGAAGTTTGGGAAACACGCCCCCTTTTTGCATCACTTTGATCCTTCGTTCACACAGCAACATTTTATTATCGGCTATGTAATTTGTTTTGATCATTTGGACACTGGGATGTGTATCATACAAAACCTTCCATTCCTCTCGTTTTTCGTCTTGCCACTGCTCTTCCACCATGCTGTACGACACCTTCATCATATTTTCAGTTACAGATTTAAAAGTTGTAGGCTTCAAATCGAAAAGCATTTGGAGTTGTCGTTCTAAAACAATCAAAACCTATGAAGGGTAAAAAAGAGTATGGGTGAAATTGGAATTTATTACTTTGGGAAATTCTTGAAGAGTCCAAGCTTTCATTTCGCGTCTGGTCTTAGACAAAAGCCACATGGTTCTTGAAAACATTTCGTGAAAGAATGGTAATTTGGTTTCGGTGTTGAATACTACCGGAAGATAGGAATTCTTTGATCGGTGAGGCTTTTGGCCTATTTGGAGCAGTTTGGCCAAAAGTTTGGTGATTCTAAAAATGTTTGAAAAAATAATTTTCCACTCTCCAGTAATTAACTCACTTTTCGCTGGTTACAAATATACCGGGCTCATACAGATTTTCTTCTAGGAATGACTGTTTGTAGTGTTTAGCGTAGTGGTTTTCATAGTGCACTAAAAATGGACGAATTTTTATTTTTGATTTGCAAAATTTAGGGAATTCTTACCCAACGAGTCGTACGTTAGACAAGAGATTTGATTATCTGGGTGTGGGTTATTTTCAGAAAACACTGAATTCCCACTTTTTTCGCTGCCCATGCTCGCAAATGAAAGCCTAAAATTGGAAAGCCAACCAAAAACTGAAAGGTAATGAGGGAATTTTTAGAAATTCACCTGACACTTTCTACGTCATCCAGGTACGTGTTCGTGGAATTGGATCTACTTCTTTCGGGACATTCTTCAAATTCCATTATGGTACTCGACCTGCTCATGTTGTCTATATCGACTTCTTTCAGTTTGATTCCATTTGCTATGCAGATGTAGCTATGCAAAGCGTCTGCATGTAAACTAAAATGTTTAAACGTTTGCAATCAGATCTTGCGCTCTGGTGATTACCTCTCCCTGGGAATTTTTGGTGAAAAAAATTGCATGCTATTTAATTTAAATCCGCAGATTAACTAAATTCTGACTTCAAAAAATTAAGAGTTTGACCTTGGCATGTCGATGAAATTTGGAAAAGTTTTGCTCAAAATGAGCCAGCATCAACTTAGTTTCACTACTAACCACGCCTTCTTGTCGCGCTTTCTTGATATACTTCCCCTCCTCCTTCCGTTATCTACGCCCCACTAAAGTTACCTGTAATTTACAGGTGATTAACTCCTGCGTTAGGTAGCTATTTCAAAATACTCCGAAAAAATAAAAACTTTTTGCTTAACTAAGTACTTGAAAATTAGTAATAAATAATTTTGAATAATTGAATCCGTGGATGAATCGGCAGATTAATTAAATTTGCACTTAAAAAATTTGAAAGTTTGACCTTGATTTGTCGATCATATTTGGAAAGGTTTTGCTCAAAATTGTGCCAGCAGCAACCTAGCTGCACTACTAACCACGCCCCCTTTGCTATATTTTGCAATATTGACCTTTCCACTAACTAAAAATAAATAATTAAAAATTCATTTAATTTTTTAATTAGAATATCAAATTTGAATAATTAAATCCGCATTAATTAAAATTTTGCTTAAAAAATTTTCAAGTGTGACCTTGGCCTGTCCATCACATTTTTTGAGAGGTTTTGCTTAGAAATGAGCCAGCATCAATTTATCCGCACTACTAATCACGCTTCCTTGTCTCGCCTTTTTGGTGCACCCCCCCCATCAAATTATAATAATTAGCATATCAAATTTAAATAATTAAATACATGGATTACTCTGGAGATTAATTACCTTCCGACTTAAAAAAATTTGAAAGCTTAACCTTGATTTATCAATCAAATTTGAAAAAGTTTTGCTCAAAAGTGGGCCAGCACCAGCTTAACCCCACTACTAACCACGCCCCCTTGTCACGCCTTCTTGACCTGTGTTTAATATCTGCGTGAGGTAGCTCATTTATGCAGATTATCTCGAAGGAATAAAACGTTTCCACAGCCGGGTACAGTGAGAAAGCCGGCCCTGTATATATTAAAAAATTTCCAAGCTCGACCGCCCCATTACCTACTTTAAAACTGTTAATAATTAATTAAAAGTCATTTAATTATGATAATTAGAATATTAAATTTAAATAATTAAATCCGCGGATGAATCGGCAGATTAATTAAATTTGGATTTAAAAAAATGTAAAAGTTTGACCTTGACCCATCAATCAAATTTGAGAAAGTATTGATCAAAAGTAAGTCAGCGCCAACTTGACCCCAGTACAGTTCGGTGCATACCCTATTTGGTACGAGTACAGTTTTGATGCAAGAACAGTTCGGCGTGCCTGGTTTTTAATATTTTCAAAAAAATACACTTTTAGGGTGAATCTGAGATTTGGCGTGGTTGCGCTTGTCAAAACCGACTTTTCGCAGCTTCCGCTTCGCTCATTAAAAATATTTTCCTAGAACGGTCCAACTCGTCAAAGTGTGGATGTTGACCCGACAGATATGGGGGAGCGATTGATAACTGACAGCACCTCAGTATCAGTATCATAATTGATAATGCGAAGCAATTGGCGGCGGAGCCGCCTTCGTCTCCTTCATCTGACTTCGTACAACTGGTTTTGAGTTTTTGGTTTGCGATTCCGCAGCGAAGCTGCGTGTGGGCTTTGGGGGTTTCTAAATTTACCATTTAAATATACCGAAATGCAGAAAACTTGGGGACAAACCTTTGACTGATTGATCACAACATTTCGAATTGAAGAGACTGGGGACTGAGAGAGATTTGTACTGTTGTGCGTTTGTGGTTTTTCTTCTGCATTGCGTATCAGTACCCCCCCCCCCTCGGTACGAGTCATTTTCTGTTAACCGCAGGCTTTGCGATTCGAACTGCACAACAGCTTCATGTTGGAGTAATTCCCGTGATGGCGCGCAGAGCGGTTTGCGCAACTGATGAGGGGGTGTAATGAACATGAAAATGACATCGCTGCGCTTGTTCGTTTGTCTGTGACGATTTGTGGTACTAATGCGTGAATTATCTTGTATTACGTAGTAATGAGTGGAGTGAAAATAATAATTACCAGTGCCCTCCCACCGCTTGTAACTGTCAACTCACCTACAACGCACGGACTGATGATAGAATGTATTCCATATTTGGCATAATATTACCACCAAATTTATCCGAGCCGAATAGGGTATGCGTCAAATCATACTGGCACCGAATCGGGTCTGCACCTAAACGGCTGCGCCGAACTGGGGCATTCCCCCCAGTACCAACCACGCCTTCTTGACGTACTTCTCCGTCTCAACTTCATCCGTTGTAATTAAATTTGAAATGATTGGATGCAGAGTATTTCGAAAGATTAAATGGTTCCCATGGTTAGATACTACAAAGCCGGCCCTGAATTTATTAAAAATTCCCACACTAAACAAAATTTTCCCAAGCTCTGTCTACCCACTACTCTCTGTCATGTGAACACCCTGTATATATTGTGGAAATGTTTTTTTATCAGGACCAATGTCGAAAAGCGTCGTGTACAATATTAGGGCATTCTAAGGAATTTTTATTTAGGGAACCTCACACTTTTTAGGTACATATTACAATGGTGGTAGAAACTTTTTATCAGGACCGGCTTAATTAAACTTTTAAATTGGGTTTTAAATAAAACTCACCAACATGAATGATTGAAATCATTTTAAAAAAATTTGACGAAACTAATGATAATTTTAAATAAACCTAATATAATCCAACCCTGGAGTTGGATTTATATCATGGGGGGGGATTGGGCAGCTGTAAACTACTGTTGATAATTTTTAAATAACTTGATCTAATTTAGCCTAACTTAAAGATGGCGTTAAATTTTAAGAGTTGGATCGAATAAAATGTTTTTATAAACGCAAACCGATTACTTAACCTCAACATTGTTGTCAGCCATTTAAATTGATCATTTTATGTTAAATTACCAAGTAAACTACCAATACCAAGTGTTAAACATACCTGAGCACGTAAGTTTGATAAACATACAGTTCCCGTGCCATCAGCCTGTCCACGTTTCCTCTTTGGATAATTTTGGCAAAAATAAATCCTTTGTTACCTCTTTTATTTAATTCTTTGATATATTGGATTTGTTTTTCGCCTTTAACCGATTTGACCATTGCGTTAATCAGCATCATAGCATTGTGCTGCAAGGTTACATACTCTTCCTTCCATATAAAGGGCATCAAATCCTTAATGGACAACTCCTTAATGATCTGCAATAAAACGAGCGGTTAGACAGCAGACTTTCCAAATTTTAAGATCCTACTATTTCTTTATTTTGTTCATGCCCAACTAGAAAAAGTATCTGGCATAAAACAGCAAGCGCGTATTGGATTTCAAAGGAAGAGTTGACACTTGCAGGATGCTTGATGCACCGAATAATATTTTCGACCAATTCGGGAAGAAGTTCGTCGATGTATTGTTCTCGCAGCAAATGCAAAAGTGTGAGTAAGCACGCTGATAATTCTTTTCCATGCAAATATTTATCAGTTAACCACTGCATGACGTCATAGTGCTTACCTTTTTCCACTAAAAAATCAAATTAAACAAAAACAAAACTAAAAAACATTTTAATAACCTAAAACTTTGATGAATCCATGATCTAAGCTCAAAGAAAACAGGTATCGAAAGTCAGGTGCCGTTCGGATAGAAAATTCAAAAAAATTCGATCCACCAACGACTCGAGCGATTCCACCATTTCCAAAGTGTCCCCATTTTGGATATCGTTGAAATTGTTTTCCGTTACATATTTTTTTGAATTTTTTGGAACGGCGGTGTGACTGAATTTTAAAGCGTAGTTTTCACTGTTTTCCTGTAATAATCGAACAGAGCAATTAATTTGTTAGATTAAGGGACCCACTTACCAAGCTGTTGGTTTCGCAAAATTTTCCAATATTTTCTTTCAAAGACTTTGTTTTATTTATTATAAACAATTGCGTGTTACCTTCGAACGAAACTCCCACTTTGGCTTCCATGCTTGACCCAATTAACTAGTCAACTACACCTAATAAAAAAAATGATTCAGATTCCTGTGTGTAATCTTATCTCGGTGAGAGATAAACTTGTTAGTTGTTCTGTTATTTCATTTCTGTAAATTTTAAAATGTGAGCAATGTGTTTTTCTAAAATCACAACAGGAACTTTTATTCAAAAAAATCTAAGTAGTAACAAATATTTTTAAATTTTAGATTTTCAGAGGACCCAAGCTCTGAAATTTCAAACAAATTGTAAAAAATTAAATTTCGTACCATAAGTCCCTGACGGCACATAATTATTTTTATAAGTTTGAACGCGGGAAGCTTCAAAAGCGTAGAATTTAAAATTACAAAATGTAACCAAATGCGACAGAGGAGGAGGGGAGTTTGCCAACTATGACGTCCGCATAAAAATTTACTTTTGGGATTTGTAAAAAAATTGTGCTTCAGTTTTTTTTCATATAATTTTAAAATATGATAATACATGAGAAAGGGGGGCCTTAATTTTTGACCATTGGACGTTCCGGAGAGGGAGGAATAAAATATTGTGACCGACCAAATGTGACAAAGAGCGGAGGGGGAGGTAAAAATTTGCAAAAATTGCGTACGTCTTTTATGGACAGCCTCTAATGCGGTAAAAATTCTTTAAAATACAGTAAAACCTGTTTTAGTGGGTTTTGGTATGTGGAATTGTTCATGTGCAATTTTTTTTGCGATAATATATCAAAAAATTCCGTCAAAAGCATAGCATGAATAAAAAATAAAATTTTTTAAATGATTCTTTTATGCGGTCGCTATTCACCGCATAAAAACAGGTTTGAGTGTCAACATTAGTATACTTTGTTCAATGGCTGATTTACTATCAATTGAAGAGGAGGTTATCGTCATCATTCAGCTGTTGAAAACCTTATGTTTCTCCCGTACTCTGTTCATAATCTCTTCCACGTCGAAAACATAATCGCAAATGTAGACATTTACTTCGTTGATTCCACCATCGCCACCTATTGGATCTATTTAATTGTTAAATTTTGTTGTGAAGAATTGATGTTGTCGTCACAACGCGACGATTTAATTATTAAAAATCCACGGTAAGTGCCATCTTCAATCCACTTTCTTAAAAATTTCAATTACCCTTAATTACGTCACCAGGTCACTGCATCGCCAGAAATGCATTTCCCACATCTCATGGGAACTCTAAGAAAAAGGATAGACACCACCTTGAAAGCGGAGAGTATAAATATTGCCGCCAAAAACGCGGATAATCATTTGTTCAATTGAGTTCAGCCAAGCTCACGGGTGGCAGACCATCAGTCAAGCCCAAAGAGCTAAGTCGGTCAGTTCGCGTAAAAAAGTTTGCGTCAGTTTTATTTTATTTTAATTTTTTTTAATAAATTAATATTTAAGTCAATCATGGTTTTTTATTCGATTAAAAGTGGCCTGGCTACCAATCATCTTCAAATCTTCATCTTTAAATTTTGTAATTATTTTTTCCCCTCATCAGTATTCCCAACAACAAAATTAAGTGGTGGCAGAATCCTTATGCTACTAACCCCCCCCTAAGCTACTATATTTTCCCTCTAATTCTGCTGACTTTAGAAGTGGAAAATATTCTTCTTTAATCAACCTACCTGTACGACATCTTTCTTCGGTTGCAATTCTTTCTACTCTCTTCTTGCCTGTTCATTCTTTCCTCTTTTTTTTCAAGACCTTTCCATTTTGCTAGATTCAACTTTCTCCACTCCTTCATCTCTGCTAGTTTTTCATTAGTCTTAGTGATGATTCACACAAGTTGGGGCCAATGATACCGTTCGGTACAGTGGGCACTTGCCGGGAGGGGGGGAGACAACTCTGTGTACTCAGCTCCAAGAGACTTGTCATTTGTACCTAATCTGTTTTCATTTACTCCAAATCAGTTTTCATTTTTCAACTGTGTTTTCATTTTGTTTTTAATGGTGAATTTTAAAATTTCAAATTTCTTTTCACTTGTTTCCAATCTGTTTTCATTTGTACCAAATCTAATTTCATTTACTCCAAATCTGTTATAATTTTTCAATTTTGTTTTCATTTTGTTTCTAATGTGTATTTCAAATTCCAAATTTTTTTACTTGTTTCAAATATGTTTTCATTTGCACCAAATCTGTTTTTATTTGCTCAAAATCTGTTTTCATTTGTACCTAATCTGTTTTCATTTTTCAATTTTGTTTTATTTTGTTTCTAATGTGTACATCATATTTCAAATTTTTCACTTGTTTCAAATATGTTTTCATTTGCACCAAATCTGTTTTTATTTGCTCAAAATCTGTTTTTATTTGTACCTAATCTGTTTTCATTTACTCCAAATCTGTTTTCATTTTTCAATTGTGTTTTCATTTTGTTTTTAATGGTGTACTTCAAATTCCAAATTTTTTTTCTTGTTTCCAATCTGTTTTCATTTGCACCAAATCTGTTTTCATTTCCATCAAATCTCTTTTAATTGGCACCAAATCAGTTTTTATTTGCTGAAAATCTGTTTTCATTTGTACAAACTCTGTTTTCATTTACTCCAAATCTGTTTTCATTTTTCAATTGTGTTTTCATTTTGTTTTTAATGGTGTATTTCAAATTCCAAATTTCTTTTCACTTGTTTCCAATCTGTTTCATTTGCACCAAATCTGTTTTCATTTGCACCACATCTCTTTTTATTTGCTCCACATCTGTTTTAATTTAAACCAAATCCGCCTTCATTTGCATCAAATCTCTTTTAATTTGCACCAAATCTGTTTTCATTTACTCCAAATCTGTTTTCATTTTCAATTTTGTTTTCATTTTGTTTCTATTGTGTATTTCAAATTCCAAATTTTTTTTTACTTGTTTCAAATATGTTTTCATTTGCACCAAATCTGTTTTATTTGCTGAAAATCTGTTTTCATTTGAACCAAATCTGTTTTCATTTACTCCAAATCTGTTTTCATTTTTCAATTGTGTTTTCATTTTGTTTTTAATGGTGTACTTCAAATTCCAAATTTTTTTCACTTGTTTCCAATCTGTTTTCATTTGCACCAAATCTGTTTTCATTTCCATCAAATCTCTTTTAATTTGCACCAAATCTGTTTTTATTTGCTGAAAATCTGTTTTCATTTGACCAAATCTGTTTTCATTTACTCCAAATCTGTTTCCATTTTCAATTGTGTTTTCATTTTGTTTTTAATGGTGCACTTCAAATTCAAAATTTTGTTTCACTTGTTTCCAATCTGTTTTCATTTGCACCAAATCTGTTTTCATTTTTGTTTTCATTTTGTTTCTAATGTGTATTTCAAATTCCAAATTTTTTTTACTTGTTTCAAATATGTTTTCATTTGCACCAAATCTGTTTTTTTTGTACCAAATCTGTTTTTATTTGTACCTAATCTGTTTTATTTTTCAATTATTTCAATTGACATTTTCTTATTTCTTGAAAATAAAGATTATTAAAATGATTTGTTATCCTAAATTTAATAGTAAAAATATAAGTAACTAAACCCAACAGTCAAACTTATAAACATGGTCCTAGAAACGGGGAGGGGTCACCCCCCAAGGTACACTTAAATTGATGATGTGATTGATTGATGTGAAAAATAAATTTGCGAACTTATGGCTTTCAGTATTACGTAATACTGATAAAAAGGATAATAAAAAAATTTCTATTTTCCCTACTATCTAATGCACTCATTTTAATGAGGGGTATTTTATCTCCCTTCCCCAGATCGGTGGTGACTATTAATTTGATGTTGTTTTTTTAAAATGTGTCTATTCATACCTTAAATGTCACTATTTTTTATTTTATATTCCTTTATTTATTATATAATCAGCCATAAGTTTGCAAATTTATGATCACAATTTTAGTGTGTCTGGGAAGGGGGGGGTCTCGCACCCTAGATCCCCAGTCTCTAAAACCACGTTTTCTTATTTCTTGAAAATCAAGATTATTAAATAATATCCTGTGATAAATTGAAAGTTCAAATTTTAGTAACTAAACCTAGGTGACGGTTAAGATTCCCGGATCGCGATTTTACCATTTTGAAGTGGATTATGAAAGATGAGGGTCTAATTAGCGTATAAAAAATAAAATTTGCGGAATTTTCACACAATTTTGAAAAAACGGCTTTAAAGTTAATTTGGAATGCAATTTTATCATTGGCTCTTTTCAACTGTAACCCCGCCCCAAAATTGAAAGAGGCTGTGGCGACAGTAAATATACCAGAATCTCGGTTTTCACGACGAATTATGATAGATAATGGTGTAATTAGCTAATAAAAAATTAAAGTTGTGATCGGACAACAAATTTTCGAAAAAATCACTTTTGTGTGAATTCATTTCTGAGGTGGTTGCACTGTCAAAACCTACTCTCGCACCCGCCCTCGCCCTCCGGGGCTCGTGCGGGCTTCGAGCGGTTTTGACACGTGCTAAACTCATTAAAACATCCCTTAAGCGGCTCCAACTCGAAAATTTTGAAAGTTGACGCGACGGATCTCTGAGAGCGACTGGTATCTCCCACCACTAGTCGCTGTCGACCCAGGCACAGCACACGTACCGCCAACAGAATGAATGATACCTTTTCATTTTAATACACTTATATGTATTTCTTATGGGAAAATTGCAATTTTCAAAATTAAATTGTGGCCTTATTACAACTCCGACAAGATTGATCCTCACCTTAAAGAGCTTGTATTTTTGTGTTATTTCGTTTGGTATAGCCATTTCTATAGGGAAAAGTGTATTTACGATTCCGGGTATTTTAACTCTACCCTAAACCTAAATGTCGAACTTATAAACACAGTTCTAGAGACCGGGGGTCTGGGGGGTGTGGAGCACCCCCCAGATACACTTAAATTGTCTTGTGAAATATAAGTTTGCGAATTATGACTTTTGACTTTTAGTTTCAAGTAATCAATAAAAACCTTTTTATTTTCCCTACTTCTAATGCCTCCATTTTAATGAGGGGTATTTTCCCCCCCTCCTTAAACCGGTGGTGACTATTTGATGCTGTTTTTAAAAATGTTTATATTGATCTATTAAATGTCACTATTTTTTATTTTATATTCTTTTATTTATCATATACTCAGCCATAAGTTTGCAAATTTATGATAGCAATTTTAGTGGGCTTGGGGGTTCACACACCCAAACCCCCATCTCTAAAACCATGTTTTCTTATAACTTGAAAATTAAGATTATTTAAATAATGTCTTGTGCCAAATTGGGGATTAAAATTTTAGTAACTAAACCTAAATGTCGAACTTATAAACACAGTTCTAGAGACCGGGGTCTGGGGGTGTGGAGCACCCCCCAGGTACACTTAAATTGTTTTGTGAAAGATAAATTTGCGAATTATGACTTTTGACTTTTAGTTTCAAGTAATCAATAAAAACTTTTTATTTTCCCTACTTCTAATGCCTCTATTTTAATGAGGAATATTCCCTCCCCCCCTTCTTAGATCCGTGGTGACTATTTGACGCTGTTTTTAAAAATGTTTATATTGATCTATTAAATGTCACTATTTTTTATTCCTTTACTTATAATATAATCAGCCATAAGTTTGCAAATTTATGATAGTAATTTTAGTGGGTTTGGGGAAGGTATTTCACACACCCAGATCCCCTGATCTCTAAAACCATGTTTTTTATTTCTTGAAAATTAAGATTATTAAAATAATATCCTGTGCCAAATTGAGGATTAAAATTTTAGTAATTAAACCTAACTGCCGAACTTATAAACACAGTTCAAGAGACCGGGGGTGTGGAGCACCCCCTAGATACATTTAAATTGTTTTGTAAAAGATAAATTTGCGAATTATGACTTTTGACTTTTAGTTTCAAGTAATCAATAAAAAACTTTCTATTTTCCCTACTTTCGATGCCACCATTTTAATGAGGGTATTTTATCCCCTTTTCAGACTGCTAGTTACTAATTGATGTTATTTTTCGAAGTTTCTTTTTTTCTTCTCTCGGTGCTCATTTGCTTCGAATGTTGGAGTTAACTTAGCTGAAGCCAAGCTGACTTTACTAGGGAATATATTTAAGGGGGTGGTCTCCCGTTGCCTTCCCCTGAATCCACTTTCACTTCCACTGAAAAGTTTCTCTATTGATCCCTTAATATGCAAATACGCGAATAAAATTAATAAAAACATATAGAAAAAGAATGTTTATTTTATTTATTAGTTCTCCGTAAATCCCTTTTCTAGGAAACGATGGTTTTCGGGGGACCCTCCCGATCACTACCTTAAATCTTATAGTGTCTTAAAAATTAATCTATTAAACACTTAATACTGACGGCCATACATTCACAAATTTTGGTTGTACAATTTTAGTG
This sequence comes from Lycocerus yunnanus, assembly GCA_036346125.1. Lineage (NCBI taxonomy): Eukaryota > Metazoa > Arthropoda > Insecta > Coleoptera > Cantharidae > Lycocerus > Lycocerus yunnanus. The sequence goes on along the minus strand of JARFIX010000033.1, from coordinate 1,449,466 downwards.
TGCCTTAACCCCTAGGGGTCAAATTTGGTATCTCTAGAAGGTAGAATTCTACACGCCCCAGACCCCTCGATCTTTAAAGGTATGATTTCTGATTTGGGATGTTGGGTTTTGTTACTTAAATTTAATTTTAATTGTAATACTATCTTAAATTTTGAATATTTTCCAAGATATTTTTGATTAATTTTTGCTATGGGGGTGGAACATGCAATCTTTATAGTGAAAAATATTCTACCATTTATTTCGGTAAAATTCAAATCCAAGTAACATAATTTAACATTAGTTTAAGGTGGAATCCTAAACATGATACAAATAATTTCAGGTTCTATAAAATGGTTTCCGTTAGTGCGGCCTTTGGCCGCAAAATCTTGACGATTTAGTGATTTGATCTAGTCATAATCGGCCGCTATTTAATTTTAGGGCGACAAAACATTACCAGTTTACTGATGGTTATAAAATCCAAGAGAGAATTTTGCACTTTATTAAATGATCACTGATGGTGCGGCCTGAATGCCGCATTTATTTTAATTTTACATAGTGCAATTGAAATCGTACAAATGATACTAAATTTTAAGTTTTTCAGCAGATCACTAAAACTATGGTTTCTAGTTTGCGATTTGATCTGTGGTCTTGCAATTCTAGTAATAATTTAATTTTTTTTTCAATTTTTGTTCTGCATACATTTCAATAAGTGTGCAGTTATCGTCACATATGTAAAGTCTCTAACAAGATTTTTGCGTTCTTATTGTAAGATTTTCAGGAATACAGTGAATTTGTGCGATCTAAGACATTTCGATGTCGTCTTTTCAACGCAAGAGCATTAATAATCAAAAATACTGCTGCAGGCGCCGAAACGTCCTAATCCGGAATTTTGCTTCAAATACTTCAAGTATTTGGGGACGGATAATAAACCAAAATCTCGATTTTGACCATTTTTAAAGTGAATTGTGAAGGACGATGGTCTAATTAGCGTATAAAAAAATAAAATTTGCGGACGGTCCACAAATATTGCAAAAAAAACTGCGTTAAAAGTTTATTTACAATGCAATTTTTTATTGGCTCTTTTGAACTGTAACTCCGCCCATCGAAATTAAAATAGGTTGTGGCGACAGTTAAGATACTAGAATCTCGGTTTTTACAACGAATTATAAAAGATGAGGATCTAATTAACAAATAAAAAAATAAAATTAGTGGTCGGTCAACAAATTGAGAGTCAACAACAGTGAATCCGAGTTTTGACGTAGTTGCGTTTGTCAAAATCGCTTGTAACGGCCGTAGCGGAGCGGAGTTTATTATTTTAGGTTTTTCTGTGAAATGGGGTGGCTTACAAAAAAATTTTAGTAGACTAAAGTTATAGCCCGTTAAATTTGCTATCCGAATTGTGCCGTTAGTTTTTTTGTAAGTAGTTTCGTTTGAAAGATATAAGCTTTTCAGCAAAATAACTCATAACTCGAAATCCGTTTATTCTAGACGATTATAGGTTATAAACTAGTTTGTAGATAAGTAAATTATCTTCAAAAATCACTAATTCGTTAATACCATAAAATCAATAATTACGGTGCTATGGACGATTGAAGACCAAAATTTAAAAAATTGCTTTAAAGAAAAAAAAATTTATTTGAAAATATATCTTAGAGAAAAGTGTCTGTACCTCAAAGGTTTCCCATGGTCACTGGGCAACCTGTATATATATAGCTACTCCATTACCAATTAAAAATCTTAAATTGAAACAAAATTCAAAAAGTAAAAAATTTATTTGGTATATTTTAATTTTTGACTTTCTTGATTGGATGGATGGGATGAACCATGTGGCTCAAATCGGGTGGATTTTTTTCAAATTCCACGATTTCCTTCATGCCTTCTTCTGCAATACTCCACAGGTCAGGGTAGTCTTGTTTAAACGTCGAATACCAATTTTTGACCAATGGGTACGGATTAAGATCAAAATTGATTGCTTCCAAACACATCGTCGCCGTTATTAATTGAAAATCTGCGATGGTGACGTGATCTGACGAGAAAAACAATTAATTTAAGAAAAATTTAATTTTTTTTGCCTTACCTGCCGCCGCATATTTTTTTCCCAGACGCTGCAGGTACGTGTTAAAAACGTTCAAGGCGATTTCGGTTTTTCAACCCTAACGGGGTTCTTTGGTAGTCGAAAAATATTGGAGCCATCTAAAAGTGTGTTTTTAAATTTTTAGCTTAAAAATTGCGATACGTACCACATATTCGGAAATATTTCTGTAGTAAGTGGATAGATTGAAGCAAAGTCGTTGGTTAACGATCGCCCTCGTTTCTGCCTCCCGGGGGTACAATTTATCATCCTTTGCATATTTCTCGACCAGGTATTGCAAAATCGCGTTACTAATTAATGGAAAAAATGTACTTGGTAAAAAAAAATCTCATAAATTTACCTTTCGCTGAGATAAAATCCATTGTCGTCCAGCACTGGGATTTCCTTCTGAGGGTTTTTCTAAAACACAAACAAAAATGTACCCACATAATTTTTATGTACGAAATATGAAAAGATTACTTTTTCGTAATCTTCCGTCATGTGTTCGCCAAGTCCAAAATCGACACTGATGTGATTGTAATTTAAATCCAATTCCTTCAAAGCCATTCTGACGGCTAAAGAGGGTGGTCCATCCGAAACAGCGTACAAAGTTAACGTCATCTTGCAACCAATTGCTTTAACTTACTAATACTAACAACAATTTATTCTCACGGACAATAAAAGGAAAGTAGAGCTCGATGAACTCGCGGGAAAGTTGTTTCATGGACAACGCCTGAAACTATTTTTAGCATCGCGTGTCGATATCATAAGAATGATAGGCAACTTGTGCTTCACAGCTTCGCTAACATCAGAATCAATATATTGTCTTATACAAAAATTTAAATTTTAAAAAGATTCGATCGTTCCTCCGAATTTTATCCTCAAATCCACCCGCGCCGCAGAAATTTAACCTTTTTAGAAATCACAGAAAGGCGCAACCGCAGCACAAACGGAAAGAATAGTTAATTTTGTCTAATTTTGTATTGCGGAAATCTTAAAAATTCTGTTTTGTCAAATTTTTTTATGAAAATATTCAAAAGCATGTCGGAAGAGGGGGAACTTTCTAATGAGAAAAAAATTTTTTTTTGCGAAATTATGATACTACAAAGAATAAACATACCAGAATTGTTGGCTACTTTTAGGCCACCCCCTAAAAATTAAGCATTTTTTTCCAAAAAATAAATTTTTATATTGAATGACCAGGAGAGCACTGCATGCATGTGATTGGTTTGATATTGGGAAAAGCAATCCGAAAACTTTTAACCGGGGCAGTTTTTTCTCTTGGCCGTAGTTTAGATTTAACGTAAACTAATTAAACAAAAATTAACGTAAAGATAACGATAAATGTCTAGAAAAACCTAAAAAAAAAATCTTAAAAAATTTGACCAAAATAGTGTTCTTAACACTTATTTTTTTAAATAAAAAAAACAATAGAGAATTTAGGTACAACTCACGGGATGGGGGGGGGGGGTTAGCGCAATATTAAATTAATTCAATTTTAACCATATATACTTTATTTTGTCCAACCCGGTATATTACAAGAAAATTCAAAAATTAGAATTATTACAGTATGCAGACCAGAAGACCAGACAAAAACCTATCAAAGTTGTTTTTTACAGCCTCAAGTTGAATCATTTTATAAATTTTTACCACTGCTCCTTTCCCCAAATAATCCATTTCCTTTCCAACAGTCAAACTAATAAACATGGTCCTATAAACGGGGGGGGGGGGGGTCTGAAAGCACCCCCAAGCTACACTTAAATTGTGAAAGATAAATTTGCAAACTTATGGCTTTCAGTATTAAGTAATACTGATAAAAAAAACAATAAAATTTTTTCCATTTTTCCCACTATCTAATGCACTCATTTTTATAAAGAGTATTTTATTCCCCCTCTTCAGACTGGTGGTGACTATTAATTTGATGTTTTTAAAAGTGTCATTATTGATACCATAAATGTCACTATTTCTTATTTTATAATCCTGTATTTATCAAATAATCAGCCATAAGTTTGCAAATTTATGATAGCAATTTTAGTGGGCTTGGGGAAGGGGGGGGTTATTTCACGCACACCCAGACCTCCCCCTATCTCTAAAACCATGTTTTCTTATATCTTGAAAATTAAGATTATTTAAATAATGTCCTGTGCCAAATTGGGGATTAAAATTTTAGTAACTATATCTAAATGTCAAACTTATCAACACAGTTCTAGAGACCGGGGGGTCTGGGGGGTGTGGAGTACCCCCAGGTACACTTAAATAGTTTTGTGAAAGATAAATTTGCGAATTATGACTTTTAGTTTCAAGTAATCAATAAAAACCTTTTTATTTTCCCTACCTCTAATGCCTCCATTTTAATGAGGGGTATTTCCCCTCCTTAGACCGGTGGTGACTATTTCATGTTGTTTTTAAAAATGTCTATATTGATCTCTTAAATGTCACTATTTTTTATTCCTTTACTTATAATATAATCTGCCATAAGTTTGCAAATGTAAGTAAGCAATTTTAGTGGGCTTGGGGGGGTGGGGGGGGTCACGCACACCCAGACCCCGCTATCTCTAAACCCATGTTTTCTTATATCCTGAAAATTAAGATTATTTAAATAATGTCCTGTGCCAAATTGGGAATTAAAACTTTAGTAACTAAATCTAAATGTCAAACTTATAAACACAGCTCTAGAGACCGGGGGGTGTAGAGCATCCCCCAGGTACACTTAAATTGTTTTGTGAAAGATAAATTTGCGAATTAAGACTTTTGACTTTTAGTTTCAAGTAACAATAAAAAACTTTCTATTTTCCCTACTTTCGATGCGCCAATTTTAATGAGGGGTATTTTATCCCCCCCTTTTCAGACTGCTGGTTACTATTTGATGTTACTTTTAGAAGTTTCTCTTTATCTTCTCTCGGTGCTCATCCGCTTCGAATGTTGGAGTTAACTTAGCTGAAGCCAAGCTGACTTCCCGTTGCCTTCCTCTGAATCCACTTTCACTTCCACTGAAAAGTTTCTCTATTGGTAACTTCTAACCGGGGCAGTTTTTTTTCCTTGGCCGTAGTTTAGATTTAACGTAAACTAATTAAACATTAATTAAATTATTAATTTTTAAAAATTAATAATTAATAAATTTTTAAAAATTAATAATTAAAATTAATTAAAATTAAACTAATTTCACAAGATGTTTGCAACATCTTTGAGGTATTAATTGCTAGAGTACCCTCTTGAGGTGACGGGTAAACAACCTTGGTTGTATCCTTACATAAGGAAGCCCGAAATATATATATAATTAAACAAAAATTAACGTAAAGATAATGATAAATGTCTAAAAAAACCTTAAAAAAATCTTAAAAACATTAAACCAAAATAGTGTTCTTAATACTTATTTTTAAAATAAAAAACAATAGAGAATTTAGGTACAATTCACGGGCGGGGGGGGGATAATAAAATTATAGATGTTACATAGATGTTTGAAAAATTATATTAACATATTGATCATATTTGATAGGGCGGGAGGGAGGCGTTAAATTACAAATTTAATGTATTCTACCGCTTTAGAGACAATTAATTGCATATCCTGGGAAGTATTTCCTTTCCCCCTACCCCAGACTATCGATTAGTATCTTGCATTTTATGTTATTTTAAGAAATTTCTCTATTGATCACTTGATACTGAAGGTCATATATGCTCAAATTTATTTATTACAATTTAAGCCCAAGTTCTCTAGTTAAGGTGATTTAAATTTATTACTTAAATTTTGCTTATTAATGCCCGGTTCCACCGCATTTGACTTAAGTAAAACTTAAGTTATTTTTGACAGCACCAAATTTAATATTATAAAAATTTAAAAACTTTTAATTAATTTTCCTGCTTGCATTGCTCTATTTTAGAAAATTTGAAGTTTCAGAAAGTCGCACCGCTAATAAAAACGTTTAAATTATATAACATAAAAGCAAAAATGAATTATTTTGTATCAATAATTTATAATTCTTACGTCAAAACAATACTCGTAGTCGTTCGTAAAGACGAACAAAATGCGAGCGCTAAAAAATCTTAGATTTAAGATTTTTTTTCAAGTTTGTTCCATATGCAACTTAAGTATTGTGCTCAAATATAAGATTTTTAGTGCTTGCATTTTGTTCGTCTTCACGAACGACTACGAGTATATTTTGACGACCAAAATTAATTTATTTTAAGAATATTTTCAGGAAACTCACACACCTGATGACGAACAACTGAGACGTAGAGGTGTGATACAAGGATATAGGCTGATCGCCTCAATTAACCACCAAACCCATGGAATCGCAACATATGCCAAAGATAGCATAAGCAATATCGAAGTCGGCCATACTGACAGTGCAGGTGAAATATCGGTTATAACAGTTGCCATGCAATCACTAAAGATCGTCAACATATACAAACCTCCAAATGTGGACTGCCCGCTGAGGTGCTCCCAGTGTACGACCACCCGTCGTATACATCGGCGATTTCAACAGCCACCATACAATGTGGAAGTATAATGTCTCAGATAGAAACGGCCACGCTCTCATGGATTGGGCTAAAGACGAACGACCTTCACCTCGAGTTTGACGCAAAGACTTGAGTACCTTCCGGTCGGCCCGTTGGCAGAGGGGTATAACCCTGATCTGTGCTTCGTGTCAAGAGGTGGGAGTGAACGGCGTCCCTCTAAAGTGTACTCGAACGATACTCCCGATTTTCCCCACAGCCAACATCGGCCGGTCATTGTCGAGGTGGCGGCTCAAATCTCATCCATACCCCGCGTTCAGCGTCCGAGATGGAATTTTCGTCGGGCCGACTGGAAAACATTTGGAGACGGCCTCGACGTGGATGTGCTCTCCATCCCCCCGTTGGCTCGAAACTATGACAGATTCGCGGGGGTAGTGATTAATAACGCCAAGGGGGCCATACCTCGGGGCTACCCCAGAAACTACATCCCCTGCTGGAACAAAGACTGCGAGAAGTTGTATGAGGAATTTCTCAGAACAAGAGATCCTGATATTGCAGACAGACTGCTGCGGTCGTTGGATCAGGCTAGAGCCGAGCGGTGGAGGACGACAACCGAGGGTTTTGACTTTACCCACTCCAGCAGAAAGGCGTAGCGGCTCATGCGTCATCTCGGTGAGGGAAGCCCGGGGGCAAAGAACTATAATATCGACCCCGGCATTGTGGCAGACCGGTTGGTGTCTCTGTTCAGAGCGCCTTTAAACAAGACGCATTCAACAGCAATCAGAAAGGAGCTTACAGAGATGAAACAAAATATCCCTGAGACCCCCATATTTGCCCACCCGGTGTCCTTGGAGGAGCTTGACACTGCCATCGGGTCCATCAAGGCGGAGGCCGGACTGGACGACATATACCCAGAGTTCATCAAGAATATGGGATTAAACGCCAGGAGGTGGCTGTGTAATTCTACTCTGACATCATGTTGACGGGGAACGTACCCCGGAGTTTTAAGAGAACGAAAACAGTAGCGGTGTTAAAGCCGGGAAAACCAGCCAACCAGGCGGAAAGTTACCGGCCGATCGCTCTCTAAGCGTCAGCTACAAACTGTTGGAGCGGCTCATTTACAACAGAATCGCCCCTAAGATAGATTCCATCGTCCCCGGAGCAGGCGGGATTCAGGAGGAACAGGGGCTGTGCGGACCAGGTGCTTTCACTCACTGCGTTCATAGAGCGCGGCTTCCAGCGTAAACTTAAGACCTGCGTCGCTTTTGTGGACCTAACAGCGGCTTACGACACGGTCTGGAGACACGGAATCATATACAAACTGCTGAAGGTCATCCCATGCCTGAAGATATCAAGATTAATCAACAACATGCTCAGTAATAGATATTTCGTGGTCCATATCGGCGATAGATCGAGTAGGAGGAGAGTATTGAATAATGGGCTCCCTCAGGGCTCTGTCTTGGTCGCGCTGCTGTTTAACTTGTACATCAGCGACCTAATTCATATACGCAGATGATATCGCGCTGGCCACACAAGACCAGCAGATTAACGCCACGGAGGCCGCCCTGGGTGCCGACCTTGGGCTCCTCAATGATTATTGCGGCAGATGGAGACTGCGACCCAGTTGGACCAAGACGGAGGTTTGCTGCTTTCATTTGGCCAATCGATTGGCAAACGTGAAGCTTGACGTCAAAATGGCGGGAAGACAACTAAATCACAACCCGAATCCGAGATACTTGGGCGTCACCCTCGACAGAGCGCTTACGTTTAGACAACACCTCTCGGGGACGGCAGCTAAGCTCTCCAGCAGAATTAACCTACTACACAGGCTTGCTGGTACATCGTGGGGAGCGCGTGCCTCCTGCCTAAGGGTGGCGTGCCTGGGGCTGGTGCACTCGACCGCTGAGTACTGCGCCCCGGTATGGATCAATAGCGCACACGTACATAAGATAGACCCCAATTAAACGCTGCAATGAGGGTGATTACTGGTACTATCAGATCCACCCCAGTGAAATGGCTGCCCGTCTTAAGCCACATCGCCCTCCGCATCTCAGACGCCTGCAAGCCCTGCGGAGGGAATACAATAGAATAGAGTCTAACAACAAGCACCCCGCACACACGGATATGACACTCCCCGAAGAGCGAAGGTTAAAGTCTCGACATCCCCGCAACACGCTGCAAGAGAGTTAGCTGATTCCGATTTCAGCGTGGCGGCGGCGTGGGAGAGGAATGGGTCGCGGACCCCGTCAGTAATTCTCAGTACATAGTTGACCCAACCGCTCCCATGGTGGGTTTCGAGTTACCTAGAAGACTGTGGTGCACGTTGAACAGAATTCGGACGGGTCACGGGGTGTGTTCACAATCACTATACAGATGGAGAATGGCTGATTCTCCCGAGTGCACTCGCTGCGGCGCCGCCTCCCAGACGATCGAACACCTGGTGATGGAGTGCCCCGGCTCCAGGTACGTGGGGGAGGTGGCGGACTTCTTCGGGGGCACTTTGCCTAGCTTCGACTATCTGGCGAGCCTCAACATCTGAGACGACGTTTTTCCATTTTCCGTTTTCGTGTTCTTCTTTTTCCTTTTGATTTTGTGATATTGTATTCTGTATTGTAACTTGTGCAATATATCCATACGATTAAATAAAATTGAATCTGAAATTGTTTGCAAATATTTGTGTAAATTTTGCAAATGTTGCAAATGTGTGTAAATTTTTGCAAATGTGTGTAAATTTTTCAAATACCTGTAAATCATTTGCAAATGTCTGTAAATATCTGAAATTGTTTGCAAATATCAGTGTAAATTTTGCAAATCCAATTGTTTGCAAATTTTGAAATTATTTGCAAATTATTGAAAATGCAAATTTGGTGTACATATTTGTGTAGTTTCATAAAAAAATTTCTCGTTGCAAAGGCCCCCCCATCCGACAGTTGAACTGCCAAACTTTTGAATCTTGTGATAAAAGCATATCACAAAACAGAAGTTTTAAGACTTCTAAAGTACGAAATTGGACAAAATTAACTATTTTTTTCGTTTGAGGTGCAGTTGCGCCTTTCTGTGATTTCTAAAAAGGGTTACATTTCTGCGGCGCGGGCGCATTTAGGGATAAAATTCCGAGGAACGATCGGACCTCTTAAAATTTAAATTTTTGAACAACCGACAATATATTGATTCTTGTGGTATCGACACGCGAGATACTTACAATAGTTTCAAACGTTGTCCATGAAACAACTTTTTCGCGGGTTCATCGAGCACTACTCTCTTTTACTGTCTGTGAGAATAAATTGTTGTTAGAAGTAAGTTAACTCAATTGGTTGCAATGACGTTAACTTTGTACGCTGTTTCGGATGGACCACCCTCTTTAGCCGTCAGAATGGCTTTGAAGAAATTGGATTTAAATTACAATCTCATCAATGTCAATTTTGGACTTGGCGAACACCTGACGGAAGATTACGAAAAAGTAAACTTTTTATTTTTCGTGCATACAATAATTTTAAACGTTTAAATTATGTGGATAAATTTTTGTTGGTGTTTTAGAAAAACCCTCAGAAGGAAATCCCAGTGCTGGAAGACGATGGATTCTATCTAAGCGAAAGGTAAATTTATGAAATTTTTTTTACCAAGTACAGTTTTTTCATTATCTAGTAACGCGATTTTGCAATATCTGGTCGATAAATATGCAAAGGATGATAATTTGTACCCAGGGGAGGCAGAAACCAGAGCCATCGTTAACCAACGACTTTGCTTCAATCTATCCACTTACTTCAGAAATATTTCTCAATATGTGGTACGTATCGCAATTTTTTTAAGCCAAAAAGTTTAAAACACACTTTTAGATGGTTCCGATATTTTACGACTACCCTAGAACCCCGTTAGGGTTGAAAAAAGTCGAAATCGCCTTGAGCGTTTTTAACACGTACCTGGAACGCCTGGGAAAAAAATATGCGGCGGCAGGTAAGGCAAAAAAAATTAAATTTTTCTTAAATTAATCGTTTTTCTCGTCAGATCACGTCACCATCGCAGATTTTCAATTAATAACGGCGACGATGTGTTTGGAAACCTTCAATTTTGATCTTAATCCGTATCCATTGGTAAAAAATTGGTATTCGACGTTTAAACAAGACAACCCTGACCTGTGGAGTATTGTAGAAGAAGGAATGCAGGAAATCGTGAAATTTGTAAAAAATCCACCAGATTTGAGCCACATGGTTCATCCCATCCATCCAATCAAGAAAATCAAAAATTAAAATACCCAAATAGGTTTATTATTTTTTTAGTTAGTAATGGAGTAGCTGCATATATACAAATCAAATATCAACACTGTGTTAAAGTATAAAAAAAGAATTCAAATCGCTACTCACGCTGAACTCACATTAGAATTTTTGTCTCTACCCAAGGATGTCAGCACATGGACAGTTTTTGATTACAATTTGGATTTAGAATTGAAAAATCATTTTGCTGAAAATCTTAAAAGCAAGAAAAAAGTACTGGAAAAACAGTACAATGTCATCGAGGATGGTAGGGAAAAACTGGAACAGCTTAAAAAAGAAGATGCACAGCGTACGAAATCCGATGAACGAAATTTGGAACAGTGCGTGGAATTTGAAGGAATTGTTGCGGATTTACAGGAAGAAAAGAAAGCTATTGCCCAACACCATACTGTTAACTTACTGAAAATAGAAGAGATGAAGGCAACAGCAGAACTTTTGGGAAAACAATTTCTGGTTTTAGACAACACAGTAGAAAAAGAAAAAGGAACCCGGAAAATCGTCAAAAAAAGCAAAGATCCCATAGTTAAACCGTCTGTTGCATATGTAAACTCGACAAATTGAAACCTCTCCAGGAAATTAAAGAGGAGGAAAACGACAGGAATTTGGAAGCCGACAAATTATTATCAGATTTTCTGTTAGAAGTAGAAAATCACGAAATGCAAGTTAAACTAAATAAAAGAGAAATCTTCGATTACGTGGACCAAATTGACTCATTAGACTACCAAAATCTACAAATTAAACGACAATTATGTAGAATGAATAGTATAGAAAGGTTAAAGGTCAAAAATTTTAAAGAAACCAATAGCTCAGAGAAAAATAGTTCAGAAAATTGTTTAAAATGTTGTAAGAATCTATGATGTTTTAATGTTAGATTTAGATTAGACTGTTAGCTTTTAATGTAATTTATTCAAATAAATTAGTTTATCTATAATTTTACTCAATTCTATGGTGGCTCATAAGAGAAGAGCATCCGTCTTCGAGTTTCCAGCACCCACTTTTGGTAGTTTTTCTCACTCAAACCTGATCATCTGCGGAAATCAGATTCTCTTACAAACATCCCATTAAGCGTATTTTACACTATGCGATTTCGATTATGATTTTCCTTAGTGAAGCATAGTGTTATAACCCTAGCGCCAGATTAAATCCCAAGGTGCGTAGCACCGCGGATTTAAACGCGCGGTTATAACACGCTTCACTACCGTGGTTTATATACAATTTTTCCACTACTAGGATTGTTTACTCTTATAATAATAATTGTTAATGAATAAAGTAAATCGTTTTAATTATTTATTTCAAATTATAAAACAAATGATAGTTTTTGTTTTGATGTTGACACTTGCTTGAAAATGTTTAATTAATTTTGACATAAAGGTTACATTAAATATTTTGATATTTATAAGTTTTGCGAGTGTTTTTAAAAATGAGTGAAAGTTGTACACCACCCGAAATGAGAGAGATTGCTGAATCAGTGGCAGACAAGCTACTGCCGGAAAAATCAAGACTCTTTATATGAAAGCTTATGTAACATTTAAAAATTGGTGCACTGCGCGAAGTGTGGTTATAATATCTGAAAATGTACTGTTAGCATATTTCCAAAGTTATGCCAATGATAAAAAGCTTCCACTTTATGGGCACATTATTCTATGTTAAAATCAACTCTTTCTTTAAAGGACAACATAGACATTTCAAAGTTTTCAAATTAGTTGCGTTCTTAAAACGCCAAAATGTGAATTACCGTGCTAAGAAGTCTTCCGTTTTCAGTCAAGAAGAAATTACAAAATTTCTGATTAATGCACCGATGAATGTCATATTGTAAATAAGGCAATTCTTATAATTGGTTTATCTGGGGCTTGCAGATGCGATGAACTTTGCAATTTGCTTCTTTCTGATGTTATCATAAAAGATGATATGATTATTATAAACATTCGTAATAGAAAAAATGGTTCATCTAGAAAATTTGTTGTTATGGAACCCCTTTGGATGAAAATTGTAAAACATATTTAAAAATTAGACCAACTTCCGACATGCAAAAATTATTTATTAGTATACGCAATGGAAAAGCTACAAAGCAAAATATTGGTCATAATACAATAGGGCAAGTACCAAACAAAATTGCAATGTATTTAAATTTGCAAAACCCTGCGTCTTACACGGGTCATAGCTTCCGAAGAACTTCAGCCACAATATTAGCTGCTAGCGGTGGAAATATCCTGCAGTTGAAACAACATGGGGGTTGGAAGTCATCTACGGTAGCCGAGGGCTATATAGCTGACTCACTCTCGGTTAAAACGAGCATAGCTCGTATGGTCCAAAGCCAATCAACATCAATTAATCAACATGTCGATGCTTCCTCGACGCCACCAATTCCTGTACAATCTGGTTCTACAATTGAAGATTCCTCGACACCACTAATTCCTGTACAATCCGGTTCTACAATTGAAGATTCCTCGACACCACCAGTTCCTGTACAATCCAGTTCTACAATTGAAGAGGGGCACATTATCAATAATTCTGTTATTAATGTACCTACCTCTTCTAGTTCCTTAAATGTTGGAGGAATAAATATATCAATGGAATGCCATAATTGTAACATCAATTACAATTTTATAAATAAATTTTCTTAATATCTTGTGTTTATTATAATCATTTATGTAATACTAATCAATCAAGTTGTTAGTTATCGTCATAAAACTTTTTTCAAACAACTTCCAACTAGTAAGAAATTTTGAGCCTTTTGAAGTGTTTTAAACTGTAGTTACAATAGCACGGAGATTGTAAATTTTCTAATGGAGTAAAGGTTATACAAGTTTGCTAACTAACGACTACTTCGAATCGCATAAATTTTTTCATGATTCTGTTTCGACCACTAATTTCTTTAATATCTTCACAATCCAGTTATCCTACAATTGAAAATATACAGATTTTTAATAATATTAATGTAACAAAACACTTACCAAACAAAAAAATTCTATATCGAATAAAAACTAGTGAACGTGGAATGCAAGTAAATAGATGTTGACGAAAATTATTTTGTCGAAAAATGTACTATTTGTAACGATAATTGATTGTAATAATTATTAATAATCGATTTATAAAGTTTTCAGTTGTCACTTCATGCTGGCATGAGCTGTCATAATTCATAATTCTCATTTCGCCTAATTGCTAAACGTCACAAAATTCCAATTTAATCAACATTTTAAATATCAAATTAATCTTATTTATAGACCGATTTTAATTATTTAAACACTATTGATAGAATTTCTTGGTTATGCTAATTCGTTTTACACATAAATTTTCTTTCAAAATGGCCCGAAGTTTCCGGACTACGCATTTATGTTCATTATTAACTACTAGTGAATAATGAAATATTATTCACCTCAGGTGATAGAAGGCGTGGTTCACAGTTCGATTACTTACGTTGAAATGATAGTGTTTATGGCTAGTAGTGGAAAAAATTTATTACTTAAATTTTGCTTATTAATGTGTTAGCATTTGACTTAAGTAAAACTTAAGATTTCTTTGACAGCAGCAAATTTAATATTATAAAACTTTAAAAACTTTTAATTAGTTTGCCTGCTTGCATCGCACTATTTTAGAAAAGTTGAAGTTTCAGAAAGTCGCACCGCTAATAAAAATGTTTGAATTATACAACATAAAAGCAAAAAATGAATTATTTTGTTTCAATAATTTATAATTCTTACGTCAAAATAACACTCGTAGTCGTTCGTGAAGACGAACAAAATGCGAGCGCTAAAAAATCTTAGATTTAAGATTTTTTTTCAAGTTTGTTCCGCATGCAACTTAAGTATTGTGCTCAAATATAAGATTTTTTTAGCGCTTGCATTATGTTCGGCTTCACGAACGACTACGAGTATATTTTGACGTAAGAATTAATTAATTTATTTTTAAGAATAATTAATTTTTTGCTTTTATATTGTATAATTCAAATGTTTTTATTAGCGGGTGCTACTTTCTGAAACTTTAGTTTTTCTGATAGTGCGATGCAAACGGGAAATTAAATTTCTGTAATATTAAATTTGGCGCTGTCAAAGAAAACTTAAGTTTTACTTAAGTCAAATGCGGTGCAAAGGGGCATAAGATGCTTAATTATTAAGAATTTTAAGATAAATTATATACAGGGTGTCCTTGTAACCATAGAAAATCTCTAAGGAGGTGATAGAAGTCATTTTGTTACGATATTTATAAATAAAATTTTTGTCCTAGTCTAAACCCTTGAGGTTTGTTTGCAATTTTTTGAATTTCTGCCTTCAAACGGCCGTACCATCGTAACTATTAATTTTATGGTATTAATTAATTAATTAGTGATTTTTTAAAGACCATTTACTTATCTACAAACTAGTTTATAACTCCTATCGTCTAGAATAAACGGATTTCGAGTTAAAATAGAAAAAAACAAACGGCACATTCGGATAGAAAATTTTAACGGGCTACAACTTTAGTCTAGTAAATTTTTTTGGAAAACCAACCCATTTTACAGAAAATCCCGAAATAATGAACAAGGTCGGTACCAAAAAATTAAAAAATTCAAAAATTTATTTCAATAAGTTTTCAAAATGGCCACCCCCATTTTCAACACACAAACGTGCTCTTTTAAAAGTGTTGAACAATTTGTAGATAAGTAAATGATCTTGAAGAAATCACTAATCCATTAATATTATAAAATCTATAGTTACGGTGCTATAGGCGTTTAAAAGCACAAATTCAAAAAATTGCTTTAAAAGAGGAACCCCAATGGTTTGAACTAGGATAAAAATTTTATTTCAACATATTTCTTAGAGAAGTGTCTTCTATCGCCACCTCAGAGGTTCTACATGATCACGGAGACACCCTGTATATTATTAAGCTATTAAAGTACAATATTTTTATTATTTTAGGGTAAAAAGAAAACAATTTGGTTCTTGTAGAAAATGATACGTTACTTTATTTTTAATTATTTTATGTAAAAAAAATAAGCAAAGTAAACGAAATGCAACCCGTGACGTACATACATACGGGGTGTTCTGAGTCAAATGAGATGGTCATCATCCCGCCCACTTTAGATTTGTTTAAGGAATTTTTTTAATAATTATGTAAATAAATGATGATAAATGAAATAGATGACGATAAAATTGCGGTGCGACTTTTTGACATTTTGTAACTCACAAACTGATTGTTTAATTTTTTGCTTTTTGGTTTTTCTAATCTCCATGGTTCTTAGAATTGGATTACTAGATTATTTTCTAGAAAAATTCAGTGATTTTTGCGAAAAGAGAAAGTCATGTTTGTCCGGGACTTGTGGATCACGCTGTATATAGAGATGTACATAAAGATTATGTATAAAAAATTTTTTTGTATTTTTTTTTATTTCATTTGTATTTGTTGTACTTTTTGTAATTATGTATTGCCATAGCGGCTAAATAAACGATTTTTTACTATTAATCCGATTGGTGTACTATTCAAAGGATTTAATAAATTTAATTCTGCAAAATGAATGACATTAGCCTGTGAGGTAACGATTAATTAGCAATCGCCTAATTATCTAACAGACTAACATCATTTATTCCCGGAATTGAATTTATTAACCCTTTGTATAACCCAAAAATCAGATTAGCATTAGAAATTTGAAT
This sequence comes from Lycocerus yunnanus, assembly GCA_036346125.1. NCBI lineage: Eukaryota > Metazoa > Arthropoda > Insecta > Coleoptera > Cantharidae > Lycocerus > Lycocerus yunnanus. Next base: position 1,433,063 of record JARFIX010000033.1, on the reverse strand, counting down.
TAAATTAATCCACAGATTAAACTTAATCAAATCTGAGTTAAAATTTCAATCAAAAGTGAGCCAGAACCGGCTCTTTTTAACTACTTATTACTCAAATTATTCTATGTCGCATTTTAAAGTGTTTTTTAATTTCTAATGTTGCAAACTTTACGTTACCAAACCGAGGGGTCCGAGAAGTATGGAATACCTCCCCAGGCACAGTCAAATTATTGTACTAAATAAATTTGAACAAATTGATCAGTAGAAAAACTTCTGAAAGAAACCACACTCCGAACTATGCAGTTTATTTGGCATGTCCTTTCGGTCGTAGCTATGGTAACGTAATTTAACTTATAATTGAAGGGCCTAGAAGTAAAAGGGTTCAAGTGCACTTTTAATAGTTCTGAGATAAATGACTTTAAAGTTAATTTGAAATTTTAAATTCTAGGAATAAGTTTAGAAACCGATGGTAATATTTTAGTTTTATTTAAAGGCGAAAAAGCATTACAAAAAGGAAAAAATCTTTTAATTTTGTTTTTTTAATATATTTTTTCTCAAAAATATACTTGAATCATTATGCATGTTAAAAAAAGTTTGGTAGTAAAACGTTTCAAGTGCAATTACTGCAAGAAAATAAACTTTATTTCTAAAAACATACGTAATTTTTATAACAAAATTTCTTATTCATGATCAGAATCTAATTTTACGTTGCTATGTTCATCATTTTCTTCGTCTGAATCAACTGGTCTTGGCTGGGGTTCAGGCTCTTTTTGACTCAATGTCTCATGGTCTGGGCTTGTTTTTTCCTGTTTTGTTGATGCTTTAAGGGTGACATACTTCATACAATAAAACAACCGTTAACTTTAAGTAAAATGGTTCAAGTGCACTTGAACCGTTTTAGCACAGACTTTATTAGTGAATATTTTGATATGTTTTTAAAGACTACAATAAAAGGCACCAGGGGACGTAAAATTTACTTGAATTATTTTACCTCTAAGTTAAGATACCCTTTAGGTATAATATTCTGCATTTACATCATTTCTTGAAAAATCCACTTAAACCCTTTTACTTCTAAACCCTCAATTTATTGTGATATTAATTCGATTTTATTTAATAAAAAATAATTGTGATATTAATTTGTTTATACTTTGACAGTGACAATAGGGAACATGCATAAATAAAAAAATTTAGTTAAAACAATATTTCTTAAATGTCAAATAATTGATAATTAATAAATGAATATTAAATGTCAAATCAGTAAAAATAACTTCTATTTCTTATATTTTGTTATAAATAACGGATTTTAAAATTCAATGATAGTTTAAAATAAATCATGTGGCCATAAACGTGTCGCCATTGGTTTGACGTCATACGGCTCTATAATGCGCTTACATTTCGGAACAATACAATACTTATAGCACGTCTTCTTGTTGGTTTCCATGATAATAACAGCTTTTAACACTAACAAACTTTAAGTTTCAAGCACAAAACTGCACAAAACAACTAGCCACGTTTTAAGTTACTAAGGTTACTAAGCCGTGTGACGTCACTAGCAAATAGCGACTTGTCTATTTTTATCTATCTATTTTTAAATTATTATCAAAACGAAAATAAATAAAATAAAGAGAGAGAGTTAGTATAATAAATAACAAAAAATATGCATTTTAAAATCACTCATCTGACTAGCAATTCTAATCTTAATTTATATCATAAACTATGACGCAGGGCTCAATTAATTTGCGCCCTAGTATAAACAAAGTGTGTTTTCCTTTTGGCGGTGTATCACAGGTTGCATACCGCACAGGTAAATAACCAATAAAGTTTGTTGTCCTTTTGACGGTGTATCACAGGTTGCATTCCATACAGGTAATAAAGTTTGTTATCCTTTTGACGGTGTATCACAGATTGCATACCGGACAGGGTCGCTATAATATACAAACATGTTTACATCATTACAATATCATCAACTTACAATTATTAATTAATTCCTATGAAAATTTGAATATAACACACAATTTTTCGTTTGTTTACTGTTTCAAACCGCTTTCAAACGAATATTTTGTTTATGTGTATATGCAAAATATTCTTCCGTGTATATGCAGTTGTAGCTGTTGTAGGTGCTAACCAAAAGAAAACATTCCAGAAACACCCCACCCCAACACATCTGTGCTTTAAAGCATCCTGCTTGTAGGATATAGGTATGTTCGTTTCTATTTAATAAAAGATCGATGGTTTAAATGACATGGGCATCTGCGGGTATAAAATACCCTCCATGTATACTCAAACTATAAGAAATCAATTTGCTGGTAAAAACTAGACCTTCGGTCTATGCAGTTTATTCTAATATTTTCCGATTGACCGTTGCCATAGTAACGTGACGTTACAAAATCGGAAGTACAAAAATACTTTTAAATGGAGAATCTGGGAGTATGGAATACCCTTCAGGCATACTCAAACTGTAAGAGATTAATTTGCGATCTTATGGCTTTTAGTAGCTGGTGATCAATAGAGAAACTACTGAAATCAGCAGACAATGCAAGACAGAGACCAAGAGTTTGAGGGGGGGGGGTAGATGAAATATGCCATCGTTTTCGAAGAAAAGTAAAGCGGTATTATATAGCTTCTACATTATTATGTAGAAACATTAAACATTGAACATTATTATTTCAATAGTGAAACTACTTAAAGCGACATAAAATGCAAGATATTAACCGAAAGTCTGAGGGGGTATGGATATGGATATGAAATACTCCTCAGTATATGCGGACGGCACCCTTTTCCACCACTATTTGGTATCAACTCTAAAAATTATACTTACGGTTATCGGTACGTATTCTACTATAAGGAAGGGTACCCCCCAGGGTTTGGATTACGACAAAAACTTTATTTAAAAATATCTATTAGGAAAGTGTCTCCACCTCAGAGGTTCTCCATGATCACGGGAAAACCCTGTATGTAATCATTTCCAACTTTCGATAAATCTAAAGCACTATCATAGGGTTAATTGGTAAGTGCATAACCTGAGAACGGCTTGACCGATTTGGATCATTCTTTTTACTAAATGTGCGTAATAGTCCGAATGAGGATTTTACGAAAAGAAATATCGAAAAAGATGCTTAGAAAATTCGGAAAAAACTGAAAGTGATTTTCGTATAAACACCCTGTTCGTTGAACCAAAGAATAACCAAACAGTCCAATCACAGATAGAATATGAACGCCATCTATATCTGGATACGCAAACAATCGTATAGTAGACAACCCTAGAAACGAACCGAACTTACGAGAGAACAGAAAAATACAAGCTCTTTAAAAGGGGAAGATGAAAGTTGTCGGACTTGTAATAAGGCCACAATTTAATTTTGAAAATTACAATTTTCCCATAAGAAATACATGTAATACATAAGTGTATTATTGCGTAATAAAACACAAAATATAGAAATATTCTGTTGACTGTACGTGTGCTGTGCCTGGGTTGACGGCGACTAGTGGTGGAGAGATACCAGTCGCTCCCTGAGATCCGTCGCGTCAACAACCATACTTTTCGAGTTGGAGCTACTTGGGGGATGTTTTTAGTAAGTAAAGCGCTTATCAAAACTGCTTGTAGCGCCCGGAGCGACGCGGAGCTACGTCAAGAGTCGGATTCACACAAAAAGTGATTTTTTCCGAAATTTGTTGTCCGATCACAAATTTAATTTTTTTTATAAGTTAATTAGACCCTCATCCTTTATAATTCGTTGTAAAAAACGAGATTTTGGTATCTTTACTGTCTTAACAACCTATTTTAATTTTGGTGAGCGGGGTTACAGTTCAAAAAAGCTAATGAAAAAATTGCATTCCAAATTAATTTTAAAGCCGTTTTTTTTCGAAAATGTGTGAATCAACCGCATATTTTATTTTTTTATACGCTAATTAGACCCTCATCTTTCATAATCCACTTCAAAAATGGTAAAATTCCCGATCCGGGAATTCGAACCGTACCCCGAGGTAAGATTCCCGAACTCGAAAATACACTTTTTTCTAGAAATTCGACAGTCACAAGCGGTGGGAAGCTACCACTCGTTCCCTGATATCTATTGGGTCAACATCCACATATTGCCGAGTTGGACCGTTCTAGGGGGATATTTTTAATGAGCAAAGCGCTTGTCAAAACAGCCGTTTACAGGTTACAAGCCTGTAGCGGCCGGAATGAAGCGGAGCAAAGTGGAGGTTGCAAAAAGTCGGTTTTGATAAACGCAACAACGTCAAATCTCGAATTCACCCTAAAATGTGTTTTTTTAAAACTTGTGATCCGACCACAAATTTGATTTTTTTATTTGTTAATTAGACCCTCATCTTTTATAATTCTTTACAAATGTAGATTCCGATCTGCGCCAAACCGTACTCGCGCCAAATGGGGCTTGCACCGAAGTATACTCGCGCCAAATAGGATCTGTGCCAAACTGTACTCGCGCCGAAATGGTTACGCCGAAACGGCTGTGCCAAATTGAACCGGACCCGTCCTTCTCTATGTAAGCGATTTTTACAGGACCGTACCCGGAGTAGAAGCCTCCTCAGTTGGCAAGGGACAGTCTGATGAGACGTACCTAGGAAACTTGGCGTTGGAGCGAAAATTACTTGCAGAGTTCAATTCGGTGCGGTTGTAGCAATCTTACTTCACTACAGTTTAACGTTAAATCTAAATCACGGCACAAAAAAGAAAGTTCCCTCGACCAGAAGTTTTCGAATAATACCAATTTCTGACGAGAGTTAATCAACCCTGATTGCGATTTTCACCATTTTTTGTAAATTATGAAAGATATTAATGCTACAGGCATAAAAAAAATTTAATTTGTCTACAAATTTTGAGAAAAACCGCTTTAAAAATTAATTTGGAATGCAATTGTTTCATTGGCTCTTTAGAACTGTAACTCCGCCCATCGAAATTAAAATACGTTTTGGTGACAGTTAAGATACCCGAATCTAGATTTTTAAAACGAATTATGAAAGATGAGGGTCTAATTAACAGATTAAAAAATAATATTTGTGGTCGGTTCACAAATTTTGGAAAAATACACTTCTAGAGTGAATCCGAGATTTGTCGTGGTTGCGTTAGTCAAAGCGGCCCGTAGCGGAGAGTGCGGAGCTCCACCCCAGTTGTGAGTGTCGACACACCTGCAACGCACGTACTGCTGTTAGAATGTGTTTAAATATGACGTAATATTACGCAATAATACATTTGCATGTATATCTTATGGGAATATCGTAATTTTCAAATTTGAATTGTGGCCTTAATTGAAGTCCTAATAAATTCATCCTCACCTTAAAAAACTTGTATTTTTCTGGCCTTTCGTTTGATGAAGCAATTTTTGTGGAAAAAAAAGTGAATTTTCGAGTTAGGGTTAGTTAACTATTGCCCAATTTCTTTTCTCAATATCGAACCAATCACGTGCAACTAGTGCCTCCTAATTACTCAATTGAAAATATATTTATTTAAAAAAAAACCGTTTGATTTTTAGGGGGTGGGCAGGCACCTCTGAATCCTCTATGGTTATTCGATTTATCGGTGTATTCAAAAACAGGAAAAGAGATAGATGAACAGAATCAATATTCTGCCCCACCTTCAGTGTGTGTATCACTTCCCAACAAAGTTTGATTATTATTTACGGTTTATAATACCCCCCCTCGGACCGCAAGTCAAGTATTTGAAAATTTTTTTTTCAGCGCTAAAAGTAGACAACAATTGTGGTATGTTTACTTTTTGTCGAGAGGTTGACCACCTGGTATATTTGATGTACATAATTTTGTAAATGATTTGCAATTGTTTGAAAATTTCTGCAATTGTTTGCAAATATTTATTAAATTTTGCAAATGTGTAAATGTTTTCAAATGCCTGTAAATCTCTGTAAATGACTGTAAATCTTTGCAAATGTCTGTAAATATCTGAAATTGTTTGCAAATATCTGTGTAAATTTTTGCAAATGTTGCAAATGTATGTAAATTTTTGCAAATGTGTGTAAATTTTTGCAAATGCCTGTAAATCTTTGCAAATGACTGTAAATCTTTGCAAATGTCTGTAAATATCTGAAATTGTTTGCAAATATTTTTGCAAGTTTTTGAAAATGTTGCAAATGTGTGTAAATTTTTGCAAATGTGTGTAAATGTTTTCAAATGCCTGTAAATCTCTGTAAATGACTGCAAATCTTTGCAAATGTCTGTAAATATCTGAAATTGTTTGCAAATATCTGTCTAAATTTTGCAAATGTTGCAAATGTATGTAAATTTTTGCAAATGTGTGTAAATTTTTGCAAATGCCTGTAAATCTTTGCAAATGACTGTAAATCTTTGCAAATGTCTGTAAATATCTGAAATTGTTTGCAAATATTTTTGCAAGTTTTTGAAAATGTTGCAAATGTGTGTAAATTTTTGCAAATGTGTGTAAATGTTTTCAAATGCCTGTAAATCTCTGTAAATGACTGCAAATCTTTGCAAATGTCTGTAAATATCTGAAATTGTTTGCAAATATCTGTGTAAATTTTTGCAAATGTTTTCAAATGCCTGTAAATCTTTGCAAATGACTGTAAATCTTTGCAAATGTCTGTAAATATCTGAAATTGTTTGCAAATATCTGTAAATTTTGCAAATTTTCCAATTGTTTGAAATTTTCCAATTGTTTGCAAATTTTGAAATTATTTGCAAATTTTGCAAATTATTGTAAATGCAAATTTGGTGTACATATTTTTGGTCAGTGGCCAACCCCCGCTTTTTGTAGTTTCATAAAAATTTCTTGTTGGAAAGTTCCCCCCCATCCGACAGTTGAACTGCCAAACTTTTGAATATTGTGATAAAAACATATCACAAAACAGAAGTTTTAAGACTTCCAAAATACGAAATTGGACAAAATTAACTATTTTTTTCGTTTGAGGTGCAGTTGCACCTTTCTGTGCTTTCTAAAAAGGGTTACATTTCTGCGGCGCGGGCGCATTTAGGGATAAAATTCCGAGGAACGATCGGACCTCTTAGAATTTAAATTTTTGAACAACCGATAATATATTGATTCTTGTGGTATCGACACGCGAGATACTTACAATAGTTTCAAACGTTGTCCATGAAACAACTTTTTCGCGGGTTCATCAAGCACTACTCTCTTTTTACTGTCTGTGAGAATAAATTGTTGTTAGAAGTAAGTTAACGCAATTGGTTGCAAGATGACGTTAACTTTGTACGCTGTTTCGGATGGACCACCCTCTTTAGCCGTCAGAATGGCTTTGAAGGAGTTGGATTTAAATTACAATCACATCAATGTCAATTTTGGACTTGGCGAACACCTGACGGAAGATTACGAAAAAGTAATCTTTTCATATTTCGTACATAAAAATTATGTGGGTACATTTTTGTTGGTGTTTTAGAAAAACCCTCAGAAGGAAATCCCAGTGCTGGACGACAATGGATTTTATCTAAGCGAAAGGTAAATTTTTGAGATTTTTTTTACCAAGTACAGTTTTTTCATTATCTAGTAACGCGATTTTAAAATACCTAGTCGATAAATATGCAAAGGATGATAATTTGTACCCCCGAGGAGGCAGAAACCAGAGCCATCGTTAACCAACGACTTTGCTTCAATCTATCCACTTACTACAGAAATATTTCCGAATATGTGGTACGTATCGCAATTTTTTAAGCTAAAAATTTAAAAACACACTTTTAGATGGCTCCAATATTTTTCGACTACCCTAGAACCCCGTTAGTTGAAAAAGTTGAAAAAGAGAAATCGCCTTGAGCGTTTTTAACACGTACCTGGAACGTCTGGGAAAAAATATGCGGCTGCGGGTAAGGCAAAAAAATTAATTTTCTTAAATTAATCGTTTTTCTTGTCAGATCACGTCACCATCGCAGATTTTCAATTAATAACGGCGACGATGTGTTTGGAAGCAATCAATTTTGATCTTAATCCGTATCCATTAGTCAAAAATTGGTATTCGATGTTTAAACAAGACCACCCTGACCTGTGGAGTATTGCAGAAGAAGGAATGCAGGAAATCGTGGAATTTGAAAAAAAATCCACCAGATTTGAGCCATATCGTTCATCCCATCCATCCAATCAAGAAAATCGAAAATTAAAATACTCAAATAGTTTTTTAATTTTTTAGTTGGTAATGGAGTAGCTGCATATATAAATCAAATATTAACACTGTTAAAGTATAAAATACAATTCAAAATGGCAACTCACGCTGAACTCACATTAGAATTTTTGGCTCTACCCAAGGATATCAACACATGGACAGTTTTTGATTACAATTTGGCTTTGGAATTAAAAAATCATTTTGCTGAAAATTTTAAAATCAAGAAAGAAGTACTGGAAAATCAGTACAATGTCATCGAGGATGGTAGGGAAAAACTGAAAAAGCTTAAAAAAGAAGATGCACAGCGTAAGAAATCCGATGAACGAATTGTGGAACAGTGCGTGGAATTTGAAGGAACTGTTGCGGATTTACAGGAAGAAAAGAAAGCTGTTGCCCAACACCATACTGATAATTTACTGAAAATAGAAGAGGTGAGGGCAGCGGGAGAACTTTTGGGAAAACAATTTTTGATTTTGGAGAACACAGTAGAAAAAGAAAAAGGAACCCGAAAAATCGTTAAAAAAAGCAAGGATCCATAGTTAAACCGCACGTCTGTTGTATATGTAAACTCGACAAATTGAAACCTCCCAGAAAATTAAAGAGGAGGAAAACGACAGGAATTTGGAAGCCGACAAATTATTATCAGATTTTCTGTTAGAAGTAGAAAATCACGAAATGCAAGTTAAATTAAATAAAAGAGAAATCTTCGATTACGTGGACCAAATTGACTCATTAGACTACCAAAATCAACAAATTAAACGAGAATTATGTAGAATGGATAGTATAGAGAAGTTAAGGGTCAAAAATTTTGAAGAAACCAATAGCTCGAGAAAAATTGTTCAGAAAATTGTTCAAAATGTCAGAATCTATGATGTTTTAATGTAAGATTTAGATTAGACTGTTAGATTTTAATGTAATAAATTAGTTTATCTATAATTTTACTCAATTCTATGGTGGCTCATCACTTTTGATAGTTTTTCTCACTCAAGCCAGATCATCTGATGAAATCAGATCTGATGAAATCAGATGAAATCAAATCCAAATCTTAAAATCCAAATCCTAAAATTTAAATCTTAAAATCCAAATCTTAAAATCCAAATCTTAAAATCAAATCTTAAAATCTCAAATCTTAAAATCCAAATCTTAAAATTCAAATCTTAAAATTCAAATCTTAAATTCGTAAATCTTGAAAATCGAAATCTTAAAATCCAAATCTTAAAATTTAAATCATCCAGAATCTTAGTCTAATCTAAAATCTTTAAAATTCAAATTTTAAAAATTTCCAAATATTAAAAGGGGCAAAATTTTTTTAAAATTCAAATCTTAAAAATCTCTAAATCTTAAACCATTTTGAAATCTTAAAATCCAAATTTTAAAAATTTCCAAATTTTAAAAATTTCCAAATTTTAAAAATTCCAAATTTTTAAAAGCCAGATCTTAAAATTCAGATCTGAAAATCAAAACTAAATCAAATCTTAAAATCCAAATCTTAAAATCCAAATCTTAAAATTAAAATCTTAAAATCCAAATCTTAAAATTTAAATCTTAATATCCAAATCTTAAAATCCAAATCTTAAAATCCAAATCTTAAAATTCAAATCAAATTCTAAATCTTAAAATCGAAATCTTAAAATCCAAATCTTAAAAAATTCAAATCTTAAAATCCAAATCTTAAAATTCAAATCTTAAAATCCAAATCTTAAAATGCAAATCTTAAAATTAAATCTTAAAATTCAAATCTTAAAATTCAAATTAAATCCAAATTTAAAATCTAAATTTAAATCCAAATCTTAAAATTCAAATCTAAAATCAAATCTTAAAATTTAAATCAAAACCAAATCTTAAAATCCAAATCTTAAAATTCAAATCAAAACCAAATCTAAAATTAAATCTTAATATCCAAATCTTAAAACCAAATCTTAAAATCCAAATCTTAAAATCGAAATTAAATCCAAATCTTAAAATTTAAAATCCAAATCTTAAAATCCAAAATCTTAAAATTCAAATTTAAAATCCAAATCTTAAAATCCAAATTTAAAATTCAAATCTTAAAATCCAAATCTTAAAATCAAATCTTAAATCAATCTAAATCCAATTAAATTCCAAATCTTAAAATCCAAATCTTAAAATTCAAATCTTAAAATCCTAAATCTTAAAATTCAAATCTTAAAATTCAAATCTTAAAATCCAAAGCTTAAAATTTAAACCTTAAAATCTAAATCTTAAAATCCGAATCTTAAAATCCAAATCTTAAAATCCAAATCTTAAAATCCAAATCTTAAAATCCAAATCTTAAAATTCCAAATCTTAAAATCCAAATCTTAAAATCAAATCTTAAAATCCAAATCTTAAAATTTAAATCAAATCCAAATCTTAAAATCTCTTAAAATCATTAAATCAAATCTTAAAATCATTAAAATTCAAATCTTAAAATCCAAATTTAAAATTCAAATCTTAAAATCCAAATCTTAAAATTCAAATCTTAAAATCTAAATCTTAAAACCCAAATCTTAAAATCCAAATCTTAAAATCCAAATCTTAAAATCTCAAATCTTAAAATTAAATCTTAAAATCCAAATCTTAAAATCCAAATCTTAAAATCAAATCTTAAAATCCAAATCTTAAAATTCAAATCTAAATCAAATCTTAAAATCCAAATCTTAAAATCCAAATCTTAAAATTCAAATCTTAAAATCCAAATCTTAAAATCCAAATCTTAAAATCCAAATCTTAAAATTTAAATCATCCAAATCTTAAAATCCTAATCTTAAAATCCAAATATTAAAATTCAAATCTTAAAATCAAATATTAAAATTCAAATCTTAAAATCCAAATCTTAAAATTCAAATCTTAAAATCTAAATCTTAAAATCCAAATCTTAAAATCCAAATCTTAAAATCCAAATTTTAAAATCTAAATCTTAAAATTCAAATCTTAAAATTCAAATCTTAAAATCCAAATCTTAAAATTTAAATCAGCCAAATCTTAAAATCCAAATCTTAAAATTTAAATCAGCCAAATCTGAAAATCCTAATCTTAAAATCCAAATCTTAAAATCCAAATCTTAAAATCGAAATCTTAAAATCCAATCTTAAAATTTAAATCATCCAATTCTTAAAATCCAAATATTAAAATTCAAATCTTAAAATCCAAATATTAAAATTCATATCTTAAAATCCAAATTATAAATCTAAATATTAAAATTCAAATCTTAAAATCCAAATCTTAAAATCCAAATCTTAAAATCCAAATCTTAAAATCCAAATCTTAAAATTCAAATCTTAAAATCCAAATCTTAAAATCCAAATTTTAAAATTTAAATCATCCAAATCTTAAAATCCTAATCTAAAAATCCAAATATTAAAATCTAAATCTTAAAATCCAAACCTTAAAACCCAAATCTTAAAATCCAAATCTTAAAATTCAAAACTTAAAATCTAAATTTTAAAATCCAAATCTTAAAATCCAAATTTTAAAATCCAAACTATCATTAACTTTGACAACGACAAACTTTTACATTTTTTTAAATTAAATTTAATTAATCTTCCAATTCATCTGCGGATTTAATTATCATAATTAAATAAATTTTTAATTATTTATTAACAGTTTTAAAGTAGTTACTGGGGCGGTCGAGCTTGGGAATTTTTTAATACATGCAGGGCCGGCTTTTTCACAGTACCCGGCTGTGAAAACGTTTTATTCGTTCGAAGTAATCTGTATAAATAAGCTACCTCATGCAGGTGAAGAAGGCGTGAGAAGGAGCGTGGTTAGTAGTGGGGTTAAGCTGGTGCTGGTCCACTTTTGAGCAATACTTTTTCAAATTTGATTGATAAATCAAGGTTAAGTTTTCAAATTTTTAAGTCGGAATTTAAATATTTATTTAATCCGTGTATTTAATTATTTAAATTTGATATATACTAATTAACATAATTCGATAAATTTTTAAATATTTATTCAGTCATTTTTAATTGGGTAGTTGGGCGGTTGAGCCTGGGAAAATTTTATTGAATTTCTTTAAAATGTTTTAACTCACGGAGTGTGGATAAAGTGGGGGGCGCAAAAAAACGTGATTAGTAGTGCCGCTAAATTGGTGCTAGCTCACTTTTGAGCAAAACCTTTCAAAACATGTAATCGACAGGTCAAAGTCAAACTTGAAAATTTTTAAGTAAGATTTTAATTAATTCGCGGATTTAATTATTCAAATTTGATATTCTAATTATCAGAATTAAATGAATTTTTAATTATTTATTAATTTCTTTATTTCAAAATGCCAACCACAATATTTCTTGCCCATAGTTTTGAAATTTAAGTTTACACTTTTGATTTAATTTTAATCTTTACTGCATTAACTAGCAGACCGCCACCCCCTCCTAGTTCGTGAATAACTCGATTGATGTGCAATTTTATTGGTGAAGAACTCGATTGACTGCTCATAATTTTATGTAAGCCAAAACACTTAACCAATGAGAGCGTAGTACCAGAATTGTAATTGTGATGTTTGTAGACATCGCAAAAGAACGTCTTGAGCGTTGTAAATAGCGGCGTTCGTCTTACAATTAGTAAGATATAAAACAGCAAAATTTGTATTTTACAAATTATTTACATATTTGACAACATCGCATTTTAAATTTTTATGGAAATTTTGAAGCTTCTTTTGGTTCAAATTTAGCTATGAATTTTTTTTGGAAATATTTACAGCGCTGGAAATAGCGGCGCTCACCTTAGAATTCGTAGCCGAATCACCAGTTAAAATTTTATTTAAATAAATTTAATTATCTTATTAATTAATTTTTAAATCAAAGAATAATTACAGAGTGAGGAAAAATCAAAAATTTTAACGTTTAGGCACTAAAAAATCAAAAATTGTAATAAGTTTCTATGATAGGCTAAATTCGAACCTGAAGCCCCGCCCATTATGAGTTTTTTTTGCAATTTTACTTAAAATCACGTATTTTATCACTTTTTGATGCAGCCGTCACGTAGTATGTGTATTGTTATTTAAATAAAACATTGAAGTGCGATGGTTTAGAAAGTATTATTAAAAAATAATTTTTTGGGTGAATCCGAGATTTGCCGTGGTTCCGTTAGTCAAAACTGACCCTTCGCTCGGAGACGTTTTGACAAACGCTTTACTAACTAAAAATATTCTCCTAGATCGATCCTACTCGGCAAAGTATAAATATTGACCTGACAGATTGCAGGGAAGAACTGGCTCACTCCACGCGATGCACTAGTTGGCCCCGCCTCTTTGTCTTATCATCTTGGCACTGTGGAGTACTGGGGGCCTGGCCTTAGATATTACCCGATTCTTTCACGCTGAACCCAGTTGCACCGAGGTGAGTACGTCAGGGTCAGGATTGCAAATTTTTTTATCTTACAGGGGAGGGGATAACGCATCAAGGTTGTCTTGCAAGATTAAAGTTAGGATTAATTAATATTTTTAGAGATTTTTTCTAGATCGGTTATGCTGATATCTTCAATTTATTACTAATAAAAATAAACTGCACAAACCGGGGGGTCTGGGGGGTGTGGAACACCCTCCAGTGCCTCACTGCTGAAAGGTAAAACATTCAATGTTTACAGATTATGAGTAGGGTTTATTATAGCGCTTTGGTTTTCTTGAAAACGATGACATATTATACTGGGGGGAATTCATAATCTCCCCGATTCTTGGTCACTGCTTTATATTTTTTGTGCTAAAAACTTTCACCATTATCGCTTAATACTGATAACCATAAGTTTGCAAATGTATCTATCACAGTTTGAGTTGAACCTGGGGGGTGCTCCACACCCCAGACCCCCGGTCCCGACAAATTTGGTTTATAATTTGTGAAATAAACTCAAAACTTATTTAAATTTTAAAATTTCAGATTCACTTCAAAATTAAATTGTGGGTTTAATACTCCTCCTTCTCAGTCCGTTTACCCTCGAGAAGGTTTGGTGATTCTATTTTTAGAGTTCACTGGTACTCTATCTCGGTGGACAATTCTGAATAGCAGTTAACGCACTTAAGCTCCAGGTCGGGACTGTCTTCTGCTTAATATAGAACCTAGCAAATTCATCCTCACCCTAAAAGTCTTGTATTATCGTCCTCTTTCGATTGGTGAAGCAATTTTTATAGAAAAAACTGTCGAACTCGGGTTAGTTAACTCTTTCCGAAATTTGATTTGATAATATAATTGAGATAAGAAACAAAGGGCACCTTTTAAAGCTGCTTTATGAAAATTGCACTAGAGGCAGGGAACACTTCCTGCCCAATCAAGTTTTCGGTGTTTAGAATGGTCTTTCGGAAGACGTGGTGGTGGCTCCGACTGTGAATTAATTCAAGAATCACCAAAATCTTCTGCATCCTGTGCCTTTGTGAACTTCTACTGTTAGAACTGTTACTATTACGCCATAGGCTCCAAAAACGGCTATTATTGTTCTTATTATTATTAATTTGATAGCACGATGCCTTTTGGGTAGGATCGCTTAGATCGATTTCAGCCTGCTTATTCATAATTTCAAGAAAACGATAAAATTAGCTAAAAATTAATTTAATTATTGTTTATTTATAATTATATAAAAATTTAATTTTATAGTCAACATATTTAAATATTTTTAATTGCACTTACATATTATATATGATTAACAATATTTAAAATAAAAACATCCCGCTAATAATTATCGAGGTAAAAAATATATAATTTTTATGTAATTACATTCTCCGTTCCTTTCTTCATTAGGGATTCATTAAGGCTAGTTTCCACGATAGCAGTTTGAGCTTTACAGATAAAAATATTTCAACGGACAGCATTGCAGTAACAATACGAACATTAAATTTAACAAAGATTGTAACATTTGAAACCTAAATATTTATAAAAATTTTAACAGAAAGTTACAAATTCATATTTGTGTATGATTTTTTAAATGATTTCTCAAAATACATTTACTCGTACATTTATACTCACAAATTGCACACGTATACAGGTTTTTGCCGGTATGAGTACTCATATGCCGTTTCAAATTTTTTTCCTTCGTACTTATATAGTTGCACGTTTCACATGCGTAGAGCTTCTCTTCACCATGAATATTGATAATATGCTGTTTCAGTCTGTATTTAACTGAACTTTCAAATTTGCATACTTCATGCAAACAGTTTAACACCGGTATGGGTTCTCATATGCTTAGCCATCATCGTTTTGACTATACACTTATAGTCACACATTTCGCACACAAACAGGTTCTTACCGGTATGTTTTTTTAAATGATTTCTCAAATTTACTCTCTGTGCAGTTTTATAGTTACAAACTTCGCACACAAACGGCTTCTCTCCTGTATGCGTAGTCATATGCTGGCTCAAAAGTTTTTTAGTCGAGCACTTATAGTCACATTTTTCACAAGCAACCGGTTTCTCGTCACTATGATATGTTAAAAAGTGATCTCTCAAAATATATTTACGTTCGCTTTTATAGTTACAAATTTCACACTTAAACAGTTTCTCGTCGCTGTGAGTCTTCATGTGCCGAGTCAAATCTCGCTTCCGTGCATATCGAGAGTAACAAACTTTGCACATGAAAAATTTCTCATCAGTATGTGTTACCATATGATCAACCAATTTTGGTCTGACTGAAAATTTCAAATCACACATTGTACATTCAAACGGTTTCTCGTCCGTATGAGTTCTCATATGCTCAATCAATTTTCTCGCAATTGCAAACTTAAAATCGCAAACTTTACACACATACGGTTTCTCACCGGTGTGAACCCTATTGTGATCGTTTAGATTTCGTTTATTTGCACATTTATAGTCACAAATTTCACACCTATACGGTTTTTCACCGGTGTGGATTTTTAAATGATCTCGCAGACTACGAGAACTTTTAAAATTGCAAATTCCACACACAAACGGTTTCTCGCCTGTATGAGTTTTCATATGTCGTTTTAAATTTCCATAAAACGTACCTTTATAATCACATATTTCACAGGCAAACGGTTTAATTCCGGTGTGACTAAATAAATGACTCGTCAAGGTCTTTTTATTGAAAAATGTATCGTTACAAATAGCACATACGTACACTTTACGGGTGGCATGAATTCTTGCATGTTTCGTAACCTGCGACTGGGAAGAAAATTTTAAGCTGCACACCCCACATTCGAACAGTTTGACATCTGTTTGTTCGAGATCCAATTCCGACGGAGAATCTTCTTTAATATCTATCGAGTGATGTAAGTCTTCAATATTGAATTTTATGTCTTCCACAGCCTCTTCTTTGACTTTGCACAGCTCTTCTGACGATATAGCCTTTTCCATAATTGCTGGAAAATGGTTTATAAATTATGTGAGGTTATGTCATAGAACTAAAATTATTATTAATTACCTATTTAGATTAATCATATAAATAACACTACATCCTTCACGTCACTGTCATTAACTTGTTATCATACTTAAATAAAGATAAGAATTAAATATAGAACAAAGAGGATGTGTATTTATATAATATTACACATCCTCTTTGTTTATCTATTCTAAACAGGCACGGACTGGCAGTTTTCTTTCAAGGGTGCTAATTTTTGGAGGGGCGCGCAATGAAAAAAAATTAGAAAAAACGTTTACCCTCACATGAACGTTACATAACACATAGCAAATTAAATAAAACCGTCGTTTAATGTGAATTGTTAAACAAATCAGTAACATTATTAAACAAAAGAGTTGCATTATTGAACCAAACAGTGGAATTTATAAACAAAACAGTTGAATTATTGAACCTCACAGCTGAATTATTGAACAAAACAACTGAATTATTTAACGAAATAGTTGAATTATTAAACCAAAAACAATTAACGATCGTATTTAAGTTGTTAAATGTTATTGCGAAGAATTGATGTTGTCGTCATAACCTTTCTTTTTAAGATAAATTTTGATCAAATCGCGTACGAGATATATATGTATTCTTGGTGTAATATTAATTACCAAGTAAGTTATTCTTCTATTCACTTACCATTAAAGTTTTCAATTGCCCTTAAAAACAATTACATAACCAGGTCACTGCACTAGCAAAAGAGCATTTCCCTAGTTATGGGAACCCTAAAGAAAAAGACAGACATGGTTCTTGAAAGCAAGGGCATAAATACCGCCATCAAAAATGCAGTCAATCCGGAGTTTAATTACGTGAGTTGAGTCAGATCATCAATCAACCACAAAAAATCAGTAATTTTTGTCAATCTAGAGAATTATGTTCTATATACCTCATACTTGAGGTTTATAGAACGGAAAAACTTGGCAAAATACAAGTTTTATTTAAATGTTGGTCAAAGATTAAATTTTCGTGAAAGAATTCTACTGAATTTGTGACTATAAAAGCCAAATGCGGCACTTAAGCATTAGTAAGAACTAATACTTGTCTAGAAATACAGGCGTAAATCATTGAACTATAAATAATGGAAATGTTGAACAAAGCTGTTGAATTATTGAACCGAACAAGTGAATTATCGAACAAAAACTAAATTATTTAACAAAACAGCTTAATTAATTAACAAAACAACCTACTCATTGAAATAAACGATTTAATTACTGAACAAAATTATCGTATTGTTAAAAAACAGTTAAATTGTTGAACCAAATGCAATTGAATTATTCAATCACAAACAATTTATTAAACTAAAAATAATTAAAATGTTGAACAAAACAGTTGAATTATTAACAAAACAGCTAAATTTATTAAACAAAACAGTTGAATCATTTAACAAAATAGTTGAATTATTGAACAAAACCGTTACACTTTTGATATTTCCTTTTCTCACAAAACAATGTTAAACAAAGCTATTAAATTATTGAATCAATCAGATAAATATATTAAACAAAGCTGTTGAATTATTAAACCAAATAGCTGAATTATTAACGAAATAGATAAATTATAAAACAAAACAACTGAATTATTTGACGAAACAGTTGAACTGTTGATGCAATTAAATTATTCAATTCGAAACAATTCAACTATTAAACAAAAAATAATTAAAATGTTAAACAAAACAGTGGAATTATTGACTGTGAATTTATTAAACAAAGCAGTTGAATCATTGAACAAACTAGTTGAATTATTGAACAAAATAGTTGAATTATTGAATAAATAGTTGAATTATTAAAAAACCATTACACTTGTTGTATACTTTTGTATAGCTGAATTATTAACGAAATAGATAAATTATAAAACAAAACAACTGAATTATTTGACAAAACAGTTGAACTGTTGATGAAATTAAATTATTCAATTCAACTATTAAACAAAAAATAATTAAAATGTTAAATAAAACAGTGGAATTATTGACAAAACAGGTGAATTTATTAAACAAAGCAGTTGAATCATTGAACAAACTAGTTGAATTATTGAACAAAATAGTTGAATTATTGAACAAAGTAGTTGAATTATTGAATAAAATAGTTGAATTATTGAAAAAAACCGTTACACTTTTTGTATTTCCTTTTCTCACAAAACAATTGAATTGTTGAACAAAAAACAAATGAGTTATTAACCACAAACAATTAAATCATTGAACTGAATAACTGAACTATTGAACAAAACAAATGAATTATTGAGGAAACAATTGAATTGTTGTTTGTTTGTTTGCATTATTTAATCAAAATCAATTAAATTATTAAACTAAAAATAATTAAAATGTTGATCAAAGCTGTTAAATTATTGAATAAAATAGTTTAATTATTGAACAAAACCGTTATACTTTTGGTATATCCATTTCTCAAAAACAATTGAAATGTTCAATAAAAACAAATGACTAATGCCCGATTTCTTCACATAGAAATATTTCTTAGATAATCTATCGAAGTAACCAATCAGACAGCACCAAAATAAAACAATCAGAAATATAATTGAGTACTTTGTTAATTTATCTTATGGATAGATTATCTAAGAGATATATCCAGGTGGAAAAATTCGGCATTATTAAACCACAAACAATTAAATCATTGAAGGGCGTAGCTAAATTATTGAACAAAACAGTTAAATTATAGACAAAACAGAAGAATTATGAAACAAAACAATTGAATTATTAAGAAACAATTAAATTATTAAACTAAAAATAATTGAAATGTTGAAAAAAGCTGTTGAATTATTGAAGAAATCAGTTGATTGTTAAACCTCACAACTGAATTATTGTACAAAACAACTAAATTATCTAACAAAATAATTGAATTGTTAAACCAAATGCAATTAAATTATTCAACCAAAAACAATTAATTTAATAAAATAAAAATAATATAAATGTTAAACAAAGTTGTTGAATTATGCAATCAAACAACTGAATTATTAAGAAAAATGCTAAATTCCTTAGCAAAACAGCTTAATTATTGAACAAAATAACTGAATTATTCAAGGAAACATTTTAATTATTGAGCAAAACAATGAAATTGTTAAAGAAACAGTTGAATTGTTAAATAAATTGAATTATTCAACCAAAAACTATTTATTTATTAAACATAAAATGATGGAAATGTTAAAGAAAGTTGAAGATAATTGAATTGTTGAACCGAAAACAATTATTGAATTACTTGATCAAAAGCAATTAAATTACTAAACTAAAATAATTCAAATATGAAACAAAAACTTGTTAAATTATTGAAGCAATCAGTTGAATTGGTTAAACAAATCAATTGAATTATTAAACTAAGAATAATTGAAATGTTGAAAAAAGCTGTTGAATTATTGAACACAACAAATAAATTACTGACAAAACAGATAAATTATTTAACAAAACAGTTGAATTATTGATTCTCACAGCTAAATTATTAATCAAAACAACTGAATTATTTAACAAAACAATTAAATTGTTAAACTTAAAATAATTGAATTGTTGAGAAAATCAGTTGAATTATTGAACTAAACTACTGAATTATTAAACAAAACAGATGAATTATTCAACAAATGATAAATTAAAGATAATAAAATTGTTGAACTAAAACTAATTAAATTATTAAACCAAAATAACTAAATTATTTAAGAAAACAGATAACAGATAAAACAAAACTACTTCGAATTGTTAAACAAAATGCAATTAAATTATTTAATAAGAAACAATTCAACTATTAGGTAAACTAAAAATAATTAAAATGTTGAACAAAACAATTGAATTATTGACAAAACAACTAAATTCATTAAACCAATCAGTTGAATTCTTGAACAAAATAGTTGAATTATTGCACAAAACCATTACACTTTCGGTATTTCCTTTTCTCACAAATCAAATGATTTGTTGAACAAAAAACAAATGAGTTATTAAACCACAAACAATTACATTATTGAACCGCGGAGTTGAATTATTGAACAAAACAACTGAATTATTAAGGAAACAATTCAATTGTTGAACCAAATAAAATTTAATTATTTTGATTAAAAAAAATAAATTATTAAACTAAAAATAATTATTGTTGAAAGGATGATCAAAGCTGGGCGAGAGTCCGTCAACCCTACGGTACCCTCTGGGTCGCTTCGGGCGCTCCGAACGGTTTTGACACACGCTTTACATACTAAAACATCTCCTAGTAGCTCCAACTCAAAAGTTTGGAAGTTGACGCGACGGATCTCAGAGATCGACTGGTATCTCCCCACCACTAATCACTGTCAACCCAGGCACACCACACGTACCGTCTACAGAATGTTTATTGAAATGTTAAACAAAATATTTAAATTATATTATTATTAACCTTTGAAATTAATATTAGATTAAAATTTTCAAAATTAATAGGTTAAATTTGAAAATTAATTTTGAAAATTTCTAATACAAAAACATTTAAATTAATAAACTAAAAATAATATAAATGTTGAATTATTAAACCAAACAGCTGGATCATTGACAAAACAGATAAATTATTAAACAAAACAGTTGAATTGCTGATCCTCACGCCTGAATTATTAAACAAAACAACTGAATTATTTAACGAAACAGTTGAATTGTTAAACCAAATCCAACTGAATTATTAAATAAATAACAAATAAATTATTAAACTTAAAATAATTGAAATGTAGAACAAATCAGTTGAATTTTTGAACCAAACAACTGAATTATTAAACAAAACAGCTGAATTATTAAACAAATGTTGAATTAAAGATAATTGAATTGTTGAACCGAAAACAATTGAATTAGTTTATTAAAAGCCATTAAATTAATAAACAGCTAAATCAATGAATAAAAGAACTGAATTATTGAAGGAAACAGCTGAATTATTGAACAAAACAATAGAATTGTTAAAGAACTAGTTGAATTCTTAAACCAAATACAATTAAAATGTTAAACAAAACAGTTGAATAGTTGACAAAATAGCTAAATTTATGAAACAAAGCAGTTTGGGTATTTTAATATTAGCTTTTTCTATAAAACAGTTGAATTGTTTAAAAAATAGTTAAAAATCTGTTGAATAGTGAAAAAACAATTGAATTATCAAACAAATCAATTAAATTAATAAACCAAACAGCTGAATTATTGAACGGAACAGTTGAATTGTTAAGGAGATTGTGAAAGAGATAATTGAATAGTTGAACAAAAAACAAACAAATTATTAAACGAAAAAAAAATTTAATTATTAAATCGAAACAATTAAATTATTAAACAAAAAATAATTGAATTGTTGAACAAACCAGTAGAATTATTGAACAAATGTTGAATCAAAGATAATTAATTGAATTGTTCAACCAAAAACAATTGAATTATTCAACCAAAAACCAAACGAATAGAAATATTTAAAATACTAAACATAGCAGTTCAATTAATTAAACAAGACAGTTGAATTATTGAACAAAACAGTTGCCTTTTTATACCAAAAAATCCAAATTACTAAACAAAAAGCGATCGAATTATAAAATCAACGTCAATTAAATTATCAAACCAAAAATATTTGAATTGTTGAACGAAGCAGCTGAATTATTCTTGCTTTTTATTAAACAAAACAGTTGAATTGTTGAATCAAAAATAATTAAATTGTTGAATCCGAAACAATTTTAATTAATTATTATCGCAAGAATAATGAAATCTTCTTCTTACCTAAAACGAAACAATAAAGTGAATCGTTTTATAGAATCAATACTCACAAAAATTCTACACCTGTAGGAGATGAAAGATACCTACCAAATGGATAATTATATATCCAATTATTTAATCTTGCCTATGTTAAAATCTACTATTTCATTTTAAAACTTTATTATTTTAATATTAATTTCACAGGTTAATAAAGTATATAATAATTATAAAAAATAAGCGTACGAATACACTATAATATGTATGTAGGCATTTTTGTGCTCATGATTTACTGTTTTATTTCCTTTTTGCTTTTTAACTTGCTAAATACGATTCTAACGATTTTTGAACTTCCTCGCTCTCAATCATAGATTGAAATATTTTTCGATCTTCTTCACGAGCATTTTGTAAAGCCTGAAAAAATAACATTCCTATAAAACTCCATCACAATCTCATTTAAATAATAATAAAAGCAATAGTTGTTACAATCAGTAAAACAATAATACTTATAGGTGGGTTGGGTACGTTTCGATTATCGGCAAGAATTAATATAATTAGAAGTTCAATTTAAAAAAGAAATCTCTAATGTGTTTTCTTTGAAACAATTTTGCATTATTGCTAACTCCTCTTCTGAATCCCGAAACACAATCACAACAAAGATATAACGAATCCCACATTCGTACTTGTAATATAGTAGAAAGACTTTTTGGAGTATGGAAACGAAGATTTCCTATCATGGCATATGGATGTCGTTTAAAATTAGAAAATACTCTGACAGTTATTATTGCAACAGCTGTTTTGTAAAATATTGCTCAAGATATGAAGAAGATGAATCTCTTGCCCAGATGACCTTAATCCACATGAATTGGATCGATTAATTAATGCTGCAGAAATTCCTCATATACCACCAGCAAATCACGGTGTTGGTATAGCTGCAGGTGTTAGCAATAATTTCATAAACCAACATTTTGCAACTTTATAAAAAAAAAGTGTACGAATATTAACAAAAATAAATAATTTATTATCTATGCATATTATTTACAAATAAAAATTTTTTTAAATTTATTGCTGAAGGGCTTCTTGCAATTCATGCCGTTTCAATTTTATTTCTATTTTTAATAATTCCTGCCGCAATTGGCTCTCTTTTAAATTGCATTCATTTTCTAATCGTAATTTTTCTAATTTTAATAATATATATTCTTTTCCTTTTTGTAAGTTTCCTTGCCGCAACTGGCTTTCGATTAAATTGCATTCTCTTTCTTCTCGTAATTTTTCCTTTCTTATTAAATTCAATTCTTTTTCTTTCCTTAAATTTTCTAATGTCAACTGAAGATCAAGTTCTTCAGGCGTATAATTAGGTCGTTTGCTAGTATGTGACATTCTATAAAAATAAATATTTTTATAAACACTTCATTTAACAGTATTTACAAATAAAAAGCAATAAATAACAGCGATATTTTATATAAATATTAAGTAATAATAAAAGTACTTACTTGATTTTTTTGGTATTTCTTATAAATTTCTACAATGAACAATAACGTTGCATGTAAAACAAGTAATGTCATGAAAAAATATACGGTTATGTATATGGAGTCATTTTGTTTTGTTTGCAAGTTTAACCAACCTAAAATTTATGTCTGTGTAAAATTCCTAAAATATCACCAAAACTACCATACAAATGCGATGTTGCTCCGACGTTATGTAAAGGTGGTGCAATGCAACCTAAACTAATCTGCACCTTATAGTTAAGGATCATTTAGGTAAGGGCCACTTTTAGTCGGAGGTCGTGCAATCGGGCATTAGCCCTGTAATTACGGTGGCTCTGGTTACCATAGCAACGGCCAAGCGGAATTATGCTGAAATATTCAATTCACTACCGATCCAAGTAAACTGCGTAGACCGGGGAGCTTGGAGGATACGGAATACCCCCAATATCGGACAGTAGAACATTAATGGCCGGTTTCATAACACTTTTAACGCTCCGTTAAAACTAATCAATGATGTCTATTGCAGGGTTCCCACCGGATTCTCTAAAACACATTCTCAGACAAATTTATATCAAATATGGTACAAGTATTATACAAAAAAATAGTTGAATTGTTGAATATGACAATTGAATTGTTAAATAATCCAGTTAAATTATTAAACAAAACAGCACTTATTGAACAAGAGTTGATTTACTTAACAAAACTGTTGCTTTTTTAACTAATTCTAAACTAAATAAATCTATTATTATTATTATTACTAAGTAGTGGCTTTTTCAACATTATAGCGGAGCTATAAACAGCACAATTGTTGAAGAAAACAGTTGAATGGTTGAGAAAACGGAAAATGGTTGAAAAATCTATTGAATTGTTCAAGACGCAGTTGTAGAAGAACAGAAAAATCAAAGATTGTTGTACCAAAAACAATTGAATTATTGAACAAAACAGTTATATTATTTAAAAAAGCACTTGTATTTTTGGATAAAATCACCGAAAATTGAATTATTAAATTAAGAATAATTGAATCGTTGCACCAAAAACAATTAAATTACTGAACTAAAAAGAATTAAAATGTCAAACAAAACAGTTGAATTATTGGTGACCGGACAGAATAGAACAGTGAAAAAATAAAACAATGAAAAAAAGAACATTGACAAAAGGGAACACTGAAATAACTGAATTTTGACAAAAATTATTCGATTATTCGCATGAGTTTTTATTTAGTTATGAGTTTTGAATATTTAATTGGTGCCCAATATCGCAATATTTCTTCGCCACATATATAGAAAGCGTTCCACACTTTTCCGAGTAGGACCGCTCTAGGGGGAAATTTTTAGTTAGTAAAACGTTTGTCAAAACGGCCTGGAGCGGAGGGTCGGTTTTGACTAACGCAACTCCGGCAAATCTCGAATTCACCCTAAAAATATACGTTACATTATATTTTTTAATTAGAGTTCTTAGAACGTCACAATTCAATATTTTATACAAATTATAAAAACGCTATTTTCGGTGTAATACAGTAAACTCGCGTTATAACGAATTTCAAGGGATTGAGAAAAAATTTCGTTATATCGAAATTCGTAAAAATTTGATATTTGTAAGAAATTAAAAGAAAAACGTAAACCAATACACTACAAATTCCTTGTCGTTTAATAAAATAAACAATATAACGCACATAGTAATCAGCAGTATAGCGTGAAACATACACGGGTCGACTAAAGGTGCTGATCTTAGACTAAACTATAGTCTAAGCGTAAGCTTGCGGTTCGAATCCTGCTCGCGTTAGATAAACTGCTGTAAACAAAAAGTCCAATATCAATCTGTGGACTATGGGGAAGGCAACGGGAAAACACCCTATGAATTATACTCCCATGAAAATTCATCTTGCTTCGGCCAAGTTGGGGCACAACGCTTCTGATAAGAAACAAAACGATAAAGAAGAGTAACGCATATAGTCTGTAAAAAATTAATAAAAAGCAAAGAAAGAATTCAATTTGCATGTTAGAAAGGTGGGGGAGGTTGTCATTGGCCGTGGAGTTATCAACAAACATGATCATTTTTTCTACGTTGTTTTTGCATAGCATTGTTAAGAGTTTCAAGCCATTCGTTCCATAGTTCGGTAGTCATCCACGATTTTTTGTTGCTTCTGCATCATCGAGAAGGACTCAACATGTTTAAACACCTGGTTTTAGCGGATTTGTCTATCAATAAGAGCCTCAACTTCTCCGAACCATCCATACTTGCCGCAAAAAGTAGTGTGACTCACTCCTTACTAAGTTTTGAACATCTGCACCAGTTTTCATAACTTGAACACCAAGCTAGGACACTTTTTCAAATTAGACAACCATAGAAATAACAAAAATTATTAGACTATGGCCAAAAAATTTCATTATAACATGAGAATTTCAAGAGACCGGCAGTTTTTTCGTTATATCGAACTGCGTTATAACGCGAGTTGACTGTAATCAAAACTCATGCAAACAATTGACAATACTTCATCTCGACGTTCTCGTTTTTCAGTGTTCTCTTTTTTCTTTGTTCTGTTTTTTCATTGTTCTGTTTTTTCACTGCTCTGTTCCTTTGTGTTCTGTTTTTTCACTGTTCTGCTCTTTCGTGCTCTATTTTTTCAAGTTCTGTTCCATCATGGAACCGAATTATTTGACAAGACAGTTTTATTTTTAGACAAAGTAGTAGATCTTCGCATAAAACAGTTGAATTGTTAAAAAAACAATAAAATTGTTGAATCACCGAAAATTGAATTATTGAATCAACGATAATAGAATTGTTGTATCAAAAATAATTAAAGAGTTTCTACTGAATTTTTTTAAATAAATTCTGATTTCTCCAGATTTTCCATGATTAAAATTGATAATTTTCCCTAATAGTACGAAAACCCACAACAAAAATTTTTGTTTAGTAGCTTTCTGACTAAAACCGTATAAAATAGATAGGTTGTAAGTGAAAAAAACGCTTTATTTAGCAAACCGTAACCGACACAATATAATAAACGAACGGAATGAACCGTAATCCTAACGTTTATTCTATAGCTAATATCGGTTAATATCGCTCTTTTTCGCTTCAATACAAATTTTATTGTCCGAGATGAAAAAATAAAATTGAAAAATATTTATAATCTCAAGTGCAAAAACAAATTAAAAAAAACACGGAGCAAAAAATTTAATTATTTTTAGGAAGCAATTTAAACTAAGTATTGGAATATGCGGCAAGCAATAAACAATTTTCACGAGTCGCATCATGAAAACCGTACGTTATGAAACTCAAAATGCATTGAAAAAAGTTTAATTCCAAACATTGGAGTTGTCAAAGAAATTAAGTGAACCAAATGAAGTTAACAAAATAATAAATTAAGAAGCTGAAATTAAAAATAAATGAATTATTGTGTTTTAAAAATAATAAATTTAAATTGTGGGTAATAAAAATTAATGGAGGCCACATGACGGCGACTTAAAAATAATTATTGGGAATTTCTAAATTCAATTGAAAATTTTAAGTACATATGATGGAAATATATCGAATGCAAGAAAAATTGCCAACTTTTATAATTGTTGAACGTTGGGATAAACGCGAATAAGAAGTATGTTTAGATTCTAAACGGAAATTATTAAAAAGAACGTAAAAATTAAAAAAGTAAAGTAAAAATATTCTCACCTGAATTGTTGGGCCACGTAAACAACTTTTAGTTGCACTATAAGCATGGGGAGGTATACTTTCGTATTTACTTAAAAACTTTTCAGCCCTTGCAAATGCTTCTTCCTTTTTCGACACAACTTCGTCGACTAATCCAATTTTAAAAGCTTCCGCTGTTTTAAACAATTTTCCTTGATTCAGTCCTAACTCAGCTTGCCTAAATCCAACTGTGTTATTCATAGTATTAACAACAAAACTTGGTGCAAAAATTCCCAATTGTGATTCATTGAGCCCAATTGTAAAATTGTCGAGCATAATACGATAATCGCAGCAAATGGATAGTACGCATCCTCCGGCTGGTGCATGTCCCTAAAATATTTTTAATAAAATCAAGTTCGTGTAAATTACCCACAGATGGTTATGCATATCAAAGCTGCCGAAGCAATGATTCCATCAAATACATTTCGGCACCTTTTATAATTGTTACGTATGACCATTTGTAGGTACATTTCCACTAGTTTACATTAATAACTGCCACCGTAGGAAAGGAACTTCCATACAACTTTATCCAAACATCTTGAAAATTTCTCCAAAACAATTTAAACCTACTCGATTCGGGTTTAATCAATTCTAAAATATCCAATCCAGCGCAAAATACTTTATCGGAAAACTAGAAAATCAGGTAAGTGCATTTGATAATCAGGTAACTGATACATACAGATGTCAAAATGACACCATTTGGTTTGGTTTGTTCAAGTTCGTCAAGCACATCGCAAAAATCGGTTACAAACTGTAAATTCAAACAATTTACTGGCGGACTTGCCATTGTAACCGTTGCTATCCCATTAGAATCATTAATCGATACATCTAGTAGTTTCTTTGAAGAACTGTATTGGCGAAGTCCTTTTAAAATGTTTGCAGTGTAACGAATTCCTCTTAAAGACATAAGGGAACCCTTTCGACGTTTAATAGCGGTTGAAAGATGTTTTCACGTTCGCAATCACTACTTACAACCTGTGTAGTAAATATTATAGATAAAAACTGGATTATACATTCCTTTTAGGTTCGAAGTCCAAGTAACACATTTTATGATTATGCAGTGTTGTCAAGTGGGATTTTCTTTTCCATTTTCGTTTCCAATATGCGATTTCCAAAATTCTACGGTTTGAAAGATAATTTTAGGTTTAAAAGAAATTATCACAATTACTTATAAATTTTATGTAGTGTATTCGCTAAATAAATCATCGCACAATTTAAATAATTACAATTACACAACTTAACCTAAAAAGGTAATAGAACTACTGACAGATCAAAACAATTGAACTACAATACCATCGCTGCGTTCTACTAAACGCAGACGATCTTGGTCGACCACGGGATGAATAAAATATAATGAAATTAAATTCTAAAAACATGTAATGTAATTCTATAAAATCTAAAGACAAACAAAATTCCCTGTCAATGAACTGCAACTCAAAAATCAAATTTTGATCAATAATTATTGTACCAAAATAGTTGTTGAATTATTAAACATACAATTGAAGTGTTAAACAAAAACAATTGAACTACTAAATCAAAAATAATTAAATTATTGAACAAAACAGTTTCATTGCTGAACAAAATTTAAGATTATTGCATGAAACATTTGAATTGTAAAATAAAAAATAATTGATTTATTGAACCAAACAGTTGCATTTTTAGATTAAATGGTAGCTTTTGACATAAAACAGTTGAATATTGATCAACAGTTGAATTGTTAAACATAACAATTGAATTTTCTACAGAAAATACAAATTATAATTTATTGAATAAATTATATTGAACAAAACAGTTGCATTATTGAATAATACAACAGAATTATTGAAATAAAGAACAATTATTTAGCAAACAGTTGAATTGTTGAAGAAACAGTTAAACTGTTAAATACGACAGACATATAACAATTTAACTTTTGATTAAATTTATCAAATTACAGTTGAATTATATTAAACAAAACAGTTGAATTTTTGAACCAAAAACAATTGAATTATTAAATCAAAAAAAAATTATTAAATCAAAATACAGTAGAACCCCGATTATCCATGAAGCGGTTTATCCGTGGGCCCATTATATATCGATTACCGTCAGATTATTATGCGTGCGGCGGCTTATCCGTGCGGCGCCAGCGGTTTATCCATGGACATTCGCAATTTTAGTAGTATACTATGTGAAATCAAATATATTGAATTTATGCTTACTTCAGAGCTGCACTTGGATTACATACAAAGCTGTTTAGTGTATTTTTTGTAATAATTTAACAAAAACGTCAATTATTATTATCCGTGTTTTCAATTATCCGTGCCGAGCGCGGTCCCGGTCGGCCCGGATAATCGAGGTTCTACTGTAACTGAATTATTAAACAAAAATAGTTATATTCCTGGACAAAAATTAAATTAAAACACTGTCGATGTTGCGCAAAGCATCAGTTGCATGGATGAACAAAAAAAATTGAATTATTAAACCAAAAACAATTCAAGTAAGTAATTAAAATAGGAAATAAAACAGATGCACTTCACCGACAACAATTGAATTTTAGGATAATGAAAATGATGCATTGTTAAAAATCAATTAGATGTAAATACATAAAAACTGTAATTTTATTATTTTTTTTAATTTAAGCTTTATTTTAAGTTTAAAATTCATATTTTAATTTCTTTTGCTATCACTTAAAAATGAAAAATTCCCTTATTTTCCATTACAGAATTTGTAAATTTCCCGACTTTTTCAGAGTAGTAACACTGTTTACTTTTCATTTCCCCCTTAGTGCTATTAGAGCACTAAGCTCTTTGTTAGATGACGCGTGTCAATCTGGACTTTTCCAGATTTTCCTTCATTGAATTTTCTAGGTTTGTATTTGTACGAAATCAATTTTCTGTGCTTTGCTGCAGTGACTACAGTAAAATCTCCTCGATGAAGCAAACGAAAACCTTATTCGTCCCATGTTGAGGTAAATTCACCCAAGAAATATTATGTTCTAGTTTCGTATCAAAAAAATCATTTAAATGCTATCATTTCCATTCTAAATTAAACTATACTAATATAAACAAAAAACTGCAGCCAATCAAATATTGCATATATTATATTGTCGGTGATAAATAAGATGGGTTCTTATCAAAACTGACAACCGATTGACATATCAATTTAACAAAAAAATGTATAGTCCATAAATCGTGAAGATTGATTTTTGGATATTGTATAGAGGGAGCTTAGAAAAGCTTAACTTGAAATTGTCGAACAAGATTTCCTATGAGCTTTCTCCCCCATTTTGAAAAAAGGTGTAAATTTTTTTTGTTTTCTTGCAATAACTTGGCTCTCCGCCATGATATGAAAATTGTGATTCTACATTATTTTGTTGCTTTTTTTATGCTCTACAATTTAGGTCATATGAATTATTCACCTTCCGTTGATTGTTTTGAGATACCAAACGACAAAGTAAAAAATTAAGAAATTAAAACTTGTTTTTGCTGTTTTCTCCTTTCTCGTGATACATATCGAAAAAATGTCTATTACCAAAGTTGTAGAGCATGCTAATACCTGCAAAGTAATTTTTTTGTTTTTCTTTTTAGATGAAAATTACGACTTTTAGCTCGCCGTAAAGTCACACGAACAAAGATAACTTTGTACAAATGCTTTGCTTTCATTTTGCAAAATTCGAAATTCTAGTTCGGGCATTGGCCTGGTTGTTAGCACGATCAACTGTTAACACTAAGGCACCCAGTTTGAATCCAGGCAGAGGGTTACTTTGTTAGGACCGTCTCCGTGCTTCGGAAGTTACACAAAGCCGGTGGTTATCCAATGTTAATAAATTGCCATCATTAAGAATAAAAAGGGCACATTTTAACAAACTTAGTTTCACATTACAAATTTTATTTGTTTAAAAATAATTCTTCATCATTATAAATATATTTGAAAAAAAATGGGTTTTTTATGTAATAAAAAATATGATGTTTTTTTTAATGAAAATAATAAATTCTATTATTTAATTTCTCAAAAATAATACATGAATTATTTTTGTAAAAATGCAAAATTAATTTAATTTATAAAATAAAATTTTTAAATAAAAAATTAACAATTTGGATTTCAATAAAAACACTTTCTCCACAAGAAATAGCCATAACTTAGTTAATTTTTCTCATAGAGGGTAAAAATATAAGAAATTCTCATCAACTTTGTATTAAATAATTTTTAATTGAACTTTTCTTTAGAGCAAATCAAGAAAAACGCATATTGAAATTTGACTTTTACACACGGAGGTTTAAAAAACACCAACTCGAACAAATTATAACTCGGTAAATTTTCATCGTACAAAAAAAATAAAAGTCGACTTTAAAGATAAGTTATTTATCTACAAGAAAGATCTCTTGTAATTTTTCGATAAAATGAATCGTTTTGTAAATACATACAAAAAAGTAATTTTTTACCTCGAAAACGATAAATATCCTTAAATCCAAGGTAGACTCATGGTTAAATGATCTTCTTCGTCAATATTTACTGAACAAAAAATGTAACCTAAAACACACAAAATTTTGAAAGATTTACTTTTAATTCCTTTCTACGTTTCAACATTGCTAAATACGATTCTAATATTTTGAATTTCTTCAAGATGTTGAATATTTGATCTTCTTCAAAATATTTTGTAATATATGCTGAAAAACTTTCAACACAAGCCATTTAAATAATATTAAAATTAACATAATAAAACTAGATATTCTCACCTAAATGATGTAAAGCAATAAAGAATGAGAAAATTAATTGTATTTATTAAAAATAATTAGCAGTGTTTAAACATCTATTTGAAACTAACATTCATTAACAAACAACGTTTTAAAATTACGATATTTAAACTAAAATTCCTTGATTACCGTAAGCATAGGCAGGTTTGCTCGTCAACTTGTAAAGTTAATTTTATTAATACAATAATTGTTTTTCCATATTTTCATATATTGCATTAGCATTTAAAATAATAATTATTAATAAGTTTCATGGATTTTCAGCATTCCTTGGTTGCATGTCCAAAATTTCTATTTTAAATTGTAGTAAAATTATTACATTGTTGAACTTATCCCTGGAATGAAAGATTGCAATATTAATACTTTAAATACATATTGTAATAGCCTAAAACAAAAATATTATAAATCATTCTTAAAAAGTAAAAATAAATAATACTAAAGAATGTAATTATTGATCAATAATACGTTTGTTTATAAATACAAGAATGCTACATTTTAAAAATTTTATAATTAATTAGACAATCAAGGAGTTTGGCTATGGAAAACTAGTCAAAGAAATAATCGATTTATTAATACAATAATTATATTATTCCGAGTATTTTGTATTATTGCATTATGTTTCATTTTAAAAATATATAATTATTATATAATGTGGTGTATGCATAGGCATTTTCATGTGCACAATTTACTGTTTCGATTCCTTTCTGCTTTTCAACATTGCTAAATAAAACTCTAACGATTGTTGAACTTCATCCCTGGCAAGAAAAGATTGCAATATTTTAATATCCTCTTACATATTTTGAAAGCCTGAAAAGAAAAAAAATATTCTTAATAAAAAATTAATAAAATGTCATTTTCAGTTAAACGCAAATGCATTAGTTGCATTTTGGAATAAAACAGTTGAATTTTTGCACTAAAAAGTAGTAAGTACTGTTAAACCAAAAACAATTGAATTGTTGAATCTAATACAACTGAATTATAAAAACAGAAACAATTGAACTGCTAAACAAAACAATTGAAGTTATGCACTAAAAATGAGTATTGTTGAATCAAAACCAAATGAATTATATTAGGCAAAATACAATTAAGTTATTGAATCAAAAATAATTGAATTATTAGATTAAATAGTTGCATCTTTTTAATAAAACAAACCAAGTTGACTAACCTAATCTAGTACACTTTTCTGGGTTTCCGAAATTGAATTATTAAACCAAAAACCAAATAATTTTCATTTTTCAATTGCTAAATAAATCAATTAATTATTGAACCAAACAGATGATTTTTTAAACAAAGCAGTTGAGTTCAAGTACGATAACACAAACTCTTTGTCTGTGATGATTTTACAAATTTTTTTAGAATTATCAATCTATTGAATTATTAAACCAAAAACAATTAAAAAAGGTTTCCCACCAAACTGTCTAAAAGAAATTAATTGATTTTTCCAGGTTTTCCCTGATTAAAATTGATAATTTTCTTAATTTTTCAAAACTTGGTAAACACAAATCAAAGATAAATCAATCATTATACCAAAAATAGTTGAATTGTTAAATAAACTAGTTAAATTATTAAATAAAACAGCAGAATTGCTGAATGCAGCAGAATGAAAACAGATAGTTAAAAACACCTGGTGAATTGTGAAAGAAACAGTTGATTTGTTGAATCCAGAACAATTAAATTATTTAACCAAAAAAATTTGAAATGCTGAACCAAAAACAATTGAATTGTTCAACAAAACGCAATTGAATTATTAAACCAATAAAAAAGTGAATTATTGAGAAAGCAAGTAAATTATTGTACAAAACAATTGCAATGTGGAACCAAAAACGATTATTAAACCAAAATCAATTAAATTAACCAAAAAAAATTTGAATTGTTGAACTAAAAACAATTACATTATTCGATCAAAACCAATTAACTATATTATCAAATCAATAATATTTGAATTGCCGTTGAACAAAACAGTAGAATTGTCAAAAAAAAAACAATTACATTATTCGACCAAAACCAATTAATTATATCATCAAATCAATAATATTTGAATTCCGTTGAACAAAACAGTTGAATTGTCAAAAAAAAAATGAATTGTTGAGTCAACGATAATTAAATTGTTGAACCAAAACTAATTGATTTGTTTAACCAAAAACAATTATATTCTTAAACTAAAAATAATTGAAATACTTAACAAAGTAGTTGAATTATTGCACCAAACAGCTGAATTTATTAAACCAAGAAGTTGAATTATTGACAAAACAGGTAAATTATTGAAGTAAACAATTGCATTGTGGAACCAAAACGACTGAGTTATTAAACCAAAAACAATTCATTTTATTATCAAATCAATAATATTTGAATTGCTGTTGAGTAAAACTATTGAATTGTTAAAGAAACAATTGAATTTTCAAGGATAATTAAATTGTTTTTAAATTTAAACAAAAAACAAATGAATTATTAAAGGAAAAACAATTAAATTATTTAACCAAAAAAATTTGAATTGTTGAACCAAAAACAATTACATTATTCAACCAAAACCAATTAATTATATTATCAAATCAATATTTGAATTGCTGTTAAACAAAACAGTTGAATTATCAAAAAACAAATGAATTGTTGAGTCAATAATAATTAAATTGTTGAACCAAAACTAATTGATTTATTCAAAAAAAGAAAATTATATTATTAAACTAAGAAGTTGAATTGTTTGCAAAACAGGTAAATTATTGAAGTAAACAATTGCATTGTGGAACCAAAAACGACAGTTATTAAACCAAAAACAATTGAATTATTCAACCAAAACCAATTAATTATATTATCAAATCAAAATATTTGAATTGCTATTGAACAAAACAGTTCAATTGTTAAAGAAACAATTGAACTGTTGAGTAAAGGATAATTAAATTGTTGAACCAAAAACAATTGATTTGTTTAACCAAAACAATTATGTTATTAGACTAAAAATAATTGAAATACTGAACATAGCAGTTGAATTATTGAACTAATCAGCTGAATTTATTAAACCATGCAGTTGAATTATTGACAAAACAATTAAATTGTTTAACTAAACAGTTGCATCGTGGAACCAACACCAACTGAATTATCAAACCCAAACCAATTATAATATTAAATATTTAAATTTATGAACCAAAAACGATTGAATTATTAAAGCAAAAACAATAAAACAGGGTTTTCACTGAACTTTTCAAAACAAATTCTTTGATCTCTCCAGTCAGATATCCGGTTGTAGATATTTCGTCAATTTTAAAAATTAAATTTGAAATTCAACTTAAGATTACAATATAAAAAAACAACTTAATACAAATGTTGAAAAATCTGTTAATTTGTTAAAGAAACAGTTGAATTGTAGAATCACAGAAAATTAAATGGTTTCGTCAAGGATAATTGATTTGTTAAACCAAAAACAATTGAATTGTTCAACAAAGTGCAATTGTATTATTAAACCAATCAAGAAGTGAATTATTGAGAAAGCAGGTAAATTATTGTACAAAACAATTGCATTGCGGAACCAAAAACAATAATTAAACCAAAATCGATTAAATTAACCAAACATATTTCAATTGTTGAATTATTTAACAAAAGAATTACATTTTTGAACAAAAGTTACATTGTTGAACCAAAAACGATTGAATTTTACAAATTTTCTTATCAAAACAAATTTACTGACTTCTCCAGATTTTTCATGATTAAAATTGATAATTTTCCTAACTTTTGATATTTGGTCAATTTTAAAAATTTTCTTACATTAAATTTTTATTTTTCTGAAATTTCAAAGAATTTTCCATTTAAATTGCATTTTACTTTTCCATGGTATTCACAAATTACCGAATAGTGGGTACCCGTAAAACTTTCGAAGAAGCTGGGGAAATACTTTTTTTTAATTTATAACATTGCTATGAATACAGCTTCATTCGAGCTTCATTGAACTATTACCATACTTTTAAAGTACATATGACTATGCAGCTGCGCAATGTACTGTTGATTCTGCGGGTTGCCGATAATTTTATGAAAGCAGAGCTTTTAAATAAATCAAATAGGAACTGAGAGTTGTGAGCATCATCATCGACAAGTAATAACTTCTTGTATCATTTTAAAAAAGAAGTGAAACTTACTGAACAGTAATATTTGAGATTAGCGGAGTTAAAACAGATCAAATAGATGTAAAAATTTGTAAAAAATATTCTAACCTGAATTGCAGGGCCCCGCAAGACACCTTTAGTTGCACTATAAGCATGAGGAGGTATACTTTCGTATTTACTTAAAACTTTTCAGCTCTTGCTAGTGCTTCATCCTTTTTGACACAACTTCGTCGACTAATCCAATTTTAAAAGCTTGTGCGGTTTTAAATAATGTTCCTCGGTCAGTGCTAATTCAGTTTGTCTAAATCCAATTGTATTATTCATCGTATCAATAAACCAGCTCGGTGCAACAATTCCCAACTGTGTATTCATTGAGGCCTATCGAAAAGTTGTCAAGCATAACACGATAATCACAGCACATGGATAGTAAGCATCCTCCGCTGTGAATGACCCTAAATGAATTGAATCAAGTCGTGTTCCATGTCTATTATTACCTTACACCAAGTTATACATTTAATAACTTGCTATCTGTATGGAAAAGTACTTCCATACAATTTGATCCAGACGTCTTGCAAAGTTCTCCAAAACAAGGTTAATCTTTTCAGCTCGGTTTCATGCATTTCTAAAATATCAAAACTACCTATGATATGTTAAAAATAATTGATAGGGGACCGATTCAGAAGTATATTTGATTAAACACAAGAATAAGCTTTGATTCAAGAACACCTAAATGTACTGTTGATTCTGCGGGTTGCCGGATAATTTTATGAAAGCAGAGCTTTTAAATAAATCAAATAGGAACTGAGAGTTGTGAGCATCATCATCGACAAGTAATAACTTCTTGTATCATTTTAAAAAAGAAGTGAAACTTACTGAACAGTAATATTTGAGATTAGCGGAGTTAAAACAGATCAAATAGATGTAAAAATTTGTAAAAAATATTCTAACCTGAATTGCAGGGCCCCGTAAGACACCTTTAGTTGCACTATAAGCATGAGGAGGTATACTTTCGTATTTACTTAAAACTTTTCAGCCCTTGCTAGTGCTTCATCCTTTTTTGACACAACTTCGTCGACTAATCCAATTTTAAAAGCTTGTGCAGTTTTAAATAATGTGCCTCGGGTCAGTGCTAATTCAGTTTGTCTAAATCCAATTGTATTATTCATTGTATCAATAAACCAACTCGGTGCAACAATTCCCAACTGTGTTTCATTGAGGCCTATCGTAAAATTGTCAAGCATAACACGATAATCACAGCACATCGATAGTAAGCATCCTCCGGCTGGCGAATGACCCTGGAAATGAATTGAATCAAGTCGTGTTCATGTCTATTATTACCTTACACCGAGTTTACATTAATAACTGCTACTGTAGGAAAGGTACTTCCATACAACTTGATCCAGACGTCTTGCAAAGTCCTCCAAAACAAGGTTAATCTTTTCGCTTCGGGTTTATGCATTTCTAAAATATCCAAACCAGCAGAAAATACTTTATCGGAAAACTAGAAAATTAAATTGTTATGCACATTGGATAAATAGGTAACGGGTACATACAGATGTCAAGATCATACCACTTGGTTTGTTTTGTTCAAGTTGGTCAAGCACATTACTAAACTCGGTAACGAACTGCAAATTCAAACTGTTTACCGGTGGACTTGTCATTGTAACTGTTGCTATTCCATTGGAATCGTTAATGGATACATCTAGCAGTTTCTTTGAAGAACTGTATTGGCGAAGTCCTTTTAAAATGTTTGCAGTATAACGAATTCCTCTTAAAGACATGATGTACTCTTGCGTCCAAAATTATACTGTTTCAAAGATGTTTTCACGTTCACAATCACTTACAACCTGCGTAATTATGGATAAATATTGGATGAAGTTGATTGTATCAAATTTCGGCAGTTTACACATTCCTTTAGGTCCGAAGTCCAAATAACAGGTTCAATGGGTTCAATATTTGCACAGTGTTGTCAGGTGAGATTTTTTTGCAACAAAACATTTTTATTTAAAATATGCGATTTCTAAAAGAGAAAAATTAATTAACCAATTAATTTATTTACAAGTAAACGTCAACCAGTAAAGCTGGCGTCGCACTATTATTGTTAAAGCGCACATAGTTTGTTTTTAAAAATTGAACATTGGCTGCCATCTGTCGGTAGTCTTACGAATATTTACCTTAATTTGACTAGTTAATGCCAAAAAGGAAGTCTGACCTGCTAGTCATAGCCTATACAGGGTGTCCCCGTGACCATGGTAAACCTTTGAGGTGGTGATAGAAGACAGAAAGAAGAGGTAGCATTTTACGCCGTCGAGAGTCGAACGGCATCCATCGTGATGAATAGTTTAGTTAATTTGATATTTAGAGATTTCCCACCTTGGAAAACATCCTAAAGACGCCTCTTTGATTCTCAATCCTAATCGCGGTAAGCACTGCCAACTTCATTTTAATTTTAAACTTATATATTATTAGTACTTTGCAATAATTTTCAATGACTACATTCAATTCTACAAAATTACAAATAAGATTTATATTTTTGGCAAAATGGAATCAGTAGCATCTCGTTTTTCCCCAAAGGAAGCAGAAGAAGAGTATAATGAAATTTCTCGGTTGTTGAAAAACATAAAAGTTTTGGAAGTTGAATGCGCACACCAAGAGGACACGATCGCTGATCAGAAGTTGGAGTTGAAGTTTCTGAGTAAAAAAAGGCACTTCCAAGAGAAAAGCAATAAGCTTTACGGTAATTACAGAGAACACCTGGAAGAAAATATCAACGTATTGGAGAAAGAAATTGCTGATCTTCGAAAAAAAGATCAAATTTGTCAAATTAGGGCAAAACTATTAAAGGAAAATGTAGAATGTTACAAACGAGTTGTGACAGATTGCATAATCAAATTGCGGACTTCCGACCACCGATTGAAGAAATGGAAGAGGAAATTGAAAAATCATAATATATACTGTTGCCGAAAGGATCGGGAATGCCCACATTTTGGAATCGAGTTACCTTGTGCCGGTCAAATAGAGCAGGAAGAGAAGGATGCCAGAAACAATGAGGCTGAATTGGTGGTAAGGTTAATTTCAATGTTCAAGATGCCCTTGGAGGAAAAGAAAATACAGCTTCTGGAATCTGAAAAGAGACTTCAAAAGTTAAAAGAGGAATTTGCGGAAAAAAAGAGGTTTCAGGAATCTCTAATTCTAAAAATTGAGGAGAGGAAATTAAATAATGAACAAACTGTCAATTTGCAGGAAGAAATGGAAGAGGTAAAAAATTATGCAAACATTGTTGTGCCCAGACCGAAACCACAAGTTTAAGCCCCAATCAAAAGAATTCTGGGTTAGTGCAATTGAAACTGCCTCCACCCAGCAATATTACCTCAACAAGTAAAATTTATTCCCATCTATGCAAAGCATTTGGCTTGTCGGATGGAATATTTTGGACGGACCTAGCAGAAGCGACATCAATAATAATCACCATGTATGATGCAAATTATTATTCAGGATTGAGAAGAAATTTTCGGTCTGATATTATAAAATAATTTAATTTATTTTTAATAAAACTGGAGATTGCTGATTTTTATTGTTTATAAAGCGTCCGGAAGTGCATTAGTAGCCGTTGAAAAATTAAAAATCGGTTGATAACTAAGAACTCTGCAGTCGACGAAAGCATTTTTCAATTATCTACGTAGATACTGCTCTGACTCGGATACTATAATAAAATTTTATAATCTAATCCAGGTTGCGATTAGAGATTTTAGTTATCAATCTTTTCGAATTCTTTATTTTTTTTTTCGAAAAACGTCAATTAAGGTCACAATTATGAAAATTAAAATTTTTCAAGGTTTTTAATTGAAATTCGATTTATTTTAAGTAGAAAGTTAGTAACAGAGCCAAATTTTTAATAAAACAAAACACAATTTCAAAAAATGTTATGGAATTTTTTGGTTTTGTTTAACCACCTTAATTTAAAGCTGGCTCTAAATTTCAAAATTTGAAAGGTTGAAAAGTAATTGTAATAAAATTTAACAAAGCGAATATGCATGAAAATGATATTTTAATGTTTTGAATTTTAAATTATTATAGATACGACAAAATTAAATAATACTAATTTTATGAAGCGTCCGAAAATGCACTCATAGCCGTTTGATAATTTAAAATTGGTTGTTAAATAAGAACTCTGCCGTCGACGAAAAAATATTCCAATTATTGACCTAGATACTGCTCTGACGCTGATGATATAATAAAATTTTATAATCTAATCCAGATTGCGAATCGAGTTTTTAGTGTTCTATCTTTTCGGATTTTTCATTTTTTTAAAACATCAATTAAGGTCACAATTTTTAAAATCTCAAAAGTTTCAAAATTGGTAATTGAAATTCGATCTCTTTCGGGTCAAAACAGTCAATTTTTTACAGAACGAAATAAATTTCATGGAATTTTTTGTTTTCATTCAAAATTGGCTTTAACTTTTAACGTTTTCTAAAAACTTTGGATTGAAATTTAGTAAAGCGCATATGCGGGAAAAAGACTTTTAAATTCATGAAAGCTTTGGTCGGTATTTTGATGGGATTTTGTCAATTTTTACTGCCAATCAATCCCCTGGTAGTAAAACCAGATTGACAAAACTATGCGGCCTATAGGCCGCACTTTATAACTTTTGAATTATGTCTGCAACAGATAAGGGTTTTATACGCAATTATAAAATTAAGAGATTTTCTCTGGTGAGAAGAGAGGAAACTCACGGTTTTCAAACATTCTTTGGGTTAGGAAAACCATTTTTTTCTTGAAAAGATTCAATTCCCGTTGTTTTATGGGTTTACTCCATAGCTAGATATATTTGATCAGATTTTAATTGAATATCAAGGTCACGGGTAGTTTCATAAATTTTTTTTGCAAAGTTTTTAGAAATTACACTCCCCCGCGATAGTATATTATTCATTGATTCCATCGCAATAGTGACTGAAATGCCACTACAGTCAATATGCTGAAATCTTCTATTCGCTACTAACTTAATAATTAAACTGTATAAAACGCGGGGGATCTAGAGTGCCGCGGCATCAGGAAAGCATTACATTTTTAAAAATTAAGCAAAAGTTTTATGACGCCGTTTTAATGGTCATAGGCAGAGGTTCTTAACCTTTTTTACCACGGACCCCTCAAAATTTATTATGTCGCTGCGGATCCCTAGACTTGGAATACCCCTAGCCCAGATAAAAATAGTGGGTTAATTAAAACTTGAATGCACATGCCCCCTTCGACTTTAAGGGTGCCTTCCTAATAACTAAATTTTTACAACCCCGTTGATTTTTAAGGAGATCTGTGCTCTCTTCCTCCTGAAGAATAACCTAATTACGGTACTGTGTTGGGTTATTAAAAATTCTCTAGAACAGTATTTCCTAAGCTGTTGGCCGTGAGTAGATTTTTGGGGACATAAACATGTAATGTTCTCATTTCAATACTACGGCACTGGAGGGTATTTTATACCCCCCGGTTTATAAAGATTATTTTAGTTTTATCGTAAGATAATTGACGATTTCGCCATATCTGCTTGACTGTTACTATGGTTACGTGACATTTTTAGTCACTAGTGCGGCATAATCAATAACAATGACAAATCTTTCATGATTAAAAATTTTTTTATTTATTAGAATGGGGGTTCCGAGTATTTTCTTCGAATGAGTCCAAAGTCAAAATAACAATAAATTAGAGAAAGCACGCAGTTCAACCTTGTGCGGACCGGGGGGTCTTGGGGATAACAAGATGTTGCAGAGTTTTTTTAGAAAGCAAAGAAATTTGTCAAACAAGCAGCCATATTGGAGCCGCCATTTTAAATTCTCCAATTTTAATTACTAATTAAAGTAAATCACGATAATAAATTTTATATTATACCTTTAGTGGACTAATTATCCTCTCCGGATAATTTCAAAATACCTCCCCTCCCTCATTTTTCCACTTAAGTTGAAATTAAGATGAATGTTTAAAATAATGTTTCATTCAAACATGGAACAGTAAAATATTACAAAAATTACAATCTGTCAGATTCTAACCTACGCCGTCAAAAATTGATAATATTTAGTTACGCTTGTCAGAATAAATTCAACCCTTTCCTAGGCGTTTTTGGGAGTAGTCAATTAATTTATTATTTAAATTTTAATTTAGTGAAATTAACATCTAAAAGTTGCAAATGTCACTTTATAGTTTGAAAATATTACCACTTTCGTTGTGTCAAATAGATTCCAGCCATGTACCAATAAAATGGCAGCAATGAAAGATAGCCATCGATGCATTTTGAATGAAAATTTTTACTACGCCAG
Organism: Lycocerus yunnanus; assembly: GCA_036346125.1. Lineage (NCBI taxonomy): Eukaryota > Metazoa > Arthropoda > Insecta > Coleoptera > Cantharidae > Lycocerus > Lycocerus yunnanus. Next base: position 1,390,681 of record JARFIX010000033.1, on the reverse strand, counting down.
GAATGTTTACTATAAATTCGCGAATGCATCTGAGAGTTACGTTCCTGAAACTAAGCGTTCCGATCGTTTGTATAAATAGTGCATATTTTTTTTCTCCGAATTACGTTGATCTTTAGATTTAAGTGAAACGGACCCGGCAATTAGGCGCGGCCGAATAGGCGCAGGACATATAGGCGCGGGACATATAGGCGCAAAACCGTTTAGGCGCGGGACATATAGGCGCGGGACATATAGGCGCAAAACCGTTTAGGCGCGGGACATATAGGCGCAGAGCCGTTTAGGCGCGATGCCATTTAGGCGCAACCCATATAGGCGCGAACCATTTAGGCGCGGCCCATTTAGGCGCCGAGACATATAGGCGTGATCCGTTTAGTCGCAAAGCTTTATAGTATTTTTTTAATTATTGTGTAATAAAATGCCAAATATGGAATGAAAAAGATTAATTGCCAGAAGGGCCAAGAACCTTTTCTCACAAAGTTTATTTTGTGATAGCCTCGATGTTAAAACTAGCTTTTTCCAGCGGATGCTAGAGTCGCAGATTCGGTTACTGGGGACTCTCCAAAAACACAGTCGAACAGTTTGAATAAAAATATATTGAAAATCAACAACTGATCGCTGAGATCAAAAATTACATAACCAATCTTTGCAATTGGCAGGATTGAAAGTGACAGTATCACGCAGTACGTACTCATAAGATAATCAATCCGAATCTTCGGATCCTCAAAAATAACTGAAGCGGATACAATGCAGTTAATAAAGGTAAAATAAAATGACTTACCCGTTTGTACAAACGTAAGTTTACAGGATGTGAAGTCGACAATTTGGACCCTTAAAAGCTGCTCTTATTATCTCTAACGATATGACCACCGCACAAATTAATGCACTACGCACACCTGAAGGACACTTCCAATCGGATGGTACCAGCTGCTAGAATGATCTCCTCCAGACGAAGGTGCACTTAAATGTTCCTCCTTGGAACCTCGGTGAGAACAAAAGGAAAAATCGAGTGTACTGATGGCAAACACCCATCAAAAGCTGTCGTGGTAAAATCCAAATAAAATACTACTACCACGATCGTAACAGGAAACTTGGTGTAAACAAATTACTGTGACGTCAATTGATAACATGAGCTGCGCAAACACGATAAAGTTTCGCAGCGATTTGCGCACGACGAAATATCAGCAGTTCAATATGGCGCGTTAACCAAAAATCAAATTTTTCACCATGTAAACGATTTCCACTTTCCATAAGAATTTGATCCGCTCACGCGATCGGAAACCAAAAATGCGTTTAGTTACTAACACCCACTACTGGAAGTTATGACATTAACTCTATCTAGCGACTCATAAAATTGCACTCGCAATTTTTCAAAACGCGTCTTCTTCTTGAAGAACTCTGGCCAGACTCCTTTTCTAGTTCCCCACCGCCCGCTCAAGCGCTCGCACACCCGTACACATGGTAAATTATCAGGGCACATGCGAAATTATCACAAAGTTAGTTGATAATTTACGAAAATATTCTTTGAATTCAATAATTTTAAATATTTATTGAATTTAAATTGGGATTCGTATGAAAATGTTAAATTTTCGTAACAGGAAAACATTCTGTAGACGGTACTTGTGCTGTGCCTGGGTTGACAGTAACTAGTGGTGGGAGATACCAGTCGCTCTCTGAGATCCGTTGCATCAACTTCTAAACTTTTCGAGTTGGGGCTACTTCAGGATGTTTTAGTAAGTAAAGCGCGTGTCAAAACCGCTCGAGCCCCGGAGCGACCCGGAGGGTCGCGCAGGAGTGCGGAGAGTAGGTCTTGACAGCGCAACCACCTCAGAAACGAATTCACACAAAAAGTATTTTTTATTTATAATATTTTTATTGCGCCTAAATGACTTTGCGCCTAAACGGATCGCGCCTATATGTCTCGGAGCTAAATGGGTCGCACCTAAATGGGTTGCGCCTAAATGGCATCGCGCATAAATGGCTCTGCGCCTATATGTCCCGCGCCTAAACGGCTCCGCGCCTATATGTCCTGCGCCAATTCGGTTGCGCCTAATTGTCCTAGACCGTAAATGAAATATTTCTGATTTTAGGGGAATTAAGTATTCTCAAAATTACTATATTTGATTTGAACTTGTAATTTTTTATTAAATTTTTATAATCTCATGTGGTTAACTATTCTCAAAATTACTACAATTTGTGGTAAATTGTATTTTACTGAATGTGCTGTATAATTTTTAAAATTAAAAAATTTTGAGCCAAAAGGGGTCTGGATATATTCCCCACAATCGTAGTCCCCTTGCTTTTTATTCATACTTAACAATAAATTATAAATTATTTGTTGTGTTTATTATTTTGTTGAATCTTATGGTTTTTGTAATTAATACTTACATATTGGCATCCTTAAGCATGCTGTGCCCCTTCCTCCAGTAAAGTTCAGTACGCCACTGCGCACAGCGGTTTACTAGCAGAACAACTATTTTTAATGTCAGAGCAAATAGATGGAACCTGTGGTATATTTTTACCCTTGTGGATTACTAAGATTGGATGACCCAAAGCTATTCTACTGCCATTGCACTAAATTATTTAATGATGTTCCGCCACTGTCCTGTTATATTGCTAGATGTCAATTTGAAATTTAATTTATAAAATTTTAAAATCAAAAAATAAAATAATAAAAGAATATTGCTAGATGTTAATTTGACGTTGTTGTACCACTGTAAATACAAATTAATTAGTTCAACTGATCCGCCTCTGTTCTGTTATCTTATAAAAGTTTTATTATATAATTAATTGAATAAAACATTTTTGAGCAAAATTAAACAATTCCAAAAAAATCAGCAATTTACAGATTTATTAGAAAAACATTAAATTATTTTACAATATCAGAGAGAAAACTTCTTCTCAAACTTAAATAATAGGCCGCATCATATATGATGATTATTGAGATGCCTTCTGCTAAGTCAGCCCATAACATCTAATCCGACAAGCAAAAATGCTTTACAATAATGGAAATCAATATTACAACAGTAAGTATGATTAGTTGAGGTAATAAGATTGGATGGAGACACTTTCAATTGGGACCAAAACAGAATGCTATGGTTTAGGGGTAAAACTTGTAGTTTTGGTCTGGGGCAACAATTTTTCAATAATTTCCTTCCCTTTTCCATTTCTTCCTGTAAATTGACAGTTTGTACGCAATTAAGTTTTTCTGTTCAATTTTTAAAATTAGAGATTTTTGAAACCTCTTTTTTTTTCGACAAATTCCTTTTTTGTAACTTTTGAAGCCTCTTTTGAGATTCCAGAAGCTGTATTTTCTTTTTTTCCAATGGAATCTTGAACATAACACCATAACACGAATTCTGCTTCATTGTTTTTGGTATCCTTCTCTTTCTGTTCTTTTCGACCGGCAGAAGGTAACTCGATACCAAAATTTAGGCATTCCCATGTTTTTCTTCAATTTCTTCTTCCATTTTTTCAATCGGTAATAGAATGTCAGCAATTTGATTATGTAATCTATGACAGCTCTTTTGTAACATTTCTACATTTTCTTTAAAAAATTGTTCCTTGGTTTGACAAATTTGATCAATTTTTCGAAAGTCAGCAATTTCCTTCTCTAATATGTAGATATTTGCTTCGAGATGTTCTCTGTAATTACCATAAAGCTCCTTGGTAGTACTTTCTTTTAATCAAAAACTCAAACTCTAACTTCTGGTTAGCGATCGTCTCCTCTTGTTTTTCGGATTCGACTTCCAAATCTTTTATGTTTCTCAACAACCGAGAAATTTCACTATAAGCTTCTTCTGATTCCTTTGGGGAAAAACTTGTACAACGCGATGTTAATTTTTTCCTCTTCCATTTCTTTGTATAAATTAACAGTTACTTCATTATTAAATTTTTTTGCATTTTTTAAATTGAAGATTCCCGAAATCTTGTTTTCTCGACAAATTTCTCTTTCGATTTCGGCAGCTTCTTTACAGTTTCCAGAAGCTGTAATTTCTTTTCTTCTAGAGGAATCGGCAACAACGACATTAGACTTAGCACAAATTCTGCTTTATTATTTCTAGCATACGCGTCCACATGTTCTTTTTGGTCGGTATAATGTAAATCGGCACCAAAATATGGGTATTCCAGATTTTTTTTCCAGTGGTTTTTTCAATTTCTTCTTTGATTTCTTCAATCAGTAGACGAAGATCACAAATTTTACTGAACAATCTATCACAACTTGTTTGTTTCCATATGACCACATTATCTTTCAAAATATTACCTTTGGTTGGACAAACTTTATCGTTTTCTCGAAGGTCAGCAATTTTTTTTGCTCGATTTTTACTCGAAGTGTTTAATTGGCACAGAGTTTATTGCTTTTCTTATGGTACTGGATTCTGTTGGCGAAAAAATAAATTGTATGTTCAGATCGGAATTGTCTTCTCTTGTTTTTCGTATTCAATTTCTAAATATTTTATGTTTCTCAACAGCTCGGCGATTTCATGTTTAACTTCTTTTGTTTCCTTTGAAGAAAAACTTGTAGGTACAACGCGATGGTACTTGTTCCGAAAAACAAAAACATGTTCTTAATTTTGAAGAAGGGAATAAAATTACAAAAATTATTGTAAAGCACTAACTGATAATATTAGTTTATAACAAAGTTAAGTTGGCAGGACTGACCGCGATTGGAGTTGCGAATCGCAGGGGCGTCCTTAGAATATTTTCCAAAGTGGGCAAACTCAAAATGTCATATCATTTTCCAGATTTGATTAAAAATAGTCATCAAGAAATTTGTCGGAAATTTAATTCTCTACAACTTTAATCTTACTAATTATTTTTACCCACAATCGAAATTTCTCAACTTAAACCTGAAGAAATGGGCAAATAAACACGATTATGGGACAATTTTATTTCATCAATTCAAGTCAAAAAATATCAACTGCAGTAACTTCCCGAAAATCTGGATTTAGACAACCAATAACTTTCTCCAAGGATAGAACAGAGAAAATTGTGGTGATGAATTTACATAACTAATATACAATCTTGTCCAGAAATTGACAAGATTGACAATTATATTTCAATAATAATTGATTTGTTAATTTGTTAATAATTGATTGACAATAATAATTGACATTATATTTCGCTGTATACAAGGTGTTGTAGAAATTATACACTTGGCAGAATTTAATATTTTTATTAATAAAATACTTTTGTATTTTGTTGTAATAAATTGCAAATCCAAAGCCACACTGAGCTAGCTGGAAGAACGTTTACAAGTACGTAATAGAAACTAAATAAAATAGTTTGCGAATGATAAGTTTTTCTTCAAAAGTTAAAATTTAAAAATTTTCAATTTACACAATTAATATTTTTCAAGAATATCATAGCAATATCTACCTACCGCTACCGGGTCTAACTATGTTGCCGCCTCGTTCAGGTGTTAAATGCTGGTAATTGCAGGAGCGTAGATGAAGTAATTGACGTGTATTTTGTTTTAATCAAATTTACCCAATGAAAAGAGTTAGTTAATGACAGATGTCGCTACTAAATTGAAATAACTGTCAAATAGAGTGGCGATAATAATAGCCACTGCACTGACGTTGGTGAGGCAAATGTTCGCCCCACATTGAAGCAAATTTACTTAAGAAAATATATATTGTAGTTTCCCATGACAAAATAAAAAGTAAATTATCTCCTTCCAGCGCAAAAAACTCAATCAACGATAGATTGGAATTTATGATTTAAGTTGGGACAGTCAGCATCTTGGCTGGTAGCGTTTTACGCCGTAGAGAGTCGAACGGCATCTATCGTGATGAATAGTTTAGTTAATTTGATATTTTGAGTTTTCCCACCTTGAAACCATCCTAAGGACGTCCCTGTGATTCTTAATTCCAATCGCGGTAAGCACTGCCAACTTAATTTTAATTTTAAACTTATATATTATTAGTACTTTGCAATAATTTTCAATAACTACATTCACTTCTACAAAATTACAAGTAAGCTTTATATTTTGGCAAAATGGAATCAGTAGCATTGCGTTTTTCCCCAAAGGAAGCAGAAGAAGCGTATAATGAAATTTATCGGTTGTTGCAAAACATAAAAGATGTGGAAGTGGAATCCGAAAAACAAGAGAACACGATCGCTGATCAGAAGTTACAATTTAAGTTTCTGATTAAAAGAAGGCACTACCAAGAGAAGGGCAATAAGCTTTTCGGTAATTACAGAGAACACCTGGAAGAAAATATCAACGTATTGGAGAAAGAAATTGCTGACCTTCGAAAAAAAGATCACAGTTGTCAAATTAGGGCAAAACTATTAAAGGAAAATGTAGATATGTTACAAAGGAGTTGTGACAAATTGCATAATCAGATTGCTGGCTTCCAACCACCGACTGAAGAAATTGAAGAAAAAATTGAAAAAAAAGATGTTATATACTGTTGCCGAAATGATCGGGAATGCCCACATTTTGGAATCGAGTTACCTTGTGCCGGTCAAATAGAGCAGGAAGAGAAGGATACCAGAAACAATGGGGCTGAATTGGTGTTAAAGTTAATTTCAATGTTCAAAATTCCCTTGGGGGAAAAGAAAATACAGCTTCTGGAGTCTGAAAAGAGACTTCAAACGTTAAAAGAGCAATTTGCCGAAAAAAAGAGGTTTCAGGAATCTCTAATTAAAAAAATTGAAGAGAAGAAATTAAATAATGAACAAACTGTCAATTTGCAGGAAGAATTGGAAGAGGTAAAAGATTATCCACACATTGTTGCCCCCAGACAGAAACCGCAAGTTTAACCCCTATTCCAAAGGATTCTGGGTTAGTGCAATTGAAAGTGCCTCCACCCAGCAATATTACTTCAGCAAGTAAAATTTATACCATTTTTGGCAAAACATTTCGCTTGTCGGATCGAATATTTTGGGCGGACCTAGCAGAAGCGACATCAATAATCACCATGTATGGTGGAGATTATTATTTAGGATTGAGAGGAAATTTTCCTTCTGATGTTATAAAATAATTTAATTTATTTTTAATAAAACTGGAGATTCCTGATTTTTTTGTTATTGTATAATTTTGCGCAAAAATGTCTGATTGAATTGTTTTGTAATATAACATACTTTTACAAGATGACAGAACAGCGGAGAAACAGCTGAACTAATTAATTCATCTTTTACAGTAGTACAACAAAGTCAAATTTGCATATAACAGGATAGTGGCGGAACAACATTAAGTAATTTATTACAATTCCAAGACAGCGCAGCTTTAGATCGCACAATTTTAGTAAACTACAGTCACTTGGATTCTCTTGTCTTTTCTACATGTAATATTCATTGTTTTTGGGAAAGATATTAGGGTTGATTATTTTTATAATCACTATCTTTCACATTGTTTATAGATCCCGAGAAATCTTCTTTCAATGATTTTTAAAAGTTTTCCCTTAACGAGTGACTTGTTCACCATGAAAATCAGGAAAAAAGTGAGACTGCTGAAGGTTTTTTCCCTTTAGGAGGGAGTGTCCTATAAGCTTTTGAAATGAATCCTTAGACGATTGTACCAAATCTCCACGATGTTTTATTTGCACCATCTTTTCTGGCCTTAGTTGGATTTTGTTTTCGTTTGAGCCGCCGCATTTGCTGAACTTCTTAATCCTGGCTAAACAATTAACTTAATTTTTTTTAAATTTCTACTTCAACGTTTGTTTTAAGATTTTGTGTTTTGGGAACGCCATCTATTTGTCTTCCATTGATTATTTTCTGACTATTCCCTACACTACATATTCCATTAATATATGTACTTTTGGGCTTTGAAGGTATTTTTATTGTTTTTTTCTCTAATTGCCAGGTTGTTCCTAGGTTTTATTTACTCAAAAGATGACAGTGCTGATGAACTTGTCGAAGGTCGTTATTATCTCACCCAAGTCTTCAATTGGGACTTCATCCATTTTATTTCTTGTATCTTTAGGTTTTCTTGCTATAATCTTGAACTTTTTTGGGTGCGTTGAGAGTGGGGAAATCTTCAAAAAGACACCACCCAGATATTTTGGGTTTTAGTTTCAATTTTTATTGACTAAAACCTCATCTCCGTGAAGGTACCGGGTATCATTAAAGCATTTCTTCCGAACCATCTCCTGCTTGGTCTGGTGCTTCTCCTCTTTCGGAGCTTTGCTCTTGAGCTTCTTGGAACTTTTGTTCTTCCTGGGTCGTAGTGGAGATAATTGCCACCAGCATTCGCTCTATGATGCTTCATTTGGCTTCGCTACTCAGCATAAGCTCGACGATGCTTTTAGGACTGAGGACGACCCCAACTGTGTTTGACCGTTCTGTCTGTCCTCAGACCATTTGCTTCACGAAAAGGTGGTCAACCCCCCTCCCACAATAATAGCAGTTGGGGGTATTTGCTTTCTTGATGCAGGTAGTTACGGAAGCATCCGTGATTGCTGAGTGCCAGCGTTGTTTCAAATTTTATTTTTGCGCATTTCTTAGCGGTCCACAGAGCAACATCCGGTATCAGGCGATCTTTGCCTTCAGATGGATTGGCAAGAAGGACGGGATTACTAGAACCGCCTCTGTGGATATTGTATTATATGCTCTACATATTCTCAGAACGCCCTTACCTTGGACTCTCCCTGTTTGTGGCAGTAGGTTGTTTTGTCCAGGATCAACACCCACATTGGGGCGGGCTATAACATAATGCAGTTGGCAGCCAAACTCGGGAGCTTCCTCTTGGCCTTGCTTGGGCCTCTCATGTTAGGCATAATCTTGTGTAGGTCCTTTTACCAATGTCGTCGCTTTCTCCACCATTCTATAACGATTTTGCATATAAAAAGTAATTAACAGATTTTAACGAAATTATGTCATTCCATAATTTATTCAATATTATAAGAGGTAATTCAAGAATTTCAGGATTATAACAACAATATTATGGTTTCTTTGTAGTTTTTTGTGTTTCTATTGTCGTGCTATCTGTTGACGACATTTTTACTTTTTAAGAATAATCCCTTCTTAATATAAATATAAAATTTTTACTGTAATTTCATCTTGGGTGAACTTTGATTAAGATTTTGTTTTGAATTTAAGTTGCTTAATTTGCAATCATAGAGGAGCGAGACTTGGTCGGATAAATTTCAATGTACTCAGTCGGGGTTACGACTATACCTAAAATTTTTCATAATATTTATTTATTTTTCCGGGTCAGCCGCATGCGTAGCAATTTAGTCGAGTGATTTGTCGTAGATAAATGTAGACAAATCATAACAAATCGTTCACAATTCGTATCCAAAACAGTAGCAGGACACCCTAGTCGAAGCAGCGCCTCTTGCATAGGATACAAATAAATGCAAGTAGCAATCTATCATGGGCATTCATGAACCTTTTCATGTGATAGGTTTCTATCACAGAAAGACTTACCAACTTCAGACATACATTAGTTCAGCAGTACCATGATCGGACTTGATGTTACAGTTATGTCTGTGCCTCTATAACATTGGGAGCGAAAATCGATACTTAATTTTAAATTAAAATTTTTAAATTTATCTAATCATAGTTGATAAAACGTTAAACTTGTTTACAAATACATAATATATTAACATACTTTGTTTGAAACATTAGGAGGGGTCCAGAACAAATATGTGCGACAGATGGCGCCTCATGGCATTATTATCAATTTTCATATCAAAGTAAATGACATGTAAAGAAGTATATATTTTAGAGCACGCAATAATCGACGTTGAGTGACATTTCCATCACTTGGTTGAAAAAAATTGCAAAATTTCGTTTATTCGATGGTGCAATTTTCTAAATACAACAAATTTCTTTTCACTAAAAAAATCCGTAAGCCACACCTAACCGCATTAATTTAAAAATTCCGACTAAAACCGACAGCGAATCATTTAATTAGAATGTCTCACGCCAACTGTCGTTCCGATTTCTTCTAAATTCTTTTTAAATGTTTAAAAATTATACATATGCAAGGTTTATGATACTGCTCTGGTTTGCTTGGAAACGATAGCACAGAGTAGGGGTATTTTATTAGCGATATGCAATAGGGAACATGCATGAATAAAAAAATTTAGTTAAAACAGTATTTTCCGATTAATCCAATATATTAAATGTCAAATCAGTAAAAATAACTTCTATTTATTGTATTTTGTTATAAATAAACGATTTTAAAATTCAGTGATAATTTAAAATAAATCATGTGACCATAAACGCATAGCCATTGGTTTGACGTCATACGGCTCTATAATGCGCTTACATTTCGGAACAACACAATACTTATAGCTCGTCTTCTTGTTGGTTTCCACGATAATAACAGTTTTTAACACTAACAAACATTCAAGCACAAAACTGCACAAAACAACTAGCCGCGTTTTAAGTTACTAAGGTTACTAAGCCGTGTGACGTCACTAGCAAATAGCGACTTGCGCGGTCGTTTCCTTCTATTCAAATTGATAGATTTTTAAATATTTTTTAAATTATTATCGAAACGAAAATAAATAAAATAAATAGTATTAATCAGTATCTTTAGATATTTTTGATCTAACTACGCTATAAAAAAATTTATGCATCTTCCCTATTGTCATACACAGCACACATAGAAAGCGGCCTGTTTAGACTATTATACAGGGCGTCCATCATGAGTGTGACTACTCTTAATAATAATTAAAATGTCCTGAAATTCTTTTTATGTGCTTTTCTGTGATCCTATCTTATACTTCGGCTTCTGCTTCTTTTGGCTAGGAATGATCCTGTAAGTCCAGTTCTGTTGATTTGTTCATTACTGATAGTAGCATTGGCGATATTACGAAGCCACTGTTAGTACCGTGAACATTACTTGCTTTACAACTGAATCAGGTTGCTAAGCTTGCATCAGATGTTATGTCTGTTCCCTATTTTATTAATATTCCTGGCAGTGCATTAACATATTAGTAGTACCGGCTTTACGTACCTTTCGAAGCACGGAGAACGCCACAACAAAGTGAAGTTCTGTCCGGATTCGAACCGAGCACCTTAGCGTTTGCAGATGTTCGCGCTAACAATCAGGTAATACTATCGAATATAATAATACACAACTACATCATAGATGAGAGAGATCTTTCATTTATCTCTCTGAGGTACATATTGCCAACTTTGGTTTTTTAACGCCAAATTTACAAAAATATATTTGTTTATTTAAATTATTACTTAAAAATTAAATTTTAAGATTTAAATTAAACTAAATACGTCTCTGAACAAAGCAAGTGGGATTAAATAATATTAAAAGAATGAATTTTGAGAAGAAAAGTGATTAGTTGAAAACTTAAACAAATTTATAAATTTAAATTTATAGAATCAATTGTTTATTCAATTCGAGGACGTTCAACTTTTTTTAAAATGACATTTTGTAAGGTTAACCTGAAAAACCATGTGGTTAATTAATAATTAATTTTATTAAAATACTTTGTCTTTGTCTTAAGTTTCTACTTTGATTTAGGCTCTTGGACTTCATGCACCGTTTTTCTTTTTGGCGCATTGTTAAATAAATCTGAGTATCAAACACATTCCGATTGGTTGGCTTTGCGAGGGATTTAAATTTATTTAGCATTCTACGCAGGTGCGTAACGAAAGAAATTGGATCCAAATTTTCAAACACATTCCCATTGGTTGGCTCGGGCAAGCTTTATGGGTTATGCATTCAACAATTTGGCTCTTTTTTGGGCATTGCTAAATAAATATGAGTTTTATATATTAGATTAATTTTTTATTTTGATCCTTATATAATGTGTATAATAAACCATTTTGCTAATTGGTAATTTATACTTTTATTTAGCTCAACACACTAGTAGTATGGCGTAAAGTAAACACCGGCCTGTCGTTTGACTGGCATTGTAGCTATTATACTTTGAACTTTGAAATGTATTTATTGGTTCTACCTAGAATGTGTGTTTATATGAATACAATTTTACCAACCTTCAAAACGTCGTTAATCTCTTATATGAACAGGTTCGGCTTTAGATGTGTGTAGTACATAAAATGTAATTACTCGATTGTTTATTAACTTACTTCGATTTCTTTAGTTAATTTTGTAATAGTTTTTAGCTCATTTGTGTGAATATCATGGAGGTTTGGTAGCTCAATAAAAATCTTTGGTAATTCATTATTTCGTCGTGATTATATAATTACATTGAAGCGAAAATAACGCGCTTGTCCGGGTATTACAGAGACGGCTCCAAAATGTAATAATACAATTAAACTATCTTCTTATGCCGGATTTCTTCAACTATAGTTATCCATCAGTTAAAATACATTAAAGTATTTGACGAAATTACCAATGAGGTGTTTGATTTGTTTTGTTTTGTTGTGTGTTTGGTTATTTCGTCGCGGTCTGATTGGATGGGATTGGATAAGGTGCATATTATCATCAGCCCCTTCCATTGTGAATTTTTAATTCAAAAAATCTAAATCTATTGTGCATTCTTTATTTTTGGTTAGACCTTTTTGGTTTTTTAATTATTTAGAAAATTAGTTGGGGGCTAGAGAACGGCTACCTCCACCCTTTCGATTTTGAAAATAATCTTAATAATAGTTTGTGCATGATTGTACATAATTTATTTTCGCTTACCCTTTTTTGTTACCCCCCCCCCCCCCAAGAATATGTCATAATTTTTTTAGAAAACTAAAACGGTAGAGGAGAATTTATACTAAATTTTCAAACCTTTAATATGTTTGCCCGCATTGAAATATTTGGGTAGTTAAGAGTTTTTACACCCCCCAAACCCCCCGGATTAGTTTATTTTTATCAGAAGTAAACTGTAGATCTTTCCATACTTAGACAGTGGAGGGTGTTCCACACCCCCCAAACTCCCGGATTAAGTAGTTTATTTTTTATCAGAAGTAAACTGAAGATATTCCATTGCAGAGGCACCCGAGGGTGTTCCACACCCCCCAGACACCGCGGTCTAAATAATTTATTTTTATTAAAAGTGAATTAAATATTTAAGCATATCCCAAGTTTTTAAAATTAGCTATGGCCAAGTAAATGTGTTTAATTTATAATCTGACAATTAATCATAAACTGCATAACTATAAATTCCATACCCCTTGGGAGGTAGATCTCTGCAACGGGAGATTTTTAATTTACTTCTGACAAAAAATAAACTTTCTCCATCCGAGGGGTTTGGGGGACTCCAGTAGCTCCAGTACCTCTGCAACGGGATATCTTCAGTTTACTTCTGATAAAAAATTAACTACTTGATCCGGGAGATTAAAGGAAGGGGGCGTAAAACACTCTCCAGTACCTCTGCAATGGGAAATATTCAGTTTACTTGTAATAAAATAAACTACTCAATCTGGGGGTCTGGGGTGTGAAACACCCTCCAGCGCACAAATTTTGAAATGAAGAGCCTTTCAGAACCCCCAGACCGAGATGTTTACTTTTTACCTGAAGTAAATTAAAGATCCCCCTTTGGGAGAGGCACTGGAGGGTGTTCCACACCCCCCAGACCCCCCGGTTTAAATAATTTAATTTAATTAAAAGTAAATTAAATATTTAAGCATATCTCAAGTTTATTAAAATTAGCTATGGCCAATTAAATGCATGTATGTTAAATTTGTAATCTGACAATTAATTATAAACTTTGTAATTATAAATTCCGTACCCCCTGGGAGGCAGATCTCTGCAACAAAATAAAAAATAAACTAGTTAATCCGGGAGGTTTGGGGGGTGTGAAACACCTTCCAGTGCCTCTGCAACGGGAAATCTTCAGTTTACTTCTGATAAAAAATAAACTACTTGATCCGGGAGATTAGAGGAAGGGGCTTAAAACACTTTCCAGTGCCTCTGCAATGGAAATATTCAGATTACTTGTAATAAAAATAAACTGCTCAATCCGGGGGGTCTGGGGGTGTGGAACACCCTCCAGCACAAATTTTGAAATGAAGAGCATTTCAGAACCCCAGACCGAGTAGTTTACTTTTACCATAAGTAAACTGAAGATCTCCGTTGAGAGGCACTGAGGGTGTTCCACACCCCCAGACCCCCGGTTTAAATAATTTAATTTAATTAATAGTAAATTAAATATTTAAGCATATCTCAAATTTATTAAAATTAGCTATGGCCAATTAAATGTGTTTAATTTGTAATCTGACAATTAATTATAAACTTTGTAATTATAAATTCCGTACCCCTGGGAGGCAGATCTCTGCAACAAAATAAAAATAAACTAGTTAATCCGGGAGGTTTGAGGGTGTGAAACACCTTCCGGTGCCTCTGCAACGGGATATCTTCAGTTTACTTCTGATAAAAAATTAACTACTTGATCCGGGAGATTAAAGGAAGGGGGCGTAAAACACTCTCCAGTACCTCTGCAATGGGAAATATTCAGTTTACTTGTAATAAAAATAAACTACTCAATCCGGGGGGTCTGGGGGGTGTGGAACACCCTCTAGCGCACAAATTTTGAAATGAAGAGCATTTCAGAACCCCCAGACCGAGTAGTTTACTTTTTACCAGAAGTAAACTGAAGATCTCCGTTGAGAGGCACTGATTCCACCCAGACCCCCGGTTTAAATAATTTAATTTAATTAAAGTAAATTAAATATTTAAGCATATCCAAGTTTATTAAAATTAGCTAATGCCAATTAAATGTGTTTATTTGTAATCTGACAATTAATTATAAACTTTGTAATTATAAATTCCGTACCCCATGGGATGCAGATCTCTGCAACAAAATAAAAAATAAACTAGTTAATCCGGGAGGTTTGGGGGTGTGAAACACCTTCCAGTGCCTCTGCAACGGGAAATCTTCAGTTTACTTCTGATAAAAAATAAACTACTTGATCCGGGGTGTGGGGGATGTGGAGCACCCTCTAGTGCTCAAAGTCTCTAAAATACCGATGAAGTACGTGAAATACAATGAAGTATCAATAAATCAATAAAATTATATGAAGTACCGTGAATTACTGGTGAAGTACGTGAAGTCCCGTGAATTACTGCTCAATTATATAAAGTACTAAGAAGTATGGAGAATTATGATGAAGTACGTGAAGTGTGAAGTTAATTGTACACGATTTCCTCTAGCGGTTGACCCTCGATATTAACAAACAATTTTAATTGGTTTACTAAATTTAACATGCTATTAGAAATCTTATGCAATTGGATTCTTGTTAACCCATTCACGAGCGTCCGACATTCTTCGTTTTGATCCACTTTACAGATTTTTACTTTTTAATTCCCGTTGTTACAGGAATAGGCCCTCTTGATAATCGGGTTATTATCAATAAACACATTTTCATATTAAGCAATTTAGTTAAGAATTTTTGCATGAAATTTATTAGGATGAGTAGAATTGAGTTACATTTTATTTTGTTACATTTCGCTATAACAAGGTGTTGCATAAATTATGCACTTTGCAGAATGTATTGTTTTTGTTAATAAAATACTTGTTTATTTTGTTGTAATATGTTGCAATAATTATTTGAATACCCAAAGACATGCTGAGCTAGCTAGAAAAACGTTGGCAAGTACGTATAAGAAACTAAATAAAATAGTTTGCGAATGATAAGTTTTATTTCAAAAGTTAAAGTTTAAAAATTTTCATTTCACATAATTAGTTTTTTTCAAAAATATCATAGCAATATCTACCAATGGCTACCGGGTCTAACTATGTCGCCGCCTCGTTCAGGTGTTAACTGGAGGTAACTGCAGGAGCGTAGATGAAGTAATGGAAAGACTGATTTCGTGATTCAAATGGCTTTAATAAAATCGCCAATTGATTTGAATTTGCTACCTATCGTTCAGATTTGTAAACTGCACACAGCACAACGGGTGATTTTTATTAAAAGATGGGGATGGGAAATGCCAAGAAGTCTTGGTTGAAATGATGGAGTTAGAATCACCCTTCGATAATAAATCGGCGTGTATTTTGTTTTAATCAAATTTACCCAAAGAAAAGAGTTAGTTAATGACAGATGTCGCTACTAAACTGAAATGACTGTCAAATAGTGGCGATAATAATAGCCACTGCATTGACGTTGGAGAAGCAAATGTTCGCCCACATGGAAGCAAATTTACTTAAAAAATATATATTGTACTTTCTCATGACAAAAGAAAAAGTACATTATCTCCTTCCAGCGCAAAAAAAACATAATCAACGATAGATTGGAATTTATGATTTAAGTTGGGATAGTGAGCATCTTGGCTGGTAGCGTTTTATGCCGTCGAAAGTCGAACGGCATCCATCGTGATGAACAGTTTAGTTAATTTGATATTTTGAGTTTTCCCACCTTGGAAAACATCCTAAAGACGCCTCTTTGATTCTCAATCCTAATCGCGGTAAGTACTGCCAACTTAATTTTAATTTTAAACTTATATATTATTAGTACTTTGCAATAATTTTCAATAACTACATTCACTTCTACAAAATTACAAGTAAGCTTTATATTTTTGGCAAAATGAAATCAGTAGCATTGCGTTTTTCTCCAAAGGAAGCAGAAGAAGCATATAATGAAATTAATCGGTTGTTGAAAAACATAAAAGATGTGGAAGTGGAATCCGAAAACCAAGAGGACACGATCGCTGATCAGAAGTTAGAGTTGAAGTTTCTGAGTAAAAAAAGGCACTTCCAAGAGAAGAGCAATAAGCTTTACGGTAATTACAGAGAACACCTCGAAGAAAATATCAGCGTATTAGAGAAAGAAATTGCCGACTTTCAAAGAAAAGATCAAAGTTGTCAAATTAGGGCAAAACGATTAAAGGAAAATGTAGAAATGTTACAAACGAGTTGTGACAAATTGAATAATCAAATTGCTGACTTCCGACCACCGAGTGAAGAAATTGAAGAAGAAATTGAAAAAAGAATAATTTATACTGTTGCCGAAATGATCGGGAATGCCCACATTTTGGAATCGAGTTACCTTGTGCCGGTCAAATAGAGCAGAAGAGAAGGATACCAGAAACAATGGGGCTGAATTGGTGTTAAAGTTAATTTCAATGTTCAAAATTCCCTTGGGGGAAAAGAAAATACAGCTTCTGGAGTCTGAAAAGAGACTTCAAACGTTAAAAGAGCAATTTGCCGAAAAAAAGAGGTTTCAGGAATCTCTAATTAAAAAAATTGAAGAGAAGAGATTAAATAATGAACAAACTGTCAATTTGCAGGAAGAATTGGAAGAGGTAAATAAATTATCCCAACATTGTTGCCCCCAGACAGAAACCGCAAGTTTAACCCCTAATCCGAAGAATTCTGGGTTAGTGCAATTGATAGTGCCTCCACCCAGCAATATTACTTCAGCAAGTAAGATTTATACCATTCTTTGCAAAGCATTTCGCTTGTCGGATCGATTATTTTGGGCGGACCTAGCAGAAGCGACATCCATAATCACCATGTATGGTTCAGATTACTATTTAGGATTGAGAGAAAATTTTCCAGCTGATGTTATAAAATAATTTAATTTATTTTTAATAAAACTGGAGATTGGTGATTTTTTTGTTATTGTATAATTTTTGCGCAAAAATGTCTTATTGAATTATTTATGTAATATAATAAACTTTTACAAGATGACAGAACAGTGGCGAAACACTATTGTCGTGCCATCTGTTGACGATATTTTCCTTTTTAAGGAATTCCCCCTCTTAATTTAAATATAAAATTTTTAAAGTAATTTCAACTTGAGTACACGTTGATGGATAGTTGGTTTAGAATTTAATTAGTTTGTTTGCAATCATACAGGAGGGAGACACGGTAGGATAAATTCCAATGTACTCAGTCGGGGCTACGACCAAACTTGAAACTATTCATAATATTTAATTATCTGTTCGAGTCAGCATTGGCTTGATTTTTTCAATAAAACTATTTCATAATTTAAAAAGCGTTTATTTAAATTTAATAAACAAACTGCAATCGCTAATGTTGTGCCCGCCTTAAATGTCACTTTTGGTGAACCTAAAAAAAGCAATAAAATAAAAATTTTATTTTAAAAATTTAGAAAAGGTACCTACCGTTTGTTTGTGTGGATGTTTCGGTTTCGTCAGGGTCTTCGTTGCTGTTACCTACAAAAAAGTTAAAGAATTTAAATTTTCCGAATTAATTGAAAAACTTACTTTTTATTTGAGTTCGTTTTAACGGTTTGAGGTCGTTATCGATTTTTAAATTAGCAAACTTGGCGGTCGTTTTGAACTCGGGTCCTTCTGTGCTAATTTCGCATTGGTAACGCCCGGCCGATTTGTTGCTGATAACAATCAAATTAACCGGGCACGAACCAAACAACGCATTTTGATGGTGGTACAATTGGACCCCTCAACGGTGAACACCTGAATTTGGCCGTCGTATTTGCACCTAAAAAACTCTTCGTTGTCTTTGTACCATTTGGCACCGTAAAGTTGATCGTTTCCTAAGTCGTAGGCACAGTCGAGTTCCAACAGCGCCCCAAACGACGCAACTTTTGGAACCACGAATCTGGTGATATTGATTGATTTGGTGTGGTTGATGACGCCTAAAAATAAATTTTAATGCTATTAACCAAATTAATGGTAAAAGTTCTCAATAAAACTTAAGAAAAGCGCCGAAATTAATTGCGTAAAGATAAATTTTGTAAAAGGGCGCGGTTGTTATCCGCACCCCGGCGACGTGTTAATGGTGTAATTATAGTAAAAATTTCTTTTGAAATTGATTACTTCAACTTATCGTTAAATCCCACCCTTGAACACGAAAATGCATGTTAAATTAAAAATCAATCGAAATAAATTACATGTAGGGGCAACACATGCCAAAACTTAGCATACACTAAATAGTGATTAATCTGTATCGGAAGTCGAGGACGAAAAAGTTGAACGTCCTGATAATTTCAAAATGTAACGAAATGTGACAAAATCATCATTAGGGCCCCACAAAAAATTTAAGAAAGAAAAAATTTGAAACTATTGATTTTATAGTATAGACGGTTAACAACTTGTTTTTTTTTAACCAACGGCTTTCGAATCACGAAGATTAAGTTGAGAAAATTTTTTTGACAATTCCTTAGTTCTTTTTTTGAAAATTAAACCTTTAAATTAAAAATTAAAATAAATGAAAATTAAAGTTGAAACCAAATGTTTTTCCTGAAATCGGCTTTAGATTGTCTATTGTAGTGATATTTTCAGTTTTACTTGACAAATAAAAATAGAAGTCGTTGCTAAGCAACAGCAAAGTTTATCTAACCTCAAAGTATAAATATTTTGACAACAGCAAACTTGATCTGTTGTGAATTAAGTTAAGTAAAAATAATTAAACCAATAAATGTTTTACAGTATGTTTTTCCTGAAATCAGCTGTAGATTGTCCACTTTAGTGCTATTTACTGGCATAAAAGTTGAATTTTGCTGCCCAAACAAATTTACTTGACAAATAAAAATAGAAATCGTTGTTAAGCAACAGCAAAGTTTCTCTAACCTCAAAATATTAATTTTTGACAACAGCGAACTGGATCTGTTATGGGTTAAGTTAAATAAAAAAAAAATTAAACCAATAAATGTTTTACAGTATTTTTTTCCTGAAATCGGCTGCAAATTGTCCATTGCAGTGCTATTTACTGGCATAAAAGTTGAATTTTGCTGCCCAAACAATTTTACTTGACAAATAAAAATAGAAATCGTTGTTAAGCAACAGCAAAGTTTATCTAACCTCAAAGTATTAATTTTTTGACAACAGCGAACTTGATCTGTTGTGAATTAAGTTAAGTAAAAAAACTTAAACCAATAAATGTTTTACAGTATATTTTTCCTGAAATCGGCTGTAGATTGTCCATTGCAGTGCTATTTACTGGCATAAAAGTTGAATTTTGCTGCCCAAACAATTTTACTTGACAAATAAAACTAGAAATCGTTGTTAAGCAACAGCAAAGTTTATCTAACCTCAAAGTATTAATTTTTTGACAACAGCGAACTTGATCTGTTGTGAATTAAGTTAAGTAAAAAAACATAAACTTTTACAGTATATTTTTCCTGAAATCAGCTGTAGATTGTCCATTACTGTGCTATTTACTGGCATAAAAGTTGAATTTTACTGCCCAAACAATTTTACTTGACAAATAAAAATATAAACCGTTGCTAAGCAACAGCAAAGTTTATCTAACCTCAAAGCATTAATTTTTTGACAACAGCAAACTTTATCTAACCTCAAAGTATTAATTTTTCATTTGTTTTGTTTCTTGCTATGGATTTCTGCAATTTCATCTGACGTGGTTAATTTTTTCAAATAAATTTTTCTAATTAAATGCGATGAATGAATAATCTGTAGCCGATTTCAGAGAAATATATAAACTACGTCTTGAAAGTAACTTTACAGTCTCGGTGGCTTGAAAGGTAGGGTTCAGAGGTTATTGTAGAGTTTTGGGCTAGGTCAATTCTAAGTTTTCCTTGCTTGGTATTAAGACTAGGTGCAGAATTGAATTGAAGGAGTTGAAAATGGTTCCTAAAAAAGGAGAACAAGGAAGGAATAAAAAGAAAAACGAATTAAAAAATAAGAAAGAGATGGCAAGGAGAGAAAAAAAAAGAATTAATGAGAAGAAGCAAAGAAGAAAGAAAAGAAAAAAAGTAAGAGATGAGGGGAAATTTTTAGATTTAATAGAGATTCTTGGGATGCCAAAAGTGAGTACAGAGCACCAAAGCAGTGAAAAGATTTCAATTTTCGCGGTTTTCCCTTTCACAAATTACATCTACGCTTGTCAGCTACCGATTTCTCGAATATTCTGAGAAGACACAGAATGAGCAGATTTCTGCCGATTTGCAAAAGTTGGTAGTGTGCCCGAAACGTTGACATTTGAAGCATCTCACAATATTTAGGTAGTCATGGATCCTGTAGCTTTGTTAGGCCACCTGAACTCTTCCATCTTTTAGCATGGCCTGTCTAACCACAGGATGTAGATTTATTATCCACTTTGTATGTTCCTTATTTTTAGAATGACCAGGGTTTATTGATTTAATCCCCCCCCCCCGGATGTTGCTCTATTTATAACTTCAGATAATAGCCTGGGCCTATAAGACGACCTGCACTGTCGTCCTTATTGTGGCGTCACAAAAATTCTCATCGGCCGGCCCCTTGGCAGATGAACTAAAAGCCAGGTTTTGCAACTTTACTAGAACACATCCTGAGTTGATCAAGACAAGATTTGAAGTTGAACCTTGAAGATATTCCCCCCCTCCCCTCCGTCGATTTGTACAAGTTCCCAATGCGGTTCTGCGTTACTTAGGTAAATTGCAGAATAATGAGTATTTATATTTTCGCAAGGTATAAAGTGCCCCCCCCTTTTCGCAAGGTATAAAGTGCCCTCCCCCCCCTCCTACCAAACTGATTACGGCACTGCTTATATAGTTATACTCGTATAAAATTCTAACTAAACCTCTGCCATTCGCCAAATGAAAATTAAAAAATATTTGCTCTGAATTCAGTTTGTTCGATTAATCGATTTAAATGAAATCGATGCATATTGATTCAGAATTTTGTAACAGGAGTTACGGGAGACATAAAATGGGGAAATGTAAAATAATTTAAATTTTAACAATCAAGGATCAAAAAATGTTTTAAAAAACCAAACTTAGAAGCGAGAGAAGCGATATACATATTTGAGGTTAGTGGTCAGCCATTATTATTTCACCGTTTTGCCGTTGCTTTGCGTTTATCAGTTATTGCTACTAAAACTTAAATTTTTTATTTTCTTTGTTTCTATTTAATTGTTATTTATCATGCTCAATCAGTTTAAATTCCGTTATCATTGTTAAAAATCGATTTAAATCGATTAATCGACCAAAAATATGACAAAATATTTAAAGCACAACACTACAGCGGCGGGGACAAAAAAATTGAATTATATATTAAGGTGGGGATGAATTCCAATGATAACGCTGAAAATAGATTTTAAAATTATGAAAACGGGGAAAATCCATTGTGTTGGCTGTCCGTGCCTCCCGATATAAGCGAATCAACCAGTAGGCGGGGCCAACTAGTGCAACGGCAGGAGTGATGGTATGCGGATCCGATAAGCGTCAGTCGCTCCCTGCTATTTGTCGGGTGAACATTTACACTTCGTCGAGTAGGACCGGTCTAGGGGGGGATTTGGGGACGGTCACAAAACTCGAATTCGGTTTTTCATGATTTTTGAAATGAATTGTGAACGAGGACATCATTGTCTACACATAAAAAATTTGCGGTCGACCCACAATTTTTGGGAAAAACGGCTATCAAAATTCAAAATTGGCCATGGTTGCGTTAATCAAAACAGACTTTTCGCTACGCTACGACCGCTACAAGCCGTTTTGAAAACGCTTTACTCAATAAAAATATCCCCTAGAACAGTTTTATTCGAAAAATTAGGGATGTTAACCCGACAGATAGCATCGAGCAATTGCAGTAAGTGGGTGTCAATCCACCCCACCCCAACTTACAGCGCACGCACTGGTGATAGACTGCGGACAATTATGACGTAATATGGCGTAATAATACACTTAAGGGCCGTCCATAAAAGACGTCTGCAATTTTTTCCAATTTTTTAGCCCCTCCTCCTTTTGTCCACAGTTGGTCACAATATTTTATCCTCCTCCCCTCTCCAGAACATCCAATTATTACAAATCAAGACCCCCCTCCTTATTTATTATCATAATATTTTAAATTATAAAAAAAAATACTCCAACACAATTTTTTTACAAATCCCAAAATTGAAAATTTTACGCGGCCGTTACATTTGGCTAACCCCCTTCCCTCATGTCACATTTTGTAACCGCCCCCAAGGCAAGGACGTCCTTTATGGACGATCCCTTATACGTATTTCTTATAGGAACATGTTAATTTCAAATTTAAATTGTGGATTTATTAAAGGCCCTATCGAAATCTACCTCACCTTAAAAGTCCTCTTTTTTAACGCTCCTTCGTTTGGTGAAGTTCAATTTTTATGAAAAAGTGTATTATCGAGTTCGGGTTTTCTGACTTGAGACGGATATTTTTAGTTAGTAAAGCGTTTGTTAAAGCGGCCTAGAGCAGCCGTAGCGGAGGCTGCGAAAGGTCGGTTTTGACTAACGCAACCACGGAAAATCTCGATTTCACACTAAAAATTATGTGTTACAATTGAAACGTATTACAATTCTTGATTGAACGCCAAAATTTTCGATTTATCCTCACCCCATAATTCTTCTTAACGCTTCCCTTTACTCCCACTATTTAAACCACGCCCTTTTGACAAGCTCCACTGCCAACCCCCTCTCTGATCATTTAATTCACACCTAGAAAGGTAATCTCTGCGAGAAGGACAAAATGGTTACCATAAAACCGACCCTGCGATAAATAAATTATTCCACGCTTTTGAAAATCTTTCTCGGTTCGATTGTCCTAATGCCACGCCTTCTTGACACGCCTTTTTGCTGTAACT
The DNA here is from genome assembly GCA_036346125.1 of Lycocerus yunnanus. Lineage (NCBI taxonomy): Eukaryota > Metazoa > Arthropoda > Insecta > Coleoptera > Cantharidae > Lycocerus > Lycocerus yunnanus. The sequence continues at coordinate 1,367,342 of JARFIX010000033.1, read as the reverse complement.
TAACCTACGTCCCGACCACGCCCCCTTCATACACCTTTCTACTCGTATTATTTGAACTTCGCCTTTTTGACGCGCCCCAATTCCACTACTTAATTTAGGAGAAGAGGTGGTTATTGGCACATAGTTTTAAAACCGCGAGGGGAGGGGCATAACTTGTTAAATGTAATACAAAATCATTTAATATTTTACAATTTCTATACTCAAGGTTTTTAATTTGTTATTTCAATTTGCTTCATTTCTAAGTTATGAGGGCTATAAACTCCCCCCGTCCATATATCCGCAAATCACAACACGTAATTTTTCTTTACATATTTTACTATATGAATTTTTGCTTCCCCAGTCCGTTGCTGCTACTGAATAATTTCAATTTTAGATTTTAATTCAAATTTGTGCAGAAAAGAGGTTAATAACTTGACAGGTTAATAAAAAACTAAATTAATAATTTTTGAGAGAATACCAGAATACCTAGCATCTCTTGGGTGGGGGGGGGAGGTTAATGGAGTTGTTTGATGCGATCACCTAAATTTTTATTTAAAGTGGCACTTAATATTAACGCGTGGTCGAGTGCGGATATCAACTCAAAATGCTCTGATGTTTTGAACCGAATAATTATTATTAATAATTTGTAATTAATTTCAAATCAATTTCAATTTCAAATGACCCTGTATCGAAAGTCAGAAAAAAAATTTTAAATTATTTTTTTAGTTTTTTTGGGAGCGATGACATACCGGGGGTGTTTGATACCCCCCCCTAGGTGCCAATTAACTGTTTTGTATTTTCTGCTGTTTTAAAAAGTTTTCTATTGATTACTTGATACTGAAATTCCCAAATTTATCTATTACAATTTGAGTGTGGCTGGGAGAAGGGAGCACTCCCCCAGTCATTAAAAATTGTGATTTTAAGGATTTCTTACTTATATTTGACTGTTTAAATTTAAAATAGCAAATCATTTGAATTACTGTTTTTTCTATTTTTGAGTTTGCAATCATTTTGCATTTTTACATTTTACCAAAATGTGCAATTGTCACACCTAGCACACATAGAGAGCCGCCAGCAAAAATAATGTGTAATTCATAAATATCGGAAATTGTAAATTTATTTTATCAAATTATTTAAATAATTATTAATTTTATAATATTAATTAATTGAAAACAAGGAAAAACCTTTTCTGTTTTAATTACTCGAAACAGCACTGGATAAGGGAAAATTAAAATTTCCACCCAAACACAAAATTTAAAATTGCGAAAAATGTGAAAACCTTACCAAATAGCAACAAACAGGAAATAGTAACAATTTTTGCCATTTTTCTTCACTTCTATAATTTTTTAACGCACATTCTCAAATTTAAATGATTTAATTTACACTTAAGACGCGAATTAAGCTGTTTACACTAATATTGAGAGGGCGGGTTAAGAAGTCAATTGCATTTATTTGCTCATCTCTTTATTAGCATTAAGTGATTAACACAAGAAGAGGCTTAAAAAGCTAAAAATACGCAAACCGACCGTTATTTTTTTTACCAAAACAGAAATTTTTTTAATACTAAAAATTAGTAGCGTCGTCTGGCAACACGTGTGCGTTAATTTTTCGGATTAATTACTTTAATTACACAATAAACTTGCAACTTGATTGAATAATGAAAGAATTTAAATTTCTCGACCGTTTACCACACGCGCTAATGTAAGACTGCGCACACAACTCCCATTAGCCCTTTTAATTCCCCATCACAAAATTAAATTGATCAAAATAAACAGACAACTTTTTATTGCTCACAAATCAGACGCTCCTAACAAATTATGCAAAACAGCGATTTGAATTTTTTACAAATTTAAAATTAATTTTTGAAAAAATTTGAATTTTTGTAGTGCAAAAAAAAATATTTGGTTATAATTTTGCCAAAATTCAATTTTAATTTTAATGAAAACACACTTTTTAATAATAAATAACTGCTGTAACTTGGAAAACTTGTATAGTACAGAGTAAAACAAAATATCCGCGCGTTAATATTTGACTTTTACATGGGAATTTACAAAATACCCTCATTTAAAAATCATAACTCGGTCAATTTTTATGGTATAAAAAAAGAAAAGAGAAATTTAAAGCTAATTTGTTTCTCTACAAAAAAGGTCTCTTGTAATTTTTTGATAAACTAATGTCCGATTTCTTCACCTCGAATCAAAGGTCAGAATCATGAGTTGAGAAACTATGGGTTAAATCTAACTCCAAGTAACAAAAGATTTGCTTTTCTTCAGTATATTTTCTTCACTAAATTTTTAATTACTACTTTGAATTCGAAACTCAAAGTTCAAATTTAATATGTCTCCAGTCCCCATCCCCCTTCCAAGGGTTTTTTAAATTTTGCGGCATCGGAAATGCTACAAACGAAAATAACAGATGCAAAATCATGGACAAACGCTTAAAACCATTTTTGTTCCAAAATGAAAATGGGGGAGGGGGCTAACATGTTTCCACCTCCCCAACTAATTTTTGAAATAATTCAAAAAGAAACATAAACTAATGCCGATTTCTTCACCTCGAGACAAAGGTGAGAATGATGGGTTCAAAAACTATGGGTTAAATCTAATTTCATGGTAACAAAAGACTTGGATTTTCTTCACTACATTTTCTTCACTAAATTTTTAATTACTATTTTGAATTCGAAACTCAAGTACAAATTTATTATGTCTCGAGCCTCTAAAAGTTTTTTAAATTTCGCAAAATCGGAAAAGCTACAAACGAAAATCAAAGATTCAAAATCCTGCACAAGCGATGAAGACCATTTATGCTCCAAAATTGAAAAGGGGGGGAGCTAACATGTTTCCAGCTCCCCAACTAATTTTTGAAATAATTCAAAAACAAACATAAACTAATGCCCGATTTCTTCTCCTCGAGTCAAAGGTGAGAATGATGGGTTGAAAAACTATGGGTTAAATCTATTTCATGGTAACAAAACATTGATTTTCTTACTACATTTTCTTCACTAAATTTTTAATTACAAATTTTTGAATTCAAAATCAAGTTTAAATTTATTATGACTCGATCCTCTAAAAGATTTTTAAATTTCGCTAAATGGGAAAAAGGGCTACAAACGATAATCAGAGATTCAAAATCCGGGCACATACGATTAAGGCCATTTTCGATCCAAAATTGTAAATGGGGGCTAACATTTTCCAGCTCCTCAACTAATTTTTAAATAATTCAAAACAAACATAAACTAATGCCCGATTTCTTCACCTCCTGTCAAAGGTCAGAATGATGGGTTGAAAACTATGGGTTAAATCTAATTCAAGGTAACAAAACATTTGGTTTTCTTCACTACATTTTCTTCACTAAATTTTAATTACTAATTTGAATTAAAAAATCCAAGTTTAATTTTAAAATATCTCAGCTCCCCAAAGTTTTTTAAATTTCGCTAAATCAGAAAAGGTACAAACGAAAATAAAGATGCAAAATCATGGACAAACGCTTAAGACCATTTTGATCCAAAATTGTAAATGGAAACTAACATGTTTCAGCTCCTCAACTAATTTTTTAAATAATTAAAAACAAACATAAACTAATGCCCGATTTCTTCACCTCGAGTCAAAGGTCAGAATATAAAATCAAAAATATGGGTTAAATCTAATTCAAGGTAACAAAAATTTGGTTTTCTTCACTACATTTTCTTCACTAAATTTTTAATTACTATTTTAAGTCGAAACTCAAAGTTCAATTTAAAATATCTCCAGCTCCCCAAAAGTTTTTAAATTTTGCGAAATCGAAAAGGTACAAACGAAAATAAAGATACAAAATCATGGACATACGCTTAAGATATTTTGATCCAAAATTGTAAATGGGGGAGACTAACAGTTTTCAGCTCCTCAACTAATTTTTAAATAATTAAAAACAAACAGAAACTAATGCCCGATTCCTTCACCTCGAGTCAAAGGTCAGAATGATGGGTTGAAAAACTATGGGTTAAATCTAATTCAAGGTAACAAAACATTTGGTTTTCTTCACTACATTTTCTTCACTAAATTTTTAATTACTAATTTGAATTCAAAAATCCAAGTTTAATTTTAAAATATCTCCAGCTCCCCAAAAGCTTTTAAATTTTCGGAATCCGAAAAGGTACAAACGAAAATAAAAGATACAAAATCATGGACATACGCTTAAGACCATTTTCGATCCAAAATTGTAAATGGGGAGACTAACACGTTTTCAGCTCCTCAACTAATTTTTTTAAATAATTGAAAAACAAACATAAACTAATGCCCGATTCCTTCACCTCGAGTCAAAGGTCAGAATGATGGGTTGAAAAACTATGGGTTAAATCTAATTCAAGGTAACAAAACATTTGGTTTTCTTCACTACATTTTCTTCACTAAATTTTTAATTACTAATTTGAATTCAAAAATCCAAGTTTAATTTTAAAATATCTCCAGCTCCCCAAAAGCTTTTTAAATTTCGCGGAATCCGAAAAGGTACAAACGAAAATAAAAGATACAAAATCATGGACATACGCTTAAGACCATTTTCGATCCAAAATTGTAAATGGGGAGACTAACACGTTTTCAGCTCCTCAACTAATTTTTTAAATAATTGAAAAACAAACATAAACTAATGCCCGATTCCTTCACCTCGAGTCAAAGGTCAGAATGATGGGTTGAAAAACTATGGGTTAAATCTAATTCAAGGTAACAAAACATTTGGTTTTCTTCACTAAATTTTTAATTACTAATTTGAATTCAAAAATCCAAGTTTAATTTTAAAATATCTCCAGCTCCCCAAAAGCTTTTTAAATTTCGCGGAATCCGAAAAGGTACAAACGAAAATAAAAGATACAAAATCATGGACATACGCTTAAGACCATTTTCGATCCAAAATTGTAAATGGGGAGACTAACACGTTTTCAGCTCCTCAACTAATTTTTTAAATAATTGAAAACAAACATAAACTAATGCCCGATTCTTCACCTCGAGTCAAAGGTCAGAATGATGGGTTGAAAAACTATGGGTTAAATCTAATTCAAGGTAACAAAACATTTGGTTTTCTTCACTACATTTTCTTCACTAAATTTTTATTACTAATTTGAATTCAAAAATCCAAGTTTAATTTTAAAATATCTCCAGCTCCAAAAGCTTTTTAAATTTCGCGGAATCCGAAAAGGTACAAACGAAAATAAAAGATACAAAATCATGGACATACGCTTAAGACCATTTTCGATCCAAAATTGTAAATGGGGAGACTAACACGTTTTCAGCTCCTCAACTAATTTTTTAAATAATTGAAAAACAAACATAAACTAATGCCCGATTCCTTCACCTCGAGTCAAAGGTCAGAATGATGGGTTGAAAAACTATGGGTTAAATCTAATTCAAGGTAACAAAACATTTGGTTTTCTTCACTACATTTTCTTCACTAAATTTTTAATTACTAATTTGAATTCAAAAATCCAAGTTTAATTTTAAAATATCTCCAGCTCCCCAAAAGCTTTTTAAATTTCGCGGAATCCGAAAAGGTACAAACGAAAATAAAAGATACAAAATCATGGACATACGCTTAAGACCATTTTCGATCCAAAATTGTAAATGGGGGAGACTAACACGTTTTCAGCTCCTCAACTAATTTTTTAAATAATTGAAAAACAAACATAAACTAATGCCCGATTTCTTCTCCTCGAGTCAAAGGTGAGAATGATGGGTTGAAAACTATGGGTTAAATCTATTTCATGGTAACAAAAAACTTGATTTTCTTCACTACATTTTCTTCACTAAATTTTTAATTAATATTGTGAATTCGAAACTCAAGTTTAATTTATTATATCTCAGCTCTAAAAGTTTTTTGAAATTTCGCAAAATCGGAAAAGCTACAAACGAAAATCAAAGATTCAAAATCTTGCACAAACGCGATGAAGACCATTTATGCTCCAAAATTGTAAATGGGGGGACTAACATGTTTCCAGCTCCCCAACTAATTTTTGAAATAATTCAAAAACAAACATAAACTAATGCCCGATTTCTTCTCCTCGAGTCAAAGGTGAGAATGATGGGTTGAAAAACTATGGGTTAAATCTATTTCATGGTAACAAAAAACTTGATTTTCTTCACTACATTTTCTTCACTAAATTTTTAATTACTATTTGAATTCAAACCCAAAATCAATTAATTATTCTCCAGCTCTAAAGCTTTTTAAATTTCGCAAAATCGGAAAAGCTACAAACGAAAATCAAAGATTCAAAATCCTGGATAACGCTTAAGACCATTTTCGATCCAAAATTGTAAATGGGGAGTTAACACGTTTTCAGCTCCTCAACTAATCTTTAAATAATTAAAAAACAAACATAAATTAATGCCCGATTCTTCACCTCGAGTCAAAGGTCAGAATGATGGGTTGAAAAACTATGGGTTAAATCTAATTCAAGGTAACAAAGACTTGATTTTCTTCACTACATTTTCTTCACTAAATTTTTAATTACTATTTTGAATTCGAAACTCAAAGTTCAAATTTATTATGTCTCGAGCTCTAAAAGTTTTTTGAAATTTCGCAAAATCGGAAAAGCTACAAACGAAAATCAAAGATTCAAAATCCTGCACAAGCGATGAAGACCATTTTGCTCCAAAATTGTAAATGGGGGGCTAACATGTTTCAACTCCTCAACAAATTTTTTTAAATAATTGAAAACAAACATAAACACTAATGCCGATTCTTCTCCTCGAGTCAAAGGTGAGAATGATGGGTTGAAAAACTATGGGTTAAATCTATTTCATGGTAACAAAAGACTTGATTTTCTTCACTACATTTTCTTCACTAAATTTTTAATTACTATTTTGAATTCGAAACTCAAAGTACAAATTTATTATGTCTCCAGCCTCTAAAACTTTTTTTAAATTTTGCGATATCGGAAAAGCTACAAACAAAAATAAAAGATGCAAAATCATGCAAAAACGATTAAGACCATTTTTGATCCAAAATTCTAAATGGGGAGGCTAACATGTTTTCAATGTTATAGTTAACTATAGTCCATTTGAAACAAGAATGCAGTAAAAAATTGTAGAAGCGCTGTAGAAGAAGTAGAAGAATTACCCGAGAAATAAATGATTAGTAGCTAGTAGCATATCTAGAATAAACTCGGGGAGGGGGGTAATTTTATGTAAAACTTACTTAAAACATACAAAAATCGATCATATTTAATAAACGAAGGTGGGTGGGGAGTTAAATTACAATTTCAATTCAAAATCACTTAATATTTTAGAATTTGCACCTTTAGATGAATCTAATTTGTTTAATTTTTAAGTTAGGGGGGAGCTTTGGTCCTGCGATGCGCGAAGGGTCAAATAATTGTTAAACACAGGGCTACAAGCCTTTTGGGGCGGTTATCTTCGTTGCTTTCTCACTCAAATCAGTTCGATGCTTAGAAACCAGTGGGGTCATATTACAAATACTTTTTGGGGGGGGGGAAACAATGAAGGCTTTCTATGTATCCTAGGTTGCACAAAAAAAATTAAACTGAAAAAATTAAATTGACATAATCTATTTATGATCCTCAGTATCAAGTGATCAATAAAAAAACTTTTGAAGACAACATGGATTGGAATATATTAAACGAGAGTCTGAGGAGGGGAGGGGCGTATACCTCTATGTGACATTATTTTCTAAAAAGTTAACGGGACTATAAAGCTTCTACATTATTAGTCAACATTTAATGTTCTGCCCTTCAGATACTGGAGCACTAGGGCTTATTGCATACTCTCCAGACCCCCCACCATTTTTATCAAAAGCGAATAAAACATATGCTCTTGACGGCTGATGACACCGCGAAGCATTGATTGAAAGACTTGATGTCACAGCTATGTCAACACCTTTATAACATTGGGAGCGAGAATTAACTTATTATGCCCCGTAGTGGTAATCACTCGATTGAAGCCTATCTTAATGATTTTCTAAGATTTTCCTTAGCGAGTGACTTGTTCATCAAGAAGATCGGGAGAGAAAGCCTGACCGCTGAAGGTTTTTCCCCTTTTGGAGCGAGTGTCCTATGACACCCTAGATGATTTCACCAAAACTCCACAGTTTTTTATTTGCACCACGTTTTTTGGCCTTAGATTCCCAGCGCAGCTAGCTTAATGACGGTTAACTGAGCTTTCGTTTCGCGCGTCCCTTCCCCATTCCACCTTAACTTTTGTATGTTCACAGAACGCCGAAGGTCGAGAGGAACGGGGATCCAGACCACTGCACTCTCTGAACTGGGGTCTGGCTTCCCGCACAAGCGGAGCGAGGGCACGAAGATTGGCGCGGAGCTGCACGAAGATCTAATCCGTTCTTTTGCAGGAGTGTGCTAGGAGCAATAATCGGACCTCCAGTCAGCTGTTACCCCCAGAGCCGGATACCGTGCTCACGGGTAAAACACTTTCTGGGAGCGTACGACTGACAGGAGGCGAGAGAGGGGCTCAAATGGATTGGCAATCCACACTTCCTGGTGCCACCAAACCTAACCCCTCTTCTTGCAGGAGTGTACCAGGGGGCAACAATCAAACCCCGAAACCAGTCGTTAACCCCGGAGCCGGATACCATATCACTGCCCTCTCTGAACTGGGATATGGGTAAAACAAATCTGGGAGCGTAAGACTAAAATCGGGGCGAGAAAGGGGCCCAAATGGACTAGCAATCCACACTCCCTGGTGCTAACAAAGGGAACCTTGGACCGCAGTCTTCGTGATTGTCCCATTGAAGGGAACCTTAGACTACAGTCCTCGTGATTGTCCCAATGAAGGGAACCTTAGACCACAGTCTTCGTGATTGTCCCGGATCTCTAATCCGCTCTTTACAGGAGTGTGCTAGGAGCAACAATCGGACCTCCAGTCAGCTGTTACCCCGGAGCCGGATACCGTGCTTACGGGTAAAACACTTTCGGGAGCGTACGACTGACAAGAGGCGAGAGGGGCTCAAATGGATTGGCAATCCACACTTCCTGGTGCCACCCAAACCTAACCCCTCTTCTTGCAGGAGTGTACCAGGGGCAACAATCAAACCCCGAAACCAGTCGTTAACCCGGAGCCGGATACCATATCACTGCTCTCTGAACTGGGATATGGGTAAAACAAATCTGGGAGCGTAAGACTAAAATCGGGTGAGAAAGGGGCCCAAATGGATTGGCATTCCACACTCCTGGTGCTAATGAAGGAACCTTCATTTTACCAGTTACCGTTTTCGCTGAATTTCCTAAACCTAACCTAAGCAATTACCTTAAGTTTCTGTTTAATTTCCACGCAAACGTTTGTTTGCTACCTCAGATAATCCATTTGGGGATTTTGTGTTCTTGAACGCCATCTATTTGTCATTCATCAATTATTTTTTGGATATTGCCCCTTCCACTACATCTTCTGTTAATGCACTTTTGAGCATCCAATGCATTATTGATTGTTTTTTTTTTTGACTACCAAGTTGTCTTTTGCTTTTAATCACTGAGAAGATCACGGTGCTAACGAACTGGTTAAAAATCACAATTGTCTCATCCAAGTCTTCCATTCGGGCTTCCCTTACTTTATTTCTTGTATCTTTAGATTTTCCAGCTGTAGTTCAAATCTGACCCTTTGTTTCTGCACTTGGTGGTTTGACTAACGAAGTTGTAGTCGCGGTACTATCCTGGTTTGCATTGGACCCGAACCTTTCCAGTAGCGTTTTTCTACCCACTGTTCGGGCCATTCCCTCATAAACATTTGATTCGTCCATGAATCCTACGTAATTGTTATTCCTGCTTGTTTTCTTTCTTCATCCCATTATTGCTCTGTGGACAAAATATTCATAGCTTAGATCCAAAGGTGCAGGATATCCATGGTTTATATCATGGTTTTTCTCAAACAAAAGACTGCAGGAAGATTCCAAAATGGAATCCGTCGAAATTATTTAACGTGGGGTAAATAAATTATCAAAGAATTGGGTAACTACCAACTAAATTTGAATTCTTCTATATTGAAGGTATGGGGTCCAAAGATGATGATAGCGAAGAGACAGACCCTTGACTATCCGTAACATCCCAGAATGCGCAAGGAATACTTCTGCGAACCCGCTCAAAAATAGTTCTTGACCGTTGCCATGGTAACGTGACATTTTTAATATATTGTTAATTTTTGGGTAAAACATTTCACTTTAAAAGTGCATTGAATGCAGGGCAAATCTTTTTAAAAGAAATCCTTTCCATCTTCCATTTCAGTTTTGCCTGTTTGCTTCTTCTAACTCCTTGATTCAACATTTTCAGGAGTGAATTGAAGATTCCAGCATAATATCAGCTGTTTTTATAGTAATCAAAGACACCCAAAACCATAAATTTTTTTGTAAAGCACAGCGGTCACCTCATTCCCACAGCGCGTAGCAACTGCCGTCAAATAATCTTAGAACGGCTCTGGTCTAATCTGAATTACAATTGATACTTTCTGAGCTATAACTGGAAAAGGTTGAAAAAAGGTACCATAACTTTCTTTTAATTTAGGAAATTTCATGTTGGTTTTCTCAAGAGCTATTTTCTATTGATCAAGTTTTAACCTCATAAAATAAAACCAATTTTCTATATTTTTCGTAGGCTTTTTCTTCACAGTTTTCTTCTACTTTGTCAAAATCTTTTATTCGATTTGATTTTAGATTACCAAAATTCGGACACGAAGATTTATTTTGGCGACAGTTCTTCTTTCTCCTAAAATTTCCACAATTTCAAGTAATTTATTAACAATTTTTTTCAAACGTTTGCCAAAACGGCCTGAAGTGCTCGGAGCGGAGGGCGCGGTAGATCAGTTTTGACTAACGCAACCACGGAAAATTTCGAATTTTCCCTAAAAGTGTGTATCCGACCACAAATTTTATTTTTTTTATCTGTTAATTAGACTCTTATCTTTCATAATTCGCTTTAAAAATCGAGAATCGGGTATCTTAACTGTCTTCTTCTTAGTTAGCCTTTTCTGTCCAGTTTTGGGCATTAGCCTCTTTTTCGAAGAGAAAGGTTAAAGCATTAAGACCGCACGGCTGCTTAGTCCGGGTTGGGGAATGTGCTTGAAACTCTTTTTATTGTTAATGCTGGCAGTCATCAATTCAGGGAGACCGCCGGCTTTACATGTCCTCCAAAAGAGGCGATCATATACAGAGTCGAAAAAAAATGTTCCTTTCTAGACTCTTCCTACTAGGTCAAGACCGTCTCTTAACTGTCACCAAAACGTATTATTATTACGTATTATATACAGGGTGTCTTAGTGACCGTGGAGAACCTTTGGTGATAAAGGAAACTTTTTTAAGACAAACGGTCATATCACCGTAACTATTGATTTTATGGTATTAATAGATTAGTGATTTTTTAAAGACAATTTACTTATCTATAGATAATTTATTCATCATATTGATGATCACGTTCATCATATTTATGTACATGTTCATCCGCACTATACAAATTTTCAAAAAAAGTGACATCATATTGATGAAAATGTTCATCATATTGATGAAAAAGATTCATCCATTTTTGGCCGATAAACATGTTCATCATATTGATGAAAATGTATTAAAAGATTTTCTCAAAAAGAAAAATTATTGTAAATAGATGGCGCGACAGTACAAAACCAAAAAACTACTAAGAAACCAAATTTTATATTTCATCATTCATGATTAAAATCATGATTTTATTCATCATATTGATGAACACCTTTATCATTAGTGTTCATGATTTTTTATCATTATTATTTTTTGTTTTTGAATTATAAATGCAATCATCAATATGATGATCGAGTACGTCAAATCAATGATTTTATTCATCATATTGATGAACACCTTCTTCATAATTATAAATGCAATAATCAATATGATGTTCTACTACTTCAAGTCAATGATTTTATTCATCATATTGATGAACACATTCATCATAATTATAAATGCAATAATCAATATAATGATTTACAATTTCAAGCCAATGAATTTATTTATCATAGTGATGAACACGTTCATCATAATTATGAATACAATTATTAATATGATGATCGAGTACGTCAAATCAATGATTTTATTCATCATATTGATCAATACCAATTATTTAAAAAAAAAAATTTTTAAAATAAGAAAAAAATTTAGTTCATCATATTGATGAACACTATTCATCAAATAAAATTTATCATAATAATGAACAAATCATCAATATGATGTACAAAATCATCGATTAAATTTGATGGATGATAAATGATTCATCAATACTATGAATTTGAACTCATCAATTTATTTTCATTATAGTGATAAAACAATCATGAATATGACGTATAAATTCATTAATCAAATGTTATGAATGATGAATGGTTCATCGAATTTAATTTCATCCTTGTGATGAAACAATCATCAATATGATGATTAAATGATAAATGATACATCATCCATCATACTTGATCGATGTTTCTGTACGTCATACTGAAGATTGTTTCATCACTAATTATAAAAAGGAATTGATGGAATCAAATTCATTATATTGATGAACCATTCATCATTCACAAAACTTGATTGATGACTTTATAAGTCATATTGATGATTGTTTCATCACCATGATGTAAATAAATTGATGAAATCAAATTCATAGTATTGATGAATCATTCATCAAATTTAATCGATGATTTTGTACGTCATATTGATGATTTGTTCATCATTATGATGAATTTAATTTGATGAATAGTGTTCATCAATATGATGTACCTAATTTTTTTCAGTGTACAAATTAGTTTATAACCTCCTATTGTCTAGGATCAACGGATTTATGAATTAAATTAAGAAAAGAAATGTCAAAAAAATTTCAACTTTTATTTTTTGTTTTTGTTGCAAACCCTGTATCTTTTAAATTAAACTACTTACTAAAAAACTAACGGTCTAATTCGGATAGAAAATTTAACGGGCTATAACTTTAGTCAACTAAATTTTTTTGGAAACCCACTTTATTTCACAAAAAATCCCACAATAACGATTCACGAGAAAAACAAAAAAATAAAACTTGCAGTTTTTTAACATTTCATCTCCTAATTTAATTCATAACTCGAAATTCGTTGATTCTAGAAGATAAGAATTATAAACTAGTTTGTAGATAAATAAATGATCTTTCAAAAATTACTAATCCATTAATACCATAAAATCAATGGTTACGGAGCTATGACCGTTCGAAGACAGAAATTCAAAAAATTGCTTTAAAAAGGGGCATCCCCCAAGAGTTTGGGTTTGGGCAAAAATGTTATTTAAAAATTTGTCTTAGAAAAGTGTCCTTTATCACAACCTCAAAGATTTACCGTGGACAAGGAAACACCCTGTATTACTATTACATTTTTTGTACCGACCTTGTTGATTATTTTGGAATTTTCTGTGAAATGAGCTGATTTCGCAAAAAAATTCAGTAGATTAAAGTTATAGCCCGTTAAATTTTATACCCGAATTGGGCCGTTAGTGTTTTTGTAAGTGGTTCCGTTTAAAAGATACAGGATTCGCAAGAAAAATGAAAAAATAAAACTTACAATTATTTTGACATTTCTTCTCTTAATTTAAGTCATAACTCGAAATCTGTTCATCCTAGACAATAGGAGGTTATAACCTAATTTGTAGATAAGCGAGTGATCTTTACAAAAGTTCTAATCTATTAAGTCTAAAAAATCAATAATATCAGAGCTATGATCGTTTGAAATCATAAATTCAAAAAATTGCTTTAAAGGGATGTACCCCAAGGGTTTGGACTTGGACAAAAATTTTATTTGAAAATTTGTCTTAGAAAAGTGTCCTTTATCACTACCTCAAGGGTTTTCCACGTTCGCGGGAACACAGTGTAGATATAAACGTAATATAATTTCGATGGGCGGGGTTACAGTTCAAAACAGCCAATGAGAAAATTGCGTTTCAAATTAATTTTTAAAGTCGTTTTTTCTAAATGTGTGAACCGATCGCAAATTTAAATTTTTATCTGCTAATTAGACACTCATCTTTCATAATTCGCTGTAAAAATAGTAAAAATCCAAATTCGGTTACTGTCACATTCTTTTGTTTTAGCCTGCATTTGTTTCTATTCAATTTTTAATCTCCTAAAATTGCAAAACTGTAGTTAATTTTGTTTAAAACCATAGTACGGTCCTGCAAGAGATAAAAAAATTTGTTCCAAATACTGTCCTGCATCGATTAGCAAAAAATCAATACTTTAAATATATTTCCTATAGGCAACCAATGCTACAGAAACCTGTTCTGCAATTTGCTGTGTTGGTCTGTAAACAAAAAATGCCAACCAAATGTCGAATTTGTTTCGAATCGAAGACAAATTTCCACAATATTTTTACAAAAACAGAGTCGGACTCCTACATTTACGCGATGTTAGTCGACTGCGCGCCAGTAGAAGTACGTAAAATAATTAATTCTGCTATTCCTTAACGAAATTGAACAAAAATTTTAGGTCACAAAAGACGACGGTTTACCCGAGCAGATATGCAGGGAATGCTATCACAAACTGCTCGAAGCCCATTCGTTAAGACAAAAAATTTTAGATTCCGACCTTAAAATCAGGAAAAGCTTGCTCGAGGAGGCTAAAAATCTTGAAAACAAATCGTGCAGCCAAAAAATTGAACCGCCGCTGTTTTATTGCAAGGAGTGCGACAAAACCTTTAAAAATCATTATTACTTCGAGGTGCACAATAATAAACACTCGGGATATAAACCCTTCGTGTGTGACATCTGCAAAAAAGGCTTCACCATGCGTTGGGTCCTAAAACTCCACATGAGGGTGCACACAGGAGTGAAACCATATTCCTGCAAAATTTGCAACAAATCCTTCCGTTTCGCAAGTGCTCTCCTGGTCACATGCGAACACATACTGGCGATCGCCCTTACACGTGTAAGACTTGCTCCAAGACGTTTTCCCAAGTTGGAGGATTAAAAGTTCATCAAAAAATTCATACCGGGGAAAAACCATTCATATGCGAAATTTGCAGTAAATGTTTTGGGGAATTTTCGAGTCTCAACAGACATGCCAGGATACACAAGAACGAAAGGAAGTTTTCCTGTCCGACATGCGACAAAAAGTTCATCGATCCGTCACATGTAAATCGCCACATGCGAACCCACACAGGTGAAAAGCCATACAAATGTGAGAGATGTAATAAAAAATTCACTGCGCTCGGTTCGCTGAAATCGCATATGCACATACACGACGGAATCAAACCGTACTCTTGTACGATTTGCGGGAAAAGTTTCACCCAAGCGAACTGCGTCATCAGGCACATGAGGATCCATTCCGGAGAGACGCCCTATCCGTGTAAGGTTTGTACGCGTCGCTTTGCGTACTCGCATCATTTACTGAATCACATGAAGAGCCACAAAATGATCTTTTGTAAATAAATAAAAAAATCTACAACATTTAAATGTTTTAATAAAAACATACATAAAATTTAAATTATTGCAACATTTCGTCGTCGTCCTGGTGATTAGGATCAACTTCGTCGTTTTCTCGTCGCTGCTGTAGCCTCAAACACTTGGGACATTTCTTTTTTCTAGTAGAGCAGCCTTTGTGCAAAACGACGTTGCACTTTTTGCACGTGACGGCGTTCGCATCGAACGGGAATAGAACTTCATCATTAGAACAAACTTCGCAAATGTGACCCCTGCCTTTACAAATCTCGCATAGAACTTTAATGTGTTGACTAAAAATGTGCGATACGGTGTGCAATTTTGAAGGTAATTCGGCTGAATGAGTGTCCACTAGGTCTTGAAGGCTGTAGAGGTCGGGAGACTCGATTAAATGTGGAGAGTCGACCGTTTTCCAGAGCAAATGATCCGCGCATGCGCTTCTGCACACTAATAAATATTTGCGCATCCCATTAATTTCTTTGCGTAGCCTCTTCACCAAATTTAGTTCGTGAACCAATGAAAAGAGGTGGGGGTTGTATTTTTCGATGTTGATGAGTGGGCGATGTGCGGTTATGCGTAATAATTGCAAACTTGCCTGACAAACGGATTGTGGTTCGAAGTCCCAGTTGTGAATCACACGAGCTGGTATAATGGCGAAACTTCCCCAGTGGCAAGCGGAGCAATAATACAAACCTGTGTAGTCGCATTTGCGGGCTTCTGACCACGTGCTATCTAAACGTAAAAGTATGATAATCAAATCGTTTGAAATATTTATTTAAAAGTTCATATTATTTGGTGACCAAGTTGCCAAAGTAACACAGTTTTTGTCTCCTCCACGCGATAGCATTTGGTATGGTTGTCCAAAGCCGACAAGGGAGGGAGTTGGTAGATAAAACTGCCGACATTTAGTTAACGACGTGTAAGATTTAAACTTTTTGATTCAATATATATGCCCCCCCCTCTCGGGACATTTCCTGTGGCGCTCATGCTGTCAACAAGGTCATGATAGCAACAATAAAGTAAAGTAAAATAAATAAAGAATTACAAGCTAGGAAGGAGAAAGAATCAGTAACTAAGACAAGATTGGATGAAAAAGGGGAACGGAAGAAAAGCGAGGCAAAAGAAGTGGAAGTTGGAGAAATCAAGGAAAATGGTGTCACCGCATGAGATGCACTTTTCGACTGGAGAAAAATACCCAGCACACAGGTGATAGTGCAGTATGGGAGGGAATTCGAGATGGCAGAGGCACTCAGTATGCCTTGAGGAAGAGTACTATGCAGCGAAGGTCAGGAAGAAACTAATGGCGGAACTCAAGGAGACAAAAAGGAAATAGCAGGAATGTTAGCTGAAAAAGGAGGGCTGTTAGTCAGAGCAAGAGAGATTCTATCGGAACTAACGATAAATAATGGAACCTGAACTTTAATACCCCCTCTATTATAGAAAATGTATTGTATTGTTGTCTCCCTATAGAAAAACGCCCGGCTAAGGAACTGACTTTCGAGTCATCCAAAAAATTTTCGAATCAAAATTCAAAATTTTGTGTTAGGCGGGGAGGGGGGGTGTATGAAACATTCTCCAGGATATAGCATTAGTCCCAAGAAAACTAAAACAGTATTTTTAAACTTAACCTTTAAAAATCTAATATTCTCCTTCCCACTACCGGAAGGAAGTAATATGAAGATTTCAGCATATGTGTTCAACCGTTGCTGTGGCAACGTGACATTTTTGTCACTATCGAGAATGTTTTGCAATTTTGAAAAAATACCCTTCACCGTATAGTTTATTTTATCAGTTTTCTTCGAATGGAAAGCCCATAATTTAAACTTGTACAGACCGGGGGGTCTGGGGGGTATGGAATACCCTCCAGGCAAATATAATTGGTGCAGAATTAGAATTAAACGACAACCAAACCCTAACTTTCTATTATCTGCTAGCTATGACTTTGACATCGATGTCCAATTCCGCATCGATTATATCTGGTTGGGGTGAGGGAATATCCCCATAAAATATTAAATATTTTTTTACCTTCCCAGAGCCAAAAAAATTTACTAATCTACTAATCCCTCCGCGGTTAAAAACTTAACTACGTTACTGCCACCTAGTGGATTCTTTTTAACGATGCTCCCCTGTAAGCGCTCAAAAAAGTTAACTTTGCAGTCCGCAAGCACAAGCCATGATTAACTTCCTCCCCTTTGTTTCTGCTATTTCTTGAGTCTAATAGATAAAAAAAAGACAAAGAAAAACAAAGGAAGACAAAGAAAAACAAAAGAAGACAAAGAAAAACAAAGGAAAACAAAGAAAAACAAAGGAAGACAAAGAAAAACAAAAGAAGACAAAGAAAAACAAAGGAAAACAAAGGAAGACAAAGAAAAACAAAGGAAGACAAATAAAAACAAAGGAAGACAAACGAAAACAAAGAAAGGCAAAACTAGTTATGTCCTGCACAATGATTGTTTTATAATGAAAGGGAGGTTATTGCAAAAACCATCAGTTCTGCCCATCTGTTTTGACAGCACTCAAGTACAGACTGTCGATTTTGTACGCAGTTATAACCCAACAAATAGTCCAATAACTACAAGTATATCTTGGTTTCTACGTCATAACGCACTGCCATTGGTTATTAAGCAAAAGCAGCTACCGACATTGGTTAGGTTAATGTGCCTCCCAAAGAGGTTGAGTCTAATAGATAAAAAAGACAAAGAAAACAAAGGAAGGCAAAGAAAACAAGAGACAAAGAAAACAAGAAAACAAAGAAAACAAAGGAAGACAAAGAAAACAAAGAAGACAAAGAAAACAAAGGCAAAGGAAGACAAAGAAAACAAAGGAAGACAAAGAAAAACACAAAGAAAACAAAGGAAGGCAAAACTAGTTATGTCCTGCGCAATGATTGTTTTATAATGAAAGAGAGGTATTGCAAAACCATCAGTTCTGCCCATCTGTTTTGACAGCACTCAAGTACAGACTGTCGATTTTGTACGCAGTTATAACCCAACAAATAGTCCAATAACTACAAGTATATCTTGGTTTCTACGTCATAACGCACTGCCATTGGTTATTAAGCAAAAGCAGCTACCGACATTGGTTAGGTTAATGTGCCTCCCAAGAGGTCGGGAGAGCTTCAGTTAATGGTGGATAAGGATGACAAGAACCTGAAGGAACAGGTAACTGCGACGATATTGGCAAATTATAACGAAGCTGGAAGCTATATCCAGCTTGGAAGGGTTGAAGCACTTTCCGAAGGACGTCGAACGCTGACAAGGAAGATTGAAAATATGCTCGGCAGAGTTGAGTAGATCAAACATATAGAAGACGGGAAACCAAGTGCTTCACAAGAAAAAGCAAAAACGAAAAGTGGACGGAGGAAAAAGGAATCCCAGATAGAAAAAAACACTGATAAGATCTCCCGGGAGGGCAATGTTCTGATCGAGTTGAAGAAGGAAAATAAAACCTCCACTTACTCAAGACACCAGAGCCAGCTGGAAAGTCCAGATTCTGTAAAAGATTCGAAAGAGCAGAACAGGAATGAAGAAACACCATAGCCTTGTTTGGAAGCACAGTTGAAGATGCAAAATAGGAAAGAAAACGGAAGAAATCCAAAAGTGGAGAAATTCCAAGAAGAACACAGCAAACGGATGATACACCGAAGTAATGCTGCAAAGGAATTCCGATGCCATAAGTGAGTGGGAGAAAAACCCTGCACTGCCAACCGGCACGGCTTGGTGGAGTCTTTCTTAAGATTTTTTCTCTTCCACGCAAAGCCAAAGATAAAAAGCATGCCAAGTTAAAACATTTCTGTATCATTTTTAAACAGTTAATGTTCTGCCCCCAAAAACTGAAGGGGATATTCCATACCCGCAGACCTCCCGGTCTGATCCAGGTACTGATTTTAAGCCCGAATTTATTTTCTTTAAATTAGTAATAATCTGGAGGTATTCCCCAGACCCGGTTGCATAAACAGTTTAAAGTGAGAATAATCAGAGGAAGTACATGGCTTAAACTTATGTGAACCGGGGGGTCTGGAGGTATGGAATACCCTCCAGGCAGATATATAATCGATGTGGTATTGAATTGGAAAATCTGCTTCTTCGAGTGCCATACACTTTACAGTGCGTAGGCGATGAACTTAGCCAAAGCCAAGCTGACCTTAATCGAACCGTGATCTCTCGCTTCCTAGTTGGCCGGTGTATAAAATTTACCATCCAAATTTAATCATTAATTGTGAAAACACCTTGATGCATCATACGTGGTAAAACCTTTACGGTCGCCACCACCTATTTCAATTTTGGGGACGGGGTTACACTTCAAAAGAGCCAATGAGTAAATTGCATTCAAATTAACTTTAAAGCCGTTTTTCAAAATTGTGTGAACCGACCGCAAATTTTATTTTTTATACGCTAAAAATGGTAAAATCCGTTCCGGTAATTCGAACCGCACCTAATTATTATTTACTTTATTCAGTTACTTTAACTTTTAAAAACTTGGAACTGAGAAGAAACCCACTGAAAGGAACAATATAAAGTAAATGAAATTTAATAAGTTTTGGCGACCCCCCCTCCCCAGTATGTTTTGAAAGACTAGTGCCGCTAGGTTAGAGTAACCAGTGGGGGAAATTTTTTCGCAAAATAAGTCTGTAAAACGCAAATTTCATCTTTTTCGCGCTAAAATATTATGCCAGTGTTTTAGTTGTTAATTAGAAAAAATAAATTATAATACATCTCTTTTCCATAATTAAACATTTACTTTTGAGTAAAGAAATAAAACAAAAAACATTTGCGTTGGATTTTGTTTTTTAAAACAGCCGAAACTGAAAAACAGCCCCATCAAAACAGTTCGACAAAATAGCCGACAATCGAAATTTCAATTTTTCAATTCAAATTAAATTACGTTTTGGTGACAGTTAAGATACCCGAATCTAAATTTTTAAAACGAATTATGAAAGATAAGAGTTTAATTAAGTTAAAAAAATAAAATTTATTTTCGGTCCACAAATTTTGGAAAAAATACACTTTTAGGTTTTGAATCGAGATTTGGCGTGGTTTTACTAACTTTACTAACAAAAATATCTAAACCGGTTCTACTCGGAAAAGTGTGGTTTGTTGACCAAAGATAGTTTGCGTGACTTAGCTCTGCCGTCTTTGCAGAAAATCAGCTTTGCCGGTAATCGGGGCTATTTTGTCGGGGTTATTTTGACAGGATATCAACTGACGTTAATATAGAGTAAAGTATAGATAGATAAGAGAGTATAGACCGGCCGATTAGAAAGCGGGAGACCGCGGTTCAAGTCCTGGTCGTGTCGGATACGCTGTTGTGATCAAAGGTCTGATATCAATCTTTGAACTGTGGGGAAGGCAACGGAAACCACCCCATTAAAATTCCTAGTAAGGTCAACTTGGCTTCGGCAAAGTTGATCGCCTACGCACTGTAAAGTGTATGACACTCAAGAAGAGAGCTTATTGCCTTCTATCGACTGTAAATATAATATATAAAGCAAAATTTGACTGTTGGGAGTCCGGCAATTCCCAAATACTTATCTTGAAAATGTGTTAAAAAAAGTCGGAAACTTACTGCTAGGCACACATAGAATGGGGGGGGGCGTGAGAGTTTATTTATTTACAATTAAATAATATTAAAACTGATTATTTTTTGGCTGTAGTAAAAAAGCAAACACTAACTTATGAGAATTTGTAAGATGGAGGGGGGGGTTACAATCAATTAAACTATTTAGAGCCTATTGCCTTCCGTACGACTACGAGCCCTAACTATATATTCGGCTACTTTATAATATATTTTAATTGCAATTTTTTTTTCTTAAATTACTGCCCGAATTCTCTTAGGCATAGAATTTACTCGAGTTTGACACTCTTCTGCTGCAACTAGGTCCCAGACTTCTTGAAGTTTAGTTTTCAAGTCTTCATGAGTTCTCTGGGGATTGCTTCTCAGTTTCTGTTTCATTTTATGCCATAGGGTTTCGATGACATTTAAGTCAAAACTGTTGGAAGGCTAATCAATCAATAACTGTCAGTTTATGGTTGTTAAACCAAGGTTGTTTTAGTGGTTTTGGCCGTATGACATGAAGTGGTGTCTTGCTGGAAATTAAGGGCTTCACTAGATACTGGGGAGCAAGTTATTTTTGGTATTTCTTGATATTTCATCATTATCGTCTTCATGTTTTAAATATTTGTTTGTTGCGTCACCTTCCCATCTTCTTCCGGGTTGACCCACATTTCTCTTGCCTCTGGGTCTCTATTTGTACATTTTTTTTGGAATGCGCTCTGTGTCCATCCTTTCCAGATGTTCCTTCCAAGCATTTCGGTACTCTTTAATTCTATCGTTTAGACTGAATATCTTCAATTCATTTCGGATATTGGTGTTTTGCTTTCTCTCTGAGACGGTCTTGGCCTAGTAGTTAGAGCGATCAACTACTGATGCAAAGGCACCCGGTTCGATCCCGGAGGAGTCTACATAGTAAGGAAAATTTTCTTTCTGACTCTTTCTATCCGTGACCGACTCCGTGCTTCGGAGGACACCTAAAACCGGCGGTCCCCTGAGTTGACCACTGCCAACATCAACAATAATAAAGGGTTACAGGCAAATTCCCCAACCCGGACTAAGCACCCGTGGGGTCTTAATGCTGTAAACCTTTCTCTTAGAGAAAGAGGCTGATGCTCAGGAGTGGGCTAAAGGGCTGACAAAAAGCTTTCTTTCTATTCTTTTGTATCCTGCAATTCCTTAAGGAACCTCATTTCCGCACTTGAAACTTAAGTGCGTTAATAGTTTCATTTACGAACTGCATACTTCCTACACCTTTAGCGAACATGCAGCCCCAAATCATTACTCCCAAAGAAAACTTAACAGTTCGTTTTAAACAGTCTTTTTGGAACGCTTCAGTTTTCACATGAAAATTTGCTCCTAAGCATGTTAAATTTGGCCTCGTCGCTAAAAATAACCAAATTCCATTGCTCCTGTGTCCACTGCAATGTTCCTTACATCAAACCAAGCGTTTTTTTAACTTTCGGTCAGCAATGGCTTTTCTTTAGCCTAAAATATTGTATTATGAGTATCTTATAATTATCAAATTTGAAATCGTAACGATTATATCTTATAAAAGCCGACACCACTCCTATGGATCCATCTTCTGCAAGTTTCCCTGAAAAGTATTAATTTTGTAGCCTCGTTTCACTCAGATGTGATTTCTCTTACAGTGCCTCTCCTGTTCTTTTTGGCGGATTTTAACTAACTCTCTTGTACGTCATGGGCATTTTCTTTAACATCGATGTTACCGTTTTCACCATCAGATTTCATTATGGAAGAAACCGTTTGCTTTTGATAATTGCAAGTCTCGAGCAATTTGTCTCATTTTTTCCCCCGACCAAACATACTGATTATTAAATCTCGCACTTTTCTTGGAGTTTCTGCCCCTTAAACCATTTTAAAGCAAATTGGTCACACAAAGGTGGCAAATTTATTAAAGCAGGTAGAGGCTCGTTTGTTTAAACATTAAACCAGCGCCAATTTAGTTCAATAAAATAATTTTTGCCAACAAAAATTTGTTTTTCCCTTATGGTTTTTCAGAATAACGTACCAGAATAACAATGAATCTACAATTTCTATAAAAATCACTTTATTAAATATATTTTGCTAGTAAAAGTATGTAGAAAAATTATGTGGACAAAAACTCGGAAGTGGCCAAATATACAGTTGTTAGGGCTCATATACGTACATATAGATAAAGCAAGCTTTTACTGTTGTAAGTCCGGCAAAACTTATTTCTCAAAGAAATATCTCAATGGATTATTATTGCCAGTCCGTGGTATACGAAGAAATATCCCAATTTAAAATTAAAGAAAGGTGAGGAGGTATCACCAATTACTCTCTTTTAATTGCCTATAATTTTGTTATTTGTTTTATTTAGTTCGATACTTTCACGTAAGCGATTACAATTGAAAAGAAAAACCTTTGAGCCCCAGAAAAAAAAGTAGCATAAAATTAATTCAAAAATGAATAATTAAGTTTGCAAAATACGTAAAACAAATTGCAATTTTTGATAATTTGAATCGGGGGGGGTTATCACCTTCTTTTAACTGCATATAATTTTGTTATTTCTTGTTTATTTCGAAATTACTCTTAATTAATCACACAGTTTAGTGCAAGAAAGAGAATCTCCTTTTGACCTCGGAAAGGGGGAATTGATTAAAAAAATAGGTTCAACAGTTTTTTTATAATACAATAACTTTGAGAGGTTAAAAAACAATATAAAATTATCACAACAAAACAATAACCCGCACAAATCAATTAAAAAGAAAGATTCTATTTATAAAACCCGATTTACATAAACAATAAAATTGATAACCTTGCAATATAAACATAAACAAACAACACGTATTCCCCACAAGGTCACCTTTCAGAGACCCCCTGGAACACACGGAAAATTTTCCAATCAATTTTCAACTTGGTCACCCAATAAGAACCGATAATCTATAAAGCTTAACCTTTTACCTATGAATAAAAATTTGCCAAAGCAAATAATTCCTTTGGGAGCAGCTAGCAAATACAGAAAGGAATTGGAATTTTAACTTACAAAATTCACGATCAAACTTACCAAGTGGTAGAGTGGTTTTACACTCGGCACATCTATATTTTTGAGCTGACAAACCCATTTCTGGGCAAATATCCATTTCGTAACCGCCCCGTTCGCTTGCAGTTACATGAGCACATTCCCTGACAATTTCAGCCAGACACTTATGATGACAACTGTAACCGCAATCATCGCACCTGTACCAGGCTTGAATGACACTCCTAAAAATAATCAAATGATAATTAAGCTGTAAATACTAAAATCTATTATTTACCAAATAGCTCCAGTGCAGTGATCACAATAAGTAGATGAAATTCCTTTTAGTAATGGCTGTAAGACAAAATGATGACCTCTTATGGTGCGGTTCGAAGCACCGCTGCTTTTGTTACGTGGATGCCTTAGAAAAGTAACACTAAAATTATATGCAACAAATAACAAAAAATCTAAAAACCCACTCGGGATCGATAAGCGCCTCCTTGCATTCCTGCAGCCTCAATCTCAACTCGATGAGATGTCTAACAAGCCATTTACGTTCCGACGAACAGTGGTCACATTCCAATACCAACTCCCTACAGCGTCTAATTGCCTTGTGTAACTCATCTTCGTCTGCCTCCTACAAACAAACACGAAGCTAAACGCCGTTGAAAAACACCCCCAATTATTCTAACCTTATTTAATGCCAACTGAAGTTCTTCGGCTTCCAAATTTGATGGAACGCTTAAATTAAAATTGTCGTCGGATGTGGTAGAAGATTGACCAGAGGCCGGCCTAGCAACAGGATCGTCCATTCTTTGTCAACAACACTTTTTAGGTAAAATTTATCATAAAAAAGCTGATAAGCAAAAAATTGCAAGTAAACAGACTGTGACTGTTGTACCGTCACAAATGTGACAGTTGTTTAAAATGGCAGTGCTTAAAATTCGGTTGTTACTGCATTACAACAGTTTGGAGTTACAACAAAACGATCTAAGGGTTCCAGTAATACGTATTTTAAAAATATCTTAACCGCCCCGCCGTCAACGGAGAGAAAGTAATACGTAGTAATTTTATAGAACTTTCGAAAACTATTAGGGCATTTAGATCATAGGCGTCCACTTCCTAAGTGCAGATGGGAGTTTTCCCCTTGGAAATAAAAAAAGGACTTTTAATTTTAAGTGCAAATTTTTTAGGGATAACTATTTGTATGCTTTGAGACGACAATTACAGTGCAATCGCCTTCAATGATTTTGTATTAAATTTATAACTTAACCCCCCTTCTTTATTGCAAAGTTTTTATTTTTTCGAATCTTAGTAAACAAAAACCAAATAAATATTTTTATGGTGGGAAATAATGAAAATGTTTGTCTAGCGGCAAAATTCTCGGTCCTGAGTCAATTTAAGTTATTGAATAAAATATCAGAATTATTGAACAAAAGAGAGGGTTATTGAACCAAGAAGTTGTATTTTTGGGCAAAATAGTAGCTTTTGTGCATAACACAGCTGAATTTGGAGTTGAAAAATCTTGCATTGTTAAACCAAAAACAATTGAATTATTCAACAAAAACAATTGAATTATTCAACAAAAGATTTGAATTATGCAACAAAACAATAAAAAATTTAAATAAAACAGTTCAATTTTAAACCAAACAACTAAATTTCGGTTGATGTTTTAATAGAGCAGTTGCATTTTTGACAAAGTAGTAAGCATAAAACAGTTGAATTGTTGAAAAAAGGGTTGAAATAGTTGAATCCTTGAATCCCGGAAAATTAAATTGTTGAATCAAGGATAGTGAATTGTTAAACCAAAAACAATTGAATTATTATATTAAAATAAATAAAATGTTGAATAAGGCATTTATCGATTTATTAAATAAAACAGCTAAATTTATTAGCCAAAGCAGTTAATTTTTTTAACAGAACAGCTGTCTGTTTTGATAAACAGTTGCTTTTTTGCATAAAACAGTTGAATTATAGAAAAAAATAACATTGTTGAAAAATCTGTTAAAATAGTTGAATTGTTGAATCACAAAAATTGAATTCTCGAATTAAGGATAAAAGTTGAATTTTAAACCAAAAACAATTGAATCATTCAACTAAAAACAATTGAATTATTACACTAAAATTAATTAAAATATTAAACAAAAAAGTTAAATTATTAAATTTGCAGCTGAATTTATTAACCAAAAATTTAAGCAAAACTGTTGATATTTTAACGAAACAGTTGCATTTTTTGACAAAATATAGTAGCATTTTTTGAATAAAAGAGTTGAATTGTTTAAAAGAAACAATAAAATTGTGGTAAAATCTGTTGAAATAGTTGAATTGTTGAATCACAAAAAATTGAGTTGTTGAATCAAGGATAATTGAGAGAGAAAAGCAGTTAAGCAATTGCATTTTTGACAAAATTGTAGTTTCTTTTGCATAAAATAGTTGAATTTAAATCTGAAAAAATATGTTGTATTGTTAATCCTAAAATAATTAAATTATTCAACAAAAACATTTGAATTATTAAACTTAAAATAATTAAAATGTTAAACAAAGTAGTTAAGTAAGTAAACTAAACAGCTAAATTTATTGCAAAACGGTTGATGTTTTAACAAAACAGTTGCATTTTTTTGATTAACTAGTAGATATTTTGCGTAAAACAGTTGAATTGATAAAAAAACTAGGTGAGAAATCTATTGAAATAGTTAAACTGTTGAATCACGAAAAATTGAATTGTTGAATCAAGGATAGTTGAATTTTGAAACCAAAAACAATTAAATCATTAAACAAAAAGTAATAAAAATGTTGGACAATACAGTTGAATTATTGAACAAAATATCAGAGTTATTGAATAACAAAGGAGTTGATTTATTTACCAAAGAAGTTGCATTTTTGGACAAAGTAGTAGCGTTTTTTAATAACACAGTTGAAAATGGAGTTTAAAAAATCTGTTGCATTGTTAAACCAAAAGAAATTAAATTATTCAACAAAAAACATTTGAATTATTAAACAAAAAATAACTAAAATGTTAAACAAAGCAATTAAATAAGTAAACGAAACAGCTAATTTTAGTGCAAAACGGTTGATATTTTAACAAAACAGTTGCATTTTTTGATTAAGTGGTAGCTTTTTGCTTAAAACAGTTGAATTGATGAAAAAAATAGCCGAGAAAACTATTGAAATAGTTGAATTGTTGAATAGGATAGTTGAATTGTTGAATAAGATAGTTGAATTTTAAAACCCAAAAAACAATTAAATCATTAAACACAAACAGCCTTATGCATAGTCAGAAAGTTGGCTTTTAGCGCGCTACTAACTAACTAGTTAGTAGCCAACTGTGTAAACCGTATGCATAGTCGCGTTAAAGGCTACTATCGTTAGCAGAATACCAAAATTGTAAGTTGGCTGCTAAAAATTTTAGTGACACTCCTGGGCATGTTTAAGACCATTTTAAGCTTTATTTTTAAATATAAGTAAACAATTTTGTATATTTTGAAGGTTAAATTTTGTTACATTATTCTTCCAAATAACATTTATCATAATAATAATTATTTTTTTATAAAAAAAAAAAAAAAATTATAAAATTTTTTTTCATGAAATGATTATATTTGAAATACCTAATTATGTGAAATAATTGATATGAAATATAATTTAAAAAATAATTATTATGAAAATTTTGAGTGGGTTACTATTACCATGCATATTTACTTTAATCTTCGTATAAAATTAAACCTGTTGCTAAAATTATAGCTGTACATCACAATAAATGTATAAAATTTCTAGAGACGGGTGCTGAGCTAAAGCCATTTAAAACCAGATCTTTACATTCTTACAGATTGTCTCATTATAGTAGGGTGCATCGATGAGACTCTTATGAAAATTAAATATCCAAGTGTTGAATATTCCTTATTCTTCCTATTGATAAGAAAGAGTCACTCGCTCAACAAACAAGTTGTAAACGATGTGAAGTGCAGAATTTTGGATATTGTGAACCGTTGAAAGATGAAGTCCACAATTAAAGAATATCGAATGGAAGATTATTGAAAATTAAAATTTGAAAAAAATTAAATAAATGGAATGTTATCGGGTATTAATGAATATGCTTTCGAACCCGTATTACTAATATTTCAATATATAAATAAATTTTGATGCCACCAAATATAAGGGATAAAATATTTTGGCAAAGCTGTATAGTTCAATATTAGGATAATTTCATTATTGTATTAAGATTACAACAACAAAAAAGTTCATAGAAATTTTATAAAATATTTTATTGTGTTAATTTTTTCTTATTGTATAAATAAATTTTATATTTAATTTTTAAATCGTAGAGGTTTCTTCTTGTTTAAATGTTATATATCGTATAACAACTATTCTTCTATTTTCTTTTTTAATATATGAACTTCGTCCAATTGTGTCTCAGAGCTTATTTGATTTTACGTCCATTTACATCTGCTTCTCGTATGCCTGTTAATTCATCTAGTTTTCCTATAAAAAGATTGTTCGATAAGATTTGAAATGAATAATAATTAAAATAGTATAACTTACTTTTCTTTTTTCTTTCCTTGCTCGATTTTAATTTCATTTACATATACTCCTCGTGTGCCTGTAAATTTATCTTTCACCTAGTTTTCTACATAAAAGGTTGTCCGATAAGATTTGAAATGGGTAATAATTAAAATAGTACAACTTACGAATACCACTAGTATTTTCATTTTATCTTCGATCATCGTTAGATGTGGCTTTACAGCCACTATGAATATTTTTTTTCCTGATCATCCCAATTTGACGCCCTTTGCCTTTTCAATCTAAAGTAAAACAATGGTATTATTACTACATTGTAACATGAGTACATAAATTACTGCATTATAATAATTTTTATATAATAACTTACCGACATAATTTTAGTTTTTTATATTATAAGTAATATATGAATTAAATTTGACTTGTAGATAACATACACATAAAATAAATGTAAATCCGACATGAAAATAACATAACATAACCATTAAAAATCATACATAAATAACAGCTGATAGTTATTTTACGGTGTTGCCAAATAAATACTTAGCAAAAGGTACAATAAAATGAAACTAACTAAAATGTTACTAAGTTTCATATCAAGAGGACTATGCATACCAAAAGTTAAAACGGCTTTACACCATTTTAAGAAGTATCGTTTTAAAACCATTTTAAGAGCACGACTATGCATAAGGCTGAAAGTAATTAAAATGTTGGACAATGAAGTTGAATTATTGAATAAAGTATCAAAGTTATTGAATAACAAAAGAGTTAATTTGTATACAAAAGAAGTTCCATTTTTGAACAAAGTACGAGCGTTTTTAATAACACAGTTGAATTTGGAGTTAAAAACTCTGTTGCGTTGTTAACCTAAAGAAATTGAATTAATCAACAAAAACAAAATAGTTGCATATTTTGATAAAATATAGTAGCTTTTTGCATAAAAGAGTTGAATTGTTGAAAAAACCAATAACAATGTTAAAAATCTGTTGAAATAGTTGAATTGTTGAATCACTAAAAGTTGAGTTGTTGAATCAAAGATACTTGAATTTTAAACTAAAAACAATTAAATCATTAAATACAAAGTAATTAAAATGTTGGATAATACAGTTGAATTATTGAACAAAATATCAGAGTTATTGAATAACAAAAGAGTTGATTTATATAGCAAAGAAGTTGAATTTTTTAACACAAGAGTGGCGTTTTTCAATACCACAGTTGAATTTGGAGTTAAAAACTCTGTTGCATTGTTAAACTAAAAGCAATTGAATTAATCAACAGAAACATTTGAATTATTAAACAAAAAATAATTAAAATTTATTAAGCACAACAGTTGATGTTTTAACAAAACAGTTGCAGTTTTTTTGACAAAATAATAGCTTTTCTTGCATAAAACAATTGAATTGATAAAAAACAATAACAATGTTAAAAAATCTGCTAAAATACCTAAATTTTCGAATCATTAAAAATTGAATTGTTGAATCAAAGATACTTGAATTTTTAAGCTCAAAACAATTAAATCATTAAACAAAAAGTAATTAAAATGTTGGATAATGCAGTTGAATTATTCAACAAAGTATCAGAGTTATTGAATAATAAAAGAGTTGATTTATATAGCAAAGAAGTTGCATTTTTGGATAAAGCAGTGGCGTTTTTCAATACCATAGTTGAATTTGGAGTTGAAAAATTCTGTTGCATTGTTAAACCAAAAGCAATTAAATTATTCAACAAAAAGCATTTGAGTTATTCAGCAAAAAATAATTAAAATTTATTAAGCAAAATGGTTGATGTTTTAACAAAACAGTTGCATTTTTTTTGCATAAAATAGATGAATTGCCAAAAAATCTGTTGAAATAGTTAAATCGTTGCATCACGGAAAATAAAATTGTTGAATCAAAGATTGTGAATTGTTGAATCAAGGATTGTAAATTGTTGAATCAAGAATAGTGAATTGTTGAATCGAAACAATTGAATTATTACATAAAAATAATTAAAATATTGAACATGGGCATTTGATTTAGTACATCAAACAGCTAAATTTATTAAACAATATAGCTAAATTTATTGGCCAAAGCGGTTAATTTTTTTTAACTAAACAACTGCCTGTTTTGACAAATAGTTGCTTTTTGCATAACACAGTTGAATTATTGAAAAAACAATAGAATTGTTGAAAAATCTATTGAATTGTTTTTTAATTGAATTTTTAAACCAAAAACAATTGAATTATTTAACAAAACATAATTAAATTATTACACTAAAAATAATTGAAATGTTAAAAAAAAGTTAAAGTATTAAACCTAACAGCTGTATTTATTAACCAAATCTATTAAGCGAAACTGTTAATTTGTTAAAAAAAGTTTAATTATTAAACAAAATATCAGAATTATTGAATAATAAAGGCGTTAATTTATTTAACAAAGCGCAAGCGATTGAATTTTTGGTCAAAGTCCTCGTAGTAGTGATTTTGCATATCATAGTTGAAAAAAATCTGTTACATTGTTAAAACAAAGAAAATCAATTAATCAACAAAAACAAAACAGTTGTATTTTTGACAAAGTAGTAGCTTCATTGAATTAAACAGTTGAATTGTTGAAAAACAATAAAATTGTTAAAAACTGTTCAATTGTTAAAAAAATTGTTGAATTGCTGAATCACGAAAAATTAAATTGTTGAATCAAGAATATTTGAATTGTTGAACTAGAAACAATTGAATCGTTAAAAAAACAATTGAATTATTACACTAAAAATAATTAAAATGTTGAACAAAGAAGTTAAATTATTAATCCAAACTGTTGATTTTATTAACCAAAACAGCAAAATATATTAAGCCAAACTGTTGATATTGTAATGGAACGGTTGCATTTTTTGACAAAGTATGGAACCTTTTTTTTGCATAACAGATTAAATTGTTGAAGAAAATAGTAACATTGTGGTAAAATCTGTTGAAGTAGTTGAATTGTTGAATCACAAAAAATTGAATTGTTTAAACAAAAATATTTCAATTGTTGAAGCAGAAACTATTCAATTGTTCCACAAAAAACAATTGAATTATTAAACTAAAAATAATTAAAATGTTAAACAAAGCAGTTAAATTATTAAAGCAAACAGCTAAATTTATTGCAAAACGGTTGATGCTTTAACAAAACAGTTGCATTTTTTTGATATAGTAGGAGCATTTTCGCGTAAAACAATTGAAGTGTTGAAAAAAATTAGGTGAAAAATCCATTGAAATAGTTGAATTGTTGAATTACGGAAAATTGAATTGATGAATCAAGAATAGTTGAATATTTAAACCAAAAGCAATTAAATCATTAAAAAAAGTAACTAAAATGTTGGACAATGCAGTTGAATTATTGAACAAAATATCAGCGCTATTGAATAACAAAAAAATTAATTTATTTCCAAAAAAAGTGGAATTTTTTGACAAAATAGTAGGTATAGTTTTTGAACAACACAGTTGAATTTGAAGTTAAAGAAATCTGTTGCATGTTAAAACCAAAATTAATTAAATTATTAAACTAAAAACATTTGAATTATTAAACAAAAATAATTAAAATATATTAAGCAAACGGTTGATGTTTTAACAAAACAGTTGCATTTTTTGACAGAATAGTAGCTTTTTTTCTTGCATTAAACTTTTGAAATAGTTGAATTCTTAATCACGAAAATTTTAATTCCTGAATTTTTCAACAAAAACAATTGAATCATTCAACAAAAAATTTGGATTATAGAACTAAAATAATTAAAATGTTGAACAAAGCAGTTGAAGTATTAAATCAAGCGGCTGAATTTATTAAACAAAGTAGTTGAGTTGTTGAATAAAAAATTTTTATTATTGAACAAAATATCAGAATTATTGAATAACAAAAGCGTTGATTTATTTAACAAAGCGCAAGCGATTGGATTTTTGGTTAAAGTCCTTGTAGTAGTAATTTTGGATAACACAGTTAAAAAAATCTGTTGCATTATTAAAACAAATTGAATTAAACAAAAAACAAAATAGTAGAATTTTTTGACACAGAAGTAGCTTTTTAGAATAAAACAGTTGAATTGTTGAAAATATAATAAAAATTTTGAAAAATGGTTGATGTTTTAACAAAACAGTTGTATTTTTTGACAAAATAGTAGATTTTCTTTGCATAAAACAGATGAATTGTTGAAAATCTATTGAAATAGTTGAATCGTTGAATCACGGAAAATTCAATTGTTATTGAATCAAGGATAGTGAATTGTTGAACCAAAAACAATTGAATTATTAAATTAAAATGTTGAACATGGCATTTGATTTAGTAAATCAAACAGCTAAATTTATTAAACAATATAGCTAAATTTATTGACCAAAGCGGTTAATTTATTTTAAAAAAACACAGTTGAATTATTGACAAAAAAACAATATAATAATTGTTGAAAAATCTGTTGAATTGTTAAAAAAAATAATTAAATTACCAAATTACAGAAAATTAAATTCTCCAATTAAGGATAATAGTTGAATTTTGAAAACAAAAACAATTGAATCATTCAACAAAAAACAATTGAATTATTACACTATTATTAAAATTAAATTAAACAATTAAATTATTCAACAAAAGCAGCAAAAGTATTAAACCAAACTGCTAAATTTATTGCAAAAGGGTTGATGTTTTTAAAAAAACAGTTGAATTGTTGAAAAAAATAGGTGAAAAATTTATTTAAATAGATGAACTGTTGAATCACGGAAAATTCAATTGTTGAATCGAGGATAGTTGAATTTTTATACCAAAACCATTTAAATAATTAAACAAAAAGTAATTAAATGTTGGGCATTGCTGTTGAATTAATGGACAAAATATTAGAGTTATTGAATAATAAAAGAGTTGATTTATTTACCAAAAAGTTGAATTTTAGACCAAGTAGTAGCGTTTTTGAATAACACAGTTGAATTTGAAGTTGAAGAAATCTGTTGCATTGTTAAAACCAAAATCAATTGAATTATTCAACAAAACATTTGAATTATTAAACAAAAAATAATTAAAATTTATTAAGCAAAATGGTTGATGTTTTAACAAAACAGTTGCATTTTTTGACCAAGTAGTAGATTTTCTTTACATAAAACAATTGAATTGTTAAAAATACAAAAATATTTTTGAAAAATTTGTTGAAATACTTAGTTGAATTGTTAAATCACGGAAAATTGAATTGTTGAATCAAGAATAGCTGAATTGTTGAACCAAAAAATTAAACAGTTCAACAAAAGCAATTGAATTATAAGACTAAAAATAATTAAAATTTTGAACAAAACAGTTGAATTATTGAACAAAACAGTTTTATCATTAAACAAAGTAATCAGAATTATTGAATACCAAACTCTTATTTATTTAACAAAGCAGTTGTATTTTTGGACAAAATATAGTAGCGTTTTTGCATAATACAGTTGAAAAATCTGTTGCATTGTTAAAACAAAAGAAATTGAATTAATCAACAAAAAACAAAACAGTTGCATTTTTTGACAAAATAGTAGTTTCATTGAATAAAACAGTTGAATTGTTGAAGAATCTGTTTAATTGTTAAAGAAATAGTTGAGTTGCCAAATCACGAAAAATTAAATTGTTGAATCAAGAATATTTCAATTGTTGAACCAAAAACAATTGAATCGTTCAACAAAAAACAATTGAATTACTATTAAACTAAAAATAATTAAAATATTAAACATGGCAGTTGAATTATTAAATCAAACAGCTGAATTTATTCTACAAGCAATTAAATTATTAAATGAAATAGTTGCATTGTCCCCCCCCCAAAGGACGACTCGGATTGTATCCTTTTATGATAAAAATAATGTTTACCACGCCGTTTTAATATTGAAATAAGTTTGAGTGTAAAGTAAATTTTAAATTTATTTAATTTTGGAATTTGTCAGCCATCTCTTTACCACTGACGCGCATGAATGTACAAAAATTTGAATCTGAAAAATAATCGGGTTTGCTCCTCCCAAAGACATTTTTTAAATACGCCACTGATTTTCCTGACTTGCTTAAAAATTTCCTGATTTTTCCATAAGAAAGTTTACACAATTTTAAATTCCTGATTTTTCCAGGTTTTTCGGGCGACTAAGAACCCTGTCTTAATATGATCAGGACCGGTTTAGAAAATTTTATTCGGGCCCCCAAATTTTCAACGCCTTGAACCGTAGAACTCACTTTTAATAGGACCGGGTTTAGTAATTATTATTTTGATTTTTGGGTACATTTTTAAAACCTTTACAGTATGCCGCCCCACCGACTCGTACTGTGGTCAATTTTTATTAAAATGTCAGTGATTTGTTGCAGTAATTTTTATTCAGGGCCGCCATTTTTTATATATACTCGGGCACTTGAGCGTCGAACCATTTCTATCAGGCCCAGATTAAAAATTTTTATTTAGAGAGCCCCAAATTTTTATGCAGCGGGTCACGTAGGTTTGAAAACAATTTTTATCAGGGCCGGTCTTAGAATTTTTTATTAAAATGTTCTCAAACTTTTGTGTTAACTTTAAAATCCTTTAAGGCCGCGATCGACCCGGACTGCAGTAATTGTATATCAGGGCCGGTTTTAGTAAGGGTTTTCTAATTTTTTACGTACTGGGACACTTCAGCGTGGATTTATATTTCTCAGAACTGGCTTATGAACAAAAACTCTTAAAGTCTTATGTAATAGAGCACTTCAGCGTGGAACTCTCTCATCAGGACCGACTTTAGAAATTTTGATTCTGAAGCTCTAAAATTTTAAAATATTGAGGATTTGTCCATGGAAAACTTTTTCCACTGAATTTTTATTCCAAACCCTCAAGTTTTTAATGTCATACCACTGCCGTCGCATCGAACTATGCGAACAGTTTTTAACAGGACCGGTTTAAAAAATTATTTAGGATCCTCAAATTTTCGTGCAAATTATCAAATTCTTTTATATTTTATGTCATCGACGCTGACCGCAGGATTTGGGGTTTCCAAATATTTTACGAAATGGAGCACTTTAGCGTGAGCTTATATTTCTCAGGGCTGGCTTAGACAATTTTTATTTTTACTTACCAGAAACCCTCAAATTTTTATGCAATGGAGTACTTCAGAGTTGGAACTTTCTCATCAGGACCGGCGCTAAGAATTTATTATTTTGGGCTCTCAAATTGTTTATGCCCTGGGAACTTAGGAAAAACTTAGGGATGAGCTTAGGAAATTTTTATTTAGAAGCTTTTATATTTTAAAATATTGAGGATTTGACCGTGGAAAAAATTTCTTTATCGGGACTTACTCCCGGAAATTTTCATCCAGGACTTTCTAATTTTCTACGTCGGTTCCACACCTTCGCCTCGAACTGTAAGAACTCATAAGATAATAATTTTTCATCAGAATCGCGTTTAGTACGTTTTATTCAGATTTTATGTACTTGGACACTTGTGAGTGTGGACGTTTCTTTTTATCAGTCCCGGCTTAGGGAATTATTATTTAGGATCACGTAATTTTTTATAGAGTCGGGTACAGTTCGGCGCGAATATAGTTCGGCGCATACCCAATTTTTTGCGTATATATTTCTGCGCAAACCCTATTTGGCGCGAGTACGGTTCGGCGCAGATACCATTTCGGCGCGAGTACAGTTAAGGGCCGTCCATAAAGGACGTCCTCAACTTTTTCCAAATATTTAAGCCCCCACCTCCTCTTGTCACAGTTGGTCGCAATATTTTATCCCCCCCTCTCTTCGGAACGTCCAATGGTCACAAATCAAAGACCTCCCCCCTCTCATTTATTATAATATTTTAAAGTTATAAAAAAAAATACTTAAACACAATTTTTATAAAAATTCCAAAACTGAAATTTTTATGCGGACGTCACATTTGGCTACACCCTCTTCCTCTTGCCGCATTTGGTCAAATGTTGTGACCTCCCCCGTTTCCCCAAGGCAAGGACGTCCTATGGACGACCCCTTAGGCGCAGGCTCGGCGTGCTTGGTTTTTAATATTTTCGAGTCAGTATTTTCTAAAAAATTCACTTTTAGGTTGAATCCGAGATCTAGTGTGGTTGCGTTTGTCAAAACGGCTTGTAGCGGCCGGAACACAGCGCTTTACTCATTAAAATATCCCCTAGAGCAATCCAACTCGGCAAAGTGTGTGTGGATGTGTGGATCTAGGGTATATCGTACTGGCACCAAATCGAGTCTGCACCGAACCGAAACGACGGCAGCAAAACGGCTGCGCTGAACTGGGACATTCTTGTTTTTGTGTACTTGGGCATATGAGCGTGCAAAAATTATGTTTTTGTCAGTCCCGGCTTACGAAAGAAAGTATTTCTCAGGATCGGCTTAAGAATTATTATTGTATCATGGATTGGAGTAATTTGTTATCAGGATCGGTTGTAGGAATTTTTATTTTGGATACAAATTTTTTATTATGGAGGTACTGGAGCACTTGAGCGTATATTTTCCAGGATCGGATTAAGAAATTTTTATTCAGAGCCCTTAAATTTTAAAGTATCTAAACACTTAGGCATGAAAAATTTCATATCAGGACCGGCTCAAGAACTTTATGTTCAAGAAACCTCTTATTTTTGTGTAAACTTACAAATCCTTTGAGATGTGCCATCCCAACTGACTCGGATCGTGGTAATATATTTTAACAGAACCGGTTTTCGTACTTTTCATTCAGAGTCGTCAAGTTTACTAATATCTACTTGAGCACTTGAGGTGGTAACATATTCCTCAAGATCGGCGTAGGAATTTTTCATTCATTAGATCTCAAATTTGTATGTAATGAGGAATTTGAGGGTGGAAGTTTTTATATCAGGGCCGGCTCTAGAAATTTTTGTCCAAATTTTTTGGAAATCGGCTGAAATCGAAAAAAAAACACTTTTAATAGTAGCGCCAAAATTTGAATTTTGAGAAATTAAAAAAATTATAGGTAAATTTCAGAAATTTTTATAAATGCAAAAAGACAAACATGGGCGACCTTAACCCTTAAACACCGTCGTGCGGTCACCGTGACCAGATCGCTAAGTGTGATAACTTAAATTATAAAATATAAATGTGCAATTTTGGTATAAAACAAACACGAAAATTAACATTCAATGGTGACCGCACGACGGTATTTAAGGGTTAATTATAAATTGAAAAAGAAAATATAGTTGAAATGTAACAAGTAGATATCTTTTCACAACACATTGCCTCCAAAAAATTCAAAACAGCAGGGCCGCATCCTTCAAAATCGTCAAATAAGAAAAATAGGAAACAAAAATTCGAATTTCTACAAAATCTTACTGGATGACTGCGGTTTCGACCTTATCAACAACGTAGAATTTTACTTCTCAGACTTGGATTGAAAAAGAAAATACAAAATATTTTTTATTCTCTAGGGCATTACAAATGCTTGCCGGGAGCTCGAACTCCAATAGCCCACCCTGGTTACGCTACTGATTCTTAACGATATTATTTAAATATTTGTATGAAAACGTATATTCTAGATTTGAAAAAAAGAAAAGAAAAAAGAATTTCATTGAGTCATCCGAGTTTTATTTAAAATAACTCAAAAATGATGAAAGATATCAAAAATATGAAAGAAATGAAGAATGTTTATCTTTTTAAGCTGAGTATTTTAGCCTCTTTGGTAATTACCTCCTGATAATGAGCGATGGTCCTATCTATCCGATCTTTATTCTGCAAGTACCGTTACATTTTGAAGCCCTTTCTTTTCAAACAACTTTAACTTCCCAAAAACCAGTCCGATAAGCGATAAATTACCGTTAAGTGCGACAAAGAACATTTTGCAAAGTTTTAGTGAAAGCTCAAAATTTGAAGTGATTTTTTCACAAGAATTATTAAATGCAAGAAAACTGTGTTGATATTATTTCTGGTGTTCCAGAACCCATCGCCCTAATTATATTCGATTTTTTGGATGTTCAAGATTTGACAAAATGCGAAAAATGTTGTAAAAACTGGAGCAGGTTGGCGAGGGATAATCTTCTTTGGAAGCTGAAATGTGGCCAAAACAATTTTCGTGAGATCCAAGAAAGCGAACGCAATGAAAGTTATTTGAAATTTTGTAGCAGATTTTCACCTCATTGGAAAGTAAGCATTTTTAAATATAAATCAAAATTAAAAAAATTAAAAAAACTGTGCTTGCTTAGCTTGTTAATTTGCAATAATGCAAATTTTAATACATAAATGTTAATAAGTAAGCATTTTTACCAGTGGCGTATCGTCGGAAATTTTTTTTTTCATTTTTAGGGCGTTTTTGTGTATCATCACAATTTGCGAAAAAATTGGTTGAGCAAAACCATCTGTGTTAATTTAAATGATTCCAAAAAGCAAAAACAAGTTTTTTACTTTCATCACATCGACGAAAAAATTTTGGTTACGCAGTTTAGCGATTTCAGCATCAGGATTTTTAATTCTTCTACCAGAAAGGTTACGAAAATTTTGCGCGGCCACACGCACTACGTTAACCAAGTAAAAATGTGTGGGAACGTTTTGGTCAGCTCTAGCATGGATTCAACCTTGAAAGCATGGAACATCGACAAGGAAATATGCGTTCACTCCAAGTGGTTGGATTACGATTCAATAAAATTTGCCTTAGGCAATGACAGGCAAGTGGCACCGCAGAGTGAGTTTCCATTATTAAAGTTTGAATTTTTAGAATCGCAAGCACGAATAACGGCCAAAAGATTCAACTTTGGAGACCCGAAACTGGAGAAGTTATCTTTGAGGTCGACAATCGGCATAGGATATCCTGCATGGTAATTCACGACAGCTTCATATTCACAGGATGTGTGAATGGAGCGATTCGAACGTTTAGTCTCAGCGATGGTACTTTGAAAAATTTTGTCCAAATCCATTCCGGCGAAATTAAACAAATCATGGTAAGTGGTAATAAGTTTGAAATATATTCCATCTATCAACACCTTTTTAGGTGAAGGGTTTGCTGTCCATAAGTATGTTCAAAAATGTATGCCTAAAAATTTGGAACACTGCCGATGGATTGCTTTTGCACACGGATCAACCAAGAAATAATATTCTTCCAATAAGTCTGGATGGAGATAGAATAGCATGGGCAAGTTCGAAATGTTCTGTCAAGATTTGGGACATTACAAGAGGAAAAACT
Organism: Lycocerus yunnanus; assembly: GCA_036346125.1. NCBI lineage: Eukaryota > Metazoa > Arthropoda > Insecta > Coleoptera > Cantharidae > Lycocerus > Lycocerus yunnanus. The sequence goes on along the minus strand of JARFIX010000033.1, from coordinate 1,327,822 downwards.
GTTCGAATACTTGGTACTTAGTAATTTTTGGGATGAAAGCACTTTACGTTAATAATTTTCCTTCTAGGCCACGACAAGGCCATCGTCGCCATTACATCAAACGAGGATTATTTGTTTTGTGTCGACGACAACAACTTGGTCGTCATGTGGGACTTAAACACGGGAGAGTTCAAAAGAGTTTTTGAGATTTACCCCAATAGAAAAGTTTTGAGCGTTCACTTCTTTAGCGTTACAAAAACAAAAATGGTGCTTCACACCGTGGATTTAACGGAAAGGAAGAAACTGTCAGTACCGAAAAGTTTTTCGCCGACTTTGATGTAATATAACCCACACAGCTCAGTTTATTGCTTTGTTGGAACGTAACACCTAGTTGGGAGATGTTGCGCATTATGTCCATCAGTGAGAAATCGAGGTAGCACGTAGAAAACAATAAACAAACAAATAAACGTGCAACTTTTGGCTTTTCGAGCCAAATTACCTCAAATCGGGATTAACGTAAGCGATTTGCTGTATCTGCACGAAGAGTACTGAAGAATGCCGTTCTGATGCAGCTTACATCTCAATAAAATAAGTTATGTCCAATCCAATTGCATATTGTAATAATTTAAGTTTTATAAGGTAAACTCGGTGTAAATATAGCCAAATTAAAGACTGCGGAAAGCTTTCATTTTTTTTTGTTCTTTTTTGCATTATTTTAAATTTTTGTAGGTAGGTAATTGCAGAAACAATAAAATACAATGTTTATTATTTTTTTTTAATTATTTCATACAAGAAAAAGGATTTAATCCTGTAATTATGAGTATATTACCATGAAAACATTGAATGAAAATGTAAATTTGCAAGAGAATGCAAATATTTTCAATTTACATCTCTGACAGTGAGATTTGAGATCCATCAAAATTTGATGCAAAGAGAATTACAGTGCAGAAATCCAAAAATATTCAGTTTCAAACAATTTTAAAACATAGCAATATGTACTTCAATTAAATCTTATAATTAAGTAAAAAAGTAAAATTGACCTCCATTCATTGGAGAGCCATATTAAGTATATGAGTGTTTAGACCTAAAGCAGACGTCCATTGTAAATAGTGTGCTATATAGCGGGGGGGGGGGGGAATTTGGAAAGCGTGAAATATACAATGTAATAAGTAACATTCGGAAATTTAAGAAATTCCAAAGATTTGCAAAATATTAAAAATCTCTGTACACAAATTCAAGAAAATTCCAAAGATTTCCAAAATAACTTTTGGAAATTTGTATTCTCAATATTCTAAATTAAAAATATTTTCAGAGAAATCCAAATATTTTTAAATAATTCCAAAAATTTCCAAGAAATTCCAGACTTTTCCAAAAAGTTTAATGTATTTTCACAGATTTTCAAAATAATTTTTGAGAATTCTAAGAATTTTGAAAAATTGTGATGTCTTGCCAAAAATAAATATTGAAAAATTTGTATAAACAGGATTCGGAATCTTTACGATTTCCAGGGCATTTTAAAAATTTAGAAAAGCTTTAAAGGTTTTCACGAAATCCTAAAGATTTTGAAAATTACGAAGAAATTGTAGAGGTTTCCAACTATTTCCAAAGATTTGAAAAAATAATATTTGGAAAAATCAAGAATTTTGAAAAAATGCTGTATCAGAGGAAAGCAAAATATTAAAATATTTTTGTACATATGACTTGAGATTCCAAATATTAATATTTCTAAAAAAATTTAAAGATATTTTGGGAATTCTGAAATTTCAAAGAAATTACAGAGAATTAAAACAATTCCAAAGATTTACAAAGATTTCCACGAATTAACAGAGATTCTTATTTCTTTTAGAATTTTTACAAGGAATTCTAAAAATTGCCAAAATAAGTTTCGGGAATTCTAACATTTTGAAGAAATGTGACGTTTTGTATGGGACAAAATATTGCAAAATTCGTGAATACAAGATTTTTGGACTGTCAAACATTTCTAGGAAATTCTAAAACTACCAAAAAAATTTCAAGATGATTTTTGAAAATTTCAAAAATTTTGAAAAAATATGTCTCACAAAGGCAATATTAAAAAATTTCTGTACACAATTTTGGAATTTTAAATACTTATAATAGGGAACTTCGGTAAAAGTTTTAAGTTTCCAAATTTTTTTAAAGATTTCAAAGAGAAATGATGTCTTGCAAGGGGCAAAATATTGCAAAATTTGTGTACACAAAATCAGAAAATTCAAAGATTTCTTTGGAATTGTAAAATCTTCAAGACATTTAAAACATTTACAATCTAAAAATTTCCTGAAAACTACTTTCCAAAATAATTTTTTGAAATTCCAAACAATTTAAACAATTGTGATGTTCCCCAAGAGACAAAATTAAAAGATTTTCTTCACACAAGGTTTGAAATTAACAATATTTCCAGGTACTTCTTAAAATTTACAAGAAATTTCAAAGATTTTTAAAATAAAGTTTAAGGATTGCAAAATTTTGGAAAGAAGTGATATCTCGCAAAGATAATAATTGCAAAATTTACGTATATAAACAAGATTCAAAATGTCAGATTTCCGGGGAATTCAAAAATTCAGAAGAAATTTCAAAAATTTCCAAGAAATTTTCAGTAAATTTTGGAAATTTTGACAAAATATGATTTTAAGGGCAAATATTAAAAAATTTATGTAGTATTTAATATTCAGAGTTTTAATTATTTCTAGAGTATATTATAGATTTTCGGAAAACTTTTAACTTTCCAAGAAAATTTCAAGATTTCCAGGAAGTTTTCTCAAATTTAAAAAAAATAATTTTAGGTAATTTCAAGAATAGTGAAGAAATGCAATGGCTTGCAACGAGCAAAATATTGCAAAATTTGTATACAAAAGATCAGGAATATCAAAAATTTTCAAAAAATTCTTAAGATTTTCCAAATAATTTTTGAGAATTTTAAAAATATTGAAGAAATGTGATGTCCAGCAAGAGAAATAATAATAAAATTGTGTATACCTAATTTGGAATTCCAAATATTATTTTCAAACATTTTCGTAAAATTCCAAAATTTTCAAGAAATTTTGGAATGCAAAAAATTTACTAAGATTTCCAATAAATCGTAAAAATATTCAAATATTTCCAATAAATCACAAAAATTTCCTACGATTTTTCAAATTTAAAAAGAGATTCCAAAAATTTACAAAATAATTTTAAAAATTTCGAGAAATTTAAAGAAATGTGATTTCAAAATTTCAGAATTTCTATGGAACTTCAAAAGTTTTCGGAAAAGCTTTAGCTTTTTAAGAAACTACAAAGATTTCCAATGAATATAAAAAGAAGAAGAAGACAAAGATTTCCAATGAATACGCCGTGGATTTTCAGAACTCTCCAAGAACTTGAAGAAAATTTTAATAATTTCCAAATTTAAAAGATTTTCAAAATAATTGTCGGAAATTTCAAGAATTACTAAGAAATGTGCTATCAAAGACAAGGAAAATATTGAAATATTGGTATAGTTATGTACTACTTGAATTCTACTCGTATACTTCGTATACCATGAATTTGCAAAGATATTCAAGAAATCGCAGAATTTCAAATACTTTCAAGAATTCCAAAAATTCCACAAAATAAATTTGAGAAATTTCAAACATATTAAAGAAGTTTGGGACAAAGTATTGCACAATTTGTGTGAACAAATTTTGGAATATCAAAGATTTCCTAGAAATTCTAAAATTTTCAAAAAATTTTAAGATAATTTTTGGAATTTTCAAAAATTTTGAAAAATATGATGCCCGCAAAGGCAAATATCGAAAAATTTATATACGCAATATTAAGAATTTTATAAATACATCTGAGAACTTTAGTAAAATTTTAACTTTTTGAGAAATATCCAGAGATGTTGATTTTAGAGATTTTTAGAATTAGTTATATAACATTAAAATGAGTCATTAAGGTGAGGATGAACTTAAAATTTCGGTGAATTATTGAGGAACCGATTTTAAAGTTGACAATTTTCCTATACAAACATATGAGAGCATAACATTGTATGGCGGGCTGTCCATTCTGTTGACAGTCCGTGCATGCAGCCTGCGTCGTGGCGTGTTGTATTCGACAAAGGAAAGGCTTTTTTGTGTTGCAAAGCCGAGGGTTTTGCTATCGTTCACAATTATTATAAATACAAAATTTACCAATTTTAAATTACTTTCACAATTATTTTCATAAACAATTGGATCACAATTTTTTGATTTCTGTTCTTTGAAAAATATTGAAAAATGGAAAGTTTATAATTTTCAAGAAATTTTAAATTTTTAGAGAATTCCAGATAAATTTTAGAATTTCTAAACATTTCCAAACACAATATTTTCCAGAAACAAGACTCAGAATTATTACAATTTCCACTTCCATTTTGTTTGTTTAAGAAATGTAATGTCTTGTAAAAGTAAAATGTTGCAAAATTTATGTGATCCAAGATCATAAATTTTAAAGATTTCCAATTCAATTCAAAATAACTTCAGAAATTTAATAATAATTAATTTTTGGAAATTCAAGGAATTTTGAAGAAATTAAATTAAATATTTTAAATATTTCTAGAGATTTTTATAGATTTTTTTTATATTTTATTTTTATTCCAAAAAATTTCTAAGATTTCCTTTAAATTTTAAATGTTTTAAATAATTTCAAGAACAATTCCAAGCATGAAGAAATTTTAAATTTTAGAGAATTCCAGATAAATTTTAGAATTTCTAAACATTTCCAAACACAAGATTTTCCAGAAACAAGACTCAAATTATTACAATTTCCACTTCCATTTTGTTTGTTTAAGAAATGTAATGTCTTGTAAAAGTAAAATGTTGCAAAATTTATGTGATCCAAGATCATAAATTTTAAAGATTTCCAATTCAATTCAAAATAACTTCAGAAATTTAATAATAATTAATTTTTGGAAATTCAAGGAATTTTGAAGAAATTAAATTAAATATTTTAAATATTTCTAGAGATTTTTATAGATTTTTTTTATATTTTATTTTTATTCCAAAAAATTTCTAAGATTTCCTCTAAATTTTAAATGTTTTTAAATAATTTCAAGAACAATTCCAAGCATGTAAGAGATTTCTAAATTTTTTTAGAGATCTTCAAAGCAATTCCAAGAAATTCTGATGATTTTTAAAAATTTCTAAAATAATTTCCAAAAATTTTGTAAAATTATGATGTCTCGGAAGGAGAAATATTGAAAAAATTTGTTTCCTCAAATTTTCAAGATGGTTTTTGGAAATTTCAAGAATTTAAAAAAATTATGATACCTCGCAAGCGTAGACTTTCTAAATTTTATATTAACAATAATCGGAATTTTAAATACTTCTAGGAACCTCAAAGATTTTCGAAAGTTTCAACTTTCCAAGAAATTTCAAAGATTTTTAGAAGTTTTAGAGATTTCCAAAATAATTTTAGGAAATTTCCACAATTGAGAAAAAGTGTGACGTCTTGCAGGGGATATTGCAAACTTTATGTGTTAAAAATTTTAAAGATTTCTAGAATATTCCTCAGATTTTCACAATAATTTTTGGAAATTCCAAGCAGTTTGAAAAAATATGGGTTCCACATGGGAAAAAATATTAAAAATTTGTATACTAGTACCAGATTAGAAATTAAAAATATTTTTTAAGAATTTTATGCGATTTATGAAAAAATTCGAAGTTTCCAAAACATTATTCTACATAAAATTACCGGAAAATTCTTATGATTTTCAAAAATTTTAAATATAACTTTAAGGCTTCCAATAATTTGGAAAAAATCTGAGGTCTCGGAAAGAAATATATTGAAAAATTTGCTTACACAAAATTTGGAATTCTTAAGATTTTAAGGAAACTTCGAAGATTTAAAAACTAAATTTTGGGAATTTTATAAATTTTGAAAAAATGTAATGTGCAGCAAGAAAAATATTAAAGTAATTGTATTTCGGAATTCCAAATATTAATATTTATAAAGAATTTCAAAGATTTTAGGAGAATTCTGAATATCCAAGAAGAAGTGTCAAATATTTCTAAAGAATTTTAAAGTTTCAAAAGTTGAAATTTTAAGAATTTATAGAATTTTGGGTTTTCCTGCAGAGAAAAATGTTGAAAAATTAACGTACGTAAATTAATCTACGCAATATTCAGAATTTCATAATATATTTTTATGAAACTTGAAAGGTTTTCGGAATTTTTAGGTATTTCAAAGATTTACAGAGAGTTTTAAAGATTTCCAAGAAATTGGTGAAATTTTCAAAAAATTCTTAATTTATTTTTTAATGATTTTAAAGATTATCAAAATCATTTTAGGGAATTCCCAGAAGTGTGAAAAAATCTGATATCTTGTAATGAGCAAAATATTGGAGCATTTGCGGGCACAGGATCAGAAATTTCAAAAATTTATTGAGAATTTTAAAATTTTTATTAAATAAATTTCAGTGATTTGCACGAAATATTTTCTAAATTAATTTTGAAAATTCCAAGAAAAAATATGTTTAGCAAGAGGAAAAATTTTAAAGTCCAGAAATTCTAAAGATTTTCAAAGAATTCCAGATAAATTCAAAGATTTCTAAACATTTGTAAGCAAATAAGAGTTAGATTTTCCAGAAACAAAATGCGAAATATTGAGATTTCCACTTCTATTTCTGAAATTTTAAAGAAATGTTGATGTTTCCAGTGAATTATACAGCTGTTCGGAATTCTAAATGTTTATAAATAATTTCAAAAATTTCTGAATGTTTTCAGACATAAAAAATTTTCAGGAAATTTAAAAAATTTCAAAAATTACATATATTTTCAAGGAATTGTTATAATTTTCAATAATTTTGAGAATTCGGAATTTTTTTCTTAAAATAAATTTTTGAAATCAAAAATTCTGAACAAAGGTGATGTCCTACAAAGGAAAATATTAAAATATTTGAGTTAACAAGATTTTCATAAAATTCTAAAGATTCCATGTAAGAACCTTTGCTTTCAGCAAGTTTAAAGATTTCTAAGAAACGGCTGAAATTTTCAAAAAATTTCGAAGTTATTTTTAAAATTTAAAAAATTTTGCTATAAATTCCAATTTTTTGAAATTATTAGAAATTATGAAGAATTATTACATTGGAAAATATTAAAAACTTGAATAAACAAGATTTTCAAGAAATTCCAACCGTTCAGTGTATAAACTTTTGTACCTTGTGTACACAAGATCAGGAATTTTAAGAATTATTGGGAACTTTAAAGATTTTAAAAAACTGTTTAGGTAATTCTAATAATTTTGAAGAAAGGTGAAAAACAATTTTGAGAAATGGCCTTTTTGCAAAGGGCAAAATATAGTAAAATATTAATTTAATCTGAAGATCTTTTGAATTCCTTGGAAATCTTTACAATTCCTTATCTTGGATGACATAAATTTTGCAACATTTTACCTTTGCAGACATTGCATTTCTTCAAACTTTTGAAATGGAAGTAGAAATTGTAATAATTTCGAATCTTGTTTCTAGAAAATACTTACATGCTTGGAAATGTTGAGAAATTCTTAAATTTATCAGGAATTCTCTAAAAATCTTTAGAATTCCTTGGACTTTAAAATTTCTTGAATATGCATTTTAAACTTGACATTTTTCAATATTTTTTCTTTTGGGGGAAATACCATTTTCCCAAGATTCTTTAAATTTTATAAAATTATATTGGAAATCTTTAGAATTTTGCTTTTAAATCTTAACAATCATTAGAAATCTATATAATTCATAAGTATTTAATGGTATGAAGCAAAATGCATGAAGATATCAAATAAATTATAAAAGTTTTACGAAATTCTCAAGATTTGCAAAAAATTACAAAAATTTAAATACTAAATGTTGGAACCTTCAAGAATTTTGAAGAAATATTATGTCCAGCAAGATCAATATCGAAGTAAATGTGTATTTACACACCAAATGTTAATATTTATAAGGAATTTCAAAGTTATTGAAAGAATTCTGAAATATCCAGAAAGAAGAAGTGTCAAATATTTCAAGAAATTATAAAGATTTCTAACGATTTTAAAGTTTCAAAAGCAAAATTTTCTAAATTCTTAAAATAATATTTTAATTTAAAAATTTTGGGTTTTTCCATAGAGAAAAATATTAAAAACTTTATGTACACAATATTCAGAATATCGAAAAGTTTCCAAAAAAATTCAACCAGTTTTAGAGAGTTTTAAAGATTTCCATAATAATTTTACAGAATTCCAAGAATTTCGAAGAAATTTACAAATTTCAATGATTTCCAGGAAATATTTTCTAAATTAATTTTTAAAAATGCCAAAAAGAAATTATTATGATGTTCAGCAAGGGAAAAATATTATAAACTTAGAAATTAAAGATATTTTCAGAAAATGTTCTAGATTTTCGGGGAATTTTAAAATTTAAAAATCCAAAAATTCTCAAGATTTTCAGGGAAATCTAGATAAATTCAATGATTTCTAAATATTTGCTATCAAGTAAGAGTTAGATTTTTCAGCAAAAAAATTTGGAATTATTAAGATTTCCACTTCCATTTATGAAATTTTAAAGAAACGTGATATTTCCAGGAATTAAGAAGTTGTTCGGAATTCTAAATGTTTGTAAATAATTTCTGAAGGTTTTCATGCATATAAAAATTTTTCAAAAAAGTTTTGATTTCTAATAATTTTAAAATAATTTTAGAAAATTTGAAATTCTTTTTTTTTATTCTTAAAATAATATTTTGAAACTCAAAAATTCTAAAGAAAGGTGTTGTCCTATAAGGGAAAATATTAAAAATTTGAGTAAACAAGATTTTTAAGAAATTCCAACGGTTCAATGTATGAGCCTTTGTACCTTGTATACACAAGATCATAAATTTTAAAGATTTTTAGGAAATTTTAGAGATTTTTAAAAAATGTTTTGCTAATTCCAACAATTTTGAAGAAATGTGATGTTTTGCAAAGAGCAAAATATTGAAAAGTATTAAATTAATTTAGAATTCTTTAAAGATCTTTTGAATTCCCTAGAAATATTTAAAATTCCCAAATTTTGCAACATATTTTACCTTTACCAGGCATTACATTTCCTCAAACTTTTCGAAGTGGAAGTGGAAATTGTAATAATTCCGAATCTTGTTTCTGGAAAATCTCTTACATGCTTGGAAATGTTTAGAAATTCTTAACTTTATCTGGAATTCTTTAAAAATCTTTAGAATTCCTTGTACTTTAAAATTTCTTAAGTACTTTAAACTTTACATTTTTCAATATTTTTCCTTGTGGGAAATGTCATTTCCCCAGTATTTTTAAAATTTCATAAAATTACGTTGGAAATCTTTAGAATTTTGCTTTTAAATCTTGACAATCGTTAGAAATCTTTATAATTCATTGAAAATATTTAAATATTCCTGCAATTTATTGGAAATTGTTGTAAATTTTTTACATTTCTTAAAAATTTTCGAATTTCCCGAAACTGTTTGAAAAGAATATTTAGAAATTCAAATGATGTATAGAGGTATATACAATTACATTAATATTTCCTTCGCTGGACATCACATTTCTTCAATATTCTTAAAATTCCCAAAAATTATTTTTTAAATCTTTGTAATTCTCTGCAAATCTTTAAAACCTATATAATTACTTAGAATTCTTAGAAATTTCATAGAAAACTTATGAATTCCGAAATTTGTATATAAACAAATTTATTATTATTTTTCCTTTTAAGACATTTCATTTTTCAAAATTTTAAGAAGCTTTGAAAATTATTTATAAAAATTTTGGAAATCTCTTAATTTGAATTGAATTTTTTGAAAATCTCTGACATTTTTTAAAAATCTATTTACATATTTGGAAATGCTTGAAATTATTTAGAAATGTTTAGAATTCTCTGAAAATCTTGGAAATTTTTGAGAATTTTCCCATAAATCTGTAAAATGCCCTAAATATATTTTTAATTCCAAATTCTGTTTGAACAATTTTTTAATATTTACTATAAGGAATATAGTAAACTATAGAATATAGTAAACTATAGGAATATAGTAAACTATAGGAATATAGGAATATAGTATTTTTAAAATTCCTTGAATTTCCAAAAATTATTGTGAAAATTTTAAGAAATTCCTGGAAATCTTTGAAATTCCAGATCTTGTGTATACAAATTTTGCAATATTTTGCTTGTTGCAAGCCATCGCATTTTTTCACTACTCTTGAAATTGCCTAGCTTTTAAATTTAGAAAAAACTTTAAAACTTCATAGAAATCTTTGAAATTTCTTGGAAAGTTAAAAGTTTTTAGAAAATCTATAATATTCTCTAAAAGTAATTAAATTTCCGAATATTGAATACATAAATATTTCAATATTTTCCCTTGTAAATCATATTTTTTCAAAATTTTTTAAATATCCAAAATTCATTATTAAGGTTTCTTGGAGATTTTTAAAATATCTTGTGAATTTTTGAATTCCCTGAAATCGACATTTCGAATTTTATATACACAAATTTTGCAATTTTTATATTCTCCAAAATTCTTGAAACTAAAATTTATTTTAAAAATCTTTAAAAATACATTGAAGATTTTGAAAATCACGGAAATTTCATGTTAATTTTTGGAATTATTTGGAATTGGCCGGAAATATTGTTAATTTCAAATCTTGAGTAATCAAATTTTTAAAATTTTGTCCTTGCGGAACATTACAATTTTTAAACTTCTGGAATTTCAAAATTGATATTTCTAAATATTTTCTAAATTAGTTTTGAAAATTCTAAAAAATATATTTGAAGGGAAAATAATATTAACTTGTACACACAAGATTTGGAATTAAAGATATTTTCAGAAAATTTTATAAATTTTCGGGAAATTTTAAAATCTAAAATTTTTAGTAAATTCAGATAAATTCAAGGATTTCTAAACATTTGCAAGCAAGTAAAAGCTGGATTTTGCAGAAACAAAATTCGGAATTATTAAGATTTCCACTTCCATTTCTGAAATTTTAAAGAAACCTAATAGGCCAGTCAGTAGAGAATCGAAATAAGGTGGTATGTTGCAAACGGTGGTGTAGAAGATTTTATTTTTTAACTTGTATAAATAGGTACAAGCATGTGAAAAACAAAATGCTAACACGGGCGACCTCGGAGAACTTTTGACAGCAAAGAACTTCAACATTTTAGGACTTTTTAGTTTTTGCATATAACTCCTAAACCGTGGATCCTATCAAAACATTTGTGGTTTAACAAATTGAAGAGCGTTAAATTCTGCGTCGAATAAGTACCACAACTTAATAATTTGGTCAAGTGGTATGGTCGAAAACTACGGTCAAAAACGACGATTTTTCTAATTTTGTCAAAACTGGATATACGAAATATGTGAGTGCGCGTCCGGCATCGATCGCGCTGCACTAAATTCGTTGTAACTTTTAAACTAATTAATGAAATTGAGCATTCAAAAGCTCAAATGAAAGAAGAAACATGTAGCTATTGGACTATTATATTTTCTAATATAAAATGAATGTATATAAGAGTAGTAAATGTATATAGTTGGAACATACGGAGATATCCGATAAAATCGCTAAGAGCTCTACCATTTCTACAATTCTTAAAATAAAGATCTGAAATTTTCATAGATTACTCTAGAAGTAATGTATAAAAATATCCGATAAGTTAAAAAATCTCAAAAATTTAGTATTGAAGATGTATACTTCAAAATTTCAAAATTTTGGGTAAGTAATAAAATCTGAAATGTATACCTAACTTTAACCACATATTACTCTTGCTTAAATCGTGTTATTGGATTCTACAGGTGCGATTTTTAAAGCTTGAAATGTGTACTTTAAGATACTATAAGGATTTAGGTTAAAAGTAAATCAACCCTTTTATTTTACAAAATAAAAATAATTTTTTGCTCCAAAATTCGTTAAATTAGAAGTACGTTTAAACGTTAATAACTTTTATAAAAATTTATTTAACCTACTTACTAGCATATATTATTAATAGAACTTAAAATAGTGAATTTAATGTAAAAATTTTAGAATATATAATAATAGCTCTTAGCGATTTTATCGGATATCTCCGTATGTTCCAATATATACATATACTACTCTTATATTATTCATTTTTATATTTAAAATATAATAGTCCAATAGCTACATTTTCTTCTTTCATTTGAGCTTTTGAATGCTCAATTTCATTAATTAGTTTAAAAGTTACAACGAATTTAGTGCAGCGCGATCGATGCCGGACGCGACTCACTATACTATATCTCAGTTTTGACAAAATTAGAAAAATCGTCGTTTTTGACCGTAGTTTTCGACCATACCACTTGACCAAATTATTAAGTTGTGGTACTTATTCGACGCAGAATTTAATATCTTTAATTTGTTAAACCACAAATTTTTGCTAGGATCCACGGTTTAGGAGTTATATGCAAAAACTAAAAAGTCCTAAAATTTGAAGTTCTTTGGCTGCCAAAAGTTCTCCGAGGTCGCTCGTGTTAGCATTTTGTTTTTCACATGCTTGTACCTATTTATACAAGTTAAAAAATAAAATCTTCTACACCACCGTTTGCAACATACAATTCCTTTACTGACTGGCCTATAATGTTTCAGAGAATTCTAAAGCTGTAATATTTTGCTTGTTGCAAGCCATCGCATTTTTCACTACTCTTGAAATTGCCTAACTTTTAAATTTTGAAAAACCTTAAAACTTCATAGAAAACTTTGAAATTTTTGGAAAGTTAAAAGTTTTAGAAAATCTATGATATTCTCTAAAATAATTAAATTTCCGAATATTGAATACATAAATTTTTCAATATTTCTCTTGTAAATTTTTTTAAATTTTTAAATATCCAAAATTCATTATTAAGGTTTCTTGGAGATTTTTAAAATATCTTGTGAATTTTTAAATTCCCTGGAAATGCAACATTTCGAATTTTGTATACACAAGTTTTGCAATTTTTATATTCTCCAAAATTCTTGAAACTAAAATTTATTTTAAAATCCCTAAAATACATTGAAGATTTTGAAAATCACGGAAATTTCATGTTAATTTTTGGAATTATTTGGAATTGGCCGGAAATATTGTTAATTTCAAATCTTGAGTAATCAAATTTTTAAAATTTTGTCGCTTGCGGAACATTACAATTTTTTAAACTTCTTGGAATTTCAAAAAATTAATATTTCCAAATATTTTCTAAATTAGTTTTGAAAATTCCAAAAAAAAATATGTTTGGCAAGGGAAAAATATTTTTTACTTGTACACATAAGATTCGGAATTAAAGATATTTTCAGAAAATTTTATAAATTTTCGGGAATTTTAAAATCTAAAATTTTTAGATAAATTCCAGATAAATTCAAGGATTTCTAAACATTTGCAAGCAAGTAAAAGCTGGATTTTGCAGAAACAAAATTCGGAATTATTAAGATTTCCACTTCCATTTCTGAAATTTTAAAGAAACCTAATAGGCCAGTCAGTAGAGAATCGAAATAAGGTGGTATGTTGCAAACGGTGGTGTAGAAGATTTTATTTTTTTAACTTGTATAAATAGGTACAAGCATGTGAAAAACAAAAATGCTAACACGGGCGACCTCGGGAGAACTTTTGGCAGCCAAAGAACTTCAACATTTTAGGACTTTTTTTAGTTTTTTGCATATAACTCCTAAACCGTGGATCCTATCAAAACATTTGTGGTTTAACAAATTGAAGAGCGTTAAATTCTGCGTCGAATAAGTACCACAACTTAATAATTTGGTCAAGTGGTATGGTCGAAAACTACGGTCAAAAAACGACGATTTTTTCTAATTTTGTCAAAAACTGCGATATACGTATATAGTGAGTGCGCGTCCGGCATCGATCGCGCTGCACTAAATTCGTTGTAACTTTTAAACTAATTAATGAAATTGAGCATTCAAAAGCTCAAATGAAAGAAGAAACATGTAGCTATTGGACTATTATATTTTCTAATATAAAAATGAATGTATATAAGAGTAGTAAATGTATATAGTTGGAACATACGGAGATATCCGATAAAATCGCTAAGAGCTCTACCATTTCTACAATTCTTAAAATAAAGATCTGAAATTTTCATAGATTACTCTAGAAGTAATGTATAAAAATATCCGATAAGTTAAAAAAATCTCAAAAATTTAGTATTTAAGATGTATACTTCAAAATTTCAAAATTTTGGGTAAGTAATAAAATCTAAATGTATACCTAACTTTAACCACATATTACTCTTGCTTAAATCGGTTATTGGATTTCTACAGGTGCGATTTTAAAGCTTGAAATGTGTACTTTAAGATACTATAAGAGGATTTAGGTTAAAAGTAAATCAACCCTTTTATTTTACAAAATAAAAATAAATTTTTTGCTCCAAAATTCGTTAAATTAGAAGTACGTTTAAACGTTAATAACTTTTATAAAAATTTATTTAACCTACTAACTAGCATATATTATTAATAGAACTTAAAATAAGTGAATTTAATGTAAAAATTTTAGAATATATAATAATAGCTCTTAGCGATTTTATCGGATATCTCCGTATGTTCCAATTATATACATATACTACTCTTATTTTATTCATTTTATATTTAAAATATAATAGTCCAATAGCTACATTTTCTTCTTTCATTTGAGCTTTTGAATGCTCAATTTCATTAATTAGTTTAAAAGTTACAACGAATTTAGTGCAGCGCGATCGATGCCGGACGCGACTCATATACTATATCTCAGTTTTTGACAAAATTAGAAAAATCGTCGTTTTTGACCGTAGTTTTCGACCATACCACTTGACCAAATTATTAAGTTGTGGTACTTATTCGACGCAGAATTTAATTCTTTAATTTGTTAAACTACAAATGTTTTGCTAGGATCCACGGTTTAGGAGTTATATGCAAAAAACTAAAAAGTCCTAAAATTTTGAAGTTCTTTGGCTGCCAAAAGTTCTCCCGAGGTCGCTCGTGTTAGCATTTTTGTTTTTCACATGCTTGTACCTATTTATACAAGTTAAAAATAAAATCTTCTACACCACCGTTTGCAACATACAATTCCTTTACTGATGTATAATGTTTCGAGAATTTAAAGCTGTAAATATTTTGCTTGTTGCAAGCCATCGCATTTTTTCACTACTCTTGAAATTGCCTAGCTTTTAAATTTTGAAAAAACTTTAAAACTTCATAGAAATCTTTGAAATTTCTTGGAAAGTTAAAAGTTTTTAGAAAATCTATAATATTCTCTAAAAGTAATTAAATTTCCGAATATTGAATACATAAATATTTCAATATTTTCCCTTGTAAATCATATTTTTTCAAAATTTTTTAAATTTCCAAAATTCATTATGAAAGTTTCTTGGAGATTTTAAATTTCTTGTGAATTTTTGAATTCTCTGAAATCCGACATTTCGAATTTTATATACACAAATTTTGCAATTTATATATTTTCCAAAATTCTTGGAATCAAAATTTATTTTAAAAATCTTTAAAAATACATTGAAGATTTTGAAAATCACGGAAATTTCATGTTAATTTTTGGAATTATTTGGAATTGGCCGGAAATATTGTTAATTTCAAATCTTGAGTAATCAAATTTTTAAAATTTTGTCGCTTGCGGAACATTACAATTTTTTAAACTTCTTGGAATTTCAAAAAATTAATATTTCCAAATATTTTCTAAATTAGTTTTGAAAATTCCAAAAAAAAATATGTTTGGCAAGGGAAAAATATTTTTTACTTGTACACATAAGATTCGGAATTAAAGATATTTTCAGAAAATTTTATAAATTTTCGGGAAATTTTAAAATCTAAAAATTCTAAAGATTTTTAGTTAATTCCAGATAAATTCAAGGATTTCTAAATATTTGCAAGCAAGTAAAAGCTGGATTTTGCAGAAACAAAATTCGGAATTATTAAGATTTTCACTTCCATTTCTGAAATTTTAAAGAAACCTAATGTTTCCAGAGAATTCTAAAGCTGTAAATATTTTGCTTGTTGCAAGCCATCGCATTTTTTCACTACTCTTGAAATTGCCTAGCTTTTAAATTTTAAAAAAACCTTAAAACTTCATAGAAAACTTTGAAATTTCTTGGAAAGTTAAAAGTTTTTAGAAAATCTATGATATTCTCTAAAAATAATTAAATTTCCGAATATTAAATACATAAATATCTCAATATTTTCCATTGTAAATCATATTTTTTCAAAATTTTTTAAATTTCCAAAATTCATTATGAAAGTTTCTTGAGATTTTGAAATTTCTTGTAAATTTTGAATTCTCTGAAATTGACTTTTCCCGAATCTTGTATACACAATTTTGCAATAATTATATTCTCCAAAATTTTTGGAATCAAAATTTATTTTAAAAATCTCTAAAAATACATTAAAGATTTTGAAAATCTTTGAAATTTCATGTAAATTTTAGAATTGGCGGGAAATATTGTTAATTTCAAATCTTGTGTAAACAAATTTTTAAAATTTTTTCGCTTGCGGTACATTACAATTTTTTAAACCTCTGGGAATTTCAAAAAATTATTTTGGAAAGCAATAGGCTAGTAGCGTAGCTCCAATAGGCGTACGAAGCGCCATCTCTCAGGGCAATAATTTGACAGATTTAAGGAGACAACTTGCTATGTTTACATGCGATTTAATGCAAAAAAAATATGAGTTGAATAATAGCAGGGAGTGACTGGTAACTCCCCCACCGCTTGTGACTGTTGACCTAGCTATAACGGACGTACTGGTGATAGAATGTTTTCCATATTTATCTTAATATTACGCAATAATACACTTACATGTGTTTCTTATGAGAAAATCGTAATTTTCAAAATTGTATTGTATCGTATTCGCATTTTCGAGTCAGGGTTAGTCGACTCTTGCCCTATTTTGAATTTTTAAAATTTAAAATTTAAAACAAAATTAATTAGGTTAGGTTAAATTTTATTTCACATTTCCTGGACGGTATCAGTGACTGTATACATTCACTAGTAAAAGTACATTTTTTAGGTTATGGTAAACTTCCACTGTCCATATCAGTGAAAGTATACCTTCACTAGGAATGTATACACGGTTATTTCACGGTAACATATACAAAATCAGAAATTCTCCTTTTTTGACTATGAGGAAATAACGGTTGATTTTGATTTGTAATTTGAACTGGTGGGGTTGTTCCTGCTTGTAAAGAAGTACATCCTCAGATTAGTATTGCATGACGGGTAATTTAGTGTGCCAGTTAGTTTCATTTACCTGCTTTTGTTTTTTCAAGTTGATTTTCGACTGTTTTAATTCAACTGTTTGGGCGAAAACAACTGTCGAGTGGTAGATATTTGCATTTATCTAAAAACGATGGATCAAAATTTAAAAAAGTATAAAACAAAATTGAGAGAAACAAAATGTCGACAGGAAAGTTTACGTGGTATGTTAACGCAGCTGTTTCCGTTTACGAGAAATCGACGCTCAAAGTTCGACGTTTGAAAAGTGCTTGTCGTGCGATAGTTGGTTTTTGATAAATAACTCATAAACGACTGATATTTCGTCAAAACTTCAAGAGAACGAAAATGTAGAGCGGGAAATTTGCTACAAACTTTTGCAATTAGATTTGTTCGATGACTGTGGGGTTACAAGTTATGGTCGATTTTGTATTGTTCAAAATAAAAAAAATGGTGGAGCGTTAAAAATATAAAACAAATGAAATATTATATAGAGATAGAATTTTATTGCGTTCAGGAAACTTTACATGTTTCGAATTTCCATAATTTTATAACATAACACTATTCTAATTGTTTTACTTACATGCTTTCACACTAACTTTCCGCACTCATCTATAAATACGAAATTCACGTTTCCCAAATAATTACAAACTGATATAAAATAGCAGTTTTTTTCGATTTTACGTAAATACCAAAAAACACTTTTTTAAAGGGAGGAACGTAATCCCGTACTCTCAGTAGAATTTTGAATAATTTCAAAAATATATACAATTTTACTTAAAATATTTTCTAGATCTATCATACATGCACACATTATAAAAAAACAATAAAAAATTATAAATTAATAACTAAACACAAAATAATTTGTTTAAATATTATTTTATATATAACAATATTTACATTTAGAATCATCATGCTCCAATTTTTGAAACAATGTTCTGTTAGCACTTACGTTTATAATTTTTATTAGGCCAATAATATTTTGAATATTCAAATATATTCGCAATAAAAATATAGCGCCAAAATTAATTTAAGTTGCCATCTAATTGACTAAATGCTGGACATATCTAATAATTAATTTGTTCTTTTTAACACGACAAGGTTTTTGTGCTTATTGTGAATTTATTTCTACATTTACTATATAAAGTGTGTGTGTGAGTGTGTGTACGTGTAAATTTAGTAAAGTGTACATTTTTCAAGTGTATAATTTTTGTGATCCATGTTTGATTACATTTTAACAATTAAAATTTTTTCGTAACAAAAAAAGAGAGGTGTGATAGAAGATATAAAGAAAAAAAATATTTTTGCATCAGCGGCGTCGTCGTTTTTAAAAAGTAATTGTTAAAACGTTAATCAACCACTAAACTGCAGTACTAACAGGAACGTTTCAAGTGGCGCTATTTTATAACTCCTGCTATACTTCGATATACTGAATTTTTTAAATATTCATCGTTATTTTTAACGAGTATGTCTATCTATGAAAATCTATACTTTACTGGTTGAGTTTTCTAAAAGCTAAGAAGATAAATTTTGCGTTTAAAGAATCCTAACCAAACAAAATGGTTGAAATGAGGGAAGACGCGGGAGTTTTAAAATGAAACCAAGCGAGACGACACATTTTTTTTTGTTTTGCAAAAATTCGTTGTGAAATCCGACTCGAATGACCGAAAGAAGTTTGCTAATTTTTGATTTCAGAAGGTGAGAAACTTATTAATGTATTTTGCAAAAAAAAGTCGTGTCGCTTGATTAATGCTAACCAAAGTTTAGAATTAATAACAATATAGCACTATTTACAAAATTAACTTAAAATTAACTATGAAAGCTTAAAACAGCTTGAGCTTACGGTTTTTTAACGACATTTTGCCACATTCGCGAAGAACGCGGCAAATTGCCGTCGCAAAAATTACAATAATAAATTTTTTACTGTGTAATAGTTTTTGATTTTATGAAACGTCACGTGTGTTATTTATACAGTCCACTAGGCTGTCTCTAGGAGGGAATTTCCACTTTCTTCTAACGACACATCCATTTGGGCTTGTTCTATCAAATTTTAGTGTTTTTATTATTGAAAGCGTTTTTTATTAAGTATAAAAATTGTAAAAAGAACCCTAACAACTTAACTTAGTGTTTTAACAGGACCGAATCGAGGTTATTTCGTAAAAGGTTTCGATTCGGCCCCGCCTACTTCAAATAATCACAAAATGGTCCAGTGTGTTTGCAAACTACGTTTAATTATATAGCAGCCGTACTAATAAAAATTGAGCACCCGATCACATTATTTTCTTATTAAAAAATCAATTCGGCCCACTTGCGACACCTTTCAAGCAGAAACGTCAAGTGGCGCAGTCGAATCCGACCTGCGCCACTCCTTAATTATTATTGAGTCATGCAGGCGGAATTAATTTAGATTCATTTAACTCCCGCAATTAAAAAACTTACTAATAGTTAATTTTTTTATTTTCCATGTCTGTTTGTACAATAACTCGGAGTGGCAGTGAACGTGTTAAATATACCGCGTTACTTTAAATACACAACAGACACAGTTAGATATACCGAACGGATCAATTTAAAACTTTTTAAAGGCCGCCAACGCATGCGCATGGTTTGAATGTGGCGGGAAATTTGAATTGGCTTAAATTATAACAAACGGTTTTTTCGTACTTTTTCCGGACAGAACCGTGATTTATTGAATTTGTGCGTGGTTTGAGGAGGGCAAAAAAATTTTAAATTGACCAAATTTGAAATATCGAAAGTGCAGTTCGAGCGAGTAGTGTAATTAACAAACACTCACTACATTTTATCCTAAATGAACTTATTATTTTAAATGTATAATAACGCTTAGTAGAGTTGCTATATACACCTACAATTTTTTATTTTAAATTTATTTCTATTAAATGAATATAAAAATTTAGAATATATTTGTGGCTATGCCTTTAGTCTGGTCAGTAACACTGTAGCGTACGTTGAATTTATATAATTTAAAAAATGAAAACGTGTCTTAAGAATATGATAACACTTTTTATATATTTATATACTTTTCAACAAAGCTGTGACTACTAATAAATATATAAAACACATAAACAATAAACATTCTACATAAAATCTACGTAGCCAGACAGAAATAACTTGTAGGTGCATGCCAAGATGAAAATGTATCAGGTCATTCAATAAGCACACTTCAATCATCAACGCAATTTGTGAAATGCAAGAAGAAACGCGTGAGCAATTTGCAAATAGGTAAGAAAATTCATAACCTATAAATTTATAAACAGTCGCTGCTCAAATTTTTCACTTGAGTTATCTTCGGGCCACCTCAACAATTTTTAAAGTCGTCACTAAATTACTAAAGGCTTTCTTGCGTTTTAACGAGAAAACTGTGAAATTTTTAAAAGTCACGCGCACTCACTCAAAAAGTGTTAGTTTAATTACGGCGTGGACGTTTGAAGCTCTGGCGGACGTAGGTGGCGCACGCTTTACCCCTTTGAGATATTAGTTCAACTAATTGTTCTTCTAAAGCTAGTAAAGGTGCTGGTAATGGTAATAAGTTGAAAATGGCAATGTTAAAGCTTTCCCATTGTCAAACAGCGCTATTTGGAAAACGTGGTGGTGGCAATGGAGGCGGTGGACGATCACCCGAGTCTCTTCCTCTTGAAGAATGTTCCGAACCAGCTACACATTAAAATTATCATTAGTTTCTTATTATAACAATTCTATTACAATCTGTGAAATTTAAAACAAAATTTTACCCTTTCTTTGACATTGATAAGCCTTACATGCAACCTCTAATTCAAAAATTCACAATGCCATTCTTCCTGCCGCAATAAATTGGTCCAAATCTAAAAACTACTAATCTACAAGATAAAATTAACTTTTTAATCCATGCCACAAAGGATTCAACCAAAACGTCAAATTCTAAATTCTGGTAAAATTTTCAAAAATCACATTCAAACTCAAAAAATGATCCAGAATCCCTTACTTTAACTACTAACCATTCTTTTAATAACAAATACGCTTAAAAATGGTAGAACTCACATCTAAAACATTCTACCATACTTAACAAATCCAAAAAAAAATTTTATATTCTAAAAAAAAAACTATAGCATGCACATGGTCGTGCGTAATATTTTAGCAAGTTTCTCTCACTGGTTGTTCAGAACTTTCTGTATTTCCTCAACAGAAGTGATATCACGTAATGTACAATTTGAAAATCCTAATGTTTTTTTTTGTGGTGTACTTTACATTATTTGTGCAGAACTGTCTAAAAATTTTCTGTTCATACCTGGTACGTTGTAGTAATCACAATATCGCTGTGGATAGTAACAGTAAGAACTTCCGAACAATGTCGGTTCAAATAACATCGGTTCATCGAATGGATTCGGAACTATCAAAAGAACTTATTAATTTCTTTTAATTTACCGGGGGCATTCAATAAGTAATAATTTACCAACTTTCATTGTGCAAATTAAAGTCTGAGCGTCGTTTTTTAATCTTTTTAGCCTAAAATATAAATTTTACGCAAGCAGTAACAAAATTAAATGTTCGCACTAGCGCGGGAAAACGAAACGAACGCGGGTTGAGTAAAAGTATGAAAACATATTTTCGCCCACCCCCGGGTTCGATTCATCAACTACCATCATACACAAAAAAAACAATAATTAACGTGCGTAAGTCAAGATGCTTGTAACGTTGAAATTTAAAAAGTGGCTTACACGAATCTTGCTGAGCCTTCTCTTCTGATACAAGTCCGGATTGTTCGGTACCGGGAAGATGATCCAGTGCGTTCACACAATTTAGCATACTCCTGTAACACAATCCATTCATTCAAATACCAAAATCACATGTTATCATCATTAAATCATTTCAAATTTCAATGCGCAAACGCTAAAAAAGTGTAGGTGTGTTTTGTTTTTCAACTAAAAAAAAGCGGGAAATTCAAAAAATAAATTTATTTCAATTATATAAACAAAAACTAAACTAAAAATTAAGTTTTTTCTAGCTTCTCTTGCATGTCGATGTCGTCTATTTTTTTCGTGGATGCTGTCGAGGGTGTTTCGTCTAAGGTACTAAAAAAAAATGAAAGTGCATTTTACTAAAATAAAAATAATAGTGAGTGTTGTGAGTTATTTGCACCTAAAAATTATTTTTGATTACTTAAAGATAATGAAACCCACCGTCAGGGCTGTGAATCCGGCCAGGTCCAGGACAGAGCGCTGAAAGGCGCGGGGGCTCGTGACCGATCCAACGAGGGCCGACCCTCGTCACGGCCTCTACGGCACGCCCATGGTAAGCAGAAGTACGCAACGTAACGCGTAAAGGCTGGCCCGAAGACTGTCTTAGAGCAACGGTCAGCAAAACACGTAGTTTTGTCCGAGACATTTACTTAGTCATGGTGAAAAGTACAGGTAAAATTTCGCTCCTTACGGAACTCCATAAATGGCTCGTACAATAATAATCACTACGTGAAAATCATGCACTACAACGGAATGAACGAACGATAAGCCCGGGATCCGGACCCGGCCCGAAAAACCGCGAGCTAAGCGACACTTCCGACTTCAACTCACTTTTTTTCAGAACCCAATGGGTTCAAGTTAAAGTCGGAAAGTTTTACTACACTAAAACAAAAGAGTGAAAAAGTGGAAAATTATTAAAAGTACAAACGTGCAACTGTCTAAAACAAAAGAAAATGAAAGAAAATTTGAAAGAAATGAAGAAGTGGATCGGCATTACGTTTTGATGATGGATGATTGTGAGGAAAAAATAAAGCGTGCGCGTGCAAACGACACCAATAGAAAGTTAAACAAGCCAACACTCACCCATATAACCGACTATCCCGGAAACTAGTCCTTCAAAAAATAATTTATGGTTAATTTGTTGAAAAATTATACCTAAGTTGGTAGCAGTAAGTTACAATAAATTGCTGAGATGCTTGCTGGGTTTCTTCCATGTGTAGTCTGGTAGTAGCCGCTAGATGACGATAAATATATTATACAAAATGTTCTTGTTCTTGAAATTATTCCTCTCTTTGTCTATCTAACTCTCATTTTTGTGAAAAACATACATGTTACAAAATAAATTCCCAAAAATTCTCTTAAATGCGGCCTTTAGGCCGCACAACCATGAAATCTGGTTTATTGTTATTATAAATATAATTGTACATTTGACGTATTCTGATATTTGCATTAAATTATCAAAAAAATTTTCCTAAATTTATCAAAAACAAAGGAATGTTTCTACTTGTATAATTAATTTTTATTAGCTCTAGAGCGAAACCGGTCACCTAATAAAAATTAATTATACAAACAGAAACGCTCCTTCATTTTTAAGAAATTTCTAAGGAATTTTTTTAATAATTTAATTCAAATATAATATTAATATATTATATCATGGTCTTAATTTATTTATTTGTTTCGAGGAAGGGGGGGGGGCAAAATCATCAATCAAATAAAAAAAATAAATTCAATCAACCTCCAACCAAATAAAAATCATACAAATAATAATTTAGAAATTCAGAAAAAACCAAATTTTTGACTTTTTGTCATTCAGAAGCATAATATAAATTGAATTTTTTATTATATTTCTAATTGCGCCCTTTATGCTGCACAACTTTTGGAATCTAGTACATTATTTTAAATATGTCGACTTAAAATTACTTATTATCTGTTTATCTAACATAATAAAAAATGCTTACATATTTTAATTCTAAATAATTATCTTAAATAAATGCGGCCTTTAGGCCGCACAACCTTGGAAATCTAGCTGATTATTATTATAAATAGATTAACTTTTAAATTATTAATTTTTGTCCGTCTATCTGCCTGTATTAGAAAATTCTAAAACAATTTCCTAAGTGCGGCCTCAAGGCCGCATCCCTTTTCAATCTAGTTATGTATTATTGTAAATATATTATATATCAACCAAATTAATAACCGCACATACTTATAATATAGTGAATTCCGTATTACTTATTTAAATGCAGCGTTCAGGCCGCACAACCTTGGAGTTCAGGTTAAATCCGCAATAATTTTTAATTTACGCTTTTTCATAAATGAAACCTTAAGAATTTGCTAAAAATATTGTTTACACAAATTTTTTAATATTTTCCCTTGTATGACATCACCTTTCTTCGAATTCTTGGATTTAAAAAAATTATTTTAAGAATTAAAAAAAATTCCAAATCTTCAAAAATTATTGAAAATCATTAGAATTCCTTCAATTCTTCAATTTCTTATAAGCTTGCAAATGTTTAGAAATTCTTGAATTTATCTTGAATTCTCTGAAAATCTTTACACTTCTTTGGACTTTGAAATTTTAAAATTCTCCGAAAATTTATAAAATTTTCTAATAATATATCTTTAATTCCGAATCTTGTGAACACACAATTTTATAATATTTTTCCCCTTGCCGAATATCATAATTATTTCTTTTGAGAAATTTCAAATTTTAATTTAGAAATCATTAAAATTTATTAAAAATTCTGAAATTCTCCGTACATTTTTGAAAATCCTGGTCTTTTGTACCCAAATGTTCCAAAAATTTTGCCCTTTGCAAGATATTAGCATTCTTGAAATTCCTAAAATTATTTTGGAAACCTTGAAAATTCTTTAAAAATAAATTTGGAGTTTTTTGAAAATTTCTGCAATTTTTTTTGAAATCTTGGAAACTTTCAGAAAATCGTTGACATTTCTGGGAATCTTTTCCGAAAACCTTTGAGGTTCCATAGAAATATATTATAAAAATATAATTATGAATATAATTTTGAAGTTTTTTGAAAATTTCTGCAATTTTTTGGAAATCTTGGAAACTTTCCGAAAGTCGTTGACATTTCTTGGAATCTTTTCCGAAAACCTTTGAGGTTCCATAGAAATATATTATAAAATTCTGAATATTGTGTACGTAAATTTTTTAATATTTTTCTTTGTGGGAAAACCCAAAATTCTGGAAATTCCAAAAACTTATTTTGAAAATCTTGAAAATTTTGCTTTTTAAACTTGAAAATCGTTTGAAATCTTTATAATTTCTTGGAAATATTTACACTTTTTCTTCTTGAATATTTCTGAAATTTCCGAAAATCTCTAAAATTCCTATTATAAGTATTAATATTTGAAATTCCAAATTTTGACAAAATTATTTCAATATTTCTCTTGCTGGACATCACATTTCTTAAAAATTCTCGAATTTCCCAAAATTTAGTTTTAAAATCTTGGTCATTCCTTGGAAATCTTTAGAATTATGTTAAAACTTTTACAATTCTCTGAAATTTTTTGAAATTTTCTCAAAATCTTAAAAATTCCAAATTTTGTGTAAGCAAATTTTTCAATATTTCTCCTTCCGAGACACCACAGTTTTTCAAAATTTTTGATAGCCTTGAAAATTATATTTCAAATTTTGGAAATAATAATTCTTAGGAAATCTTTGAAATGTATTGGAAACATTAAATTTTCCCATAAAATTCCTTAAAAATATTTTTAATATTTTTCCCCATGCGAACTCCCTTTTTTAAATTTCTTAGAATTTCCAAAAATATTGTGAAAATCTGAGGAATATCCTGGAAATCTTTAAAATTCCTGATCTTGTGTACACAAATTTTTGCAATATTTTGCCTCCTGCAAGATGTCACATTTCTTCCCAATTCTGAGAATTTCCTAAAATTATTTTGGAAATCTTTAGAAATCTCGACAACTTCCAAGAAGTCTTTGAAATTGCTTGGAAAGTTAAAATTTCAGAAAATCTTTGAAGTTCCTAGAAGCATTTAAAATTCTGAATATTTACCCTTGCAGGACCACTTATTTTTTGAAATTCTAAAATTTTCAAAACCACCTTGAAAATTACTTGAAATCTTGGAATTTTTTGAAAATCTATAGAATTCCATACTAACCTTTATAATTCTTTAAAATTCATTGAAATCTTAAAAATTCCGAATTTTATGTAAACAAATTTTTTAATATTTTTTCTTCCGAGACATAGTTTTTCAAATTTTTCCTGCAAATCTTTTGAATTTTTTGAATTTTGGAATTTTCAAAATATCTTTGAAATTTTAGAAATATTAATATTTGGAATTCCGAATTATATGCACACAAATATTTCAATGATTCCCTTGCCTTTGATACCACTTTTTTTTAATTCGTGGTATTTGCAAATATTATTTTTTAAATCTTCCTAAAATTCCTTCAAATTCTTGGTAATCTTTAGATTTTCTTGAAATTTCTAAAATCTTTCAAAAAGTTTTGAAAATCTTTGAAATTTGTTAGAAATCCTTAGAATTTCAAAATTCTCTTGTACTAATGTACATAAAATTTTTGATAAATACCTATGTGGGACATCATATTTTTTCAAAATTTTTTAAATTTCCAAAACTATTTTCCTGTTTTATCACCTGTTAAATCTTTGAAAATTCAGAACTTCTGAACATCTTTGACGTTCCAGAATCTTGTACACACAAATGTTGGCAATATTTTATGCCCTGTAAAACGTCACAATTCTTCAAAAAGTTTGAAATTACCAAAACTTATTTTTAATTTTAGAATTTCTTTCAAAATATTATTAAAATCTTTGATTTCTTTGAATTCTTATTAATTTTTGAATTCTTTCAAATTTTTGAAATTTTAGAATTCTTGAAATTGTTTAAATTTCCTAGAAATATAAATATTTGAATTCCAAATTATACATATTTCAAAATTTTCAAATTTCAAAATATTTCCATATATTATTTTTAAATCTTTAGAATTCCAAGAAATTGTGAAACCTTGACAATTTCTTCAAAATCTTAAAAGTCTAGAATTTCCTAAAATCTTGAAAATCCGTGGAAATATTAAGAATTCGAATTTCTTTAAAGTCTAATTTTTGAGTTCTTAGAATCAGCACAAATTATTTTAAAATCTTTGAAAATACATTGGTTTATTCAAAAATCTTAAAATTTGTTAGAAATTTTAAAATTTAGAAATTCTCTTGTAATACCTATGTACATAAATTCAAGAATCGTATTTTTAAAAATTCTTGAAATTTTCAAAATTATCTAGAAATTCTTAAAATATTTTAAATTTCTTGAAATTTTAGAATTCCAGAAATCTTTAAACACTTCAAATCTTGTACACAAAAATGTTGCAATATTTTGTAAATTTTGTCAAAAGTTTGAAATTCTAAAACTTATTTTTAATTCCTTGAATTATTGGAAAATCTTTGAATTTTTGAAATTTTAAAATTTTTATTAAATTCTAAATTCTAAAAATCTTAAAATTCTATTAATGTCCAAATATATTAATAATTTGCTTGCTTTGATACCACATTTCTTCAAAATTCTTGGTATTTCCAAATATTATTTTTTGAATCTTTAGAATTCCTAGGAAATTGTTGAAAATCTTGACAAGTTCATCGAAATCTTGGAAATCTTTAGTATTCCTGAAAACCTATAAAATTTCCTGAAAATCCATTGGAAATCTTAAGAATTCCGAATCTTCTTTACATGAATGTTTCAATATTTATGTTTTTCTCCAGTTCTTAGAATCAGCATAAATTATTTTAAAATCTTTAAAATACATTAAATTATTTAAAAAATTTTGAAATTTCTTGAAAATTTATGGAATTTTCAGGAAATCTTCGAAATTTGCTAGAAACCCTTAGAATTTCAAAATTCTCTTAGACTTATATGCACATAAATTACGAGACATCATATTTTTTAAAAATTCTTTAAATTCTCAAAAATTATCGTAAAGAATTCCCGAAAATCTTTAAAATTTCTTGGATATTCCAGAAATCTTTAACATTATGAATCTTGCACACACAAATATTGCAATATTTTGTCTCCTGAAAAACGCAGCAATTCTTTAAAAAATTTGAGATTTCCAAAACTTATTTTGTCAATTTTTTTAATTCCTTTGAAAGAATTTAAAAATCTTTTTGAAAATCTTTTAAATTTCTTTGAAATTTTTAAATTCTCCAAAAATCTCTGAAATTCCATAGAAATATTAATATTTAAAATTCTGAATTACATACACAAATATTTCAATATTTCGCTTGTCTTTGATACTACACTTCTTTAAAATTCTTGATATCTTCTACAAGTTCTTCAAAATCTTGGAAATGTTTAGGATTTCTTGAAAACTTTTAGAATTGCATGAAATTCTTTAAAATTCCCTAGAAATCTTAAGAATTCGAAATCTGCTTTACACAAATGTTTCAATATTTATCTTTGCTAAACACCACATTTCTCCAAAATTTTTAAAATCCTCAAAAATTATTTTATAATTTTTTGAAAATACATTGAAGTTATTGAAAATATTTAGAATTTTATCAAAATATTTTTAATTGGTATGTACACACACAATCATATTTGCACAAATATTTCCAAAATTTTTGGAATTTCAAAATGTAATTTTTTAAATATTTGAAATTCTTTGAAATCCTTAAGATTTTCTGAAAACTTTTAGAATTTCCTGGAAATTTTTCAATATTTATCGTTGCAAAACGTCACATTTCTTCAAAGTCCTTGAAATTTCCAAAAATTATTTTGAAAATACATTGAAATATTCAAAAATCTCTAAACTTTCATAAAAGTTTCGGAATAATTTGAAAATATCTGGAATTCTCTAGAAATATTTTTAATTCCAAACTTTTTGCATACAATTTTTTAACATTTTTCCTTCGGGGAACATCACATTTCTTCAAACTTCTTGGAATTTCCAAAATTTATTTTTTAATACTTTGAAATTCTTGGAATTTCTTAAGTTTTCGTAAAAACATTTAGAATTTCCTGAAAATTCTAGAAAATCCCCTGAAAATCTTTGAATTCTTAATCTTCTTTACACAAATTTTTCAATATTTATCGTTGCGAGTCGTCACATTTCTCCAAAGTTCTTAGAATTCCCAAAAGTTATTTTGAAAATACATCGAATTATTCAAAAGTCTCTGGAATTTCTTAAAATATTTTTGGAATAATTTGCAAATATTTGGAATTCTCTAGAAATATTTTTAATTCCCAATCTTGTGCATACAAATTTATAACATTTTTCCCTCGGGAACATCACATTTCTTCAAACTTTTTGGAATTTCCAAAATTCATTTTTTAAACCTTTGAAATTCTTGGGAATCTTTAAAATCTCCTGAAAACCTTTAGAATTTACCGGAAATGCTAGAAAATCCCCGAAAAATCTTTAAATTCAGAATCTTCTTAACACAAATTTTTCAATATTTATCGTTACGAGAGTTACATTTCTCCAAAGTTCTTGGAATCCCCAACAATTGTTTTGAAAATACATTGAATTATTCAAAAATCTCTGGAATTTCTTTAATTTTGTTGAAATAATTTGCAAATATTTGGAATTCTCTAGAAATATTTTTAATTCCGAAACTTGCGTATACAAATTTTTAACATTTTTCCCTCGAGGAACATCACATTAATTTCTTCAAACTTCTTGGAATTTCCAAAAATATTTTTTAAATCTTTGAAATTCTTGGAAATCCCTAAGATCTCCTAAAAACCTTTAGAATTTCCCGAAAATTCTAGAAAATCCCCTGAAAATCTTTAAATTCAGAATCTTCTTTACACAAATTTTTCAATATTTATCGTTGCGAGACGTCACATTTCTCCAAAGTTCTTGGAGTCCTCAACAATTATTTTAAAAATACATTGAATTATTCAAAAATCTCTGAAATTTCATAAAAATTTTGGAATAATTTGCAAATATATCTAATTCTCCAAAAATATTTTTAATTTCGAATCTTGTGCATACAAATTTTTAACATTTTTCCCTCGGAGAACATCACATTTCTTCAAACTGCTTGGAATTTCCCAAAAAATATTTTTTAAATCTTTGAAATTCTTGGAATTTTTAAGATTTCCTAAAAACCTTTAGAATTTTCTAGAAATTCTAGAAAATCCCTGAAAATCTTTGAATTCTGAATCTTCTTTACACAAATTTTTCAATATTTAATCGTTGCGAAACGTCACATTTCTCCAAAGTTCTTAAAATCCCCAACAATTATTTTGAAAATACATTGAATTATTCAAGAATCTCTGGAATTTCTTAAAATTTTTAGAGTAATTTAAAAATATTTGGAATTCTCTAGAAATATTTTTAATTCCCAATTTTGTGCATACAAATTTTTAACATTTTTCCTCGGGAACATCACATTTCTTCAAACTTTTGGAATTTCCAAAATTCATTTTTTAAATCTTTGAAATTCTTGGGAATCCTTAAGATCTCCTGAAAACTTTTAGAATTTTCTAAAAATTTTAGAGAATCCTCTGAAAATCTTTGAACTCTGAATCTTCTTTACACAAATTTTTCAATATTTATCGTTGCGAAACGTTACATTTCCCCAAAGTTCTTGGAATTCCCAAAAATTGTTTTGAAAAACATTGAATTATTCAAAAATCTCTAGAATTTCTTTAAATTTTTGGAGTAATTTGAAAATATTTGGAATTCTCTAGAAGTATTTTTAATTCCGAATCTTGCGTATACAAATTTTTAACATTTTCTTCTCGGGGAACATCACATTTCTTCAAACTTGGAATTTTCAAAATTTATTTTTTAAATCTTTGAAATTCTTGGAAATCCATAAGATTTCATGAAAACCTTTAGAATTTCCTGGAAATACTAGAAAATCCCTGAAAATCTTTGAATTCTGAATATTCTTTACACAAATTTTTCATTATTTATCGTTGCGAGACTTCACATTTCTCTAAAGTTCTTGGAATTCTCAACAATTATTTTTAAAATAGATTGAATTACACAAAATCTCTGGAATTTCTTTAATTTTGTTGAAATAATTTGCAAATATTATTCCTTCGAGGAACATCACATTTCTTCAAACTTCTTGGAATTTCCCAAAAAATATTTTTTAAATCTTTGAAATTCTTGGAAATCTTAAGATTTCCTGAAAATCTTTAGAATTTCCTGGAAATTCTAGATAATCCCTGAAAATCTTTAATTTCTGAATCTTCTTTACACCAATTTATCAATATTTATCGTTGCAAAACGTTACATTTCTCCAAAGTTCTTGGAATCCCCAACAATTATTTTGAAAATTCATTGAATTATTGAAAATCTCTGGAATTTCTTAAATTTTTGGAATAATTTACAAATATTTGGAATTTTCTAGAAATATTTTTATTTCCAAATTTTGTGCGTACAAATTTTAACATTTTCCCTCGGAGATCATCACATTTCTTCCAACTTTTTGGAATTTCTAACATTTATTTTTAAAATCTTTGAAATTCTTGGAATTTCTAGAAAATCCCCTGAAAATCTTTAAATTCTGAATCTTCTTGATTCTTTCGAATCTTGATTCGAACTCGAGAACTTCAAACTCGATTTCTTGACACAAATTTTACAATATTTATTGTTGCGAAACGTCACATTTCTTCAAAGTTCTTATAATTCAATTAAAAAAAATTATTTTGAAAATACATTGAATTATTTAAAAATCTCTGGTATTTCTTAAAAAATGTTGGAATAATTTCATTACATTTCTTTAAACTTCTTGGAATTTCCAAAATTTATTTTTCAAATCTATTAAATATCTTGAAAATCATGGAATTCCTCGTAAATCTTTAAAATTTGCTGAAAATTTCTGTAATTTTGGAATTTTCTTTTAATTCAAAGTTTTTTGGAATTTTTAGCAAATCTATGGAAACTGAAATTTCCATAATATTTGAAGATACATATTTTTCAATATAAATACCACTACCAAGTACATTCTGAGAATAATATTTAGGGTATCATATAATATTTATTCCCCCCCCTCTTCCCGAAAACACACATAAATTGAGAAAAATCCAATAATTTTAAGTTGATTTGCAATAAATATTTTTTAATAGCAAATATTTGGTTAAAGTTTTTTACATTAAAAAAAGATTTTGAAAAAAAAATAAAATCAAAAATAAAAATTTAGTTTATCTGTCTGCATGATGAGCCCAATGCAAAAATTTAAAAAAAATAACTTTTCTACATCGTAACTAGAAAAATAATTGAAATAAAATAAAAATATTATTATTTTTTAAAGTTTTGTTTAAAATTTTGAAAATCCCCCCCTCAAAAAGTAGTTCACGCCTGTTTAACAATTTAGTTATTAGTAAAAAACAGTAATAGTACTAATCTTGATTAAGATGGCGATGTGGATTTTTAAAACCAACACTATTTAAAGTTTGAGTTTGACTCCCCCCCCTCCCCACAAAAAACCCTAATTTGAAATTTTAAAAAACTCCCCTTACCTTGCGATACATCATTTTAAAGGTGGAGAAAATCCTCGTTCATCCACGTTAACAAAATTGAATTTAATGGATCCGTTTATGAGAGAGAGGTAAAAATATTTTGCAAAAATTTGTAAATTTTCAAAGTGTCTTCTTCGTCGTAAATGCAATTTATTGTAACTTACGCCGAAATGGAGTATGAAAAAATTATAGTACAAAGCGCACCAAAAGAGCTGTAGCCTGCGTTACGTTATATTTACGTTTGAAGAGAAGTTTGCCATACCTGCCATTGCCGTGCCTAAATATTGCTAAAATTTCTTCAAAAGTCTTATTTTTGGTCTCTGGTACTTTTTTATACGTGAAAATCCAAAATATAGCGAGGAACACACTGAACGGTAGAAACGTGTAGTTGTCCAGGGCACTCTGAAAAAAAATACTGTATGACTTTCACCATAATTTAAGAGCTATTTCACACTGCTAAATAAGTATGAAAGCAATTAATTAAAATTAAAAACAATAAAATATCAACTCAACACAAGAGACATGTGAAATTGTGTGGCAAATTGAAAAATTAAGTACAATTTTCACACAACATATAACGACATCAAATTAATTCAAAAAGCTTTTAAAAATTATTTATATTTTTTAATTAGCTTAATTGATTTCGAATTGCAATTAGAGATATTGCGCTCTATTAACGCTTAATTTCTCACAATGTTTTAGGCGCGTGCAGGAGAGGCATTTAATGTAAATATGAGTTTTGAAATCGGAAGTGAAAATAGAATTACGGAAATCGCTGGTTGATAATT
Source organism: Lycocerus yunnanus (assembly GCA_036346125.1). Classification (NCBI taxonomy): domain Eukaryota; kingdom Metazoa; phylum Arthropoda; class Insecta; order Coleoptera; family Cantharidae; genus Lycocerus; species Lycocerus yunnanus. The sequence goes on along the minus strand of JARFIX010000033.1, from coordinate 1,294,706 downwards.
GAAAAATTATTCAGAAAAGGCTTAATTTTGATTTTATGATCGTGAATGTGTATTTCGAATAGTAAACAGCCACATTCACCATTTTTCACTTTTGTGGCGTATGAATGGATCAGGAAGTGTATAATTAAAAAATTTTATTCAGTTAAATGTTCATGCTTGAATGCTCTTCTAGTTTGTGCGATATAAAATTACATATGTGTTACGTTTATAGAATGCGCAACCGAATCATTAAGGAATTTTTAAACACCCCCGGGTTGCGGTTAAGGAAACGAACGACCAAGTGCCATTCGCCTTTCCATTAAAATTTTACCTTCAGTCATTGCAGTCCTCGACCTTAACATTGATGGAGTCAATGTTAAAAAAGTTACTTTTCCAGTTTAGAAACCAAGAATTTTCAAAACTAAATCGCCGTTATCTCATTTTGAAATAAATTAATGTTTATTCATAAAATTAGTGAAAACTTTGTCAAATCATCGACTTTACTCCACTTTCACATCACTCATATCGGATTATAATGTTAAATTGTTAAATTTTACGGTCTAAATTATTAATAAATGATTTTTTTATTTACTCAAAATCTCGTAAATTAGAAATTATATCAATCAATTACGACAACTTTACACATTATACATTCGTAATAATAATAATAATAATAATCACCTTAAATTACTTTCTATTTAAATGTGGGCACCTAAGAAATTATATAAATTTATACGCAGGCACTAATTATGTGATAACTGAGTGAACACATAAATCAAATTAATTATCAAAAGAACCAACGCTCGTGTGATTATTTTATGATTAAATCAAATCTTGAATAGATCCAGTTTCTCTACGTTATTGCACGAAGAACGCAATAAAATTTTCGATTAATTTATTCAGGGGGAGTTTTAGGTGGCGGCGTCCATCATGATAATCTTTAACATTGACACACTTTGGTAATAAAAATGTTTCCATAATTGCACAAAACTGCACATTCATGTTTCTCAAGATCAAAGGAAATGCGATATTTCACTCGATTCAACGATAACAACAGCGGAACAAATTATAAATTTATTGCATATTTAATAAGCACAATAGCCAACTTATTGGTTCACTGCAATAAAAATTTGTCTCGTTAATTTTAATTGACATTCGCGAATGTTTCAAAATTATGGAGCAATTGCTCATATTTCTCGTTAATTTTGTTTAGTAACCGAGGTAAGGTCGTGGGTAGTTAATTTCTGAATTTTACCGAAATTACCAGGAGAATTTTACTTGCAAATACCCGATTTCGTTATATTTATAATGAGAACACCATCGTAAACATTGGACAAACAATTTTAACACAATCAAGAATCGAATCCAAGATTTCAACTTAATATCTGCATTTAATTCATTCCTGGGGTGTTCTAGATATAGAATTATAATTTACTCAACGTGGGACGAATAAAGACCATTTTACCCATTAATTACACCAACCATAATTCAAACAAACAAGTACAATATTGCCGAAGTTGTGCGGCCTGAAGGCCGCACTGGGGATACTAGTGGCGATTAATTAACCAAAAACAATCTAATAGGTTTGGTTTTCATTACATTTTCCTGAATGTCATTTGTGGTATGAAATAACGCATTTAATTGGGAAAATAATTCTGATTCAATGAATGACGGCTATTTTTAGCAGTGCCGACGTGTAGAATCCATCTTAAAAATTGTTCCGTCAGCAACTCATATTCTTTTTATTCTATTTGACCCAAGTCCACAAAGTCAATCTATTAAATAAGCGCAAGTCCCCTGTGCCATCAGTAAACAACTTTAAAAAAATGTTTAATTGTTCACAAAATTCTGTAAACATACAATTTAAAATTGTACTGTGATTATATAATATATGTCAACCGCCATTTTGAATTTCATGAATTTTGACAGTTTTCGGGAGAGTTTGAGGTCGATCTCCATCCCTCTGCAAAATTTCGACTCTCTAGCACGTCGGGAAGTGCCCGCAGTAGCGTATTTAAAAATGCCCTAGGGGGAGGTAATTTCATGATTTTATAGTTTTGAGAGTTTGAGGTCGATCTCCATCCATCTGCAAAATTTCTACTCCCTACGGAAGTTCCCGCAGTAGCGTATTTAAAAATGCCTTAGAAGGGGGGGGTATTTTCATGATTTTAATAATTTTTGGAGAGTTTGAGGTCGATCTCCATGCATCTCCAAAATTTCGACTCCCTCACTCGGGAAGTCCGCAGTAGCGTATTTAAAAATGCCTAGTGGGGGGTATTCATGATTTTGCATGGAGGTTTGAGGTCGATCTCCATCCATCCAAATATTTTCCGGAAATGCCCGCAGTAGCGTATTTCAAAAATGCCCTAAGAGGAGAGAGGGGTAATTTCATGATTTTGATTGTTTTGGGAGATTTTGAGGTTGATCTCCATCCATCTCCAAAATTTCGACTCCCTAGCACGTCCGAAAGTGCCCGCAGTAGCGTATTTTAAAAATTCCCTAAGGGAGGGAAGGGTTAATTTGATGATTTTGAAGTTTTTGGGAAAGTTTGAGGTTGATCTCCATCCATTTCCAAAACTTTGATTGCCTAGCATGTCCGGAAGTGTCCGCAGTAGAGTATTTAAAAAATGCCCTCGAGGGGGAGGAGATAATTTCATAATTTTGATAGTTTTGGAAGAGTTTGAGGTTGATCTTCATCCATCTGCAAAATTTCGACTCCCTAGCACGTTGGGAAGTGCCCGCAGTAGCGTATTTAAGAATGCCTGGGGGATAATTTCATGATTTTGATAGTTTTTGGGAAAGTTTGAGGTCGATCTCCATCCATCTGCAAAATTTTTACTCCCTAGCCCGTCGTGAAGTGCCCGCAGTACCGTATTTAACAAATACCCTAGGGGAGGAAGTAATTTCATGATTTTGATAATTTTGGGAGAGTTTGAGATCAATTTCCATTCATCTGTAAAATTTCAACTCCCTAGCACGTTGGGAAGTGCCCGGAGTAGCGTATTTACAAAATGCCCTAGAGGGGATTTCATAATTCTGATTATTTTTGAGAAAGTTTGAGGTCGATCTCCATTCATCTGTAAAATTTCAACCGCCTAGCACGTCGGGAAGTGCCCACAGTAGAATATTTAAATAAACATTAAAGGGGGGGGGGTAATTTCATGATTTTGACAGTTTTTGGGAGAGTTTGAGGTCAATCTCCATCCGTCTGCAAAATATCGACTCCCTAGCACGTCGGGAAGTGCCCGCAGTAGCGTATTTAAAAAATACCTTGGAGGGAAGAGGGGTAATTTCATGATTTTGATAGTTTTCAGGAGAGTTTGAGGTCGATCTCCATTAGTCTGCAAAATTTTGACTTCCTACCACCCACGTCGGGAAGTGTCCGGAATAGCGTATTTAAAAAATGTCCTACGGGGGGGAGGGGGGAAATTTCATGATTTTGATAGGTTTTGGGAAGAGTTTGAGGTCGATCTCCATGAATCGGTAAAATTTCGACACCTTGCGACGTCGGGAAGTCCCGCAGTAGCGTATTTTAAAAAATGCCCAAGAGGGTAGAGGGTAATTTCATGATTTTGATAGTTTTTGGGAGAATTTAAGGTCGATCTCCATCCATCTCCAAAATTTTGACTCCCTACCATGTCGGAAAATGCCCCCAGTGGCGTATTTAAAAATCCCTGTGGGGAGGGGAATTAAAAAATCTCAAAAATTTTTTTGAATTTTTGTTAATCCACTCATGTACGTCAGTGGTAAAGAGTTAACTACTGACAAATTCCAAAAATTAAAAAAATTCATAACTTATTTCAAACTTCCACTTATTTAAATTTTAAAACCTCGTGGTAAACATTATTTTTATCACGGAGGGTTTCCCCCGGATAGAGGGGGGGGGGGGAATTACGTCACTGAGTGCCCGAACAATTTATTATTCATTGTTTTAAATTCTCATTTAAAACAAAAATTCTCTTCCTACGTTTCACATTCATCGTAATTATGAATGCAATCATCAATATGATGAAGAAGTACGTCATATCAATGAATTTGTTCATTATTTTTATGTATATGTTTTCATATATTTTTGAAGAATTTGATCATATTATTTATGAAATAGAAGATTGATGAACAGTTGTTCATCATTAGTATGAACATTTTAATCGGCGCAAAATTAATGATTTTTTTCATCAATACGATGAACATTTTCATCAATATGATGTCACTTTCTTTTCAGTGTAATCCCTAGAAAAATTCTAAATATTAAAAGCATCTCTAGCACAGAGACTTGAACTCTAGACCCTTGAATTGAAAGTATCGACAGAGGTACCCGGGCGTCGGAAAAAATTTCATTCTGCCTAGAGAAATTCCTAAAAAATTCCCAAACATTAAAAATATTCAAATATTCATGTATTCAATCTCGGATTGTTTTTGTTTGTTTTTTTTCAACTAAGAAAACGTTTAGTTCAAAAGTGATCCAGCTCCACCTTAGCCCCTCTACTTTGTTAATAAATAGGTTCCACTGCTGAAGAATAATTATTTTTCTTTTAATTTCTCGAGTGTAAGTCTTCCACTTTCCTCAAGCAGCTATTCTTAGACTCTTACCGCCGTCATTTGTTTTATTTGTGTTAACTGGCGCCCACAATCACATCCGAATTCTTCCTACTGTTAAGTTGAGTAATTTTTGTTATTCAAAAATGTTGCGGTTGGTGTTTTTGCAATATTTGCTTTTATTCGTGCCGAACCACGGCACGAAATTGAAAAACTAATCGTCGAAATTTTTCAAATTTCTCGACGTTTTCTGTTCTTCTTTCACGTGACTTGACTCAAAATGTCACGTCACCATGGCAACGGCCAAACAAATATGTTGGGATATTCCCAGTGACCCAAATACAGAACGCCGCGCCGATACTGATCCGGTAAAAAAATTATTTAAATTGGAAAATTCAAAATGGCGGCTTCAATATGGAGGATTAAAGTTGCACCTAAAGTTTACTTCCTGGAGAATATTTCATACCCCCCAGACCCCCCGGTCTGCACAAGTTTAAACTGCAAGTTTTCTCAAATTATTATTTTCACTTGGAACACTTGGGGATATGACAAAATTATGCAAAACTTGTTCGTTGATTCTTACGCAATAGTGACTCAGGATGTTATGTTGCCATAGCAACGGTCAAGAAGATATTGATAAAAAAATAACAAAACTTTAAAAATTAAATTTAATTTGCAAAATTTGAAATAACTAATCCTTTTATTTCGTATTTTTAAGTATTAAAATTTGTAAATTCAAAATGGCTGCTCCAATATGGAGGTTCAAGGTTATAGCGACGGTTAACCCCTGAGAGAAAATTTGCAGTGCTACAACAGCTGTTGGCGGATATTCCATATCCCTCAAAAGTTTGAATTATGTACTTTCTCAAATGACTCAAAATATCACATTGCCATAGCAACGGTTTGATCCGGCAATAAACCCTTAAGCCTGGAGATGTGGAATACCTTCAAATTCTCAGTATTATTAAAAGTAAATATTATTATGATAATAATATTTTAATTTGCATTTTTAAGTAATAAAATTAAAAAATTCAAAATGGCTGCCCCAATATGCAGGTTTAAAGTTGCACAGTGATTTACTTGCCCCGGTCTGCACAAGATTAAACTGTATGCTTTCTCAAATTCTTATTTCCACATGGAATTCGTTCGAAGAAAATGTGCAGTAAATTTTCTAAAATTATTCAAGATTGATTCTAACGCAATAGTGACTTAAAATATTATGTTGCCATAGCAACGCTCAAGCAGATGTTGAATAAAATCTAAATTCACCGTTGAGTCTGGGAAGGCAAAATTTTAAACATTAAATTTAGCTGTCAATCATTTTTATTCGCATTTTTAGTATTTAAATTGGAAAATTCAAAATGGCGGCTCCAATATGGCGGTTTAAGGTTTATCACTGCAGAAAATCGTACAAAGATAATACCTGGCTGGAAAGTAGAGAAGAAAATGCGCAGAATACTGGTGATTAGAATTTTTCAAAATTGTCCAAAATTTGTCATTTTTTCTTGATTCTAATGCAATGGTAACTCAAAATGTCACGTTGCCATAGCAACACCGTTGAGTTTGAGATGAAGAAAACGTTAATTATTGTTAAATTAGACTTGTTAAATTTAGAATAGCCAATCATTTTAATTCGTATTTTTAAGTATTAAAATTAGAAAATTCAAAATGGCGGCTCCAATATGGAGGTGCCAGGTTGCAGCCAAAGTTAGCTCCTGGAAAAAATCTACAGTGATTATACCTGACTGGAGGTCTGCGGCCTGCACAGGTTAGAACTTATTTGAAGTTGGGGATCCTTTAATAAAGAACGTACGTTCATGCCTAAGGAAGAGAAGGGTCACAAAATGTGACAAGGGCAGAGGTGGGGGTTAGCCAAATGTGACGTCAGCATAAAAATTCTATTTTTGGGATTTAAAAATTTGGAAAAAATTACTGACGTACTTTATGGACGACACCTTGGCAATCACTCGAAGAAAATGCGCAAAATATTGGTGATTAGAATTTTTTTAAATTATACAAGATTTGTCATTGTTCATTGGATTCTAACGTAATAGTGACTCAAGATGTCACGTTGCCATAGCAACGGTCTATCTTATACCGATAAAAAAACTAACTAAACCGTTAAGCCGGGCGGGGGAGGGTGAAATACCTTTCAGTGTTCCAGTATCGCAAAGCCAACCATTTTAATTCGCATTTTTAAGTATTAAAATTGAAAATTCAAAATGGCGACTCCAATATGGAGGTTTAAAAGAAAACAAAGTTTTTTTCCCGAGAAAAGTATTCTTCTTCTTCTTTAAAATTATTATTTTAACTTGGAATTTATTTGTAGAAAATACGCAGGGAAGTAAGTTCGATGCCCAATTGCTTCCCATGTTGATGAGTGAAAAGTGTCTATAAAATTTTTCAAAATGATGCAAGATTTATTATTAATTGTTTATTGATTTTGCCGCAATGATGATTATAAATGTCACGTTACTATAGCAACCAATGGTGGAATCTTCAAGTCAGTTCCAATAACAATAAACTGAATAGACTGGAAGGGGGGGGGAGTTGCAGTGATTTATTTTCATTAGTAAATTTTAGAAAACTTATAGCAAAATTTAAAAAAATGTCTGAAAAGGTGAACTGTCAAAAAAAATAAGGGCCAACCGCAAACTTTTCAGAAAATTATTAAAATCGAAAAATTCAAAATGGCGAATCCAAAATGGAGGTTTAAAGTTGCACTCAAAATTTACTCCCTGAGAAAAATCTGCAGTGATGTTACCTGGCTAAAGGCTATTTCCTGCGCCCCAGGACCCCGATATGCACAAGTTTTTCGACATATAGCACAAGATTCATTCTAAGTGAATAGACTGGAGGGGGGGGTTGCAGTAATTTACTTTCATTAGCAAATTTTAGAAAACTTATAGCAAAATTTAAAAAAATGTCTGAAAAGGTGAACTGTCAAAAAAAATAAGGGCCAACCGCAAACTTTTCAGAAAATTATTAAAATCGAAAAATTCAAAATGGCGAATCCAAAATGGAGGTTTAAAGTTGCACTCAAAATTTACTCCTGGGAAAAATATGCGGTGATGTTACCTGGCTAAAGGCTATTTCCTGCGCCCCAGGACCCCGATATGCACAAGTTTTTGACATATAGCACAAGACTCATTCGAAGTGAATAGACTGGAGGGGTTGCAGTAATTTACTTTCATTAGCAAATTTTAGAAAACTTATAGCAAAATTTAAAAAAATGTCTGAAAAGGTGAACTGTCAAAAAAAATAAGGGCCAACCGCAAACTTTTCAGAAAATTATTTAAATCGAAAAATTCAAAATGGCGAATCCAAAATGGAGTTTAAAGTTGCACCAAAATGTTTCTTCCTGAGAAAAATCTGCAGTGATGTTACCTGGCTAAAGGCTATTTCCTGCGCCCCAGGACCCCGATATGCACAAGTTTTTGACACATAGCACAAGACTCATTCGAAGAAAATAAGCAGGAGCGTAAGTGCGATTCCCAGTTTTGCCCAAATTTGGAAAATAAAGAGCCGGTGAGTAACATTTTTCAAAATTATGCAAGATTTGTCATTGTTACTTGGTTTTACCGTAATAGTGACTATAGATGTCCGGTTACCATGGCAACGGTCAAACAGATATGATGAAATCTTCAATTCAGTTCCAATAAAAATAAACTAAGTAGACCGGGGGGTCTGGGGGGTATGGAATACCCTCCAGTGCCGTAGTATTGAAAATCAGAACATTCAATATTTACAAAAATTCGAAAACCATAAAAGGAAAACTGAGTTTCCACCGCCCCTAATTTAATAATAGATTTATTGCTATGATTTATTTTGATCGGAAAGTTTAGAAAACAGAGGGAAAGTGAAATATTGGAAAAAATAATAATCAACCTCAAATTTATCAAAAAATTAATAAAATTATAAATTTCAAAATGGCGGCTCCAATATGGAGGTTTAAAGTTCTACAGCAGATTTGTATAAGTTTCAACTTCGAGGTTTCGCTAATTATTATTTCCACTTTGGACTCATTTGTAAAAAATACGCAGGGGAGTAAATTTGACTCCCAATGCTTATTCCTTACCCCCCTTACCCTCGATTTAAAAAATCATGAAGTACTGTAATCTCTTCGAATGAGTACTAAATTATACTAAATAAACAAATGAACAACTCAAACTTGTACAAACCGAAGGAGTCTGGGACCCCCCGTCAAGCTTTTAATAGAGGGGGACTCTCGGTTTATGAATATCTTCTTCTTTACTCTTTAGTAAGATAAAAATACCCAATATTATATTATAATTGTATCTTAATTTTCAATTTTATAATATTGATTTGTTTCGGCAACACATGCAGTGTTCTTATATCGGTCACCCATCCAAGTGAGTGCGAGCAGCTAGACATTGCTCGATTCCCGTGATTTGACCAGAACGAGAATTTGCATTGCACTACGTCGTTGAACTACATTCCATTGCAACAACATAAATAAATAAATTATGGTATCCGAGCCACGCGCCACCTCCTCCTGGGCTTTGCTGAGAGCATATCGAGAGCAATGATAAAATGAGGTGGACCGAAGTAGAAATAATTACCAATTTGAATTTCAACAAAACAAAACATTTTTATTGGCAATATAGTACATACCAACCTCATTCCCCCCCCCCGTTCCACAAAGAAATCTCGCAATCACATATTTTTGTTGTTTATCTCATTAATTTACGGTAAAAAATGTAATTCCTGAATTGCATAATGCTGGAAATACATAAATAATATGTAATTGTAGCGGAAAATTAATCAAACAATTTGAAATTTCCATAATATTTTCAACGCCAATTATTTCTTTATTTGCAAGCGTAACAAAAATATGTATAATTAAATATTATTTTTAATTCTAGAGGATTGTTCTTGGTACGGGGTGGTCCCATCACCTTCTAATTTGGATTTTCGCACCCTTTTAAGGCTCAAATTTGAAAATTAATATTTAAAAAGTAAAAAATTGGTAAGCTAATTAATTTTAGGAAAAGTAATTTATTTCAACGCCAATTTATTTTTATTCTTAAGCGTAACAGTTTTAATTGAGGAAGATTGTTTTTGGTACACGGTGGTTCCAAAAAAACCGTCACTTTGGTTATGTCATTCTTGTCTATTTTTGGCGCGAAAATGTGCAAAAATTAGAAATTGGTATGTAAATAAATATGAATCTCGTAAGAGCCTCGATATTTCATTCACGCATCAGCACTTTTTGTAAAATTGAGAAAAGCAAATTATATGGTGAGGCAAAATTTTATGAATAAACATGATATACGGTAAGGAAATTAATGACAACACAAGATCAAGGGAAAGTGTCGTGTATATTTTACACCACATATCTTGATGGTTTTGTTTTCAAATGTGTTCTAGTGGGAATTTTACACAAAGCAGGGGGATGCCTTTCACACTACCTTCCTGCCATATAAAATGAATTCTAGTATTCTAAGCTTCAGTTAAATTTTGTCTATTCCTTCACTAAAACACAAACCATGCAGAGTTACCTTGTAAGTAAATTAAAATTTTTGTGAAATTGTGTGACCGAAAAAATTTTACTAGGTATGCATCGTCGCAATCTTTGTGGCCGTTAACGCCCTAGGAGGTGACGAGGGGTACGGGCATGCTGGTTATGGTGAAGCTCTGGAGGGATATGGTGGTGAAATCGGCCACTATGGCAATGAAATCGCCGACGAACACCATCACGAGCACGTCGATTATCACGTAAGTAACTAAAACTTTCTTGACGCACCTCGTACACGTAGCTGCAATAACTTAAGTTATCGCTTTGAATACAAAACGATCTGGAACTTTCTTCGCGCAATACGAGAAAAAACAATAATTCTAATTTAATTGCACTTAAAATTCCAACAATCGCCGCTTGTTTGTTTAATGTCAAATTAATTTACCGTAATTTACATTAATTTAAAAATTTCTCATTCATAAAAAAACACGATTCCGTTAATAATGAAATTATGGGAAGCGAGCAACTTTAATTAAAATAAAATTAACCATATGCGATTATAAAACTTGCTTGGATTAATTACCCTACCTCATTAACTTTAATTAATAAGTGATTGGAATTACTAATTTACATAATTTCACGCAGTGGAAATGCAACACGCGTAGAAAGTGTTAGCGTTTCGTTCGTGTCAATCGGACTAATTTTTTTAATTTTAGGCGGAACCCAATTATCATTACGATTACGCCGTCCATGATTTACACACCCACGACATCAAAACTCAATGGGAAACACGAAATGGAGATAAGGTTAAGGGCGAATACACCCTCGTAGAACCTGACGGTTCCAAGAGAATCGTGCAATATACGGCCGATAAACATAACGGATTTAACGCCGTCGTTAAAAATGTTCATCATGGATACTAAAACTTTTCTTCGACTGAAAACTTCCACATTCCACCCAATTCACACAGTATTATCATCGGAGGGTGCATTCGCTCCATCATTCTTCATTATTGTTTCTTATTTATTTTTTGATAATTGGTTGTCTAGTGATTGCCACCTTAGATTAAGAATATAAGTTTGTAAAATTTATTTTTATTATAAAACGTTGTTAGCATTTTAATAAAGTTTTTCTATTACTTCGGTTGTTGATTTTTCAAAAATGGAGTGTTTCCTGTGGTGCTTAGTTCGAATTAACATAAAAATCCCCGCCGCTGAAAAGCTTAAGGAGATAATCATAAACAAAATGTTTAAAATGCATAAGATATGACATAACCACGACTTGTGCTCAGGTACTAGCATCAGAGTTTTTTATTGAAAAGATATAGTGCTATCAAAATATCCGAACATCACAATAAAAAAATGACAATCTGGTGGCGGGTAGGATTTAAATATTTAAAAAAATTTATTGGACACTTTTTATGAGATGGAAGTGATCATCCACAAGTTGGGCGGAAGGAGTAAAATAACAGCGAAAAACACACAAAGCTGTGATACCTTCTCAGCTGAGAAAACATCTTCAAAAATGACAAGGCGTAGGCAGGAGCCAAGCAGCAGATGACAATGAGTAGCTCAAGTGCCATTCATAATTTTTTTTTTATTTTCTTTTCTTCGATCCGCATTCGGATTTCAATTGCGGGCTTCAATTTGCAGAGCACAAATTTTTATAAAGTACAGAATTACAAAATAAATAAAAAACCCCCCCCGACTCCCGGTCTATAAAACCAATTTTTCTATACCTTTTACAGTCGCATTAAAAGCAGATTTAAAGTAAATGAAAACAAATTTGTCTCAAATTTGTTTGACGACTGATCTGTTTGTCAAATCAATTGTATTGTCAAAATATTGTAGTTTCTTGCAATAAATGGAAAATGAAAATAATTACAGACCAGGGAGAGTCTGACAATTTTTTTTCGGGAGCACTAGTTTTTGAAATCTATTTGATTTCAATTTTAACGGATTTTAATCCATAGATAGCAGCGCCAAACTTTAAATTTGGAAAAATTAGAAAAATTAATTAAAAATTTTTTTTTTAATAATTTTGAAAATTTTTAAAAATGCAAAAAGAGACAAACATAGTCAACCTATATTTAACTATATTTTCTTTTCGATTTTAATCCATTTTCATTTATTTCGTTTAACTGATGAGTTCTTGATAAGACGAAACCACTTGGTATAACGGGATCTTACTTAGACTAAAAATGTAAGTTGGAAAATTTTCAAATTTCACTAAGCTTGTATATATAAAAAAAAATTTTATTCAACATAATTTTTGTAAAGGTACGAAACTGAAAATACAAAAATACTCCTAAGACTCCCGATCTATAAAACCAATTTTATTATACATTTTGCAGTATCATTTGGAGCCAAGGAATACAGATTTAGAATAAATAAAAACAAATTTGTCTCAAATCAGTTTTCTGATCAAACTGTTTGTCAAATCCAGCAAATTCCGTACCCCCCCCCCCCCGCCGGTGATCACAAAAACTATTTAAAATATTGCATTATCTTGCAATAAGTGCAAAATAAAAATAATTAGAAACAAGGGAGAGTCTGATATTTTTTTGCACGAACACTAATTTTTGTAAAGGTACAAAATTGAAAATTTAAAAAAAGCCCCTCAGACTCCCGGTTTATAAATCTAATTTTACTATACATTTGCAGTCTCATTTGGAGCAAATAAAAGCAGATTTAAGTAAATGAAAATAAATTTGTGTAAAATCTGTGACTGATCTCTTTACTAAATCAACAAATTTCGACTCCTTTTCTCGGGGTCTTTAAAACGAATTAAAATATTGCATTTTCTTGCAATAAGTGCAAAATGAATATAAATCAAGACAATGGAAAGTCTGAAATTTGCGATTTATTACTACTCTCCCCTTCTCTCGGAGGTTTCTGAAACTATCTAAAATATAGCATTTTTTTTGCAATAAGTGCAAAATTAAAATAATTAGAGACCAGGAAGGATTGAAATTTTTTTCAGGATTATTAATTTTTGTAAAGGTACAAAATTGAAAATTAAAAAAACCCCCAGACTCCCGGTTTATACATTATATTTTACTATGTACATTTTGCAGTCTCATTTGGAGCAAATAAAAGCAGATTTTGAGTAAATGGAAATAAATTTGTGTCAAATCTGATGACTGATCTGTTACCAAATCGAACAAATTCAATTTATTAATACTCCCCCCCCTCCCTTCTCTCGGAGGTTTTTGAAACTATCTAAAATATAGATTTTTGCAATAAGTGCAAAATTAAAATAATTAGAGACCAGGGAAGGATTGAAATTTTTTTTCAAGATTATTAATTTTTGTAAATGTACAAAATTGAAAATTAAAAAAGCCCCCCAGACTCCCGGTTTATACATTATATTTTACTATGTACATTTTGCAGTCTCATTTGGAGCAAATAAAAGCAGATTTTGAGTAAATGGAAATAAATTTGTTTCAAATCTGATGACTGTTCTGTCTACCAAATCGAACAAATTTGATTTATTAATACCCCCCTTCTCTCGAGGTTTCTGAAACTATCTAAAATATAGCATTTTTTTTGCAAAAAGTGCAAAATTAAAATAATTAGAGACCAGCGAAGGATTGAAATTTTTTTTCAAGATTATTAATTTTTGTAAAGGTACAAAATTGAAAATTAAAAAAGCCCCCTTTAAACTAATTGGTATAAAAATTTTATGTAATGACTGATCTGTTTGCCAAATTTAAAAAATTTCCCGTACTCCCCTTTACTCGGAGGTATACTAAAACTATTTAAAATATAACATTTTTGCAATAAGTACAAAATTAAAACAATTAGAGATCAGGAAGGTCTGACATCTTTTTCAGAAATTAATTTTGTAAAGGTACAAAATTGAAAATTTAAGAAAACAGCCCCCGACTCCTGGTTTATACATTTAATTTTCAATATCTATTTTGCAGTCTCATTTGGAGCAAATAAAAGCAGATTTTGAGTAAATGGAAATAAATTTGTGTCTAATGTAATAACTGATCTGTTTGCCAAATTTAACAAATTCCGTACTCCCCCTTTACTCGGAGGTATACTAAAACTATTTAAAATATAACATTTTTGCAATAAGTGCAAAATTAAAACAATTAGAGACCAGGAGAGTCTGACATCTTTTTAGAAATTAATTTTTGTAAAGTACAAAATTGAAAATTAAAAAAGCCCCCAAACTCCTGGTTTACATTTAATTTCTCAATATCTATTTTGCAGTCTCATTTGCAGCAAATAAAGCAATTTTGAGTAAATGAAATAAATTTGTGTCAAATCTGATGACTGATCTGTTTACAAAATCGAATAAATTCCGTACTCCCCCCCTTTCTTGGGGTCTCTAAAACTATTTAAATTTTTGCATTTTCTTGCAATAAGTGAAAAATTAAAATAATTAGAGACCACGGAAGGATTGAAATTTTTTTCAGGATTATTAATTTTGTAAAGATACAAATTGCAAATTAAAAAACCCCCCAATTCCCGAGCTATAAATCTAATTTTTTTCATACATTTTGCACTCTTATATGGAAAAAATAAAAGCAGATTTTTAGTAAATAAAAACAAATTTGTGTCAAATCTGATGACTGATCTGTTTATACCAAATCTAAGAAATTCGTACTCCCCCCTTACTCAGCAGTCTTTAAAACTTTTTAAAATTTTGCATTTTCTTATAATAATTGCAAAATAAAAATAATTAGAGACAATAAGAGATCTGAAATTTTGTTCAGGATCTTATTTTTGTAAAAGGTACAAAATTAAAATTAATAAAAGCCCCCCCAGGCTTCCGGTCTATAAATTTAATTTTCATTATACATTTTGCAGTTTTATTTGAGCAAATAAAAGCAAATTTTGAGTAAATGGAAATAAATATGTGTCAAATCTGATGAATGATCTGTTTATCAAATCTAACAAATTCCTCTCCCCCTTTACTCGGGGTCTCTAAAACTATTTAAAATATAATTTCTTGCAATAAGTGCAAAATTAAAATAATTAGAGACCAAGGAGAGTCTGTAAATACTGAAAAAAGCCCCCAGCTCCGCTATAAATCTAATTTTCATACATTTTGCAGTCTATTTGAGCAAAAAAAAACAATTTTAGTAAATGGAAAAAAATTTGTGTCAATACTGATGTTAAATGAAAAATCACCTCCTTTCTATAGCGTTTAAACATTTAAAAAATGCATTTTTGCTTGGAATAAGTGAAATTAAAAATTATACCAAGCCAGAAGGGAATTCAAATGTTTTTAGATTAGTAATTTGGACTACAATTGAATTTTAAAATTTCCCCTTTAGGCTTGGTCTTGATCTTATTTTCATACATTTTGCAGTTATTTGGAAGCAAATAAAAGCAGATTTTAGTAAATGAAATATTTGTTTCAAATCTGATATGTCTGTTATTCAAATCGAATAAATTGACTACCTCTTCTGGTCTCTAAAACTAATTTTGCATTTTCTTCAATAAGTGCAAAAATTGAATAATTGAACCAATGAATGAGATCTGAAATTTTTCAGGATCATTAATTTTGTAAAGGTACAAAATTAAATTTAAAAAATGCCTCATGACCGCGATAAAAATTTTACTATTATACATTTTGCAGTTATTTAGAGCAAATAAAAGCAGTTTTGAGTAAAAATTCAAGGATAACGCTTAAACTCATGTAATCACGACTTGTGAATATCGGTTACAACAATTAAATCACGTTCCGGATCGGTTCTCGCAAAACTTTTGACTGGAAAACTTGCCATGATCAACTCGGCAACATACAACTCATCGGTCAACTTGGCGACATACTAGTCAATGACCGGTAACTCAGACAGTTTAACTTCGTCGATCGGGTTAATTCGGGTGTCAACTGTCGATTTCACCATTCGAAGAGTTAATCGTCGCCTAGTCATCAGACGCTAGGTTTACTGTTCGCTGGGTTGTTGTCCCGTACCGATACGCGATAACTCTGCAATTCACTCTCGGCAACCGATCAACTCGGCAGCTCGGCAACGGTGAACTAGCCGACGAGCGAACTCGGCCTCCGATTAACATGGCAAACATGGCAAAAAGAGTATTTTGAAAATTACTGCAAACCCCCCTTACTTTCAAAGATGGAGATTACTTCATACTTAAACCAGCCAATGAAAATCGGCCTAAAAAGTTTTAAAGTATACGACGTCTGTGGTTTTTTTTTTCGGGAAACGCAAAGGAAAATCAAAGAGAACAAAAAAAATTTTTGCAAAAAGTTTTGCAAAAAAAATGGAACCAACCCCAAACCTGTTAGGAAATTATTAAAATTAAAAAACTCAAAATGGCTACTTCAATATGGCGACTTAAAGTTGCGCCCAAGACAGTTTATTGTTTGACATATTTTTTTACTCTCCCAAAAAAGTCTACAGTGATTCCATCTAATTCATATCCCCTAGACCCCCCCGGTGTACCCGAAGTTGACTTTCTCTAATTATTAATTTTACTTTGGATTTATTCGAAGAAAATAGGTTTATCCCAGTTGCTGCCCGTGCTGAAAAATAAAAAGCTGAAAAGTAAAAATTCTTCAGTATACAGGCGTAAAATTACAAATCTTTTTTTTGCAAATTATTTGAGTGGAACCCCCCCCCCCTCCCGACTGTAAACCTATTTAAAACTGTATGATTGGAGAAACCACGCAGTACAAACTGGTATTAACCGAGAGTTTCCTGGATGATATGAAATGCTCCAGCTCAGTACCGTAATTAGATTTTTATATGAGAGGAGGGGGGCATTTGAGGTTTTAAAAGACTTTTAGCTTTACTGTCTATGGAAATAAAAAAATAAAAATACCTAATATTTTATGAATTTATTTCGGAGGGGGGGGGGTCTTATAGTTTTCTATCTTTTTCAACAGAAAAAAATTAATAAATATTTTTATTGTTGTTATTAACAGCTTACCGAATTCTGTAACCAAGGCACGGGTATTTTATTATTTAATTATTTTACTGCATCCTTTAATTATTATATAATTATTTAATAATATTATATTAAATTATTTTGTGTAGTAATAAAAATATGTAATAAATAATTTTATATTACTCTTCAATTGCCTAATTAATTACAATAATTAATAATTAAATAACTTTAAATTGAAATTATATTAGAATTTCGCCGCGCAAAAATCATTTTTAAGATATTATTGGTTGTCTTTTTTTTGTCTTTTTCTTATTTTTTTCTTTTTTTGCCTTTTTTTGTCTTTTTTGCATTTCTAAAAATTTCCAAAATTATTTTAAAACTTTTTATTTTTTAATTTCTCCAAATTCAAATTTTGGCGCTGCTATCTATTATTGGTTGTATTTCGACCAATTACAATTCGACACAACACAGCAGTCTTCTATTTGGAGTAATTTTTAATCTGAAACCTAAACGGGGGGGAGGGGGTTACTTAATAACTTTCTGTCGATATTTCCTTGAATTTGGAGTTATGCAATCCGTGCGCTCTTTTCATCGTTATTTACATGAATTACTTAAGCTTTTATGGTTATTAAATACAGTAAATTAGTAAATAAACTTAAATTCCATAAAAAATTTCAAATCAGGGTATTTTCAGGTGCAGTAATTTTAAAAATCAAGTCAAAAATAGTCCAGAAATGCCACAAATTTACTAATTTACAATTATTTGTGCATTAGAAGAAGAAAGGATTTCGCAAAAAAAATATTAATTTTCTTGTGTTTTATTAATTTCACCTGGCGCTCATTAAAACTGTAATAGCATTTAATTTTCCCCAGTTAACCGAGCGACAACGATTTAAGCAAAAAATCCTCACCAAGACCAAGGTATACTTTGGGGCGAAATATTTGAGTGTATTACGAAGTTTTAAATAATTGTTAATATAAGGGCCGGCTTAAGCAAAATTCAAAATTGTAAAAAGCAATTTAAAAACTGTCGAGCCTTGCACTGTGAATATTGAGAGACGGTTAATGGGTAGTCAAGAATAATATGCGTCCTTGTTCTTCGAGAGGGGGTAAAAACGTGACCAAATGTGACGGCAAAGGGGTGTGATGTCCGCATAAAAATTTAATTTTAGAGATTTGTAAAAAAATGTGTTGGAGTATAATTTTACAATTTTAGAACATTACGATGATAAATGAGAGAGAGGGGTTGAATTTTACACAAATTACTTAAACTTTTATGGTTATGAAATACAATTAATTGGTAAATAAACTTAAATTGCATAAAAAAAATTTCAAATCGGAGTATTTTCAAGTGCAGTCATTTCAAAAATCAAGTCAAAAATATTCCAGAAATACCACAAATTTACTAATTTTCAATTATTTTTGCATTGAGAAAAGAAAGGATCTCGCGAAGAAAAATATTAATTTTTTGTGTTTTATTAATTTCACCTGGCGCTCATCAAAATTATAATAGCACTTAATTTTCTCCAGTTAAGCAAAATTTCGATTTAAGCAAAAATATCCTCACCAAGACCAAGGTATATTTTAGGGCGAAATATTTGAGTGTATTACGAAGTTTTAAATAATTATTGTTAATGTGAGGGCCGGCTTAAGCAAAATTCAAAATTGTAAAAAGCTATTTAAAAACTGTCAAGCTTTGTACTATGAATCGGTTAATTGGTGGTCAAGAATTCTAGGTGTCCTTGTTCTACGGGGGTAAAATGTGACCAAATGTGACGAGGGGGGGGTTAGCCAAATGTGATGTCCGCATAAAAATTTAATTTTTGAGATTTGTAAAAACGTGTGTTTTGAGTATTTATTTCTTACAATTTTACAATTTTAAAATATGACGGTAATAAATGAGGGGGTTGCAAAATATTAATTTTTTTGTGTTTTATTAATTTCACTTGGCGCTCATCAAAATTATAATAGCACTTAATTTTCTCCAGTTAAGCAAAATTTCGATTTAAGCAAAAAAATCCACACCAAGACCAAGGTAAACTTTAGGGCGAAATATTTGAGTAAATTACGAAGTTTAAATAATTATTGTTAATGTGAGGGCCGGCTTAAGCAAAATTCAAAATTGTAAAAAGAAATTTTAAAAAACTGTCAAGCTTTGTACTATAAATCGGTAATTGGTGGTCAAGAATACTAGGCGTCCTTGTTCTACGGGGGTAAAATGTGACCAAATGTGACGAGGAGAGGGGGTTAGCCAAATGTGATGTCCGCATAAAAATTTAATTTTTGAAATTTGTAAAAAAATTGTGTTTTGAGTATTTAGTTCTTACAATTTTATAATTTTAAAATATTACGGTAATAAATGAGGGGGGGAGTTGCAAAAATATTAATTTTTTTGTGTTTTATTAATTTCACTTGGCGCTCATCAAAATTATAATAGCACTTAATTTTCTCCAGTTAAGCAAAATTTCGATTTAAGCAAAAAAATCCTCACCAAGACCAAGGTAAACTTTAGGGCGAAATATTAGAGTGTATTACGAAGTTTTAAATAATTATTGTTAATGTGAGGGCCGGCTTAAGCGAAAATTCAAAATTGTAAAAAGCAATTTAAAAACTGTCAAGCTTCGCACTATGAATCGGTTAATTGGTGGTCAAGAATACTAGGCGTCCTTGTTCTACGGGGGAGGGGTAAAATGTGACCAAATGTGACAAGAGGAGGAGCAGCCAAATGTTACGTCCGCATAAAATTTAATTTTGAAATTTTGTAAAAAATTGTGTTTTGAGTATTTATTTCTCACAATTTTACAATTTTAAAATATTACGGTAATAAATGAGGGGTTGCTTTGTGACCACCATTAGACTCCGGAGAGGTGGGATAAAATATTGTGACCAACTGTAACAAAGAGGAGAGAGAGTCAAAAATTTGGAAAAAATTGCGGACGTCTCCTAATCTTCTCAAAATGAAGTGTTTGAACTTCCCGTGGTTGGGATCTCACCTTAAACAGTAGGTTTCCTATGCATGAGATAAAATACTGCACCGACGTGCGGACCGGCACTCTAAGAAGAAAATGTTTGGTTCACCGATCAAATGCGCGAATATCTGCATGCCTTCGGCTTTGCTGCGCTTCGCCTCACAAATGCAACAATTACTTTTCAAAAAAAGTTCCAATTCAAGTTACATTCAAAATGTGCAAAAAATCTACAGGGTGTGTGCGAACAATTTAACTTTCGACTGCTAATCCCAATCCATTGTTTTGGTAGTAGGCAACCAGAGATACACACCTAAACTATTGATTTTTAATTTTTCCCGATCTTACGATTAATTTCCGCGTGTATCAACATAAAACCTTTACAATGGAAGATTTTTTATTTAAACAATAAAATCCCGAGGGTTATTAATCGTGAGATAAATAATTTAAATGCGCATACAATAATAATTCTTACTTTCGTTCCATAAATGCAATGAAAGTTGTGTTGACGTTTTTTACAATTAAAAGCTTAAATTGTCGGTTATGTAAGTACAAAAAATGTCTCGTTTATGAAACACGAAGCTAAGAGCGCGGAACGATAAAAATTTAAATGTACGTTTCTTGATCCAGTAAAGGTAATTGTGCCGATAAAGCCGGCAATTAAATGCAAATCAAATTTTAAATTTGCATTATTTTTGTAATTGTTGGGTAACAATTTTTTGCAATTACAAGTACACACCGGCACTAGGAAAGTCGTAAGAGTAAGTGGAGCGTGGTTAATTTTCCTCCGATGTGAGCGTGCGATTATCTCTAATTGCAGCTTGAAAAACATTTACCTATTTACTTGTCAGTTAATTTCTTACCTTTAAACTTTGAAAACCAATTCCGACCGAAAAGTTTGCCATCCAATTGACTAGCACCGCGATGGACATAGCTGCAGGACGTGGACCTTGCGAAAAGAGCTCGGCTGTTATCATCCAGGGGATGGATCCTGGTCCAACGGCGAAGAACACAACGAAACTGAGAATTGATACCACAGACAGATACGACATCCAATCTATCATTTCCTGCACATAACCAAAAAATTCCTATCAGGAGGTAGTATTGTTGTTCTTTCCCGACGGGGAGGAGTGACCCCATTTAAAATAATAATCTACGGGCTGCTGAAAATAATTAATTGCATTTTTTGCTTTAGTACGAACACCCCGCCCATGAGGTCAACATTCACACCTCTTCCTCTGGAAAACTAATCAACAAGGTAACGAAGCGTTTACGCTTTATTAACCTGGAACCTGCAAAAAATGCAATCAAGAATTGCATGTTTGTGTAGCGTGCAGTTGTTTTTTGTGTTATCAATGCGTGCAGTGTGGCTGTGATTATAGCATGATTATGTACAGCGTCCCTCCTCCACCAGTCCGGAAAGTAGTCATACATAAAGAGGGTTAAAGCATATAAAAAGCAGGATCGGCGTTATGGCAATGCAATGAGGCAAAAAAACGTAATCGTTTTTGAATTATTTCAAAAAAATAAAATATATTAAAGTAAACAAGCTGCTAGGTGGGCGAAATTAAAATAATGTGCAGGGGGGGAGGTCGCAAAATACTTCGGAAAGTGTTTTGCGACTTTTCCAAATACAAACCTTCCCGAAAAGTAGTTTTTTGAAAATGTTCTCAAAAAACTACCCGTGATACAAAAATGTGCAGAGAAGCTGTAAAAATTTTGGTTAATTACATTTAATCACATACAGCATGGAACTTAAGTTTTGCACCACCCTGTACAACACACATGGCACCCATCTTAGTAGGACTTGAACCCAAAAGCACCGGAATATTAGTTTAAGTATGACAAACCCAGTTTTTCTTCGATTAGCCCAGAAGGGGGGGGTGATAAAAAAGTGTAAAAAAAGTGAAGATTTGAAAAATTTCGTATTAGGCCAACCAACTTTGATCTTGAAAATGTCGTCAAGGACTAAAACTTGCCATATTATTATTTGACATCGGCTGATGACGGCGGCCATGCGTCCTGACTGCGCAACTAAACTGAACAGTATTCGCACCTTAATCGTTTATTGAGTTATAGCAGAAAAACTAGGTTAAGTCACAATTCTACGATCGAAACAATCGAAACAACCTAAAAGTGGGTTGTGTCATGCACTAAACATTGTGGTGGTCCAATAGAAATACGCGATATTCGCCGTGACGAAAAACAAAATCGAAACAACTCAGGCATCCAATCATATTGGTGAATCAAATCAATCAATGCAGAAAATATTTTAAAAATTTATTCTTATGCAATTCCACATCATAGCATGGATCCCGGTTCTTGAGAAGCCCGGTCAAACCGTCCACTTAAAAAAATTGTAAAAAAATAAGCGTGAAAAAAACCTTGTGCTCGGGGAATCCCCGAACGGAAAATATTCCTAGATTTCTTTTGAAGTTGTGTTTTTAAAAAAACACAATAAGGCAAATAAGACCAGGGCCCGGCCAAACGGTGTATTGACAAAAACAATTGTAAGAAAATAATCGCGGAAAGAAACGAAGTGCTTGGGGAATCCCCGAACGGGAAATTTACCTAGATTTCTCTTCAAACTGTATTGCTTTTATGCAGTACCGAATTCTAGCAAAAGCCGGCTTTTATAGGGGCCCGGTCAAACCGTCCACTTAAAAATCTCGGATAGAAACCAAGCGTTTGGGGAATCCCCGAACAAGAAATATGCCTCGATATTTTAACGCTGTGCAGAATCATAGCATAAACTAAATGGCAGCGCCCAAATTTTTAAAAGGCCCGGCCAAACTGTCTACTTAAAAAAAATCTTTTTAAATACTAAGTATGGAAAGAAACGTGATCGTTGGGGAATCCCCGAAAAGGAAATATTCCTAGGTTTTTTCAAACTGTACTCTAATGCAGGGCCGGATTATCAGTATAAGTGTTGCGGGTTTGGATTTTTGAGGGAACTGGTCAAACCGTCTACTTAAAAAAAATTCTAAAAGAAATACGCGCGGAAAAACCTAGTGTTTGGGGAATCCCCGAACGAAAATATTCCTAGATTTATTTTTACGCTGCGTTATTATGCAAGAGCGGATCATAGCATAGATAAATAAGACAACTGTTTAAGCCCAGATATTTTGAAAAACTCAATAAAACCGTTTACGTTAAAAAGAACGCGGAGAAACCTGGTGTTTGGAGAATCCCCGAACTGGAAATATTCCTAGATTCCTTTTACGCTGTACGCTTATGCAGAACCGGATAATAGCTGGCCTAGACAAATAAAACAACTGTCTAGGGCTCGATTTTTTAAGAAACCCGATCAAAAAAATTATCGAAAGAAACCTGGTGTTTGGGGAATCCCCGAACGGAAAATACTATTAATTTGTTTTACGCTGTGCTCTTTTGAATGGCCGGATAATAGCAAAGACAAATAACACATATGTTTAGAGCCCGATTAAACCGCCCACTTAAAAAAAATAAGCGCAAAGAATCTGGTTTTTGGGGAAACCCCGAATGAAAAATATTTTTAGATTTCTTTTCACGCTGTATTCCTTTGCAGAGCCGGATCGTAGCTTAAACAAATGTGAAAGTCCAGTTTTACTAAAAGCCTAATGAAACCGTCCACTTTAAAAAATTACCGCAAAAAGAAACCTGGTGGTTGGGGAATCACCGAATGAAAAATATATCAGATTTACTATTATCTGTTCTCTTATTCAGGACCGGATTACAGAGACCTGGTATTACAAGTCAACAAATAAATGTCTAAGCCCGGATATTTGAGAGACCCGATCAAACCCGAGCATAAAAAAATTAGCACGGAAAGAAACCTGGTGTTTGGGGAATCCCCAAACGGGAAATATTCTTAATTTCTTTTCTACGCTGTGCTTTTTTAAATGGCCAGATAATAGCATAGACAAATAAGACAGATGTCTAGAGCCTGATTAAACCGCCTGATTGAAAATTTTGTTTTTGGGGAATCCCCAAATGAAACATATTTTTTTATTTCTTTTCAAGCTGCGTTCTTATGCAGGGCGCCATCGTAGCATAGACAAATGTGAAAGCCCGGTTTTTTGCGAAACCCAATGAAACCGTTCACTTTAAAAATAAACGCATAAAGAAACCTGGTGTTGGGGAATCACCGGACGAAAAATATACCAGATTTACTAATATCTGTTTTCTTATGCAAGACCGGATTATTGCGTCAACAAATACATGTCTAAGCCCGGATTTTTGAGAAACCCGATCAAATCCGAGCATAAAAAAATTAGCACGGAAAAAACCTGGTGTTTCGGGAATCTCCGAACGGCAAATATTCTAAATTTCTTTTTTACGCTGTGCTTTTTTAAATGGCCAGATAATAGCATAGACAAATAAGACAGATGTCTAGAGCCTGATTAAACCGCCTGATTAAAAATTTTGTTTTTGGGGAATCCCCGAATGAAACATTTTTTTTATTTCTCTTCAAGCTGCGTTCTTATGCTGGGCCGCATAGTAGCATAGACAAATGTGAAAGCCCGGTTTTTTGAGAAACCCAATGAAACCGTTCACTTTAAAAAATAAACGCATAAAGAAACCTGGTGTTCGGGGAATCACCGGACGAAAAATATACCAGATTTACTAATATCTGTTTTCTTATGCAAGACCGGATTATTGCGTCAACAAATACATGTCTAAGCCCGGATTTTCGAGAAACCCGATCAAATCCGAGCATAAAAAAATTAGCACGGAAAAAACCTGGTGTTTCGGGAATCTCCGAACGGCAAATATTCTAAATTTCTTTTTACGCTGTGCTCTTTTGAATGGCCGGATAATAAGTAGCATAGACAAATAAGCCAGATGTCTAGAGCCCGATTAAACCGCCCACTTAAAAATAATAAGCGCAAAGAATCTGGTTTTGAGAAAACCCCGAATGAAAAATATATTTAGATTTTTTTTCACGCTGTATTCATATGCAGGGCCGGATCGTAGCATAAACAAATGTAAAGATTCGTTTTTATGAGAAACGCAATGAAACCTTTCACTTTAAAAAATAAACAGAGGAAGAAACCTAGTGGTTGGGGAATCACCGAGCGAAAATTGCTGGATTTCCTTTTCCACTGTTATGCAGGACCGGATTACAGCGTAAACAAATAAATGTCTAAGCCCGGATTTTTGAGAGACCCGATCAAACCCGAGAATAAAAAATTAGCACAAAAAACTGGGTGTTTGGGGAATCCCCAAACGGGAAATTGTCTTAATTTCTTTTCTGCGCTGTGCTCTTTTGAATGGCCGGATAATAGCATAGACAAATAAGACAGAAGTCTAGAGCCTGATTAAACCGCCCACTTAAAAAAATAAGCGCAAAGAATCTGGTTTTTGGGGAATCCCCGAATTAAAAATATTTTTGTATTTTTTCAAATTGCTTTTTATGCAGGGCCGCATCGTAGCATAGACAAATGTGAAATCCTGGTTTTTTGAGAAACCCGATGAAATCGATTACTTTAAAAAATAAACGCATAAAGAAACTTGGTGGTTGGGGAATCACCGAACAAAAAATATACTAGATTTCCTTTTCCACTGTTGTCTTATGCAGGACCGGCTTACAGCGTAAACAATAGGATAAATGTCTAAGCTCGGATTTTTGAGACACTCGATTAAACCCAAGCATAAAAAATTAGCACGAAAAAGAACTTGTTGTTTGGGGAATCCCCGAACAGAAATCTTTTTAATCTCTTTTTTATGCAGTACTTTTGGAAAAACTGGATAATTGCATAGACAAATAAGACAGATGTCTCAAGTCCGATTAAACCGCCCAGTTAAAAAAAATAAGCGCCAAGAACCTGGTTTTGGGGGAACCCCCGAAAGATAGATAATCCTAGATTTCTTTTTATGCTGCATTTCGATGCAGTACCGCATTATAGCATAGACAAATATGAAAATGTTCAGCGACCGGATTTTGGAGAGCACCAGTCAAACCATCCACCAAAAAAAATTGTAGAAGAAATACGCACGGAAATAAACCTGGTGTTTGGGGAATCCCCGGATGAAAAATATTCCTTGATTTCTTATTATGCTGCGTTCTTATGCAGAGCTGTATCATAGTATAGACAAATGTCTAGGGCCCGGAGTTTTAAAAAAATATTGTTTAAAAATGTGCGCGTCAAGAAACCTAACCAGGACCGGATTATAACATAGGCGAAAAAGACAAATATTTAGGGCTCAGTCAAACTGTCTACGTATTGTGAAAATTAAACGCGGTAAGAACACTGTTGTTTTGGGAATCCCCTAACGAGAAATATTCCTAGATACATTTTTAAATGTGTTCTTATGCAGGGCCGGATTAGAGCATAGACAAATAGGACAAATATCTAAAGCCCGGGTTTTTGAGAGACCCGATCAAAACGTTCAATTTAAAAAAATGCGACAGATAACCTGGTCTTTGGGGAATCCCCGAACAATTCCTTGATTTTTTACGCTGTGCTCTTATGCAGGGCCGGGTAATAGGAAAAACAAATTTTTAGGGCCCAGTTTCTGAGAGACCCGATCAAACGGTCCATTTAAAAAATGAACGCAATAAGAAAACTTGTGGTTGGGAAATCCCCGAACGGAAAATATTTTTAATTTATTTTTACGTTGTACTCTTTTGAAGGGCCAGTTAATAGCATAGACAAATAAGACAAATGTCTAGAACCCCATCAAATCGTATACTAAAAAATAAAAAGCGTAAAAAACCAGGCTTTTGGGGAATCCCGAACAAAAACTATTCCAAGATTTCTTTTTACTCATTATTATAGTATATACTACAAATAAGACAAATGTCAAAGCCCCCTTTTTGAGAAACCCGATACAACCAACCATCCACTCAAAAAAAGCGCGGAAAACCTGGTCTTTGAAATACTCTTAGATTGCCCTTATGCAGGGCCGGCTTATAGCATAGACAAATAAGAAAATGTTTAGGGCTCGAATTTTTTGGGACCGGTCGAACCGTCCACTTAAAAAAATTGTTAAAAATATGTGCGGAAAGAAACTTTATCAGGACCGGGTTGTATATAGCATAGGAAAATCTGACAAATGGATAGGGCCCGGATTTTGGAAGAGCCCGGTCAAACCGTCAACTTAAAAATATTGTATGAAGGATCAGTTTCTCTTTATTTTATAAAATAAATAAGTTTGTCACTTTACTGATAAATTTTGGATCACATCTATACGAGTACTCTTCAATTAAACTAAGAAATCACGAGATCTTGGTTCAAGTTCAGTATAATTGGTTCCTATAACAAGCTCGACCGCAGGGAAATTTTCTGGGGGAATGATTTTGAAAACGGGGAAAACTTTTGTAATTCATCCCGTGAGAGATGTTAGATTGATAACAGCGCGACAGGAACCCCCCAGACGCGCATGAACAAATTAACGAAATTCCTCGGGCGCACGCGATATTTCCCTAGTTCGCTTATAAATGTTCGCGCTTACCACGGATAGGCTTTTCAAATGCTTAAAACTTTCACGTGATTACTTAAAATCGTACAAAAATGTAATCCTGACGATTTGAGATTGTGGTTATGCATTTGCTTTATAAGCGGTAGGCTGGTGAAAACAAAACATTTTAAGCTCTGAACCTTAAATTTCTGATGGGGTGATTATTTTTTAATGTGGGCTATTTCTTGGCAGAAAAAATCTCTACGGCTCCCAAATAGGTTAATCCGGTCCTGCTCTAATGAGAAAATTGGAACTTTTAATTCATTCGCATTCAGATAAATTTTCCAATTATGGTGCTAAACATGCTGATGATTGACGTAATTCAAATGGCCTGCGAATAGTCCTGTATGTAAAAATCCAGGTAAGTGGAGAATTTTTTCAACAGGTAGCGCAACAATAGAAAAACAACAAATAAGTTTTGCCGATGACAATTATAAAAATAAACAATAATTTATTTACAAAATGTGAATATTTCTAAAAATCTCTGTTTAATTCTAGAATTTCAGAATTATAACAACAAAATTTTGGTTTTTCTATTGTCGCGCTATCTTTTTTTTGAAAAATCCCCTCTTAACTCAAAGAACCCCTAAGCTATTATGACATTTTTTACAGATTGGGAAAGTGGAGTTTTTTGTCCTCCATCATTGTGCTACGTGCCCATGTGCTAGGGGAAACTCAACAATTTTGAAACCCAAAATCCCAGAACAGACACATTGGATTCACAAATTGAAGTGGGCAACACACCTTTATCAAAAACGAAATGGTGATAAAGATGGAAAATATGAACATTCCGCCGAGTCCGTATAAATGCAACGTTCTTCTTCCCGTTCGGTCCATTAGCGGGATGGAAACCAACGTCATTCCCACCATTATGGCACCAATACCAATGGTGGCAAACTTGGCACTTTCGGGCGCGAGACCAGAACTGGTAAACAAACTTGTCGAATAATAAAATACCTGGAATTTAAAAAATCATGAAAATTAGAGAATAATTGTGGAAGTGGATACCATACCGCGTTGATTCCAGAAAGCTGTTGCGACAGTTGCATAACCACGCCTATGACTAGGGGCGATCGCAGTGTTGGCGAACAAATGAGCTCCATCATGCTGATTGACGATTCCGCCTGTTGCGCTCTCTCTTCCGCTCTCATCTCTTCAATGTCCTCTTCCACTTGAGCGCTAGCTCTTAAGCGGCGCAACGCTTTCCGGGCTTCCTCTTCCCATTGCTTCGTGATGAGCAAATATCTCGGACTTTCGGGACAAACGGGCAATAACACAAGTTGCAGTAAGGCGGGACACACGGCTAAACCTAACAGTAAAGGCCAACCTTCGTTAGTGCCTAAAATTTGCTCAATTCCAAGCACTTGAGATAATAAAAGTCCTACCGTTACGGCTAACTGGTTGACCGTGCCTAACCCACCACGTAAATTTAAAGGCGCTATTTCTGATATATACATGGGCACTAACGACGTATTTAAACCTGAAAGAGTTGAGAGAGAAAAAAAAATTAAAGTGAAACAATCGCAGAGGTTGAGAGACTTACCGCAGTTCACCCCGATAATAAATCTTCCAATAAAAAGCATTTCGTACGAATTTGATACTTTAGTAAACCCCATTAAACAACCCCCACTTATTCCTAATATATTATTGAGCAACAGTCCACCTTTCCTAAAAAAAAAAGCGTTACATAGATGTCGTAATTGCAAATATCCAACCAATCAGATGGCTGTAGATTGCATCTGTGTGATTGATGTTGTGACTAACCTTCCGAACCTATTCGCCACCATTCCACCGATAAAACCACCTAGCATTCCGCCAATTGCAAAAATTGAAACCGCCAATGAATACAGCGTCTTGACTGCGTCATCGTGAAGATCCTCGTTATAGCGCGACTTATATACATCCTTCATAAAATATTCTATATTGACTTCTGGTGCGTTGATTACTCCCGTGTTGTATCCAAATTGTAACATTCCTAACACCGCCGAAAAAATTGAATACGACAGAAACAACGTCAAACCCTAAAAAATGAAAGAAAAAACAATTATCAAATGTTTCATTTTAAAACACCAATGTCCGTTTTCAGCAACCGATTCCTAAGGTTAGGAATTCCCTAACTTTGACATAAGAAACTTTTATGTCAAATTTATGTCAAATAAATTCCCTAACTTTGACATAAGAAACTTTTATGTCAAATTTATGTCAAATAAAAGTTTCTTATGTCAAAATTAGGGAATTGGTTGGTGAAAACGGGCATAACTGTAACTACTTCGTTATAACGAATTGTTGTCGCTTTTGTTTCAATTCTTACGTGTGTACAACAAATTTTACGAGCTTAACGAATTCGTTGCGATAACGAAGAGGTTACGGTAAAAAAAATGTTTTTAAAGGCCTTATGCCCACAATCATTTTTTTTTAATTTATCCAATCACAATATTAATATAAATTGTTTTAAGGTCAACTCGGTTGAGGGATGGGAGGCCGGATGATATAGTAGGGGAAGGTGGGGTTGTTAATAAATTGTTTATTTCGTTTAGCGCAATTTTGTATATGCAAACAGAAAAAGTTTGTGTTCGACAACAAAATCCGGATTATCTTGAAAAGATCGTTACGAAGCCTTGTCGTAATTCATAAAAATGTCGAGACTGATGAATTTGGTATTCAACGAACCGTAGATTTTATTGCTGCTCGAGACTTTTTACTTTTATAATGTCATTAGCGTAATGTGAAGTTGAACTTTCAAAACTAATTTCATTGTGTAGGGAAGTCTTGTTTTATTTATTTAATTAAAAAATATTTGAAAACCTTTCATCCTGATTGGATAATTAGAGGAAGTGATTGTTGTTTCCAAGTACACACAGAAACAAACGAACCTGTTCGAGTAGCCTTAATTTTCTACGATGTGTGTGTTCTTCTAACCTATCGACGTACTCCCTCAATTCTTCTATTTCTTCTTTCACTTGCTGAACCGTGTCGAGTTCTTGTTTGATCGCCACCATATCCCGTTTGACTTCCGACACTTCCGATTGACATGATTCGACCGATTTGGTGAGTTCTTGCAATTGTGAACGAATTTCGCACAGAGCCACCGTCGTTTCGAGATGTCGATCGCCGCGATGTTGCAGCTCGTCCAATTTGGCACTCAAATTCATACTCATCACGGTTACCTGTTTTTGTAAACTGAGGAAAAACCTTTTTTCACCGTCACACAGGTAAATTGGTACTTTATTCCACTCATCATGCTTCATGCAACTAGAGAAAAGGTTTATTTTTCTGAGGGTGGAGGATAAATAATATTGTGCTCGGTTATTTTTAACCCATTTTAACCCTCCAGTGTTGTTGTGTGTCTTGAAATTTGAAAACAAAACAGGGATGATTGTTTCATGCTGATCAGAGTTGATAACGGGATAAATAGGGTTGGCCAAGTTAATTAACCATTACATTGATGACAGATTATAATATAGGGGACACGTGAAGGAAATACTACCACTACGTCACACAAGTGAGGGTTAACACAAACAAAACCATTAATCATGCTTTTCTAATTATTTTAATTTTAAAATGTCAAAAAAACGAATGACAGTAAAAATCGTGCAAGTGTTGATGATAGAAAAACAAAGAGCATAAGCAATGCAAACCAATGTTTTGAAATTGCAAACGGAAGCATTAATACCTGGGAGGCAAGGATACCATGGCTGTGTTCCAAACTACAGTGGACACCTCCCCAGGTATCCTGCAACCTTCCAAAAAAATCCTTTTCGATCCTTCCAGTAACTAATTGACTACACGCGGCACATGTGACTGGAACACGGGATCTCGCTGGGCTGTGACCATCTTCCACCTATAGTTTGGAAACACAGCCTGTCAGGAAGCGTGCTTTCAAATAATTTTTTGGTGCACTAAAACACTGCTTCCTAATGTAGAGGATTTTTCACCAACTTAATTTGTCTGAAAAATTTTTGATTCTAACAAAATGCTCTACATTAAGATGGTTCAAGATTTGCACCCAATCACGTCATAATGGTGACGGGTCCAAAAGCATTTCAGCACAAACAATTGATGGTATGAGTGACGTTAGACAAGTAGAAAGTAACAAATAACTTGCAGTTTTAACACAGAAAAGTTGAATATTATTTTCGCTTTGAAATGACAATTGGTGACAGCGCTCGCAATGAACGCAGCCCAATCGAACAGGAACGCACCCCCGCCGAAATTTAAATATTACTTATACAAAAGTCGCTTCTTGCGTACAGAATAATCAATTCGTTAATTAAAATTTAATACTTTCGAAAAGCTTTTTATAGCCGCCATTTTGAATAATAAACTTTTCGAAGTAAGAGCCAATTAAAGATTATAATAAATAAATTAACAAGTTACTTAACTAACAATCGATCGTCAAGTGTTGAGCGAAAAACAAAAAATGTTAAACGACATAAATTTTAAGGGTTGTTCGCATGAAAATAGAAAAACAAAATGGTGGTTTTCATGACGGTAGGTATGGGAAAATAAATCACAACTTTTCTGTGTTTTATGTGATATATGGCAAAATTTTATTTATCGGTTAAATAAATATTTAGGTCAAACCGCCGCCGCCGCACAAAAAAATCGAACCAATGAAAACAAATTCGAAATGATAAGAACGGCAAGTCGTCTAAATAAATGTAACTAATAATATTATGTCAACTCGTGGAAATACCTAATAAGCAGCTCTCTAAGAGTGGCTTCGTCATCCTCTTGTATTTCTTTCTTCGTTTCATTACGCGTTCGACGGAACGGGCCTACCGGGCTGTGTGCGGTTCGGCCGCGGGCGGTCAGCTTGAGTGTATCCGCCGCCTCAAGCTCGACATCAGAACCATACTCATACTCCTCCACCTCGACTACCTCCGCCGATACTAATTTCCGGCCAAAAAAATAACGTTTTTGTATACAGAGTGTTTCATTGAAAAAATATAAGAAAAAGCATGCCACTGGTGAAAACAAAACAAAATCAACGGAATTTTGTAATTTATTGTGAAATCACCTGTATGTTGGGAGCCAGTGGTGGTAGTTGTAGTGGTAAGAGTATCAATAGATTCGCTTCCAACTGGTTGTTCTCGTCGATGCTGACCGGCCGACTGTCTCATGGATTGTCCAAACCTCCAAATGAATCTGCCCGTGGTCCCCGGAGCTACACCATCATCATTTTGTTAGTTACAGGTAAACACACCAACACGAACACAAAACACAGTAGCATGCAAAATACATAAAATTTTTCAGCACCGCCTCAGCCTGACTGAGAGGTAACAGCCACTTTGGCAGATTTTTCTCTACAACTACCAGCCTCCTTTGGAGAAACGCCAATAACTTTATCCGCAGAGCGAAATTAATTATGAAAATAGTCGCGTTGTTCTAAAAACCCACCGCACGATGGTCTGTAAAAATTGCACATCGCTGAAGTGTACCATTCGCGAGTCTTCAGTCAGACAAATATAAACAAAAGAATAATATCAAATCATGACGCAGATTTTCAAGTTAAAATTCTTTTGAAAATTTCCCTTCCTTCCGTAGAATTAAATTTGGGTTTAATATTGAACATCTTTACATCCCAGATATGCCATATTGCACTGACAGATGGCGCTATGTATGGCTAAGCATCCAGTAGCGTAACTACACCACTTCGCACATCAAAACTGTCAATTTGAAACAAAAGAGGGAATCTTTTCAATATTTATACCTTCAAATCATCATATCACCGAAATTATTGATTTTGTCGTGTTAATGCTAAAATCCTTTTTTGAAGAGCGCGAAATTATCTACAAACTAAATTATAACCTTTTTCTGTCTAAAATCAACGGTTTACGAGTTATGGTTAAAATTAAGTCAAGAAATGCTAACAAAAATTCCATTTTTCTCTTTTTGAACCGAAGGTTTTACAAAAAAATATAAATACCCCCACTACAACTTTGATCTAATAAACCACAACCCCCCGAAATCAACTGTTTTTGAAATAAACGCATTGAATATTGAGAATACACAATCAAAATTTTGAAAAACCTTACCAGCCAGATTTATGCAGTAAGATGAGAAAGAAATTAACAACCGAAGCCCAACTCTTCATGGATCAGTGCATCCTTTGACCTTGACATCTAATTCCAATTCCACATCGATTATATCTGACTAGAGTTAGATTCATAGAATATCGGACATTTTTAGCAAGTCTCCCCTCCTCCCAAGAGCCTGCCTACAGTACAAAATCTAAAAAATCAACCCCCCTACTGCCGGTTTGTACAAGTTCAACCTACTTATATGCTTTCCTTAAGTTTTTGCGATAGTTGGAAAAAAATACAATTATATTTAGTTGTCAGAACTGGGGGGGAGTTGCTATCCCAAAATTTAAATTCTACACAATCAACTAGAAACGGCAAATATGGCAAGACCACGGTATAAACTTGCATTAATGCTGAAATGAGCTAAACCCAAAAGTTCAAACTACAAATTTTAGTTTTAAAAATCGGGCGGTCCCCCCCCTTCAGCCACCCTCAAATTGTAAAAAACACTTTGTAAACTTATGGCCTACGGTATCAAGTCATCCACAAAAGAACTTCTTAAAACAACATACAAAAATTTATGGACTCAAGTTTAAGCCTCCATATTGAAGCCGCCATTTTTAATTAATAAATTTTAATAATTTTAAGATACTTCCCGGATACATTTATTGCAAAAAATTGTAAACTTAGGGTCTTCGGTATAAAGCAATCGACAGAAGAACCTTTCAAATAATTCTTTAAAAAAAAGATTTTGGCCGGAGGAAATATAAAATATTTTTCACTACTTATGATATTGTTTCAAAGACACATAAAATTCTAAAATTCTAAACATAAAATTCTAAAAATGTTTCATCTCCCGACACTTGGACACTGGAGGGTATTCCATACCCCCCAGACCCTCGGTCTATTTAGTTTTCTTTATCGAAGATAAATTGAAAACATTTCATCTTACCCGTTTCTATGGTAACGTGATATTTAGTTAGTCCTACGATAAAATCAATGAATATTGGCAAATTTTGAAAAATTTTCAAAATTGTATTGTTTTCCCGCAGAAAAAGTTGAGATTTTGATGAATTTATACTTTTTGAAGTTCCGTGAGGTAAATAAAACATTTTCAAAAAATGTCTGTCTGTGTGTAATCAAATTTTGTGTGCGCTCTACCTCATATAAACTTGTAGGAATTTCGAAACCAAATTTGGAATTTCGTATCTTTACAATGGATTTAGAACTGATTAGGTTTTGGCTGAAATTGATTATTAGAAAAATTTTTTTATTCTTTTAAATCTTTTAAAAACTAATAATAATTTTTTTTACAGGAAATATTTCGTAAGTAAGTAAAAATAAATATCTTGGACTCAAGTTTCAGCCTCCATATTGGAGCCGCCATTTTGAACATTTCAATTTTAATAATTTTCTGATATTCATTGCGCGACATTGTAATTTTGAAAGAAAGATTTGTAAAATTATGAATAATTAATTGACTTTTACAAGATAAAAAGTAAGATGATGACGGGGGCGGGTGAGTCTGGGAAACATTTATTGTTCTGCCTCTCGATTTTACCGCGCCACTGAAGGGTATTCCATACCCCCCAGACCCCCCGGTTTATTCAGTTTGCTGTATCAGAGGTGAATTGAAGATTTCAACATTTCATCTTTACCGTTGCTATGGTAACGTGATATCGTTAGTTATTATTGCGATAAAATCAATGAACGTTGGTAAATTTTTCAAAATTTTGAAAAAAGTCATTCACCACCACCTGTTTTTAACATGTGGCAAGAAGTACGTTCGTGCGTACTTTTATCGATTGAGTCCAAAGTGGGAATAATAATTAAGCACATAATTCAAATTTGTGCTGACCGGGGAAGGGGGGGAGGGGGGGTCTGGGAGATATAAAATACCCCGTAACCAGACATAACTATTAATCATTGCAAGACTTTTCTCGGGAAGTAAATAAATAGATAAAAATAAATGTCTTGGGCTCAAGTTTAAGCCACCATTTTGGAGCCGCCATTTTTAATTCTTCAATTTTAATAATTTTCTGATACCCCCTTGCACTACATTCAATTTGTAAAGAAATATTTGTAAACTTTTGGATTTTGGTAAAAAATGATCGATAGGGTAACTTTTTAAAACAACATAAAAAAAGATGGAGGCGGGGTGGGTAAGTAAGCCTGATAGAAAATATTTAATGTTCTGCCTTTCGATCTTGAGTCCCTGGAGGGTATTCCATACCCCCAAACCCCCGGTCTATTCAGTTACCCGTACCGGAGGTGAATTAAAGATTTAAACATTTCACCTTGACCGTTGCTATGGTAACGTGATATTTTTAGTTACTATTGCGGCAGAATCGGTGAATATTGGCAAATCTTTCGAAATTTTGAAAAATGTATTCATCCACCCTTGTTTTTTAACAGATGGTAAGAAGTGGGATCCTAACCACGTTTCTGTGTATTTTCATCGATTGAGTCCAAAGTGGGAATAAGAAATATTAGAGAAAGCACATGTTCAAATTTGTGCTGACCGGGGGGTCTGGGGGATATGGAATACCTACCGGCCAGACGTAATCATTGCAGACTTTTCTCAGGAAGTAAATAAATGCCTATGGCTTAAGTTTAAGCCTCCATATTGGAGCCGCCATTTTGAATTTTTCAATGTTACTAATTTTCTTTCCCTCCTTCCCCTTGCCATATTGAAATAAAAAAAAATTTGTAAACTTAGGGACTTCGGTAAAAATAATCAATAGTATTTTGTACCCCCCCCCCCATTCCGCGGTCTATTCAGTTTCTTTTATAGGAGTTGAATTAAAAATTTCAACATCTCTGGTTGACCGTTGCTATGATAATGTGACATTTTTAGTCGAAATCAATTTAAAAAAATTTTATTCGCCTTAATTCTCTCTTTTCAATGTAGCAATTAAAGAAAGTCTAAAGATTAAACGTGGACAAACCGGAGAGTTTGCAATAACCAACAGCCGGATAGAATTACTGCAGACTTTTCTAAAAAAGTAAATAACTAGGTTAAACAAAACTATCTAATTATGTGCATATAAAAGCCGCCATTTTGAATTCTCCATTTTTAATAATTTTCTGATACCCTCAACCACATTTAAAATGTAAGAAAAAATATTTCTAAACTTACAGTTTTCGATATTAAGTGAATAAAAAACCTTTTTTAAAGAACAAAAAAATGAAAGATAAAAACCGTCAAAGAGGGGAGGGTGGAAAGCAGAAAATACTTTTCATTTTAGTTTCAAATAAAACGAAAGCAATATTATAAAGCTTTTAAAAAAGTTCTAAACCACCAAGTTGGGGGGGGGGTGACCGTTGCTATGGTAACGTAACATCATGAGTCACTATTACGGTAGAATCAAAACTCTTTCATTATTAAAAAAAAAGTTTTTGCTCTTTTGGTCAGAAAATGGGAATCGAATTTACTCGCTGTGGAATTTCCTCGAATGAGTCCAAAGTGGAAATAATAGAGATTCAGCAAGAACACACAGTTTAAATTAGTCTAAACCAGGGGTTTGGGGAGGAGGGTACAAAATCCTCCAGTCAGATATTATGATCGTTGCAGACTTTTCGCGGGAGTAAATTTTCGGCGGACTTTTAAGCCTCCAATTAATAATCTCAACAAGTCTAAACAGACAACAAGTGAGAATGGAACCTGCGTCATTGAATATTTTCTTCAAATAAGTCGAAAGTGGAAATAATAATTTGAGAAAGCTCGCAGTTCTAATTTACGCAGACCGGGGGTCTGAGGAACCCTCCAGCCAGGTATCACAAAAATTCTGCAAAATTTTTCTGGGTGAATTAATTCTGAGTGCTTAAACCTCCATATTGAAGCCGCCATTTTGAATTTTCCAATTTTAATGGTTAAAATGCAAATTAGCTATTCTAAATTTAGCAAGTGGAATTTAACATTTAAAGTTTCGCCACTCGATAGTATTTCACACCCCCCAAACTTAACGGTCTTTTCAGTTTTTGCTTGTTTGACGTTGCTATGGCAACGTGAAATCTTAAGTCGCTGTTACACCCTTCAGTCAGACATAATCACTGCAGACGTTTTTCTAGAAATAAAAAAATAGGTCAAACAAATGTCTTGGGCTCAAGTTTAAGTCGCCATATTGGAGCCGCCATTTTGAATTCTGCAATATATTAATTTTCTGATACTCCAGCCACATTTAAATTGTAAAAAAAAATTTGCAAACTTATAGTCTTTTGAGAAATTTTTTGAAACTATATAAAAGAAAGATAGTGACCGAGGGGGAAGTATTTTGAAAAAATTCAAATTTTTGAGTGAACTTCCGACCAGGAATCAACGCTTCCCATATTCCCACAAGAAACCACGTAATTATTTTAAATTCGTTACAATTTTCCAAATTTAATAAATCGCCTGCGGCGCTGTATTTAAAACATTTGAAAAAAAATTTTATTTTGATTTCATCCCCTTCATAAAAATTTTGTGAACGCTCATGATATTGAAAAAGGGCAAATTTTATACGCCTACTACCCCTGAACGACAGAGACAGGGTTAAAATTACTCTTTGCGGAAATAGAGACAGAAAATCCCACCAACCCCTACGACCACGACCTGAGACAATATTTACAAAATTAGTTCTACACCACCTTTGAACGGATGATAGTGATGATGATTTAGACCAAGTAAGTTTTTCTTTTAATTTTCTAATCTGGCGACCCCAAATTAATATTTTTGAATTATTAATTTGATTTAAATTAAATTTTAACATTTTGAATTTTAGAAATACAAAAATACGGCTCATCTGATCAACACATGGCACTGCATCTTTCTTATCAGCGATAGCGTTTTCAATATAAAAAGAGAAGAATAATTTTACAATTTTTAAATTAAAAAAAAATTAAGTTAACAAAAATGCAATTAAACGAGGGAGAACCACTTCAGCGCCACAGGGGTAAATAAATTTTGCAAATTACTTACGGTACTTTAACGTCCATTTTTATTTTTACAGTTAGAGAATCCAAAAAGTCCCATAGTTCGGTGGGTAAGTAAAAACATTTTGAGGGAAAAAAATTCCTTTGTTCTAATTAATTTGTAAATTTTAGAAAATTTTGAAAAAACACTCCAGGTTGAACAAAAGGTCCTGCGGGATGCCTTCGGGTGGTTTTGTTCCGTATATCTTCCCGACAGCATAGATGCCAGTGCTTCAGCCATAATTGAACCGTACAACTCGGAAACAAAACAAATGACCATCATACTTAAAGGTAAATATTTGATGTCGTATGGAAAATTTATGAACTTTTTTTTTTAGGGAATATGTCAATCCACATTCGCGTTTTAAGAGCCTTATAGTCAGGCAAAAATTCAATTTAAATTTGGAAGGAAAACAATCGCAAAGACGGCCCCAGTGTTCCAGGAAGCTTCCGAGACATTGGAATATTTAGATTCCTATAATGTGGAAGAAGTGAATATCACCATAGAACATCCCGTAGATGAAGAAATCAAAAACAAAAGTAAGAATTTAAAATTTTGAACGTCAAAAAGATTTTGTTTTTGTACCCGACTTCGCCCGATTCTATTGAATTTTCATTTGTTTCAGAAAAATCTTGTTTCCTTGAAAATGTAACAACATTGTCAAATCACATTCAACAATTTTATGTCAAAAACCACCTCAATTGGATCACAGGTAAATATTTAACTCCCCCTTCAAAGCAATGACGTAGAATAACATTTTCAGGAGCTAACTCCACCCTGGTGCTAGGTATGAAAAAGGGACATGGAGAAGTAGCCTGTATTTTGCCGAGTAAGTCCGTTTTTCTGTTTTTT
Organism: Lycocerus yunnanus; assembly: GCA_036346125.1. Classification (NCBI taxonomy): domain Eukaryota; kingdom Metazoa; phylum Arthropoda; class Insecta; order Coleoptera; family Cantharidae; genus Lycocerus; species Lycocerus yunnanus. Next base: position 1,255,602 of record JARFIX010000033.1, on the reverse strand, counting down.
TAAACTAATTTCGTACCCTCCCCTCGCAGCGTATTACAAAATTTTGAAAAATGTACATTCCATGGTAAAATTGACGCCGTAATACAACAAAAAAAACTTCAAGTTGATTTATTGGAAGGTAAAGAATACTTAACTGAAGTCGTACGGCATGAAAAATTATTTGACAAGAACCGAAGATTGCGGAAATACTCCAAATTACAAGAACTCCTTACGCGTAAGATCCTTAGCTTTTTTTAATTGCAGATTTTTAATTAAATTTTATAGCCGATTATTTGCAAAAAAACGATACAACTGATTCAGAAATTGAATTTACAATTGTGGATAAAAGTTCGGACTCCGAAGAAGAATTTTATATAATTGAAAATGACCTCGTTGAAACTACGTGTGATGGCGATTCCATGATCGACGACGAATTTATAGTTATAAACAATGACGCAATTATTGAATTTTTTAGCGACACCGATTCCGATACAACGGATACCGATTCCAATACAAGTGAAGATTCGGAGACCGAAGAAGAAGATATCGTCGAGTTAAAAATTGAAGGCACCGTTCCTTCTCAATTTGAAATTTCAGATGATGATCCCAGCTGTAGCGCTTCAAAAATTCAAAACGATGATACCAAGTGTATTGTTTCAAAAATTGAAGATACACCTGAAGCAGAAAAGGAAGATGATGATACCAAGTGTATTGTTTCAAAAATTGAAGACACACCTGAAGCAGAAAAGGAAGACGACATACAGATTAAAGATGAAGTATGTAACGAGGAAACAAAAGAAGAAGTGCCTTGTAAACCAATAGAAGTTCCCGAAAATGACAGCCCTGACGATAAAATGGAAACGGAAGAACTGGCACTGGTGCATGCCTGCAACTCCACAGATTTCTTGTACCTCTTGCATTTATTCGATAAAACACATGGAAGTAAGTATTCCAGATTCCAAAAACTCCAAAATATAATTTTATTTTTTTAGCTTATTACAGGAAATGCAAATGGGAACCTGTGCTTAACAAAAACCAAATTGAAGGTTTCCACATCACAAACAAAGGAGACTTTAAGGCTTACATAGCATATGATGGAACACGGACAGAACGAATTCCTTTTTGGAAGTTCACAGAGATTTATTTAAAACTAAACCAACGTTATTGGAAAAAGCCAACATGGGAGTGGCGAAGCTAAAACGAAGATTGAAATTAAAATCTCCCAACGGTGCTAGTTCATCCAAAAATGGTAGATAATTATTGCTTTTGATTTTTTCAAAGAAGAAAATTTTTGTTTTCAGAAACTGAGAGTGCAAAAACAACCACAGCGAATAAAAAACGTTCCTCGGAAAACAATGCAAACGGTAAGCAAAATAATTAAATTTAAAGAACTAATTCATTTGTTTATTTTCTAATTTTAGAAGGAAAGAAGTTCAATTTTTCCATTTTTGGGAAGAAAACAGAGAAGGACTCTTCCAAATGAAAGTTTTAAAATCAAACCTTGGCTGATTAAAAATAATATCTTTTTTTTCCAATCGGGAACATTTCGGTCATTCAAAAAATACATTCCATTGCTCCACAGTAAGAAATAATTCAAAAATATCGAAAAAATTTTAAATTATTTTATGTCCTGTAAGTATGCAAATTTTAAATAAACATTTATTTAGATATATCTTTACTTTATTTTAAACCCCAGTTGCCTGCGCTTAATTCAAAAAGTGTGTATGGTTGGTTGCAGCAATAATTTTTTGAAATTTAATGAGATGCTTAGGAGGTTGCCTATCTGCAAACACAATTAAAGCCGTAGACTCAACTAAGTTTTTCACTAATAACTCGTGAACGGTAAAATATTGAAAAAAAACGGCTTAACAAAAATTGTTCACCTCTTTTCGCTGAATACTTTTGGTCTCTTGACTATTTTTGATATCTTTTGCCGTTTACAAATTATTTAAGAAAAACTAAGATAAGTCTTGATTCAACTCAAATTAGATTTGCCAACCTTATGGGGATGTTGGAAGTCACTGTAATTTTAATACTTATTGATGGATAAGTACTTAATTAAGCGTAAGGTATGTTATCTCAGCAAAAAAGTGGACAACCATATGCTTAAACTTAAATTAAATATAAGAAAATATAATATTTTTCTCAGTTTTTTACTAATAACTCGTGAACGACAAAAAATATTAAAAAAATGATAGTATAAAATTGTTCACCTTTTGACGCTGAACATTTTTAGTCTCCTAAATATTTTTGTTACTTTCGCTGTTTACAAGTTATTCAAGAAAAATTAAGCTGAACTTAATATTTACTACAGCAGATTCGTAAACCTTATGGAAATATTAGAAGCAACTGCAATTTTAATATTTATCAATGGATAAGTACTTGATTAAGCGTCAGGGATGCTATCTCAGCGAAAAGGTGAAGAAGCATATATGCTTAAATATAAATTAAAAATAATATATTTTTCTCCATTAAGTATTTCTCTAATAACTCGTGAACGGCAAAAAATATAAAAAACAATAGAATAAAAATTGTTCACCTTTCTACGCTGAACATTTTGGTCTCCTGTATATTTTGATATCTTTCACCGTTTACAAGTTATTTAAGAAAAATTAAGCTAAACTTCATATTTATTAGAGTTGATTCGTAAACCTTATGGAAATATTAGAAGCAGCTGCAATTTTAATATTTGTCAATGGATAGGTACTTGATTAAGCGTCAGGATGCTATCTCAGCAAAAAGTAGACAAGCATATGTTTAAATATAAATTAATTTAAAAAATATAATATTTTTCTCAACTCAACTAAGTTTTTCTCTAATAACTCGTGAACGGCAAAAAATATAAAAAAACAATATAACAAAAATTGTTCATCTTTTGACGCTAAACATTTTTAGTCTCTTAAATATTTTTGATATCTTTCACCGTTTACAAGTTATTTAAGAAAAATTAAGCTAAACTTCATATTTATTAGAGTTGATTCGTAAACCTTATGGAATTATTGGAAGCAGCTGCATTTTAAATATTTATCAATGGATAAGTACTTGATTAAGTGTCGGCATGTTAGTGAAAAGTGGGCAAGCCTATGTTTAAATGTAAATTAAATATAAAGATATAATATTTTTCTCAACCAAGTTTTTCTCTAATAACTCGTGAACAGCAAAAAATATAAAAAAAACAATATAACAAAAATTATTCATCTTTTGACGCTGAACATTTTTGGTCTTCTGAATATTTTTGATATCTTTTGCCGTTTAGAAATTATTCAAGTAAATTAAGCTGAACTTCATATTTATTACAGTAGATTCGTAAACCTTATGGAAATATTGGAAGCAGCTGCAATTTAAATATTTATCAATGAATAAGTACTTGATTAAGCGTCAGGAATGCTATGTCAGCAAAAAGTAGACAAGAATATGCTTAAATACAAATAAAAAATATAATGTTTTTCTCAACTAAGTTTTTCTTTAATAACTCGTGAACGGAAAAAAATATAAAAAAAATAATATTACAAAAATTGTTCGCCTTTCTACGCTGAACATTTTTGGTCTCCTGTATATTTTTGATATCTTTCGCCGTTTAGAAATTATTCAAGAAAAATTAAGCTGAACTTCATATTTATTACAGTAGATTCGTAAACCTTATGGAAATATTGAAAGCTGCAGCATTTTAAATACTCAGCGAAAAAGTGGACAAGAATATGCTTAAATATAAATTGAAATTTAAAATATAATATTTTTCTCAACTAGGTTTTTCTCTAATAACTCTTAAATAGCAAAAAATAATGAAAAACAATATAACAAAAATTGTTCATCTTTTGACGCTGAACATTTTTGGTCTCTTGAATATTTTTGATATCTTTTGCCGTTTAGAAATTATTCAAGAAAAATTAAGTTGTATTCCATATTTATTACATTAGATTCGCAAACCTTATGGCAAAAAGTAAGCAAACATATTGGGCGTTTTAAATAAGTAAGATGATCGAATAGCTTAAAACAAAGAAAAAAACAAACCTATAAATCATCGATCGAAGGGCGGAAGGGGGTATTAGTTATAAATTTAATACAAAATTATTTAATATTTTAAAATTTCCATACTTGAGCGAATTTCATTTCTAGGTTATGAGAGAAGTTTTAGTCCCCCGCTCACGTACGTTCGCCGATGAGTGCAAACATCGGTGAAACACCGGCGGAGGGGGAAGTTTTCAAATTTACGAAAGATTTCCTATTATTAAATTATATTATCGCAGTGGGGACTAAAAATGTTACGTTACCATAGCAACGACGAAGTTCTTCTGCTGAGATCTTCAATTCACCTTTAATAAAAATAATCTAAATAAACTGGGGGTTATGGAATACCCTTCAGTGCCGCAGTATCGGAAGGTAGAACGTTAAATGCTAACCTTTATGAATTTAGCTCAGATTCTCTATTGATCACGAAGGCCATAAGTTCATAAATTTACAATTAAAATGTGCCGGAAGGGGGGATTTTTTATTAATCACTATTTTTCTTATTTTCGATTCCGTAATAATTTTTCAGTGTTTTCAATATTTATTCAGAGATCAAATCAAACAAGACGTATTGTCACTGTCAAGTGACCCCCCCCTCTTCGGGTAATATTATGTCATGGTTCTCAAAAACTAAAGTGCTATCACACAGCTTTTTTATAATTTGTAAAAATTGATTGTTTTGCCCTTTGGTAGTAAGGCACTGGAGGGTGTTCCACACCCCCCAGACCCCACGGTCTAAAACTGTGTTTTATAATTTGGACCCTTGAAATATGTTACTTAAATTTGACTTGTTAAAATTAAAATCACGAATTAATTTCAAGTATTTTTAATTTTTAATAATTTTTTCAGCTTAACATTCCAACGCTGTGCAATTGTCACACCAGCATACATAAAAAGCCGCCAATGGGTGGGTACCATGCAAATTATGCGTCTCCTTCAGAAACAATCTAAATAAAACCGACAAAATCGCTTTTAAAACGGAAGAGCGGACATCCCCTCTCCAAAAACAACTTTTGCAAAGATACGAAGAAATAATTGCCCCCCCCCTATTTGAATATTTTATTAACAATATAAAAAATTTTATGAACATAAAATAGAAATCGAAATTACTACCTTACGAATTTTCTTTCAATACGTGCAAAAGGAAAAAAATTATTAAAAAAGTTTTAGGGGGGGTTGTAGAAAACGGGAGTCTGGAGAGCATGTAATACCTCCAGCCAAATTCAAATTGTAATACATAGATATGTTTGTAAATTTTTGTCCTTCAGTTAAGTTATTAATAGAGAAAATTTATAAAACAACATAGAATGCAAGAAAGTGACCGGGAGCCTAGAGGTAGGGGGAGGGGAAGAAAATATTCTCCAATTCGCAATAAATACAAAACTTCAGCATAATTTGTAAGCATTTAATGTTCTGCCTTCCGACTTTATAAATAGTGAGTTAACCCCCGCAACGTGGTTATGGTAGTACCTGAGGGTGCTGACCCCCCGGTCTGTAAAGATTGAAGCTGTGTGCTTTTTGTGATTATTATCCCTATTTTGAACTCATTAGAAAAAAATGCAGTTTTCAAGATCGACAGAGATGAAAAAAGAAGGGAAAGAGGGGGGGGGGTAAAAAAATTAATTTGAAAACTTACGGTCTCAGTTACAAGTGATCATTTGGAAAGCATTTTAAAATAAGACAAAACAAAAATTCCCAAGAAATGTCTGAATTTTCAAATATTTATGTTTTGCCGCCCGATACTGAGTCACGGCGGGAAGGGGGGAAATTCCCCCTCTAAATTGTAAATAATCTCGCAGAAATCATGATTCTCTGCAGTTACGTGTCCCTTTTCACTGTCTTTATTTACTTTTAAATAATAACCAAGTTAAATAATTAATTAATAATTAAACAAATTTTATCTTTTGTTTTATATTTATTTATTTCTTAGTTTAATCATGCAAACTAATTAGTCATAGTGTCCAGTGGCGGATCTAGAATCACCCGAAGAAGAAAAATCACAAATGTTAAAATTTGAAAAATCCAACTTTTAACAAAATAAAACAATCAATCATAATTACATTGGGGGGGGCTTAAGTTACCAATATAATACAAAATAATTTAATATGTTAGAATTCCTATACGCAAGACTCAAGGTCAGCTAAATGTTAATGGTAAAGCAATTTAATATGGTATTTGAAAATACTCCCGCAAGGATTATGTATCTGATACTATATTATATTCATCGGTTATCTCTTGTTTATATTTATCAACTTCGACTAATTTCTTTAACTTCAATTTCAATTTTTTGTAACCTAACTTTAGAGGTTTGATACTAAAAGAATATCAGTATATAGGCGGAGTTTCACAAGATATTATGGGGGACCTACAGTTTAACATCGGCTTCAATTAACTGAAAATCTCTAAAAACTCTTAGAAATATCCGATTACGCAACACCATGCAAAATCGAATATACTAAGATGTCGAATTGTTAGAAACTACCCCCCGCCAATTATCTAGTTGATTAAACGAAAATCTGTTTCTGCAACAAATGACGAACCTGCCACTGTGTTTTGGTGGGAAAAAATAATCAAAAATAAAACTATTTAATTTATAAAATTTTATTACCCCCGCGCCGGTTGTTCAAGAGCAGAAAAGACATGACAAGCCGAAGAGAACCTCTAGAAATCATGCAACGCTCTGATTGAACTAAACTTTAGCGCAATGACTCCCAACCGGAAGCGGACTGGCGATGCAGATAAATTCGCTGTTTCGTGTAATTACTATGCATGTAACATAGTCAATAAGCCACAATTTTTCCGACCGATCCCATCAATTGCCGAGTAAATATCGATTTTTTTTGTCAGAGGGTGCTGCTAAGTAGAAAGAGACAGCAACAAACGAACAACAAGAAAAAAAGCCTACAAAGTAGAAAAAAATTACTGAAATGAGGTCGTGTGAGTGCGGCCTAATTTCAAAAACAAAAAACGGGTTTAATTTATTGCGAAACAAAATCAATTTTCTGAGTGTGAACTTTTGTTTATAATTTCAATATAAATGAAAGTTCGATAAACAACTTATTTTAAAATTTGGGACATTTGACCTACGTTGCATAGAAAAGAAGAAGTGGGGGCAATGTCAGAAAATTATAATCAAAATTTGTCAGTGTATTGGTAGTGACAAACTCTGTAGGACCTTCGCCACCTTCCCTGCTCGTCACCCTACATTCAACAGCCCTTTTAGTTAGCAGGTAAGCATTTTTGTAATAATTCTCCGACATTTTGAAAAAATTATTAGATAAAATAAAAACGCGTCGGTGTTTGAAATTTTTAATTTTGTTGTTGTTGCAAATTATTGCATCATATTGAAAAATAAATGGTAATCAAACTTTTGATGTTCGTTTTTACAAAATTGTTGTAGTTTCGGCTGAAAGTTTACAAAAGAATTTCATTTTAAATTAATTACCAGTGGCGTAGTCGGCGTTTAATATCGGTGCGGCTAAAATTACAATAAATATTTTTTTTACATTTTTAGATTTTCAATTATTCCAACATGAACGGGACATTTTACGTCGTGGAAGAATGTAAGAATTTTTATTTTAAATTTAATTAGAACAAAAAAGTTTTACTTGACGAATAAACTGAAAATGTTGTGATTTTTAGGGAAATCTTGTTCTTCAAGTGAAGAGAACAGCGAAGAAAAAGACGACAGTTTTGAAGTTTTAAGCTTTGGAGATGAAAGCGATGCCGAAAGTGAATCTTTTATTGAAGTGACCGTTGAGGATATCAACTGTCTTGAGAACAAGTCAACGGATGTCAATAACTTTTCGTTGTTTGGTCTTCCGTCCCGTTTGTTAAGTTATTTTAACCCACTCGTAGAAGAACCCCCTAGCGTTACAACTTGTAAGTTAGTTTTCCCAAACAGTTCAAAAGAATTATACTTTTGTGTTTTAGATTTAATAGAAGAAATCCGCGAAGAAGAAGAAGAAGAAAAAAAAAGAGAAGTAATTGATAACGAAACTAACAACAATGAAGTTAGTTTTTCAGAAGAAAAATCGTTTGGAGACGGCGAAGCGGAAGATGAGGACGACGGAAGTGAAATCTCCGACGTAGAGGATATCCCCGAGTTTGACTACGAAGAAATGTACTTTAGAGCACGGCCACACGCCCTCCATGATAGGAAGAGGTTCAATCATCGCTTTGGATACAAATTCAAGAGCAACCGAAACACAATCCGAGTTATCTGATAAAAAATTATTAATATTTTTTTAGATTGTTCAGTATTATTTAAAAAATTGTCGGTTCGAGCCGCAATGGGAGCCAGATCAAAAAATGTAAAATCGATTTATTTAAAAGAATTTAAACCTCACTTTGCACGTTTTATTTTAGAAATAAAAAGTTTGTTCACGAGTGGAGCGTTTCTCATGGGTTCTTTTAATAAAAACGCGAATATCTGCTACTGACAGTTTTCTAATAAACGATTACAATAAATTTTAAAGTTTGACAATAACAAAAATATTCTTCATTTCAGTAGAGCATTCGAAAAGTTTATAAAACAGTAACCGTTTCGTTTGTGTTAAGAATTTTAAATATTTTTATAACATCGAATTGTTGAATTATGCATTTTCGACCTGCGATCGCGCTTACGCGGCTGAATTTCATAAAAATCGGACGTTTGTCGTCGTAACTTCCCTCCCAGATCAGCTGGAAGCCTCATTTTGGGCTCTTTTAAAAGACAAAATTTCAAGGAACAAAAGATAAATTAATTTGCTTACCTTAACTGATGTTAAATTCATATTAGCAAATTCGTGTTGTTTCTGTGTCGGAATATCTACGTCGTGAGAGCCTCTCGATTGGGGCTCTTCAGCACAAACCGGCACCTGAAATAATAAAATTGGATTGTTAGTTTTAAACTTTTGACAAAATATTAATTTTATGATAAAATAATTTCCACAATTCTTGGTTTGTGAGATTTTCATTTGGGATCTGTCAGGTGGGAAAGCAGAACTTTTGTACTAACCAGGTAACGGAAGCTTTGTTTGCGTAATTTTATCCTCCGACTAATTAAATTTTGCACGTTGATCAATAATTAAGAGGTGGTGGTTTTCCCAGGTGACCAGCAGTCGGAAGAAAAATTGATTGGATAAGAATCGATCGTTTTTTACCGTCTCGCTTCCTCGCTCTTTTCATTTTTAATAGTAAACAAGTTTTTATGTCATAATTATTCACAAATATGTTAATAATAATTGTACGTGGCCGTGAAAACAATATTATATAATTATTTTATTTTTTACTGCATACTTGAAAAAGAAAGTCACCAGGCACGTCCGTTTGGAAGCTACAAACTCAATGAGGAAACTAATTAATGCGTTATCGTTCAACAATGTTGTTTAGATGTAAATCATAATTGAGTATCCAGGGCATGAGTAAACATGTACAAAACTTAATTACACCATTATAGTTTGAAGTTCAGTATTTGATAATTTAATTTTTAGTAATTACCACGAGGAAGTCCTGAAAATTTAATAGCCAATAGTTCAACCACCCCCATCATCGATTAAAATTGCTCATTGAATTTATTTACACAGCATAAAATATTGTCTGCTTATTTTTAGTTCCTGATTATTGATTTTGTTTAAATTTAATCAGCTAATATTAGTTGTGCAGGGTACGGTGAATATTTTATGCAAAATTACCTACCCCAACATGAAATTACAAAGGAAGCTGCCGGCATGAAAAGGTCATATGAAGAAATTCAAACTCAGGCAACAGCATTAAATTAATCATTATTTGTTTTTGGTACCATCGGTCCCTAGAGGACGAGGACGAAGCTGTTGCAGGAATAATTACAATTTTATACAGGATTTATTTTTAGAGAGAGAAAATTAAATACCGCAAATTCATATTAAAATTAATCGGAATATTGGGTTTCATTATTGAATTTAAATATTGGTGAGAGCTAATTCGTGCAAATTTAATTAAAAATGTTGTGGTAATTATAAAATTAAATAAGTTAATCTACATTGCAGTCGATTTATATAATCAAAACAGAGCGGGGCAAGTTTTACGTCAAACGCTCATAACTTCCAGAAAAGTTCGCCGATTTTAATTTTTCTCAGCTCGTTGGAAAGATAATTATCCCAGATAAATAACTTGTCCGAATACTTTTTATTGTATCATGCCCAGTTTTTGAGATATCGCCAATCAAAATGTCACCATTAATATTTTTTACAATTACCAAAATTTATTTAAATATTAATAACTTCTACAAATTCGTATTTATTTTAGTTTTTTCAACTTTTTAGAAAGATCTTTATTCAAGCTAAAAAGTTTGTTAGAATACTTTTAACTGTAACACGCGTACTTTTCGAGATATTGACAGTTACATTTTAAAAGTACCGCGATCTTGCGATATCCGACACTGTTGAATGGCCATAACTTCTACAAAACTTGAGATATTTGAATTTTTCATGCATTTTAGAAAGATAATTTTACAAGCTAAAATTAATTCTAATGCAATTTTGTGATAGGATGCGTATTTTCTGAGATATCGCGAAACAAATGTCCACATATGCATATCAATTTCTCTGGCATTGCAGAATAGTTTATTATTCATCAAGGGGCGAAAGCGCCATTTTTATTTCGATAGTAAACATCAGTAAAAACCGAACAACTATTGCATTTTCAAAGATAAAACTTAAAAAAAAAATTTATTTCCAAATAAGTTTTTCTTTGTTCCCCCCTTTTTTTCTTGATTTCAATTGCAAACGAAAAGTGACACTGATTCTCCCAAAATAAGAACCGAAATGGTCATTTAACTCCCCAAAAAATAATTTTTCAATCTAAAAACAGAATGTCCCTAGAAATTATAAAATAAATGTCAGCCATTATTTATTTTAAGCCGCGGGAGATTCACATTCACCAAACTTGGGGAAATATTCCATACCCCTCCGAGACTCCCCGGTTAGCCCAACTATATTTTTTAATAGCATATTAAGCATCAAAGGCGGCAAGTGCTGATTACTTTTAGAGACAAAGTTGATGTCCTTGTTTATGCTCCCCTTATTCTCATTTCAAATGCGGGAGGGAAGTAACTATTTATTTCCTCAAAAGAAAAACTAAAGTAGTGTTTAGCTCCCGAAAATGCGAAAAGATAATTTTTCAATCTAACAAACAGAAAATGCCAATAAAATATAAAATTCAACCAAAGACACAATCTGGGGGGGGGAGGGGTGAACAAATGAAATACATGTCTACCGTTATTTATTTTAAAGCGTAGAGATTCATAATCTTTAGAACTTGAGTCCCAAAGCGATACAATTTTGAAAAATTTTAATTATTGTTCACTTTTACCGAAAGGGGGGGGGGTATTCCATCAGCCCCGAGACTTTATGGTTACTCCTACTGAATTTTGTAATAGCATATTAAGCATTGAAGGCGGAGTGCTGTTTACTTTTTCTTAGAGACCAAGTCGATGTTTCCGTTTATGCAAAAGTGCTAAAGTAAATTTTATAATTCAACCAAAACGCAATCCGGGGAAGGTAAGTAAAGATTTATTCCCTGAAAAGAAAAACTAAAGAAGTTATTAGCTCCCGAAAGCGCGAAAAGATAATTTTTTAGTCTAAAAAACAGAACATACCAATAAATCTTATAATTCAACCAAAAACGCAATCCGGGGGAGGCAAGTAAAGTAAGTAAAGATTTATTCCCTGAAAAAAACTAAAGAAGTTATTAGCTCCCGAAAGCGCAAAAGATAATTTTTAGTCTAAAAACAGATCATACCAATAAATCTTATAATTCAACCAAAACGCAATCCTGGGGAGGTAAGTAAAGTAGTAAGATTTATTCCTTGAAAAAAATTAAAGAAGTTATTAGCTCCCGAAAGCGCAAAAGATAATTTTTAGTCTAAAAACAGATCATACCAATAAATCTTATAATTCAAACAAAACGCAATCCAGGGTGGGGGTAAGTAAAGTAAGTAAGTAAAGATTTATTCCTGAAAAGAAAGACTTAAAGAAGTTATTAGCTCGAAAGCGCGAAATGATAATTTTTTAATCTAAAAAACAGAACATACTAATAAATCTTAAAATTCAACCCAAAACGCAATCCAGGGGGGGTGTAAGTAAGTAAGTGAGTAAAGATTTACCCCCTGAAAAGAAAGACTTAAAGTAGTTATTAGCTCCCGAATGTACGAAAAGATAATTTTTAGTCTAAAAACAGAACATACCAATAAATCTTAAAATTCAAACCAAAATGGAATCCAGGGGGGTGTAAGTAAAGTAAGTCAGTAAACATTTATTCCCTGAAAAGAAAGACTTAAAATAGTAATTAGCTCCCGAAAGCGCGAAAAGATAATTTTTAGTGTAAAAAACAGAACATACCAATAAATCTTATAATTTAACCAAAACGCAATCTAGGGCGGTAAGTAAAGTAAGTAATAAAGTAAAAATTTATTCCCTGAAAAGAAACACTTAAAGTAGTAATTAGCTCCCGAAAGCGCGAAAAGATAATTTTTAGTTTAAAAAACAGATCATACCAATAAATCTTAAAATTCAATCAAAAACGCAATCCAGAGGGGAGGTAAGTAAAGTAAGTAAAGATTTATTCTCTGAAAAGAGAATAATTTAATCTCTGAAAAGACTTAAAGTAGTTATTAGCTCCCGAAAGCGTGAAAACTCATTTTTAGTCTAAAAAACAGAACATACCAATAAATCTTATAATTCAACCCAAAACGCAATCCAGGGGGGAGAGTGTAAGTAAAGTAAGTAAGTAAGTAAAGATTTATTCTCTGAAAAGAAAGACTTAAAGTAGTTATTAGCTCCCGAAAGCGTGAAAAGATAATTTTTTAGTCTAAAAATCAGAACATACCAATAAATCTTATAATTCAACCAAAACGCAATCCGGGGGAAGGGGAGGCAAGTAAAGTAAGTAAAGATTTATTCCCTGAAAAGAAAAACTAAAGAAGTTATTAGCTCCCGAAAGCGCGAAAAGATAATTTTTTAGTCTAAAAAACAGAACATACCAATAAATCTTATAATTCAACCAAAAACGCAATCCAGGGGGGGAGGGTAAGTAAAGTAAGTCAGTAAACATTTATTCCCTGAAAAGAAAGACTTAAAGTAGTAATTAGCTCCCGAAAGCGCGAAAAGATCATTTTTTAGTGTAAAAAACAGAACATACCAATAAATCTTAAAATTCAACCAAAAACGCAATCCAGGGGTAAGTAAAGTAAGTAAGTAAGTAAAGATTTATTCTCTGAAAAGAAAGACTTAAAGAAGTTATTAGCTCCCGAAAGCGCGAAATGATAATTTTTTAGTCTAAAAACCGAACATACCAATAAATCTTAAAATTCAACCCAAAACGCAATCCAGGGGTGTAAGTAAAGTAAGTAAGTAAGTAAAGATTTATTCCCTGAAAAGAAAGACTTAAAGTAGTTATTAGCTCCCGAAAGCGCGAAAAGATCATTTTTAGTCTAAAAAACAGAACATACCAATAAATCTTAAAATTCAACCCAAAACGCAATCCAGGGGGTAAGTAAAGTAAGTAAAGATTTATTCCCTGAAAGAAAAACTAAAGAAGTTATTAGCTCCCGAAAGCGCGAAAAAATAACTTTTAGTCTAAAAAACAGAACATATCAATAAATCTGAAAATTCAACCCAAAACGCAATTCAGGGGGGGGGTGTAAGTAAAGTAAGTAAGTAAGTAAGTAAAGTTTATTTCCTGAAAAGAAAGACTTAAAAGTAGTTATTATCTCCCGAAAGCGCGAAAAGATAATTTTAGTCTAAAAACAGAACATACCAATAAATCTTATAATTCAACCAAAAACGCAATCCTGGGGGTAAGTAAAGTAAGTAAAGATTTATTCCCTGAAAAGAAAAACTAAAGAAGTTATTAGCTCCCGAAAGCGCGAAAAGATAATTTTTTAGTCTAAAAAACAGAACATACCAATAAATCTTAAAATTCAACCAAAAACGCAATCCAGGGGGGGTGTAAGTAAAGTAAGTCAGTAAAGATTTGTTCCCTGAAAAGAAAGACTTAAAGTAGTTATTAGCGCGAAAAGATCATTTTTAGTCTAAAAACAGAAATTACCAATAAATCTTAAAATTCAACCAAAAACACAATCCGGGGGGGGGGAAAGTTTATAATAGATGTTTACAGTTATTTATTTTAAGATGTGGAGATTCACATTCACCAGAACTTACGTCCTAAATTGTGATAAAATTTAAAAAATTTCAATCGCTGTTCATTTATACCTGGGGGGTACTCCATACCCCCTGGTTACCCAGTTATATTTTTTAACGGGATATTAAGCATCAAAAGCGGTAAGTGCTGTTTATGTTTTCTTATGGACTAAATCGATGTCTCTGCTTATGCAACAGAGCAAAAAAAATAAATTTCAGCAATTTATAAATATTTAGAATACCCCCCCTCCTCTTTTCAGGATCGGGAGGTAAAGAAATAATTCCTTTCCGCAAAAGAAGGTCTAAAGTGGCCAATTAACTCTCGAAAGTGCAAAAAGATCACTTTTCAATCTAAAAACAGGAAAATGATAAAATTCAAATAAAAACAAAATCCGAGGAAGAGGGGGGGTCTGGTGACATAAAATAGATATATACCGTTATTTATTTTAAGCCGTTCAAATTCATATTCACCAAAACTTATATCCTAAATTGTAATACAATTTTTAAAAATTTTAATCGCTGTTCGGTTCTACGTGAGGGATATTCCATACCCCCCAGACCCCCCGGTTAAACAGTTGTATTTTTTAATGTCATATTAATCATAGAAAGCGGTAATTGTTGTTTACGTTTTCTTATAGACAAAGTCCATATCTCTGTTAATGCAACAGAGCAAAAATAAATAAATTTCTCCACTTTACAAATATTTAGAAATCCCCCCCCTTATTTTTCTCATTTCAGGTGCCGGAGGTAAAGAAATAATTCCTTTCCGCAAAAGAAGGTCTAAAGTGGCCACTTAAGTCTCGAAAGGGCAAACAGATCAATTTTCAATCTAAAAATAGAAAAATTATAAAATTCAAACAAAAACACAATCCGGGGAGAGGGGGGGAGGGTTAGGTGATAAGAAATATATATATAGTGTTATTTATTTTAAGCCGCTGTAATTCATATTCACCAGAACTTGTGTTCTAAATTGCGGAAAAAATTTTAAAAATCTTAATCGCTGTTCAGTTATACCAGGGGGATATTCCGTACCCCCCCCTCTCAGACCACCCGGTTACCCCAGTTATAATTTGTAGTAGCATATTAAGCATCGAAGGCGGTAAGTGCTGTTTATGTTATCTTATAGACAAAGTCGATGTCTCTGTTTATGCATCAGCGTTAAAAAATAAATTTCATCACTTTATAAATATTTAGAATTGCCCCCTCCCTTTTTCTCATTTCAAGGGTGAGTGGAAAAGTAGTCATTCGTTTCCGCAAAAGAAAGACTAAAGTGGCCACTTAACTCCCGAAATTGCAAAATATAATGTTTATTCTAAAAATAGAAGTAATCAGGTGTATTATGTATCACAAAACGTTATTTTAAAGGTGACCGTTATGAAATAGCATCAAGATTTACGTCAAACCAGTGACACTTTCAAGGTTAAGAAAACCTTTATTACAATCATCATGCCATAATCTTTACAATAAAGGTTTTCTTAGCCTTTAAAATGTCACCGGCTTGACGTAAACCTTTATTGTATTTCATAACGGTCACCTTTAAAATAATGTTTGTGATACATAATCACCTGAATGATAAAATTCAACCAGAGACACTTTATGGGGGATTGGTATAAATGTCTACCGTTATTTATTTATTTTAAGATGTGGAAATTCATATTCATCAAAACTTGTAACCTAAATTATTGTGATGCAATTTTGAAAAATTTTAATCGCTGTTCAGTTATACCTGTAAGATCTTCCGTATCCCCCCCCCCCGACCACCCGGTTACCCCAGTTAAAATTTGTAGTAGCATATTAACCATCGAAGTCGATGTCCCTGTTTATGCAACAGAGCTAAAATAATAAATTTCAGCATTTTATAAATATTTAAAAGTGTCCCCCCCCTTTTCCTCATTTCAGGTGCGGGAGGTAAAGTAAAATAATTCCTTTCCGCAAAAGAAGATCTAAAGTGGCCTCTTAACTTTCGAAAGTGCGAAAAAATCTTTTTTAATTTAAAAAATTAAAGAAAATTGTAAAATTCAGTCAGAAACACAATCCAGGTGGGGAGTCTGGGGATGAAATAAAAGTCTATCGTTATTTATTTTAAACCGTTTGAGATTCCTATTCACTAGAACGTGTCCCTAAATTGTATAAAATTTTGCAAAAATTTCAATCATTGTTCACTTATTATATACTATTACATAATACCCCCCACACCCCGGTTATACAAATATATTTTTAATGGAATATTAAGTATCTATCAAAAGCAGTTAAGGCCAGTTTACGTTTTCTTATAATCGAAGTCGATGTCTCTGCTTATGCAACAGCACCAAAACATAAATTTCAGCGCTTTATAAATATTAAGAAATGCCCCCCTTTTCCACATTTCAAGTACGGGGGAAAATATAATAATAACTCATTTCCGCAAAAGAAGGACTAAAGTGGCCACTTAACTCTCGAAAGTGCAAAAAAATAATTGTTAATCGAAAAAATAAAAGAGATGATAAAATGGAACCAGAAACAAAATTTCCAGGGGGGGGGGAAGATTCATATTCACCAGAACATGTGGCCTAAGTTGTGATAAAGTTTTGAAAAAATGTCAATTATTGTTCACCTATACCTGGGAGGTATTTCATACGAACCCCCCCTCCCCCCAGACCCCCCGGTTCCCCCAGTTATATTTTTAATAGCATATTAAACAAAAATTAAATTGTAACGCTTTATAAATATTTAAAAATACGCTCCCTTTTTCCTCATTTCAGATGCGGGGGAAACGAAATCATTTATTCCCTCAAAAGAAGGAGTAAAGGGTTCACTTAACTCCCGAAAGTGCAAAAAAATAATTTTTGAA